>CM072821.1:27509019-28226023 GCA_036937905.1 Salvia rosmarinus
AGTCCGTCGCTTTTGTTTCCTCCGTTTTCTCTAGATTCTTGACTACACTCGTATACGAACTCAAAGCTCGCCCATTGTTGAATGGCGACACTCAAACCGTCTTCCTCGTATTCAGTGCATACGAGTTGTCATGTTCCTTCAATTTTGCTAAGATAAGCATATAATGAGGATCATCCTCCTCCTCCTTTGGAAATAGAAATTGTAATGATAGTCTTCATTATTATATCTTAGCTTTTCATTCGACTTGGTCATCTTCGCTCATCACATATTCTTGGCGAGATGGCACGTGTACTCCTTGTCCATCTTGTTGTCACAAAGACATTTTTTATATTATCGATTCATCGCAGGATAATGATTGTGATTATGAGCAACATTAAGGCATCCTCACTTTTTTCAGCGGTGTGGGCATCCTTACTGCTTGTTCGGCGGTGAGGATGAGTTTGATCTTGCTCGTAATCACAATCATTATCCTGCGATGAATCGGGTAATATCAAAGAATGCTGCTTGTTCGCGGCATGGACAAGCAAAGACACGTGTCATATGCCGAGAATATGATGGCGAAGGATCAAGTCGAATGAAAAGCTAAGATACAATAATGAAGGCTATCGTACAATTTCTGACTCGATGAGAGAGATAATCCACATTATATGCTTATCTTAGCACAGGTGAAAACATGACTTCATCGTATGTAATCAATCGAGAAGATGGTTTGAGTATCGTCATTCGAAGGCGAGACTTTGAGTTCGCATAACGTGTAGTGAGAATCTAGAGAAAAACGAGGAAACAAAAGGATCGTTTCGTGTCGGATGTCGTCGCGAGACTACACCCGTCTCGATTTCATAGTAAAATAATGTCAAAAGTATTTTATCCTATTTGATTGCTGGCTGCATTTAAAGGAGTTCATCCGGCGATTGACTCTACGATAGCTTATCATGACTATTGGAGATGGGCAGATTGGTGCGAGCCGAGCAACACGAGGCAGTTGATAAATGAACGTGACGGCGAGCATCACGAGGCGGTGCAGGCGGCCCGCGAGCAATCTGAGGCGAGCATTGATGGCGGAAGCGGCGACAACGCGAGGCATCGAGGTCGATTGCGCAGGTGGTAGCGAAGCAATCGAGGCGGTGCAAGTTGGTGAGCGGAGATGACGTTCAAACGATTCGGGCTCGATTGCGGCGCTCGGCAAGAGGCCTTGGGCGCTTCATGGCTGACTCGTTTCCCCACCCTCGTGATATGAGCTCGTTCCCTCGCTGCGTCATATTCGGGTTGTATTATGAATTTGTTAACTTATCATGATTTAGAATTGTTTTTATAGGATTGTTTGGATATTCTTGTATTTTGGATTGAAATGTTTTGTTTGGATTGGAATGGCTTCTTGTCGAGGATCGAGATTGGTTTATTTCAAAGTTTGTATTATATGGATTGAATTGATTTGTTTTCATGGTTTGTATTGTATGGATGGAATTGGTTGGAGGTTGGAATTGGTTTGTTTGGTTGGATTGAATATATTGAATTGGATGGAATGGTTGTTTGTATATTTGTTTGGGTTGGTTGTTTGAAAGCAGTTTGGTGTCAAAATTGAAATTGGGTTGTCTTTGGCCCGATAATATAGCGGCGGATTAGCGGCAGTTAAAGGCGGTTAGAGGCGGATTAACTCGTAAAATAAGCGAACCGGCGAAATTACGGCGGACTTGCGACGGACTAGAGGCGACTACGACAGTTTCGGCGGAATATTTTTACGCAATAGGAAAAAACTATAAATTTAGCGGCGGACTTTGTTGGTCGCTAATTATGACAGTTAGAGGCGGGCGTTTTAGCTACGGAATAATTGTGCCGTTAATCCGTCGCTAACTACTGACGGTTAGCATCGCGTTAACGGTATTTATATCGCACGACCGTTCTTGGGTCGCGATTAGCGGCGAATTTTCACGTCATTGTTAAAGTCGCTATTTTTTGCGACGGACATAATTCCGTCGCTAAGCGTTTAGCAACCCGGTTTTCCGGCGACCCCGATTCCGTCGCTAATCGGTCGCTAATCCATTTTAGCGACGGATCGAACGGGTTTTGCGACGGAATTTTCCGTCGTTGATCATTGTTTTTTGTAGTGATCGTGAACTTTTGCGGCGGGCTCTTCGTGAATGGATACGCTAGATTTTCCGTCAGATCAATCTTTTCAATCACCGACGTCACCTCGTCTAACGATTTCTCGTATGACATGGTACTTTCTCTCTATGTGTTTAGTCGCTTGTGGGTCCGTGGTTCCTTGGGTTTGCATCGCACACGAGTTATCACGCGGGTAAACTATGATACTCTTGGGCGACCGGTACCACGCTAGATCCATGGTGGTTCTTGAACCATCTGACCTCTTAGAAGCCTCCGAAGCGCTACATATTCGGCTTCCATGGTGAAGTCCGCAATGCGTCGCCGCTTTGCACTCCGCCGAGGATACGGCTCCACCTCCCAAGGTAAACACATAGCCGAGGTCGACTTTTCTCATCACGGTCGGCTTGGAAATCCAGTCTGATAACCCAAAGGCATTAGACTATCGCATGGTAAACCAGCTTATAATCTCGAGTCCTTTTCGGTACTTGAGTATATGCTTTCTGCAATTCAATGAGCTTGTCCAGGTTGATCGATATCTAGCTACTATGCTACCGCATAGCGTATATCGGGCCTCGTGCATAGCATTGCGTACATGAGACTTCCTCTGGCGGGCGTAAGTGAACTTGTCTCATTTCCTCTATCTCCTTTGCGGTACTAGGTGATCTGCTTAGATAAAGAACGCCATGTCCGAAAGGTAGCAATCCTTTCGCGGCCCCGCATACTAAAACGAGTAATCACGAGATCAATGTAAGACGCGCCGAGATAAGCTCAATATTTTCTTCTTGCGATCTCGGTGAAACCTTGATCCCAAGAATGTACTGTTGCATCTCCTAAGTCTTTCATTTGAAACCGATCGGATAGCCAACTCTTTACGCCCGATAATGACTTCACGTTGTTGCCAACTAGAAGGATATCATCTACATAAAGTGCAAAAAATACCACATCACTGTTGACATCTAACCGATACACAACTCTCGCTAGGCAACTGGTAAATCCATAGGACTTTACCACTCGTCAAAGCGTAAGTTCCATGATCGGAGGTTCGCTAAGTCCATAAATGGACTTAAGCTTCCATATTAGATGTTTTTGGCCTTTACCACATAACCTTCAGTTCTGCGCATATAGATGTCTCTACCTTCCTCAAGGTAACCGTTTAGAAAAGCGGTTTTAACATCCATTTGCCAAACCTCTAGTTCATGTGGGTCATTATGGCCGTAAGAATTACGATGGACTTGAGCATTGCTACAGTGAAAAGGTCTCATCGAAATCGATGCCCTCAATCGAGTGTACCCTTTCGCCACGCTCGGCTTTAAAAGCCGAAACCTCTCCATCGTAATCTCTCCTCTCAGATATCCACTTACTACCTACGGCTTCCTCGCCATCCGTAGAGGTGTTTTTCATATACATCCATAGCCGTTATGGACTCCATTTCTAAGTCCATAGCGTGTGCCACGATCTTGCATCAATATCTTGTATCGCCTCAGATGTCCATGGGTCGATTATTGCATGTTCTGCCTGGGACTAAACCAAGATTCACCCACGAACATAAATCGCTCGGGTTGACGAACAACCCTCCCACTACGACGAGGTTCTCTGAGCACAATGGCGGTGGAAGCAGATACTTGTGGTTCTCTAACTCGCACAACTTGGCGTGTGGTACCACTCAGACGGGTCGGTATCTCCAAAGGAACTCGACCCACTTCAATTTCTTCAAGTATCCGGTGTCGATCCTCCCACTAGACTCGACATCTCGCACCTTTCGCCTAATCGGTGGTGGAATACGATCATCTTCTAATTCTTGAAGAATGATTTCAACTTTGACTTATGATTTTCATGTAGTCCCTTCAAGAATCGAGCATTAGTGCTAATAATGACCTTCTCGATCCTTGTGGACTATAGAATAAACCACCTTCGCTCCTCTAGGATAGCCAATAAACAGTCTTGCACGATCTAGCCTCCAACTTGTCGACTTTCTTGTTCAAAGACGTGCAGTCGGATCGCCCATATCCTTATGTGGTTTAAACCGGGCTTGCGCCCAAACCACAACTCGAAGCGGTCTTTTCGACCGACTTGGCGGTATTAGATTTAGCAAGTATGCCGCAGCCTCTAAGGCATACCCCGTAACTAAATAGGCAATGTAGCATAACTCATCATAGATCTAACCATTTCCAAAAGAGTCCTATTTCTTCGCCCGACACACCATTTTGTTTGTGGTGTGCCCGGTGAAAGTCTTGTTGCCGATGTAATCCCACACTTCACTAGATAGTCCATAAACTCGTTATCGAGGTATTCGCCACCGCGATCGACCCCATGAGCGACTTGATACTCTTACCTAGCTTCGCCTCCACTTCCGCCTTAAACTCTTTGAATTTCAAAGCATTCGAGACTTGCGGTGATGTATATGTATCCGCATTCTCGAGTAATCACAATGAAAGTGACAAAATACTGCACCTCCACGAGCTTGTGTGGACATCGGTCCACACAGTCGAATGGACTAACTCCAACATTACGTGGCTCTATACCCTTCGCTTTGAAGGGTCCAGTCGACATCTTACCTTCTATAGGATTCGCAGACCGGAAGCCGAGTAACCGTGAGATTACCCAACGCCCATTCTTAGCCGCCTGATCCTATTTAGATTGATGTGACCTAATCTAAGACGCCAGAGAAAAGTAGAGTCATCTTCAAGAAAACTTTCTTTTAGGGTTTGATGAAGATGCAACATAGTTATAGGTATTATGTTTTGCGTAAATAGATAAAGCTTAATTATATAAAGTGCCAACACGTATAACTTCGTCATTTCTTATGATAGAAACACCACTATCAAAAATAAGAATATCCATGAGTAAATAATTTCAAACAGAACAAGGTTCCGAAAATCCGGCACATACAAAACGCCTTTCAAAACTAAAACCGTTGTCCCAAAACATAAAGAAACATTCCAACCGCAACAGCTGACTTTCGCGCGTTGCCTATGGAGATCGTTATCTCGCCATCAAACAGCTCCTTGTCCGCAGAACCTCGCAGGTGTAACAAACATGATCGATTCGCCAGATCTACTACCCAAGAATGGGTAGAACAAGTCGCTAAACATGTTTCACATTAAAGCAAACGGCGCACTTGAGCCTCGAGCATAGGGCACTTGGCCTTCAATGCCTGCCTTACCGCACTTGAAGCACTTGCCTTCTCCTTCGCTTCTTCAAGCCTCCTGGCAACCATGTTCTTGCTCCCATTACTCCCACTATTTCTCTCGCTTTACCACCTTGCACCCCTTTTCTATTTCCATTTTGCAACGAAAATTTTGGGCCCTTAGATGTGCTAGCAAGAGCATGTGCTCCTTTCCCATAACTCCTTCCGCAAAGAACGAGATCATTACAACCGACTAAGTGTAAACTCGGTCTTGCTCATGATCGCATTCACGCCGAAAATTCTCAAAAGACTTGGGCAGTGTGTTGAGGATGATATCGACCTGCTTCGCCACAATACCTCCTCCCAACCGATCAAGACTATCCATGAGATGAGTCATGGGAGACATGTTCATGGACCGAACTTCCTTCTTCCATCTTACACGCCAAGATTTCTCTCATTGTGTGGAAGTCGATCGTCCGATCCGATCGCCCAAACTTACCTCGAGACTGACCAAATATCGTCCGCGTCGCCATCGATCGATGTCAATTGCAAGCCTTTCGACATCGTAGTCATCATATAGCATTTAGCCATATTGTTCGACTTATTCCAAAGTCCGCTGACTCTCGCTTCATTAGTCGACGCGTCGATGAGGGCATCGGTTTTAGAGAGTGAGAACAAACATGTGTTCTTCAAATATAAGAACATATTCCATGTTTCGCTTCCACTCGATAAAATTTGGACCGATAACGGATTTTGTGCGAGCATATTGATAATCATGTAAGAGACATATCTCAAACGATAATGTAAAACACATAAGCATACGATCGATATAATTCAGAATAATAATATTGTAACCTTTGATAAAACAATATTAATTGAAACCTCCAATCGCCCAAGGAATTCCACATGCAAGCCACGCTGTGGACGCCACACGAACCCCCGACTGCACTAAAATATACCTTTAGTCGCTTAATTTCAATCCATGTCAACTTATCCTTATGACAAATGAAATTAATGATCGACCTTACTGCACCACATCACTATCACAAGAAGGACTTCATGAAGTTGTACTTGAGGTGATGTCTAAGCAATGACCACAATTTTAACAGCAGAAGATGAATTCTTAGAATTGGTATACTCACTCGGACCATACCGCCCAATTCAAATTCTTTTGTTATCTCATTTTATATCTATCTCTAGAGAACTTATGAAAATCGCACACGCAAGCCACAGCGTGTGGATCGTTTACATGAAACTCCCACTTCTCAATAGATTTAAAATGTTTTATTTAGAAATCTCATCTAACAAACTTACGATAAGCGGTGCAAGCAAGCCACGCGTGTGGTCGTTTACTCACAGTCGCCTCACTTTGTTTAGAGATCAAAAGTGGAGGTCTTGACATTTTAATTTGAAAAATTAATTTGTCGGGTTGCTTGCTTAGTCTTTTTATTCAAAAGGTTTGTCCATGCAGATCACGTAATCCTAGCATGCTTTTCTATAGAACTCAACATGTAAAACATGCTCGCAGAATTCTAAAATATGCTTGATAAACGCGATAAACCTAGCATGCTTACTATGCGCATCCACCACGTAAACACTTAAAGGTTTGTCAACGTAATATAAACATACATAGCATGCTACTGCATAATTTAAACATCCACGACATGCATATGAACGATAAAAATAAAATAAAACGTTCATCGCGGCCCAATCGTGAAACCTGCACATTTATATCTAATCTATTACATAGATATACAAAGTATAGAAATAAACTTGGCAGACCTCGGCGTGCACGCACGCACGGACCGGATTCAACAATTGGGCCTCGCGTGCACGGGCACGGGCGGAAAATCTGGAAACGGTCCAGGCCGTGGTCGCCCAAAGAGTCTTGGGGCCGCCAGGCTAAGCCGGTCAGCGCCACGGCCGCGTGCCGCTGCCGCCCGCCTCGCCGCCGGGCTGCCTCGCTGGTCGCTAACGCGACCGCGACCCGCCGGCACGCTGCGTGCCACGCCCAAGCGCCGAACGCCCGCCGAGACATCGCCGCCAGCGGCCATACCCGCGACCATGAGTCCGCTCATGGCCGGGTTTCGCGCGCGAACGCGCCGCCCGCCCGCTAGTCGACGCGACGCAGCAGCTCGCGGTAATCTCGCGATCGCGAAGTTCGCTCGCTAAGCGCCGAGGATCCCGCGAGAACGCGCGCC
Organism: Salvia rosmarinus; assembly: GCA_036937905.1. Taxonomy (NCBI): domain Eukaryota; kingdom Viridiplantae; phylum Streptophyta; class Magnoliopsida; order Lamiales; family Lamiaceae; genus Salvia; species Salvia rosmarinus. The sequence continues at coordinate 27,516,451 of CM072821.1, forward strand.
CGTCGCGCCGCAGCCCTCGCGATCGCCCTAGCGACCGCGAGACTCGCCGCGAAACCACCCGAATCACGTACCGAGAACCTGTTTTCCGTCGCTTCGTTCTTCGTTCGTTCGTCGCTCGTTCTTCTCTTTACGCACAAGATTTACATAATAAAATCTAATCTAACCACGGATTTTCGTGGTGTAAAACAAAACCAACAAAACAAACGAGCCAACGATGAACGACAAATCCACAATTATAATAACGCACGAATAATCAAACGTGAATTAATCCAGCAGAGCCAAGATTCAACCTTGCTCGATACCAATGTAGGAAAACGATGTTAACCCTCGCCCGAGGATCCATCTTGGGTGTTTAATTCACCATACATTGATTATAAACCTAGCATGCCTATATAATTAAATCGCAACACGTAGGGGTTTTCACGTGTTTACCTGGATCCGTCGAGGTGGTTCGAACGGATGAACGGATCGAACGGTCGAGACTCGCTTTGACCTTCCGACTGTATCCCGTTGCCCAATCTCCAACGCCGAGTGAGGACGATCTATGGAGAATGCTACGAAAATCACCCAATGCTCTCACAATTAAAACTCTCGAAAATTTTCCTCTCTCACAACTATGAGATGACCAAAATTGTGTTCTCAATATGTGAGTATTTCCTTAGACTTTATCTCATACCTTATATTTATAATGCACTACCTTAATCCTATATGGAATGTTACCATAATCCTATATGGAATATTACCATAATCCTATATGGAATATTACCATACTCTTGGGATTATTTCCATACTCTTAGGATTATTTCCATACTCTCAAGATTATTTCCATAATCTTATATGGAAAGGATCTATGCATATACCATAAATATATTTATATCCTTGTGGGATAAAGAGAATAAAATCTTTCCTTTGAGAGCACATGGGGACCGATTTTCTTGTAGCTATGGGCTGGATGGGCCAACCAGGGATCAAATGCGAGGAATAAAGATGGGCCACAATAAATTAATTATCTTATGTTCACCGAACATAAATTAATTTATAAACATTCGATCATGCCACTAGAGAAAGAATGTTGACTTACCCCTTTATTACGAAGTTGAGTCGGGCTTGCACTTAGACATTACGAATCCCGATTTAAGATATCGAACGTCCATTAATCATTTATAGCAATCGATCGCTTAAAACGATTAATAACTTCATTTCTTAAGTAGTACCACTCAACCTTATTATTGTACTTGAGCTAACTCAACCGCAGGTTTAGTACAATAAACCTTTGAGCTCTTATGGACGCCATCATCCTTAACGGATACGGTGACTGACATGATAACTAGCGTGACATACAAGATCGCCACCACCCAAGACGCGGAGAATTGGTTAGAACATATAACCCTCACTCATAACAAGTCAAAGTGATGGTCAAGAACTCATACTCACCTAATACCTTATCGAGGTTTAGATCATCGTAAGTCACCGAGATCTTGGTTCTTCACGACGGTCGAGAAAAGAAGAACTCATCTCATCGTGATCCTTCAATACGCCGAGACGCATCAAGCATAGACAAGCAACCAAGTCAAGTCACTTCATCTATATCTGCACCCTAAACCGACAACTCGTCCTTAAGTCGCCTCACGGTGTGAAACTTTTATATCTCATCGCTTCGACCAATCATACTGACTTACGTGATCTTCTACACATCGTATGATCTAACTTATATATGAGATAAGGGGACACAGATATATGCAATCAAGTATTCAAATCAGATAGGAGATTGTAATAGTGGTAACAGGAAACATTGTATACAAGCTCAACCAAACTGCTTTCAGTATACAAATCCAATGACCATGATCTTGCATCAATATCTTCAGTATCGCCTCCTTGATGTCCATGGGTCGATTATTGCTTGTTCGTCATTGACTAAATTCAAGATTCACCCACGAACATAAATCGCTCGGGTCGACGAACAACCCTCCCACTACTGACGAGGTTCTCTGAGCACAATGGTAACGGTGGGTGCAGATACTTGTGGTTCTCTAACTTGCACAACTTGCTGTGTAGGTACCACTCAGACGGTCGGTATCTCCGATGGAACTCGACCCACTTCAATTTCTTGAAGTATCCGGTGTCGATCCTCCCACTAGACTCGACATCTCGCACCTTTCGCCTAATCGGTGGTGGAATACGATCATCTTCTAATACTTGAAGAATGATTTCAACTTTGGACTTATGATTTTCATATAATCCTCTTCTAAGAATCGGGCATTAGTGCTAATAATGACCTTCCGATCCATAGGACTATAGAATAAACTACCTTCGTTCCTCTAGGATAGCCAATAAACAAATTGCGCCGATCCGACCTCCAACTTGTCGCCTTCTTGTTGACACATGTCTTTGATCGCCCCATATCTTTATGTGGCTTAAAGCGGGCTTGCGCCAAACCACAACTCGAAAGGGTCTTTCGATCGACTTGGACGGCACTAGATTTAGCAAGTATGCCGTCTCTAAGCATACCCCGTAATCGAAATAGGCAATGTTGCATAGCTCATCATTGATCTAACCATTTCTAAAAGAGTCCTATTTCTTCGCTCGACACACCATTTTTGTGGTGTGCCGGTGAAATCTTGTTGGAGGTAATCCCACACTTCACTAGATAGTCCATAAACTCGTTATCGAGGTATTCGCCATCGCGATCGTAACGCAGATGACTTGATACTTTACCTAGCTTCGTCTCCACTTCCGCCTTAAACTCTTTGAATTTCTCAAAGCATTCGTGACTGCGGTGAAGCGGTATACGTATCCGCACCTTTAGTAATCGTCAATGAAAGTGACAAAATACTGCACCTCCACGAGCTTGTGTGGACATCGGTCCACACAGTCGAATGGACTAACTCCAACATTTCTTTGGCTCTATAACCTTCGCTTTGAAGGGTCCGGTCGACATCTTACCTTCATATAGATTCGCAGACCGAACCGAGTAATGCGTGAGATTACCCAACGCCCATTCTTAGCGGTCTTTGGATCCTATTTAGATTGATGTGACCTAATCTAAGATGCCAGAGAAAAGTAGAGTCATCTTGAAGAAAACTTTCTCTTTTAGGGTTTGATGAAGATGCAACATAGTTATAGGTATTATGTTTGGCGAGAAATAGTATAAAGCTTAATTATATAACGTGCCAACACAGATAACTCGTCATTTCTTATGATAGAAACACCACTATCAAAAATAACAGAATATCCATGAGTAAATAATTTCGAAACAGAAACAAGGTTCCGCCGAAAATCCGGCACATATAAAACGTCTTTCAAAACTAAAACTGTTTTCTCAAAACATAAAGTAACATCTCCAACTGGCAAGGCCCTCGACTTTCGCCGCGTTGCCCATGGAGATCGTTATCTCGCCATCAAACAGCTCCCTTGTCCGCAGGAACCCCTGCAAGGTGTAACAAACATGATCAGTTGCGCCCGTATCTACTACCCAAGAATGGGTAGAACAAGTCGCTAAACATGTTTACATTATTAAAGCAAGCAGATCTTGAGCCTTGAGCATAGGGCACTTGGCCTTCCAATGCCCAGTCTTACCGCACTTGAAGCACTTGCCCTTCTCCTTTGGCTTCTTCAAGCCTCCGGTGGCAACCATGTTCTTGTTCCCATTACTCCCACTATTTGCCTTGCCTCTTCCACCTTTGGTACCCCTTTTTCTATTTCCATTTTGCAACGAAAATTTTGGGCCCTTAGATGTGCTAGCAAGAGCATGTGCTCCTTTTCCCATAACTCCTTCCGCAGCAACGAGATCATTAAAACCGACTAAGTGTAAACTCGGTCTTGCTCATGATCGCATTCTGAAAGTTCTCAAAAGACTTGGCGGTGTATTGAGGATGATATCGACCTTGGCCGCCGTCAATACCTCCTCCCAACCGATCAAGACTATCCATGAGATGAGTCATGTGGGAGACATGTTCATGGACCGAACTTCCTTCTTCCATCTTACACGCCAAGATTTCTCTCATTGTGTGGAAGCGGATCGTCCGATCCGATCGCCCAAACTTACCTCGAGACTTGACCAAATATCGATCGCGTCTACCATCGATCGATCTTTGCACCGCAAGCCTTCGACATAGTAGTCATCATATAGCATTTAGCCGTATTGTTTGACTTATTCCAAAGTCCGCTTGACTCGCTGCTCATTAGTCGATCGTCGATGAAGGGCATCGGGTTTAGGAGTAGTGAGAACAAACATGTGTTCTTCAAGCGATAAGAACATATTCCATGTTTCGCTTCCACTCGATAAAATTTGGACCGGATAACGGATTTTGTGCGAGCATATTGATAATCGGCGAAGAGACATATCTCGAAACGATAATGTAAATACATAAGCATACGATCGCATATAATTCGTAATAATAATATTGTAACCTTTTGATAAAACAATATTAATGAAACCTCCAATCGCCCAAGGAATCCCACATGCGAGCCCGCGTGTGGGCGTTTACACACGAACCCCCGACCGGACTAAAATATACCTTTAGTCGTTTAATTTCAATCCATGTCAACTTATCCTTATGACAAATGAAATTAACGATTGGACCTTACTAGACCACATCACTATCGCAAGAAGGACTTCGGGAAGTTGTACTTGAGGTGATGTCTAAGCATTGACCACAATTTTAACGTGAAAATGAATTCTTAGAATTGGCATACTCACTCGGACCATACCGCCCAATTCAAATTCTTTTGTTATCTCTTTTATATCTATCTCTAGAGAACTTATGAAAATCGCACATACAAGCCACACGCGTGTGGGCGTTTACATGAAACTCCCACTTCTCAATAGATTTAAAAGTTTTATTTAGAAATCTCATCTAACAAACTTATGATAAACAAAGGCAAGCAAGCCACGCGGGTGATCGTTTACTCACAGTCGTCTCACTTTGTTTAGAGATCAAAAAGTGGAGGTCTTGACATTTTAATTTGAAAATTAATTTGTCGGGTTGCTTGCTTAGTCTTTTTATTCAAAAGGTTTGTCCATGCAGATCACGTAATCCTATCATGCTTTTCTATAGAACTCAAAATGTAAAACATGCTCATGAGAATTCTAAAATATGCTTGATAAACGCTATAAACCTAGCATGCTTACTACACGCATCCAATTACGTAAAACACTTAAAGGTTTGTCAACGTAATATAAACATACATAGCATGCTCTTCGCATAATTTAAACATCCACGACATGCATATGAACGATAAAAATAAAATAAAACGCTCATCGCGCCCAATCGTGAAACCTCGCACATTTATATCTAATCTATTACATAGATATACAAAGTACGTAATTAAACTGAAAACAGGCCTCGCGTGCACGGGCACGGACCGGATTCAACAATGGGCCTCGTGCCGCACGGACCGGAAAATCTGGGTTGGGCGAAAACGGGTGCGGGCCGGTCATTGTCTTCGGCGGCAGCTGCCAGGCAAAGCCCACCGCGCCCGACCTTACGCCGCGCCGCGTGTCCCTCGCGGGCTACCTCGCGTCGCTAACGCGACCGCGACCGTCGAGCACGCTGGCGCTGCCACGCCCGGCGCCAAACATCTGCCGAGATGTCGTCACCAGCGCCAAACTTCGCGACCGCGAGTTTGCTCGCAGCGCCGGGTTTCGCCGCATGAACGCGCGCCCGTCGCCCGCTAGCTCATTCGCCCGCTTTCGCTTGCGTCATCTCGCGACCACTCGCTCGCTCGCGTGGCGCCGAGGATCTCGCGGCGCGAACGCACGCCCGTCGCCCGCCCCTCGCGATTGCCCTCGCGACTGCGAGGCTCGCTCGTGAGAAACCGCCCGTGGACCGCCGAGACTGTTTTTCCCGTCGTTTCGTTCTTCGTTCTTTCGTCTCGTTCTTCTTTTACGGATAAGATTTACTGAATAAAATCTAATCTAACCACGGATTTTCTCGTGGTGTAACAACAAAACGACAACAAAATAAACGAGCCACGATGAGCACGGATCCATTAATTAATAAAACGCACGTAATAATCAAACGTGAATTAATCCAGCAGAGCCAAGATTCTCGATCCCGTGCTCGATACCAATGTAGGAAAGCGTATGTTTAGCCTCGCCCGAGGATCTATCTTGGATATTTAATTCACCATACATTGATTATATACCTAGCATGCGTCTATATAATTAATTGCAACACGTAGGGTTTTCTCGTGTTTACCTTGGATCCGTCGAGGTGGATCGAGCGGATGAACGGATCGGACTCGTGCTTTGACCTTCCGGATCGTATCCGGATGCCCAATCTCCAACGTCGAGTGAGGACGATCTATGGAGAATACTACAAGAAATCACCCTAAACCCTAGGCAAATTTTCGAGATCCTCTTATGGAGTGGACGAAAATTGTGCTCTCAATTCTTAAGCATTAGCCAGACTTTATCTCATACCTTATATTTATAATGCACTACCTTAATCCCATATGGAAATTACCATAATCCTATATGGACATTACCATAATCCCATATGGAAATTACCATAATACTTTATGGAAATTACCATACTCGTGATTATTACCATACTCTCGTGATTATTACCATAATCTTATATGGAAAGGATCTATCATATACCATAAATATAATAACATCCTTGTGGGATAAAGAGAATAAAATCTTTCCTTTGAGAGCAGTAGGGGGCGCCGATTTCTTCCAGTAGCAATGGGCCTGGATGGGCCAGCCCAGGGATCAAATGCAAGGAATAAAGATGGGCCTCAAATAAATAATTATCTTATGTTCAGCCCAGAACATAAATTAATTTATAAACATTCGATCATGCCACTAGAGAAAGAATGTTGACTTACCCCTTTATTACCGAAGTTGAGTCGGGCTTGCACTTAGACATTACGAATCCCCGTATTTAAGATATCGAACGTCCATTAATCATATATAGCAATCACCGCTTAAAACGATTAATAACTTCATTTCCTTAAGTAGTACCACTCAACCTTATTATTGTACTTGAGCTAACTCAACTGCGGGGTTTAGTACAATAAACCTTTGAGCTCCTTATGGGACGTCATCATCCTAAACGGATACGGTGACTCGTCTGAGATAACTAGCGTGACATACAAGATCGCCACCACCCAAATCGCGGAGAATCTTGGGTTAGAACATATAACCCTCACCCATAACAAATCAAAGTGATGGTCAAGAACTCATACTCACCTAATACCTTATCGAGGTTTAGATCATCGTAAGTCACCGAGATCTTGGTTCTTCACGACGGTCGGATAGAAGAACACATCTCACCGTGATCCTTCAATATGTCGAGACGTATCAAAGATAGACAAGCAACTAAGTCAAGTCACTTCTTATCTATCGCGGCTTAAACCGACAACTCGTCCTTAAGTTGTCTCATTTGTGAAACTTTTATATCTCATTAAGCTTGACCAATCATACGGACTTTCGTGATCTTCTACACTTTGTATGATCTAACTTATATATGAGATAAGGAGACACGTATATATGCAATCAAGTATTCAATTCGAGATAGGAGATTGTAATAGTGGTAACATGAAACATTGTATACAAGCTCAACCAAACCGCTTTCAATATACAATCCAACACATGCGGCCACCCCTGGAGAACCCCCGAAAAATGCCTCCGCAAAGGCACGGAGCATCTCCCCTTGCGAGCCCGCCGCCTCGGCGTCCCGACGTCGTGCCCTCTCTACTTCGGCCTTCAATAAGCCGACTTCGACCTCCGCCGCCACGGCCGCTACTTCCTCCTAGCGCGTCCCACGCCTTAGCCTCGGCTTCCTCACCTCCGCATCCCAAGCCTTAGCCTCGGTTTATCACCTCTTGAGCGAGCCAGTCTCCCAGGCGGGCATCTCCCGTGCAAGCGAGCCACTCCATCACGGACGCCTTTGCCAGCTTGGCCGCCACGCCCTCGACCCCCTGTGCAATAACCAACCAGGTCAGAAGGACACAATAATTACATTACTTCTTAATGTATGAATACAGATATACTACCTCGGGAAAAATACGAGTGCGGGTTGAGAACCGACGACCTCGCACTCCGGATCGTTGGCAACCGGGACTGGGGATCGCACGCCTTATCCTCTTGAAGCGTTTGAGAGGCACGGGTGAAGGAGACTTCGGGACATCTCCACTCCTCTCAGAGGAATCCTCGGCGACATCCTTCAGTGCCAAGGTGGGGATCTCAGAACCGGAGCTCGGTCCCTTCCTTTTCTTCTTGCCTCCGAGCAAGTTCACTACAAGGAAGTAAACAACAAATCAGAACATCAACACAGAAAATAAAAGCAATGATATGACGGAGTATTGGAGTTGGGCCTCACCCCTCGCCGGCTCTACCATGGTAGCGGGGTCATAAGGGCTCAGCCCGGAGGCAGCGAGCTCGGCCTCGGTGAACACTTCGTCAACCAGACCGACCTTGTCCAGCGCCTCCTCTAGGCCACTGAAGCTTTCATCGGTGGCCACATCCGCTAACTTCTCTGGATTCCAAGGGAACTCAATGGACTCATCGAACCGACAGAAAAAGAACTTCTTCTGCCAGTTCGAGATTTTCGACTTCGTCTTTACTTTGAAGCCGCGATGGGGTTATACATAATACCACCCCAAGCTAGATTTTAGCATGAAAAACCTCAAGACGAGCCCAAGGGTAAAAGGAAAATTATGCCGATGGGCATAGACACCAAGGCCCGTTAACTGCCGAAAGGAATTTAGCGTTAACTGGGCAAGAGGAATGCCAAACATTTGTTGTAATTCGGTATACACAGAAGGAAAAGGGAGACGAAGACCACACTAAAGGCTATCCTCGTAAACCGTGACAAAACCCCTCGGAGGAGCACTAGCCCTATCACCCATTCGGGGAGCAACATACTTAAAGAATTTCGGGATATAAAAATTAGAAGCAAGCTCTAATCTTGCGGATGCTTCTAAAATCGAAGGAATTGAAGAAACCCTACCAAAATCCATTAAAGGCGGGAAACAAACTCTACGCACGAAAGGTGGGAGGGTATCAATGGTATATACTTCTACATCCACCGAATAATTCGGTGGCGACATAGATACAACGCGGCCTTCCTAGCCGTGAGAATCCTCAGAATAAGAAGGAGATGAAGAAGCCATAAAAACTTACTGGTTTTTGGGTGTTAAGATCGAAGAAGATGCGATGAACTCAGACGAGGAACAACAATGGCGAATGAACTCTGCGTTTTTCAGAAAGCAAAACACTTTTTTTTGAAGTTTGAAAGTTGGTAACGGATAAAGTGATACGAGAAAAGGCGTATCAGGGAAGTTATTGCCAATATGCACTTTATCGGGAACCCAACCGCTGTACGCATTAAATGCGCATTAAATGCAGATGACAGACCCCGTGTTCGACATCGGCAAGACATCCCGTATTAGACCTCGTCCTGACGTTACGCATTCAACCACAACGTCGTATATCCGGCTTCAACAAGGTGAAGCCAAGCAACATACGACTTCGGCATAACACCTCGGCAAGGTAAAGCCAAGCGACATGTGACTTCGGCATAACGCCTCGGCAAGGTGAAGCGGCGACATGTGACTTCGCATAACGCCGGCAAGGTGAAGTCGGCGACATGTGACTTGACATAACGACCGGCGGTGAAGCGCAGCGATGTGCGACTTGGCGAACGCCCGGCGGTGAAGCGGCGGCGTACAACTTCCGCGAGCGCCTCGGTAGGCGAAGCAGCGACGTACAACCGGCGAAACGCCCGGCAGAGCGAAGCGGCGACACCGAACGCCTCGGCGAGCGAAGACAAGCGACACGGCGACGCCTCGGCGGCGGCCAGCGACATACGACTTCGGCAGAACACCTCGGCAGAGCGAAGCCAAGCGACACACGATTTCGGCAGAACGCGTCGGCAAGGCGAAGCCAAGAGACATACAACTTCGCCAGACCACGAATTTCGGTGAGGCAATGTTAGAACACTGTCATCCCCTCCATCACGACCTCACTTCTACGTTTTTGGGGGATATGATAAGATAAGGCCCAAGCATCAGGCCCAATATAAATGAGCCCCGACATTAAGCTCAGCCTATGTGAGTTCGGCCCAAGAAGACTCTTTAACCAACTACAACTCTAATCGCAATTGGAGACGTAGAAGATTCAGATGCATATCTAAAAGAATCATTATGAGAGAAGACTTTGTCTTAGAGTCAAACTCTATTTGTATTAGAGTCAAACTCAATTTGAATCAGAGTCGAACTCAACTTGATGGTATATAAATATAGGCTAGAATAGAAGAGAAAGGACATCTACACTGAGATCGATCACTTGATCTACACTCTTTGTAATCGCTTCTCATACTCTCAATACACATATACTCTCTCTTGCTCCGTGGACGTAGATCTATTTTAAAGATCGAACCACGTTAATTCTTTGTGTTCATTGCGCATTTATTTTCCTAACGAAATTAAGATCGATCAATAGTTTTTATTTATTGATAATTATGAAATTTACTACTCGCATGTCCATAATAATTATATCACAATTGTCTTATTTATCGTCCATAAAAAATGTATCATTTTCCTTTTTATAACACTACTCCTTATTATTCATCTCAAAACCATTCATTATTTACCAAAAACTATTTCTAATACTCACAATCTAACACATGGTGAGACCATTTCTCCACTCAAACAACACCCACCAACAATTTTATTAAAACTCGTATCGTCCACAAGTGATATATTTATTATGGACAGATGAAGTATTATATAGTAATAAAAACAAGAATAGCTTAAACAAACTTAAAATCTGTTACAAATATACTTGAAAAAATGTTTTTACTTGTTTTTAAATTATTCATCAATCTTTGTTGGATTTATGAAAATATTTTATGAGTTTCTAAAAGGTTTTTTTTTCCAGATCTTAATAAGCCAGTCAATCACTTGTCGCAATCAATTTTGTTTTACGAAAAATGTGATATTTAAATCATAGTTGCATTTTAAAGCTTAATATAGTATATGTACTTAAGTTTTAGTTTTTAATGTTCAAAATAAAGTAGAACCTCTCTAAAGGAATACTCTATTTAGGAATAACCTCATATTTTGTCATAAAAATTTATGGTTCCAACTTGGGACCAGTTATATTTCAAAATAAACTCCATATTTGTCATAATTCATATTTTTTAAGGTCCCACCTTAAAGAAATACATCTCCATTTAGGAATAAATCACAATATATATATATATATATATATATATATATATATATATCATAATAATAAATTTATGTAGATTTAAAGTATTTCTCTAAGGTTGCTTGTGACAATGACTTCATTTTTTTGTTGCAATTATATCTTTTTGTAATACCCCAAGTTTTTGGACATTAAATTTTCGAAAATAAGAAGGAGTATACAATGAAAGCGAAAATGAAAATGAACGTCGATAGTTGCCGATTTTGAGTAAATCAAAATTTTCTTAAGATTTTTGCAAGAAATGAATTTTAATAATAAATAAATATGTTTTTAAGTATATATGGGATATTATTATACCAAGGAAGAAAAAGAAATATTTTCTCCTATTTATCTCTTAGTTTTCGAAAAAGCTATGAACATAGGATTAAATTATAATCAAGTATAAGATCACTTCATTTAATGTGATGAGTTATTATTTTGGATGTATATGGTAGATATTTATTTTATGGGATAAGGTAGAATAATTACTAAGAGATAAGAGATAAGGTTTGGAAAATGACATTTAAGAGATAAGTATGAATTGAAAATGATATTTTTGTGATAAGCTTGCTATGATATTTTTATAAATGATAAGATAAGGTTGTGACTAATCAAGAAGATAATGTTTATCTCATAGAAATATGTAGTAATGTGATAAATATCATAGGAGATTAAAATTTGTCTCTAGTGTGCATAATTTTCGAAAATTCTATGATTTTATGTGAGAAATGTTATCAAATAATTTATTTAAATGCACAAGCTTTAATACTTGATAAATATCATGAATTCAAGATCAATCTTATCTCATAAGAATCATGAGAATTTCGAAATTCATGAATTAGGGCAAGAGTGGTGGAATTTTGTAAATTAAATTCCTAGAAAACCCTAATTTTCGAAAAGATAAGAATAAATGCTAGAATTGTTCAAAGAAATTATTTTATGATATAAGAAACATTATTTTATGTAATTCTTCATTAAAATAATATTAGTTATTAAAAGAATAAAGATCTGATGATTTAATCTTATTTTCTAATTATTAGCCGATAACTTCACTTTAGTACATAGAATTGATCTTAATTAATTTTCCTATGATTCATTTTATCTCTAAGATCTATATTATGTCACATAGCTATTAATTGAAAGAAAATAAAATTTGTACATGTTTTATATATAAGTACCGAAAATTCATGTATAAGTGTGAAAAAATGATATTTTTCATATCTTTGTGATATTAAACTATATGATTATGATGTAGAGATATTATTTATGATAAGATAAGGTGAATCATTAAAATTACAAGTGGAGGTGTTAATTATATGGAGGTGGCCGAAAACTTTGACTTAAATTAGGTTAGAAATAATTTTGAAACTCTTTGAAAATGACATCTAATCTTGATAAAGTTATAAATTAATTAAATAAACTATAGGATAAGATAAATATTTATCCCATATGCAAGTGGTATGGACCGAAAATCAAGGTGATAATGTATGAGTTGTAAATTTTGATTTTTATGCTAAGATATTTTATAAAATCATGATTAAACTACTTTATAAACTCTATAAATAGGAGACCACCCCCATTATACCTCATATGCACGAAAATTAGAGGAAAAATAGAGAGAAAAAGATAGAAAGTGTTCTCAAAAATTATATTCGACCCTAAGTAGAAAAACGTTGCCGACGCCGATCAAAACCGATTAAAAGGTTAGAAATCATACAAACCCTTGTATACATGCAAAAATATTAGAAATTCATACATGATATGTATGTTACATGCTTTCAAAAATTATGTTACATATGAGGAAATTTTGCTATATGTTTAGAGTTGTTTATTAAATATGTTTATATGACGTTTGTAAGCATGTATTATGAATTTAATACAAAGTTAGGCATGTTATAACTATTCTCATGAAAATCAAAATTTCATATGAATCATATGTTGATGAACATGAATTTTAATTGTTGTTTTGAGCATGAAATGATGATAGTTAATATTATTCAAGTACGTATGATTTAAATCATAATTTTCGGGAAAATATGGAATATCATGTGATGATAATTTCGAAAATCATGGAACATGAAATATTGATGTACAAGTTGTGTATGATGAATATTATGTCATATTATTGATATATGATGATAATAATGTGTTGGGTGAATTAATTAGAATTTTTGGAAATTTTTAAATAATTGTCTATATTTTCGAAAAACATGTCATAAAGAACTATGGTGTAAAATTTTATATGTCTAAAGTTATGTGATATTATGGATCTTATGAAAATATAGTATGATACATGAAAAGTTGAGATTTATAAGAATATGATTGAAAATCGATAGAAAAAGAGTATATATATGTAAGATGATAGTTGTATAAGTTAATATCAAGGAATACATGAAATAACGTTGAAAATAAATTGATTAAGGTATAAACGTACGAAGTATATTGATACGTTAGTACGTAATGGCGTTAGTGATGAAGTTAAGGTTCATAATCTACGCGAAAAGATGTGAACATAAGGAAATGATATAAATAGGAAGTATTATCTCTTTACGAGACGAAACAAATATAATCGACGTGATATAGTTGTTAAGTGCGATAAAGAAATCATTGGATGATTTTAGAAGTTGATGTTAGTACCTCCGTTATTCCGGATCAATGATTTTCGAAAAGCATAGTAATATGCTAAAATCTTGTTTCTTACGTTGAAAGGGTTCTGCTCGAAGGAGAAAGGAAACGGAAAGTAAACTAGTGACGTAAGAACTATAAGTTCTCGAGGTGGGCTTTCTTACCAAAACAAATTATGAGCTTTCTTGCAAAAATGATTTTTACAAAAGTTTACTTTACTGATTTTCTTATTCTGCAAAAGTTGAGATACGATATTGTCTGCCAAAATTTTTTATATTTTGTATATATCCATTCGGGTTGCCTAGGGCAACAGGAAAGATTACGAATTCGGATCCTAAGCTAGAGGTGAAGGGGGAATCCTAGCTAGGATTGTGTACACTTGACCACGAATCGTCATTGCGGTCGGTTGTATTCACCTACGAACCGCCGATTCACGGTCGATCGTGCGTCCGGGTGAAGGAGGCCTCCTCCTGGCGTTATCCATAGCCGACTTAGAATATACGTTGTGATGAGAAAATACCTGGCCAGACGATGTTTTGAGAAAATGTTTTAGTAAGCGCAAAGCCTTTTCAAATAAAACCCTTGTGTCTTACTGTAATGAGAGCAGTACAATATTCGTAAAGAAAATAAAAAATGTTTTGGCATGTGTCCATTGAGTACTTTGTACTCAGCCCGGCATGTTTATTTTTAAATGTGCAAGTTGAGCTGATGATGGAACAGAGCGGAGTTGAGCGGAGTTCTTTTGTCAACTTGAGTATGGAACATCTTTTGGTTCGCCTTGAGAATGCATCTTCATATGCATGTCTCACACGCTTATTCCACGCCAAACTCACGAGACTTTTTAAATTACATTACTATGTTAAGTTTTGAATATCTGTTGAAACTTTGTAAAGTTCTTTGTTTGTCCAAACCTTGTATCAACTCTTTATATAAGTATTTTGCTCCATCCTTAATCTCGTTTATACTTGGAAACATCCATATTTCTTCGTAGATGAAATGAGTTGAAAACCTTATTCTTTTATATTTACTTAAACCAACCCCGAGTCGCGGTCCGGTAAGGCAGTTCTTCGGGATTAGCCGAATCGGGCTGTGACACTTTTAATTTGTGGGATAGTTCGTCCATATGACCATCTTCTTATTGAACCCAAATATTTCCAATTTGTCGAGTATCATCCAACCACTTTGTAAAATCTTTTTGCTTCCAGCTCGGATGCATTTGAACTCGATTTTCAATTTTTGTTGCCATTGTATGAAACAATATTTGACATGATATTAAAATATGTATATTGTGTAATATTTATAAGAACACATAATAATGATTCCAACAAAAGTTACATGTACTTACATGCATCTACTTTAAGAGATTAACTCTATATATTCTAAGTCAAATAAATTAAATATTGTACATTTATTTGCATATAATACATTATACAATACATGTATTTAGTAATTATAATATTTATGTATTGTTCATGTACATTAAAATTAGAAGAAAAAAATTCGTCTTACAACTCTATTTAGGAATAACCTACCATTCTGTCATATTTTTTGTAGTCCCAAAATATTCCTTAATATAGGTTCTACTGTACAAGTATTAAGACACACGCAAGTCTAAAAGATCAGGCTTCACAAATATTGCGCAATACTCTTTCAAAACTAACAAAAGAAAGGATGCAGAGTAAAGATGTCAATCAATTAACCTATGAGTTTAGTTTAATCTCTCCAAACAAAATGAAGCCCTTATTGAAACTAACCAGCAGCACAATTGAGCCTAAATTCTTTAATTTTCCAAGGTGAATTAACATCTATGATAATATCATAAATATATATATAAATATATTTTAGTAACACATACTAATATTTTCCGCAGTAGCATAGCAAACTCCTAGGCCATGACGAAATACTGTTGATTGAGTGAGGAAGGAAAAAGAGTTGACACGTATAAAGTGGAAAAGATTAATAAAAACAATCTTGCTATATATTTGGCAGCAAATTTAACCTCACGCCTTCCCTTCCCTACTATTTGCTAATATTTCCAGAATCTCTCATAAAAGTTTATCTTTCGATCTCACTGTGTCCTTATCACCACCTCTACACACACACACACATCCTGCTGCTCTCTTTCGACACACACATTCGCACAGCAATCCACCTTGATCTCACGCAGCAGAGATCAGCGGTGAGAAATGGCGGGAAATGATTGGATTAACAGTTACCTGGAGGCGATTCTCGACGTTGGCCCCGGACTCGACGAGAAGAAGTCATCTCTGCTGCTGAGGGAGAGGGGGAGGTTCAGCCCTACCCGCTACTTCGTGGAGGAGGTCATCACGGGATTTGATGAGACCGATCTCCACCGCTCCTGGCTCCGAGTATGTGTGATTCCTGATGTATCTATCTTCTTCTTCTTCTTCTTCCTGTTCTATTTCCAGGTTGGTAAATTTCTGTCTGTGAATTGTGTAGGCGCAAGCGACGAGGAGTCCGCAGGAGAGGAACACGAGGCTGGAGAACATGTGCTGGCGGATTTGGAATTTGGCTCGCCAGAAAAAACAGGTAGTTTAATGTTCTAATTAGAGGTTTATTTTTGTGATTTCTTATTTTTATAGTGATGTTTCTGTGATCGTAGAGGAAAGAGTATCGTTCAAGTGATGTTTTTTAATAAGAGATTTGAATATTTATTTGGTGTTACGATTCCTAAGGATGTGGTTTGATAAATCATGAAATTAATGCAATGGCTGATTTGAGATTCTTTTTGGTGTTTAATTGATTAATAAGTGTGAAGTGATTGGCGTTAATCTTACTGATAGTTGTTTGTGTTTTGTATAACTAAAGATTAAGGGCAAGATTATGAGTCTATAGATATTATCCGGTTAAATGAAATAGTTGTTGAAGCATTGAAGGGGGAACCTGGAATTAGTGACGTTTCTGTAGCATGCTTTTCTTAGCATTCGTTCTGCAACGTTGTATGCAACACCTTTATTTTTCCTACCTCGGTTATGCGCTATCCACTAAACTGTTGGCAGCTGAATGCATTTTATGCTTCAAGTTGTTTTCCCGCACTAGTGTTCAAGTCTTAAGCACACATTACAGTGAGATGAATTTCATGTATTTGGCTCCTTATATGATGTGATTGTGGTTCCTTTCCCCTAGTCTTTTTTCTTTTTCCATGTGCCTAGTATTAGAGCATGTATTCCTTTGCTTTAAATCAGTAGTTCATCCTGAATTCAATGGTCATTAGTTCCTGAAACTTTGCCTTGATGTTTGGCTGTTACTTTCTGATTATGGAACTATTTTTATTTGTTTACCTTTTGTGTTATAGCATAATCGTTCATGCTAAACCTCTAGACCTTTAGACTCCCGCTCATGTTCTGTTTATTGGTTAAAAGCTTAATTTAACTGCCTTTTGGTACTTTGGCTGAACTGTCATCATTCTCTCATTGTTGAATATTGTTTGTAGCTTGAGAGCGAGGAAGCTCAAAGAGTGGCTAAACGCCGTCTTGAGCGTGAAAGAGGTCGCAGAGAAGCAGTTGCAGATATGTCTGAAGACCTATCGGAGGGGGAAAAAGGAGATGCAGTTAGTGATCTTTCATCTCATGGTGAAAGCACAAAAGGTCGGTTGCCTAGAATTAGCTCTGTTGATACTTTGGAGGCCTGGACTAGTCAACAGAAGGGGAAAAAGTTGTACATT
This sequence comes from Salvia rosmarinus, assembly GCA_036937905.1. Classification (NCBI taxonomy): domain Eukaryota; kingdom Viridiplantae; phylum Streptophyta; class Magnoliopsida; order Lamiales; family Lamiaceae; genus Salvia; species Salvia rosmarinus. The sequence goes on from CM072821.1 coordinate 27,533,961, forward strand.
ATATTAATTAGGTATGAAGTAAAACACCTTTAGATTCTTTTGTGGGAAAATAGATTTGATGTTAATGTGATTTCATATGATATTTGGCACAAAACCAAATTACTCTTTTAAAAAAAAATACTATTTGCCTTTTTAACTCTGAAGTTTGTCACTGAAACTTTCATCGTAGGGTGATATTTTTATCGATCTCTTTAATCTTCAGCATATTTTAAGTCTACTGAGCTTTTGAGTGGAGACAGCTGGATTTAGACATGCACGATTTAGTTGATGCATTTCCAAACTTTATGACCCAATCATTTTTGTACCTTAACTTAATTGCATGCTTTCTTGACTCTAGTTCTCTTGCAGCCTCCACGGCTTGATACGAGGGGAAAATATGGAGCTTGGCCGTGACTCTGATACTGGTGGTCAGGTAGTGTTTGGTTCCAAATCTTTCCATAATATCAGAATCCACTTCTTAGTCATGAATAATCTTGATCGGATATAAGCTTGTTTGATATTATTTGTTGCCTTGCTTCGTATACTGGTAATTAAAACTATCACATGGTTCTTTCTGTGACTTCCTTTTGATATTGATGATTTTGGTTGCATGTGTCATTCAGGTGAAGTATGTTGTTGAACTGGCAAGGGCCTTGGGTTCTATGCCTGGTGTTTATCGTGTTGATTTGCTTACTAGACAAGTTTCATCACCAGAAGTTGACTTCAGCTACGGTGAACCCGCAGAGATGCTACCTCCACTAAACTCAGAAGGCTTGATGGATGAGATTGGAGAAAGTAGTGGTGCTTACATAGTTCGTATTCCTTTTGGTCCAAAAGACAAATATGTCGCAAAAGAACTTCTATGGCCTCACATTCCCGAATTTGTTGATGGTGCTCTTAGCCATATCATGCAGATGTCAAAGGTTCTTGGTGAGCAAATTGGTAATGGACATCCAGTCTGGCCTGTTGCTATCCATGGGCACTATGCAGATGCAGGTGACTCTGCAGCCCTATTATCTGGTGCATTGAATGTTCCCATGCTTTTCACTGGTCATTCACTGGGTCGTGATAAGCTGGAACAACTTTTGAGACAAAGCAGATTGTCAAGGGATGAGATCAACTCTACCTACAAAATAATGCGTAGGATAGAGGCAGAAGAATTATCTATTGATGCCTCGGAAATAGTCATAACTAGCACAAGACAGGAGATAGAGCAGCAGTGGCGTTTATACGATGGCTTTGATCCAATTCTAGAACGTAAACTACGTGCTAGAATTAAACGTAATGTAAGCTGTTATGGAAGGTTCATGCCTCGCACAGCTGTAAGTACTTCATTTCAATGTTAGACAAGAACCTATGTACAAATGCTCTTACATCATCATCATGGTTATGCTTATGCACAATGTATACTTTACTATTTCTATTATTGAGCAAAGAAAATAAGTTAAGAGGGCTATTATCGAGGTCAGTTCGTCTTTTAAAGATCTCGCAAAACTGCTTATTTGAGCATTCTTAGAGTTGCCAAAGAATCTCCTATTTAGTTTCTGAAAAAAAAGTCCTAGTTCCAGCTTAACCTGTTCACATTGAAAAAACAAAATCTTCTATGGTGATGATTTTCACACCTCGTAAAGGAGCATCCTGTTTTTTATGCTGAATCTTTTAGGTAAAATTACAATTCTATATCGTTTAGATTCAATTAGATACCTATAGTTTGAGTTTTACCAAAAATAACCTCCGATTAATTTTCTCTGACTGGACTTGCAGGTCCAATTTGGAATTATTAATGGAAAAAGAAAAAACGAGTCAATGTCCACACCCTAAATAACCTTCATTCCCTCTAGGAAATTACAGTTCTACCTCAGCTTCACCTGCCACCTTCTGCATAACCTTCTGTGGTGGCTCCTCTCAGTTTGCCTCCTCCACCACCTTCTCCTTAACCTTTCTCTGGTGTCTCATCCTCCATCATTTGCTTTATTTCTTCGACTTTGTGCTTCTCCTGGAACAACTTGGAGATGTTCAACGTTGATGAGAAAGAGATGATGTCGGAAGCATTCCAACTTCAAATCCTCTGGTCTCTCCATTTCCATGAATCTGAAATCATTGATTTCCTGTAACTTCATACTGTTGTAACCCTTCGTGAACTGAGGATCACACTTGGTACCATGGAACCACCTCTGGTTGTGTGGCGATGATGTCCGAACTGTGGTAGCTGGTGTTCGAGCAGACTTTAATGCCTCTCTGACCATTTTTTTGTTACACAAACTTGCCGGAGAAATTCTCACTTGCAATACATTGGCCTCTAGCTGCACCTAATTGTTATTTTTAAGAAAAAGATGCCATTTTTTGAATTCACGTTGGGCAATGACTTTTTTTTGTTTCTTGATTTGAAATCGGTCTCGAAGGTTCTGGTCATCGTTGATTGATTGGAAAAGAGATTGTAGGTCATTTTTTAAAAATGCTCAAAAGTTAGGAATTCAGATGTATTTATCTAAACATTGGTTATTTTGGTGAAAAGGTTCCAACATTAGGAATAATATTGTAACTGTCCCAATCTTTTAATTCGTATAAGAGCTTCCGAGACCAGAAAGAACTGTTTTACTTGAACTGTGTGGTAAATTTCTTTATACGAACTACTACTTGAGACTTGGACAAATAAGGTGATCTATCTTCCTGTCATTAGATTATAGCTGCTGTACTTTTTTATTTATATAGTTTCTCAAACAAGATTATGTTGCTTCAATTCTGCTTTTTCATTGAGAACATGGGTTCCTTTTTGAAGGTAATTCCACCTGGGATGGAATTTCATCACATCGAACCACATGATGGAGATATAGACACTGAAAGTGAAGCAAATGAAGATGGAAAATCTCCGGATCCGCCTATTTGGACTGAGGTTGCAGCAATCATTTATATACTCAGCTATATTACGAGACTTAATTTACTGATTTTGACTTTTGCATACCCATAATTTTTGTCCAGTATCTTATATTGATGTATAAACAGATAATGCGCTTTTTTTCAAATCCGAGGAAGCCTATGATTCTTGCACTTGCGAGGCCAGATCCGAAGAAAAATCTCATGACCTTAGTCAAAGCATTTGGGGAATGTCGACCACTAAGGGAGCTTGCTAATCTTGTAAGTTACAAAATGAAAACATAAATGTTTGGTAAGCTCTTTCTTGTTATTTTGTGGTCAGAACTGGTGCTGGTGTTTTCAGCTGTTTCCTTAATTGTTTTTCGCAGACTTTGGTAATGGGTAACCGGGAGAATATTGATGAAATGTCGGGAACAAATGCTTCAGTTCTGCTATCAATCCTTAAGCTGATTGATAAGTATGATCTTTATGGTCAAGTGGCATATCCTAAGCACCACAAGCAGAATGACGTTCCTGAAATATACCGTCTAGCAGCAAAGACCAAGGTACTCTCATGTTTGTCTTGCAGCTCATGGAAGCCTTTTCAGATCTGAAGGGGCTAAGCCAGATAATAGTTTGCAAGTGGTCCTTCTGAGTTTCATTTATGCAACTTAACTTAATGAAAACTGAACTCTGCTATTGAGCATGGACATGCCAATAATTCTTAAACAGCTCATTTGCAGTGCCAGCATTTCCAGTTTAGCCACAATCTAAACTTCTTTGTGATGATGGCTAGATGAATTGGCGTCTTGCTCCTATTGTTCATGTAGTGCTATGATTAGAATTTGATTTTGCATGATGCAGGAGATATGGTATCGGAATTGTACAGACAAATCAACATTTCTGTTATATTTAGTTTCAGTTTTTTTTTTGGGTCTCCTAGTTGGTCTTGGTGAGTGGTTAATGCACTTGGCAGGAGTATGATTGCCTCATCTACTTATAAGAATACTGTGAAATCTCAGGAGATCAATTCCCATAAAGCTTTTAATTACTAAAGGGCTTGAGCTCATACTCAAAGTTATATGAAACCAGCTTGGCAATAACAATGACTTATCCTACTTGGTTAAAGTTTTTACCTTTAATCTCCCATAAGTTGTTTTTGCACTTGGATCTCCAAAAATAAAGATGAAATAGATTTAGTTTACTCCATCACACTGATGTTCATTCATGAGTCTAATATTGCAGTGTGCCTGCACCACACTATTTCACCCCATCCATCTTAGGTATTTACTTAAATCATTTAGGACCATTCAATATTAACTTACTGGTCATAAACTATTGTTTCTTGACAGGGTGTCTTCATAAATCCAGCTTTCATTGAGCCTTTTGGGCTTACTTTGATTGAGGTATGCCTTTAATTTACAAAATCTTCACTTTTCACTATTTTTTCATGCAACCTAGACAAATTCTCTGCCATTATCAGGCTGCAGCATATGGCTTACCAATGGTTGCGACCCAAAATGGTGGTCCTGTTGATATACTGGGGGTACGTCTTTGCCACTATTTTGATGTTTTCATTTGGATTTCATGGGATATTTTTTGCCTCCTGAAGATTGATTCGCGCATTATTTGGTCATGTTAATGACAGGTTTTAGACAATGGTCTCCTTATTGATCCCCATGATCAGCAGTCAATTGCTGATGCACTTTTGAAGCTGGTTGCAGATAAGCATCTTTGGGCAAAATGTAGAGCAAATGGATTAAAAAATATTCACCTTTTTTCATGGCCAGAACATTGCAAGACATATCTCTCCAAAATAGCAACTTGCAAACCAAGACAACCCCGTTGGTTGAGAAATGACGATGATGATGAAAATTCGGAATCAGATTCACCAAGTGACTCCTTGAGGGATGTACACGATTTATCCTTGAACCTGAAGTTCTCCTTCGAAGGAGATAAGAATGAGAGCCGGGACAATATTGATGGTTCCTTAGACACTGAAGATCGAAAAATTAAGCTAGAAAATGCTGTGCTGTCATGGTCCAAGGGAGTGGGAAAAAATGCACAAAAACCTGGGTCGGCCGACAAAGTAGACCACAACTCTAATACTGGAAAGTTCCCAGCACTGAGGAGGAGGAAACACATTTATGTAATTGCTGTGGATACTGATGCATGTGCTGGTCTTTCTGAAACTGTTAGAAATATTTTTGAGGCTGTTAAGAAGGAGAGAACCGAAGGCTCAGTTGGATTTATCTTAGCAACATCATTTAACATTATTGAAATACGTTCTTTTCTGATTTCAGAAGGATTAAACACCACTGACTTCGATGCATTTATTTGCAATAGTGGTGGTGATCTTTATTACTCATCTGCTCATTCCGAGGATAACTCGTTCGTGGTGGACTTATATTATCATTCACATATTGAATACCGCTGGGGAAGCGAAGGATTGAGGAAGACCTTAGTGCGGTGGGCATCTTCGTTAACAGATAAGAAGGGGGAAAAGGAAGAACTTGTTGTTGAAGATGAAGAGACCTCTGCAGATTATTGCTATTCTTTTAAAATTCAGAAGCCTGGAGCGGTAAACATATTTCTGTATTCTTTATATCACCTTTTTTGAGCTTTGGGAACCCATAGGTTAAACATACCTTGGAATCATCCAAAGGATTCCATGTAGTAGGCTACTTCTTCTCTTTTCGTATTTTACTGGAATGGTATCGTTTAGTATTTAGGTATACTACAGTTATCCTAATTACAACTTGACAAATTTATTTTTGGTTGCAGATTCCTGCTGCGAAGGAACTCAGAAAGTTGATGAGAATTCAGGCACTACGTTGCCATGTTATATATTGTCAAAATGGAAGTAGGATCAATGTAATTCCAGTTTTGGCTTCTCGTTCCCAAGCGCTCAGGTAGTAGTTCTTTTCTACTTCTCAGTGGGTATCATATTCCTCTATTTTCTCATTTGAACTTCTTGCAGGCATTTTTGTTAGGCATGACTATTTAGTGTATTGTAATTGTTTGCTCTTTGTCATTAGTTTACACACAAAATAAATTCTCAAAATAGCTGTAGTGTTTTTTCCTTTTCTTCCATGTTCTTGTCTAAGGTGCTACGATCTCTGTCAATAATGCTGTCTTGCTTTCTTGGTTTTCTACCCACACCACTCATAACACTGCAGATGAAACCAGATTATAACCTATATTATTTCTCTACCACTGCAGATAAAACCAGATTCATAATATTGATTGAACTACTGTGGAAATATTAGCTTAGCTGTTGTAGGGTAGAGCTTTTCTTAAGCAAGTCTAATTTTCCCAATTTATTTATAGTTTTATACACCTTATCAAAAGGACAGCTTCTGATGTAATCTTGTTTTAAATCAACAAAAATTAATCTAATAGGTTATGGTGAGATATTATAAAACTACTCCAGCTTGGGTAGTTCCGTACTTCCGTACATTGCTTCCTGACTAGTACCATTACATGAGAATTACAGAATACAAATAGGCTGCTGGATTTGCATGCATAGTATCATATTATATCAAACCTGACACGTAAAACTTACATTTCAGGTATCTGTATCTTCGCTGGGGCATGGACTTGTCAAAACTGGTGGTTTTTGTTGGGGAGAGTGGAGACACTGACTACGAAGAATTGCTTGGAGGTGTTCACAAATCTGTAGTTCTGAGCGGAGTTTGTAGCAGCGCAAGCAGCCAACTCCATGCTAACAGAAGCTACCCACTCACAGACGTCATAGCTTACGACAGCCCGAACATTACCAAAACCCCCGGAGGATGCAGTGTTTCTGATCTCCGAGCATCACTGGAGAAGCTGAATGTCCTCAGTGGCTAAAATTTCCAGTTACCATCACCCCTGTCGCACACATCCAGCTGAAATAAATTAAGCATATGTTTTCGTTTGTGTTACTTTGTGTTAAATTACAGATATACTACTGCGAGGGAGCTTGTGACTTGTCTCCTTATGTGATATATTACATTTTCTCCTTAAAACTTTGAGATTTGGTTGGGTCAATTTGGAGGAAATTGAAGCATAAAAGTGACTCCAATTTGCTACTTTGTTGTACAAGTCTTCGTACTAGCAAATGGGATATTTGTACAGTGTTCAATCACAAATTTTCTCGCCTTCTAGTATGCCTTCCTTTTATTTTATATTTTCTTCTGTAATAAGTAAAAATTCACAGTTGTTAAGAATCGAATTTGCATTGTGCTGCCCACAAAACACACAAGAGAAAGGTACGGTTTGAAGAATGGGTTCGACTTAAAAGACGTTTGGTAAGATATTGACTATGACCTTACTCCAACCAGGGGTATGCAATCGATCGAAAATCGATCAGCTTTGGTCGGTTTCTAAAGTAATCGGTGAGGTTAAATAATGTTATAAGTTCTACATATTCGGTGGGTGGGTGATTGACCGATCCTAAATCTAAAAATCTGGTTTTCAGTTGGTTATCGATTTTTAAGATTTAGGATCGGTCAATCACCGACCCACCGAATATGTACAACTTATAACATTATTTATTAATTTAATATTACTGAAAATAAGTAAAAAATACAACAAGTTTCGGCAATCCTCATCTGCGCTGCTTCTCTCACTCTCATCTCATACAATCCAATTCCTCACATTTTATAGGTTCTGGCAAAATAAAGAAGGTATGCTTCCTTTTTTAAAATTCATAGAAAATTTTCAATTATTACGCATTAGGTAAAACTTATAGTCATTTAACGATAGCTTGCGATCCATACATGACGATTAAATCACACTTGAAAAACCAGGTGTGATAGGCTTGGATCTATAAAGACGATAATAGGGTTTGAACTCATGACCTTTGGTCACATAAACTCACATTACCATTAGACCGTCCAAAATGACATCTTATATTATATTTATAAAATAAATCGAATTTATAAATTTACGTAAAATTCAAGTTATCTACAAATATAAATAATTAATAAAAAATTATCAAAACATATACAATTTACTTGTCATCCTTATATTTCTATATCTCAACTCTCATCTACGATACGATATCATAAAAAATAATTTATTTGAATATTTACATGTGCAAAATCATTAATAATCAAATCAACATCAATCTTTTCTAACATGAGGTGGTCTCCTGTGTGGACGTCCTCATGTACGGACAATGATACTTTTCTTCAATACAAATGATATTTTTTTTCACTATAAATGATAATTTTGAATTACATTTTGAAAAATAAATTATAATTTTCTTCAATGTAAATGATATTTTTGTTAAAAACAAATGATATTTTTATCCTTCCGCACAATGCGGATGGATGTACAAGAGTTTTTATGTTCTAACATATTTTGCGACCAAATGAACACATATATCTATAAACAAAATATAGAAATATTTAATACTTTGGGTCTTTAATGAACTACCTGGAGAACTACATGCTAGCAATGAACCTTAACAAAATATACTACTAATAAATTTGTTTTTCTAAAGAAAATATTTCCTTCTAAAACCAATTAAGAGCTTGAAATCATCTCTCATTGACATATATTATCATACCGTGTGAAAATTTTAAGTCATTAACCTCACCAGCTGACTAATTAAATTAAGTGCATTATGTAATTGAATAATAAAAATAAAACATATATAGCTATAGGGAGCTAGTACCTATTAAATTGAAAGACAAAATATATATTGAATGCCTAGCACCTATGCAAATTGAATCCTTATAATTTAATCACTAACTTTTTACTTTTTATGTGCATAAGCAAGTACGTCACGTAACATTTAAGTGTCTAGATGAACTAATAAATACATGCTTACGGTGACATGATTAGAAGCTCCCTATGTGAATTACATGCTACAATCTGCACTATAGAAACGACAAATTTGGTAACAAATATGTAGGCCTGTGGTTATATAACTTACTAAGAGACAAATTGAATTAATAATCTTGCTTGAATAAATAATCTCTCTCTATATATATTCGATAAGTACATGTGAGTGTATATGTGATTTTTTTTGTGCGTGTGTTAGTGAACACAAAGTACTGTGTGTATGATGCATGCGTACGTGTGTGTGTTAAGTGTCGTATGTGTGTGTAAGTTTATGCATGAATGTAGTAAGGGTGACAAATGCCAACCATAAGCACTCCCCACCACCACTATACCATTTCCAATCCCTAGCCCATTCCTGTAAGAGACCTATTTCAAGCCCCTCTTACTTTTCTCTATCACTTCTTTCCAACTCTCCCTTGTACTCTCATGTCTACGACAACATCAAAAAAAGAAAAGAAAAGAAAAGAAAAGAAAAGAACCAACACTCATAAATCACTTTGGACACCCAACTACACTTCTCACTCACCCATATCTCTCACCGAACTCACTCGCCGCCGATCTCATGACTAAGTCAAGGAGGTGGATGGCCACCATAGCCTAACCCATCTTGTCTTCTCAACAAATGATTGAACTCCTAGCTCAAAGAGTTGACCGAAGCTACAACAGGAACAATATGCATGTCTCATTCTCACCTCTCGTATCATCTCTCTAGTTTGTGCCTAAGGTATACCACCACCTTAAATACTTAGGATGACCGAATCATATACATGCATATATGTCTATATGCTTAATTGTGTCGGGTCTACATCTGAAAGTGATTGCATGCTGAATTAATGAGTACATTCATGGCTTGTGACCATTTTTTGTTAGTTGGAATGAATTGCATGCTTAAATTGATGATTTTAGATGTGAGTTGGGGTGATAGATTCACCATTTTAGTATCTTATACGTGTGCACATAAAGTGTTTGACAAAATGCATGAAAGAAATTAATGAAACTATGAAAACTGGGAGTTGGCTGTGTGAACAGAGACTTTATAAAATTAAGTTTTGATGGTTCGATGATCACCAAATTTAACTATATTTTAATTAAACGTGTCTAGAACGTCTCTGTAAAATATGAAGTCAATCCAAAGTGTTTTACTATTTTAATTACATTTTTCAAACTCACTGCACAAAGTTGTCGAAATCCCCTTTCCAAAGCCTAAGGTATTTAGCTTACGTCTAGAGTTTGGTTATTAGGAAAATGTCTAAATTCTTAATAAACATCATTTAGGATGTATAGAATCTTTCTGTAATCTTCCAGATTTTATAAAAAAAATTAGTATTTATTTCAGAATTTACAAATAAACTGCACAACACTGTCTCGGTAGGGACATCTTGTTGTAAAATATTTTTAGCTCCCAACCTCGTGGGAATATTTGAGTGAGGCTTTTTCTGAATTAAATTAGATTCAAATGGCTTTCCAAATTGATGGGTCTCATTCCTATATCCTTCTTAAAAAGCCCTCAATGATTTTTCAAAGTTAAAGTCCATTTTCTATTTTAATAAACTATTCAAGTTCAGCTTTTGAGAGAGAGGTACGAACCATTTGTAGTCCGACTTTGACTCGGTTTCTTCATAAAATATGTTCATTTCCATGTCTAGTTGTGATCTGGAAAGTTTGGACTCAATCCAAACCATATAGGTATGCATTCCGTCCACCCAAACTCACCTACCTAAAATTATCCGTTTTCAACTAGTCAACTTTGAGCTCCTGTATCTCTTGATGCATCTGGTATATGCTGAGTCTTTCTGAAAGGAACGTGTAGTTCTTGTTACAAGGTTTCCAGAATAAGGTCTCTCTCCTATTTTGGTATTTTAAGTTAAAAGTTATGAGCCTCGTAACATCCTTCGTCGTCATACCAAATTTGGAAATTTTGAAAAATATTAGTATAAATGTCAGATTCGAATTGCCTACTTTGAGATCCTATATCTCCAGAACCACAACTCTTTTGAACCCTATTCTTTCTTAGAACTTGTAGTAGATATTTAGAGGTTTCCAGAATGTGTCTTTGTACAACCATACATATTTTGAGTCGAGAGTTATGGATTGTAAAATATGTCACTTAAACAGCTTTGCTGAAAGCTAAACAAGTGTTGGAACTCACCTATGTGAAATATGCCTTATGTGACTAACATGCTATTAATTGATGCATTCATATACGTTATGTCGCAAGCACGTTAGAGCATTAATCAGACACACGAAAAATGATAACACAACGTAACATGGTATTTTTACATAAGCATGTCTTAACGGAAAATATTTGACTACGTGTTATTATTCGATTAGTTTACTGCATATCATACCATGACATGCACTAAAATAGAAGTATGGGTAGTAAAACCCGATGAACATTTCAACTCTAGATCCTAAGCCCGGAGTTGATAAGCTTTGAGCTTAGGAAATGAGTTCTGAAAGACCACTATTAAGTAATCGTGCCTAAGGACTAGATTTATCTTGTAGGACTGGTTAATGTCCATCAAGGGATATCCAGTGGATGCGTGCGAGTAACATGAACTGTTGGTACCACTACGGTGAAATGTGAGATCTATTTTCTGCAATGTACTTCGTGTTATTAAGCCCCAAGTTGTTTACTTAAATTTGAGAATTGCATGCTGTTTTTATGCTCATTGCTTTATGCTGACCTTGGAACGGTTAAAACGCTATGGCTTCGGTCGGGAGTAGTTAACGATCGTGCCTCGAGCTAAGTACTGGTAGAGGTAGTGTACACGGAAGTCCAGACTGAGTGAATTCGGTCGAGTTACTCAGTTTAGGTAATGTTGACCATTAGTGGAACGTTGTTTCCCCATATGGTCTAGTAGGTAGCACGGAAGCGATGAACTATGATAATTGATTGTGCACTACGAGCTCTGCTCGAAAAACTACGTTTTGCATCAATATGGATAAATCATTTTACTTTTAAAACCTCTCTATAATATGTTTTTAACACGTATTTTTCTCAACTGCTTATGAACTGTTCTTTATTAAAATGGGGTACACGATCCAACTGAGCACGCTAGTACTCATCCCAAAATCTTTTCAAATGTTTTTAGGCTGAGGAGCTAGCATGGCAAAGTGAGACAAGGACATCAGTACCTAAACATTGACTTATCAAGCGTGTTATGCTCTTGGAAAATCTAAACTGCACTATATTCTTGAGACCTGGACTTGGGCGCTGATTGTGCCAGATGTCTGCTTTTTGCCTTCGAGTTGCTTAGCCAAAAACACATAAGCCCCCTTCTCTGGGATGACATTTGCATAATCCTGATTTTGTGTCAAGATTCTAAATATTTTTCTTTTCATTTGAATTAATTTTCTTTCTAACCTGTCTACTTGCTAGGATCTCGTCTTAGGAGTATTGTTTGAAAAATGACTTATGTTATATATATATATATATATATATATATATAGGGTTGGGTTCCCGTAGTACCCGGTCCCCAGATAGTATGTAGTACTCAATCTAGACCACACATTTTGAACACGTGGACGCACCAAAATTTGACACGTGGCAACCCATTTTTCGCTCAGGGGCAAAATGGGAAGGCACCCAGCAGGCGTTGGGTGCCCGTCCGGCGCTGGGTAGGGGAGTCTGCGAGCGTTGGGGTCTCCGCGGGCGTTGAGTTTGGGGAAAGACACTACAAAACACAGATAATGCATAGAGAATAACGTAACAATGCATAGAGAATAACATAACAATGCATTCAAAATAACATAACAATGCATCGCACACAACCGGTGTTGGGTGCACGTTTTTGTGCGCTACGATTTGGATAGGACGCCGGATTTGGGTAGGGATGCTGGGTGGGCTCCGACGCTAGGTAGGGGCGCTGGGTGTGCGTCGGCGCTAGGTTTGGGAAGAGCCACAACAAAACATAAATAATGCATATGAAATAACATGTCATTGCATTTAAAACAACTAAATACTGCATTTAAAATAACATAACACTGCATCGCACCCAACCGGCGTTGGGTGCGCGCGCGGCGAAGCGCTGGTGTGTGTGAGTGGGCGCTGGGTGCGTGCTGGCGGGTGGCTGGATGCGCTGAGCGGCGGCTGGATCTTGTGAACAGCGTTGGGGCGCGTTCTGACATGCATTAAAATTGAAACTCATATGCATGTTTGTGTTCAAGTGAATGTATTTTGTGTTCATTTGAATGCATTGTTGATTCAACTAAATGCATTATTTGTTTTCACAATCACATAACAAATCAAATTACTAATCTACCCTTAATGAAGCGAAAATTAGCGAAATTAAGCTTAAAAAGTCCGAAAAAATCTGAACCATCGGATCTATTAGATGAGTGGATGAGATTGAGTACTACATACTATCTAGGGACCGGGTACTATTTGATCCCTTATATATATATATATATATATGTGTGTGTGTGTGTGTGTGTGTGTGTGTGTGTGCGAGTTCTCATCATTTTTTTTTCTTTTCTTCTTTACTTTTAACCCGTGATATCTCTCTGTCTCGACCTCACTGGTCGGTGGTTATTACATTTATTTAAGTAATACAATATTTTGGATCTAAATAAAACTACATATCTATAAGTAAAATTAATTTTTGAGATAATTTGGGCCCCCTGGAATGGTGGGCCCTGCGCAATCACCTAGGGTGGCCTATCCTCAAGGGCGGCCCTGATCCTATATGTGATGCATCTCTTGATCTCTTCTCTCACACAATCTCACGGTCTCAACACCATTGCTCTCACCTATTTGGCGGTCTCACCATTACTATTGCTAGTTTCTCCAACATCATCTTTCTGCTTGATCACACTATTTTCTAACACGAAAACGTGCAAGTAGATAGGTAAGTCGAGTATCGTATCTACATGGATTGTAACGCGAAAATACAGAAGCTAACTCAATAATCCTTCATCATTATCCAAGTAACGAATTTGGTTTTGGAAAGGTTTGGGACTTCGAATATGTAATTCAAAGCCAAAGGTAACAAAGCAAATAAAACGAAAGCGATAGATATTAAAGAGATGAATAAACCATAAGACTAACCCTAGGAATATATTAATCCTACCCACAGCGTATGTTTATCATGCTTCCTATTAACCAATTTTAATTCAACCAAGATGAAAGATGGCATATGTAACCAACAATTTCAGTTACCACAATTGTGGTAGTGGATTACTAATTTTCCTATTACTGTTACGTCTCTAGGTGAAAATTAGCAACTCCAAAAAGATCACAAAGAATATGCTTCCTACGAATGTTCCTATCTCAGCTACGACTCAATGTTTATCCGTATTGTGCATTCAAGATCGATTGATAATTAAAATTGTTAAGTATTCAACTGGCAACTATGTATGCATTAAAGTTGATCAGAAATTAACACATAAGATTTAGCACCAATAATCAAAAATCAATGTCTGGAAGGTAAATAGCAAATAGCAGGAATCGCTACACTTAGGATAAAATCATACAAACCCTAAGATTAGAACGGAAATTTAGCTAGACATAGAAATCGAAATAAAATACGAATGAACCATAGAAATAAGAATTGTATAGATAAAACCCGTAATGTAGCGTCTGAAGAACAATCGCGGGTTTGAATCTAAACCCGAGTAGAAAAACAGGAAAAACTTAATTCCTTCGGATGAAATTGCTCCAAAGCGATTACAAAACGTTAATGTAGCGTAGAACAACGATAAACTAAAGCCTAGATGAATAAAAATCAAAGCTAGAATGAAAGAAAGACAAAATATGCTAAAAACTGAATAAAAACGTGGAAAGAGAGGATAAGAAGCGCCAATGCAGCTTAGGGGTATATATAGGCAATGGGCTGAAACCCTAATTCGCACCAGGCCGCCGCGCCTAGCGGTCGGGCCAGCGGTCGCTAGCTCGGTTGCTAGATGTGAGACAGTAGGTTTCTTCGATGAACTCGCGGCAAGTTCACGGTCGTGTGGTTTTGCCTCGCGGCCGAGCTAGCGGTAGCTAGCTCGGTCGCTAGTCTTGAGACAGTAGCTTTTTCGGAGACTCTCGTGGGCAGGCTCGCGGTCGTTGGCTTTGCCTAGCGACCGGCCTAGCGGTCGCTAGTCTTGAGACAGAACGTTTTCCGCCCGAGCTCGCGGCGGGCTAGCGGCCGCTAGGGTGGCCGCTAGCCTCTATTCCTTTTCATCCTTTGGTTCGTTCTTTGTCTTGTGCTCGATTATCACCTGAAACACCTATAGAACACCAAAAATGAACCTCAAGAACAGTATCTTCCAAAAATAGCTAAACGTATAAATCAATTATATAAACGCACTTAAACTGATCTGAAATCATCATAATATAACATTAATAAACGAGTAAAAAACACGTTTATCAAACCCCCAAACTTGAAACATTGTTTGTCCTCAAACAAAAACAGAACAAACGAAAGACAGCCAAACGATAGGAAATGAGTCGAACGACAACAACAATAAGCCTCAGAGCAATGAGCAACAAAAGATTCACATCAAATGAATCAAATCACAACACTTTTGTTAAACTCCACATATCATAATAATAATAAGCACAAGCCTTTTCAAACTTTAATCCTCACGACATGGATATATATATATATATATATATATATATATATAAACTGTAATATCCCTAACTTTTAATTAGTAATTAATCGACGATTAAGATTAAACAGGGCATATCATCCTTAATAAGAAAAGAAAATATATATACTTAAGATCCAATTTATTTAATTTCGCTTAGTAAAATGGAATGTGATCGACAATTGAATTCTAAAGTTTTGAATAAAAGATTTTGTTTAGAAATTTAAAATATTATGTCGATTGATTATTTGATCTTAATGATCAAATAAATTCTATAACTATAGGGAAGTTTAAATTTTGCTATTATATTTATTATATTTTCATGTTATATAGTAAGCATCATTTTATGAATGTAGGATTATAATGTGAGTATTTTATTTCATAGAAGTCATGAAAATAAAAAGTAAGTTATAAGTATAAAGTTAGTAGCATTAAATCTAATACTTATACATATTATATTATTAAAATTAGAATGAATATATATGAATGCTCTAGAAAAGAATGACTAAGCACATATATTAATTATGCTTGGTGACCAAGTAAGTGCATTAAATAAATGTTGATGAATAATCAACTATTAAATTAAATTAAAAATGAAATGAAATTTTTATATAAATATATCACCTCCATACTATTCAACATTTTACAAAATCATCAAATTCCTCCCTAAACTCACGGTTACACACACTAAAGCACACACTTGAGAAAAAATTTCATCAAACTAATTCTTCCATATTTGCTACTTCCAAGCTTGTTTTCAAGATTAAAGAATGTATAATCCTAACTTCTTAAATCTTTAAGTTTAATTATTATTATATATAGGTGAAAATGTTGAAAATATTAAGTTGAAGGATTTAAATGTTATGTGATGATTGATTGTAAATATTGATGATATATGATGATATTGATGAATTAGTATCGAAGTAATGGTGTATTGATGATTTGATAGTGAAATTTGTGTTAAAATCTGGAAAACCCTAGTTCATAAGTCTTATGCTAAAGTGATGCTATGTTGATGATATGTTGGGAACATGTTAAAATTATGTGCTAAGAACATGTTTAAGGAAGAAATTTGGAAAGAACATTAAACAAAAATAAATTATAATATGTATATATATTTTCAAAAATTTCGAAAATATTGAAGTATATTATGTTGATTTTATTTTCTTCAATTAACTTGATATATGAGTTTACTATGATGATTTAAGCATATTGTGAATTTATTTGAATTTTCTAAAGTTTATATGTGAAAATGGAAAATTTTAGTTTAGGTGTTTAGTGGACTTATTTATGCTAAGGTTGATATATGCTATTATTATTGATGTTTAAAGTTAATATATGATAGTTAAATGAGAAATTGAAGGAAAGTTGAAAAGAAAAATAATTTATGTACATTAGTAAAGTTTCGAAAATTATAGAAGAAAAAGGGGAAAAATTAAAGTTTAATGCTATTATGTGTAAATCATATAGATTATAAATTTATTAGGTAAATAAGTACTAATGAAGTTTAATTAAGAATTTTAGGACTAAGAATGTGAAAGGCTAAAGCTTAGGCACATATTTATGTTGAATGAATTCATGTTTGCATAAGATGTGTTACATGAGTATATAGAATTGATTTGAATTGATTTATAAACCTAAGAATATAATAGTAGTGAAATGAATACCATTTAAGTGTGTTGATGACATATTGGTTCTTTGATAATGAACAAGTTTAAGTTAAGTGATTAATTGAAGGATTATGTATAAATACTAAAGAAAAGAATGTGAATTTAATTCACTAAGTATAATAATTATCAAACGTTCCTTTAAGTATACTCGTGAGAGTCGAATAAGAGAAAATATGAAGAAACTTTAAAGAATAGAAGGATGCAATGACCCGAAAGATTGAAATTCGTATAGGTAAAAGTTTAGACAAAAATGTCTAAACAAAACATAAGAAATGAAAAAGAATAAATAAGAAAAATTTATATATTTGATAGATAAGAAATGCCTTATATGAGTACTAATATTATCGAATAATCTAAGGTACGTCCAAAAAGGGCAAGGTGGTTAAAGAGGAAGAGAAGAAGAGAAATGAAAGTTTATTAAGCTAATCGAGTAATTCAACATTGGGCTTTCTAAAACTTATAGCACATGCTAATTTATATTGTTTCATTATCTATTGCATGACATTCAAAATTATTGACTTGCCGATTGTTTGAGCATGAGCATAATGCATTACCTATCCATGGAAAAGAAAGAAAGAAAGAAAGAATGAAAGAATGTTACCGACGTCGGGTATGGACCTTCGGGTCAAGGTGTGTTTGAGAAGGAGGCCTACTTCTCAACACAAAGAAAGTACGTGGATATGGGAAGAGAAAGATGTCTGCAGACAAAGATCATGCATATGCATTTGTTTTAAACTATGAAATGAAAGTAAGCAAGTGTTTATTTTGAAAAGCATGCACATGTTTTTCACTAAAATCCTTGTGTATGGAAAAGTTATGGCTCTAAGAGCAAAGTTTTAAATATTTTCGGCATGTGTCCACTGAGTGCTTATGTACTCACGCCCTGCATGTATTTCTAAACATGCAGGTTGAGCTAAGATCGTGGAGATGGGATTGGAAGAACACTGTGGTTGTCATGGTTTATGTTTTCTGTCATATATGTTCGAACCCTCTCTTGTTAGTCCGTTGTTATGGAACTCCTTGATATTGCTTGTTGTTGGAAACCATTTTGATACTTGTTTGGTAGTCGTGGATTGTAGTCGACATCATATATATATATATATATATAACTTTTGTTATATGAAGAAGACTAGATTTGGTGGTATACTATAAGACATGAGTGAGAATGTTGGAGCTGGATTTGTTATGACGTTCTTTTGTTAAAAGTTTATCTTGAATCATGTTGGTGCTTGTGGTGTTTTGTGATTAAGTGAAACTTTGATGCTTGTTATTGTAAATTGTTGCCCAGAGTTATATGTCCTCACATGTATAACTCAACTACCCTTTGTTGTCATACTCTGACTTGACTGATTGGTATGTGAATGTCGTAATTGTGAAAGGAAAACTCCCTTTTCGGATACAAGTCTATTGACGATGATTATCCTATATCCGTCATTCCATTTATTCATTCGTCTACATGAAAACGAATCACTTTGTCCTAATTGAAATCAATACATCCTTTAATCAACTAGTATTTTCTCTTCATATATGTTGTTATGTCATTGTGAACTCTTCTTATAATCATTAGTCTTAATGGTTGTCAAGATTGATTAGTCACAGCTTAACCTCTTGATTAAGAGCTGTGACATAAACTCTCAAGCACTCAAATATAAGGAGGATGTGTATACTCTCAAAGTTTAAAAAACACACGGAATCTACCATAAGCTTGCAAATCGTCTAATTCTCCATTGCTCAAATATGTGCTTAAGAACTAAGATCAAAAATGTCTTATAAAAGGTTATAATATAGACTCTTTGGTAAGGTAAGATATATTTAGGCTAAGTGACTCATAATCCCAGAATAAAAAAACACCATAAGTATCACAAGGCACAATTCCCAAATTTTCATAATTCATTTCAATACTCCACACCAAAGAGTCATTTTTCTCTTAAGAACTTTACACTTATCATATAAGTGATATACTTATCTCAAGCACTAGTTACTTATCTATTTATGTTCTTTTCGCACACTTGTGTCAACTTTTTCTTTTTCTTTTCTTTCTCTTTTTTTTGAACTCATATGGGTAAGCAACTATTTTTTTATTATCACTTTCTCATCATTTATTTTCTTTTTTTTCTTTTCTTTTTTTTCTCAACCCTCAATTCTCGTAACCAAACATCACACTAACTACATAACCCAACCCACGACTATATGATAGAATAAGGCAGGCTCAAACGGGCTCATTAAAAGATAAAATGATTAACAGGTTAGTTTTTGGATAGTATATAGGCTAAGAAAAGAATGTCTTTTTCATTTCCCAATTCTTAAACACATCAATGCAACCTCGAAAAAGATCCAGAGCAAGTTCTAGAGAAACACATGCTATTTCAAACTTTCACACAGGAAGAAACAAGACTGAAAAGATATGACAGTCAAAAGCTCAAGTCTCACAGGTTTCAAACATGTGATCAAGTTCTCAAAGGTTTAAAACTCACAATAATCATAACATGTGTCATCTCACAAAATCAGTTGCAATCAAATTTTCTAATAAAAACAATTCTCATCATCGGCTGCTCGTCATTCAACTCAACCCAAAACAGACACAAAAAACCAAAAAAGAAAAATAAAACAAAAACAAGCAAAAAGAAAACAAAACAAAACAAAGAAAAACATTGGGTTACCTCCCAACAAGTGCTTAATCTAACGTCTTTAGCTAGACCATTTCATACCTCGATCAATCTGGCGTTTTGGCAACTGACCTCTTCCCAAACCGCTTGCTCCTATACTTAACATTCACTGTAGACCACCACTGAGTGTGGAAGTGGCCTCCCTCAAACTTGAACAAATCACTCGGGGTTCCATACCGAGTCCACCTCTTCTTTGTAGCATGCTCGTCAAATGGTCGGTTGATATCCAAGCTCGAGATTGGGCTAGCTGTGGCAGTGGTGATGGAATAATAATCCTCCTGCTTTGGCTATCGTGTTCCTTGATGGCATCATATATTGAAATTTTCAGCTCCTCATCGTTGACACGAAAAGTGAGATCACCTTCCTACACATCAATTAAAGCACGATCAGTGGCTAGAAAAGGCTTACCCAAGATTAGTGGTTGATTCTTGAATTCAGGTATGTCTAAAATAACAAAATCAGCAGGAAAGACAAAGTCCTGAATTCTTACCAACACATATTCAACTATTCCCTTAGGATATGAGACTGACCTGTCAGCCATCATCAATGAAATTTTAGTTGACTTCATTTTCCCCACTCAGCGGTTGAACACAGATAAGGGCATCGATTGATGCTCGCTCCCAATCATCACACAACACGATGTGAAGGGAATGTATGCTAATATTCAATCTTTAGAAAGGTTAACAAATTTCCAATGTGCCAATCCATCTTTGAGAAATTTAACATATCCGGCATGTTTCTGAGCGCATCAAAGAGAGGTATGTTGATGTTTACTTTATGGAATATCTCTTTGAATCGGACGAACTCCTCGTCATATTTCGATTTGGCTAGCCGACTTGGAAACGAGACCGGAGGAGTGTACGTTGGATAATTCTTCTTCAGGTCTGCCTCGTAGCCACCCTCGCGATCGCTAGGGTGGTCGCGAGCTCCTGCGCATGCATCTCTGTTGTGCCTCGCGGCCGGCCTAGCGATAGCTAGGTCGGTCGCGAGTTTCTCTCCAGAACTCTATGTACTCTTTCTCGCGGTCGGGCTAGCGGTCACTAGCTCCTCCGAAAATGTTTTGTATCAGTTCTCGCGGCCGGGCTAGCGGTCGCTAGCTCTTCCTCATTCAGCGTACGATCTTCTTCTCGTTTCGGGTGGTTCTGGTAAGCTTTTCCACTTCTCAAGTAGATGGCATTGTACTGATTTATCGGGTTTACCTCGGTAGTGTTAGGAAATTTGCCCGACTTTTGTTGTGCATTCTGTTGTGCAGCTATTTGGCTAATCTGGTTTTCCATTATCTTCAAATGCTTGCCCATAACTTTTACAGTGGATTCCAAATACGTAATCCTCTAACCAGTAGTACTAATGAATGAATTCTGCTGAGTTACCAATTGTTGGTTACTTGCAACCAACTGCTACATCATTTCCTCCAGACTAGGCTTCTTTGGTTCCACAATTATCCCATTATGCACTATGAAGCCTTGCGGAGGTTGCTGAAAGTTATTGGGGTTGGCATATGAAAGATTAGGATGAGTCCTATTGTTAGGATGATATGCCGGATTTTCCCCAGGACGGTTCCTCTGATTTATGAAGTGAACATCCTCCGTCTCGAACTAGCTTTTCAGCAGAGTAAATTTCTCCATGAGATCGTCGTATTTGGAATCGATCTCTATAGCAGCTGCCTTAACCACATGCGTCCTCTCCATCGGCCATTGATAGCTGTTGGCAGCCATCTCTTCGAAAATTCTGCTGGCCTCCTCCACTCGTCGGTTCAACAGGCATCCTCATGCCGACGCATCTACTATACTTCTAGTGTGAAGTGTCGGCCCACTGTAGAATTGCGTGATCTGTTGCTCTTTGGAGAATCCATGTTGAGGGCATTTTCTCAACAAATCTCTGAATTTCTTCCATGCCTCGAATAAAGATTCATCTCCCTGTTGGGAGAAGTGGGAGATCTCGGCTATGATTTTCTACGCTTTAGCCAGCGGAAAATACTTCGAAAGAAACTTCTCGCAAAGTTTCCCCCAACTGTTTTTCCCAGTTCTGTCCAGGCTTTTGAACCAATCATTCGCCTAGGCTGCGCAGAGAAAATCCAAATATGCGCATCCGGATCGTATTTTGTGGCACCCCATTCTACTTGATGGTGTCACATATATCCAAAAATGTCTCCAGATGAGCATTTGGATCTCCAGTCACTCCTAACCCGAATTGCTCTCCTTGTACCATGCTGATCAGGGCCGGTTTCAACTCGAAATTGTTCGCATTCACTTCAGGTCCCCCTCCGCCTTCTTGAAACTGTTTAGTAGGAGGTCGGTACATGTAGTTCATCGGTCTTGTCTCTACGGCTGGCAGGAGTCCCATGTTCGTCATCTGGCGTTGCATCTCAGTAAACTCTGCTAGAAGACATGCCGTGCTCGGGAGATACACCCCCGTTGTTCGGATTTGCTGTCATCTCTTGTCTTCTCATTTCTCGTCTCCTTCTCCTTTGGGTATTTTCGAGTTCGGGGTCTAAAGGTTATTCAGATTGTCCCCGAGATCTTGTGATCATATACTATCCAGAGAAAAGGGAGAACTTAGCTATGGCAAGTAAAACAAATAAAATAAAAATACAACTTGAATTAATAATTCCAAATCGCCAAGTTATTCCTATATAATCTAAAAATACCCAGCAATGGCGCCAAAATTTGATCACACTATTTTCTAACATGAAAACGTGCAAGTAGATAGGTAAGTCGAGTATCGTATCCACATGGATTGTAACAAGAAAATACAGAAGCTTACTCAATAATCCTTCATCATTATCCAAGTAGCGAATTTGGTTTTGGAAAGGTTTGGGACTTCGAATATTTAATTCAAAGCCAAAGGTAACAAAGCAAATAAAACGAAAGCGATAGATATCAAAGAGATAAATAAACTAAGAGACTAACCCTAAGGATGTATTAATGCTATCCACAACATATGTTTATCCTGCTTCCTATTAACCAATTTTAATTCAATCAAGATGAAAGATCACATATGTAACCAACAATTTCAGTTACCACAATTGTGGTAGTGGATTACTAATTTTTCTATTACTGTTACGTCTCTAGGTGAAAATTAGCAATTCCAAAAAGATCACAAAGAATATGCTTCCTACAAATGTTCCTATCTCAGCTACGACTCAAGGCTTATCCGTATTGTGCATTCAAGATCGATTGACAATTAAAACTGTTAAGTATTCAACTGGCAACTATGTATGCATTAAAGTTGATCAGAAATTAACACATAAGATTTAGCACCAAGAATCACAAATCAATGCCTGGAAGGTAAATATCAAATAGCATGAATCGCTACACTTAGGATAAAATCATACAAACCCTAGGATTAAAACGGAAATTTAGCTAGACATAAAAACGAAATAAAATACGAATGAACCATAGAAATAAGAATTGTATAGATAAAACTCGTAATGTAGCGTCTGAAGAACAATCGCGAGTTTGAATCCAAACCCGAGTAGAAAAATGGGAAAAACTGAATTCCTTCGGATGAAATTGCTCCAAAGCGATTACAAAACGTTAATTTAGCGTAGAACAACGATAAACTAAAGCCTAGATGAATAAAAATCAAAGCTAGAATGAAAGAAGGACAAAATATGCTAAAAACTGAATAAAAAACGTGGATAGAAAGATAGGAGGCGCCAATGCAGCTTAGGGGTATATATAGGCAATGGGCTGAAAAAGTAATTCGCGCCAGGCTCCCGTGCCTAGCGATCGGGCTAGCGATCGCTAGCTGTGATACATAGGTTTCTTCGATGAGCTCGCTGCCAGGTTCGCGATCGTGTGGTTTTACCTCGCCGCCGAGCTAGAGGTCGCTAGCTCGGTCGCTAGCTCGGTCGCTAGTCTTGAGACAGTAGCTTTTTCAGAGACTCTCGTGGCAGGCTCGCGGTCGTTGGCTTTGCTTAGAGGCCGGCCTAGCGGTCGCTAGGTCGGTCACTATTCTTGAGACATAATGTTTTTCGCCCGAGCTCGCGTTCATACTTTGGTTCGTTCTTTGCCTTGTGCTCGATTATCACCTGAAACACCTATACAACACCAAAAAGGAACCTCAAGAGCAGTATCTTCAAAAAATAGCTAAACGTATAAATCAATTATATAAACGCACTTAAACTGATCTAAAATCATCTTAATATGATATTAATAAACGAGTAAAAAAGCGCGTTTATCACTGCTACGATTCGAAGCACCTCTGTCATTTTTTCATGAAAGCGACTTCTCTCTAACTCTTCTTGACATTTTTGAGTTTTTTCTGGCTTTGCCAGATTTGGTAAATTTGCGATTTCTAATGACTCAGTACGTTTGATTGAAAAAGGGATGGATTTGGTACGTGTTAGAGATCCTTATGGTACAAATTTTTTTGTTTTTTTCTGCACCGTTCATGTCATCATCTTTTTTTCATATCTTCTCAACTCAAACTTCATTCAGTATAATACTTCCTCATATTTAACTATTTATGGATCCCATTGTCATAACACTCATTACGTGTATATATATATATATGGGTGAATTATTATAAAACTTTTGTTATTCTGCAAACGTGGGAACAATGCATCGTTCATGAAGTCTGGCCCTACAGAATAAGCTCCGGATTACTCTAACTTTTCCCATTGGTCAGAGAGTGATGCCCAAAAGGGTAGCACGAGCGTACTAGGATGGTTTGCTTAGTATTGGAAATGAACGGAGAAGTGGTGGAACGTACGTGCGGAACCACATATTGGATCACTGCAGTGCGGCACTCTTGAGAGTCTTCCTCACTCTCAAGTCAAGGATCCATGAGGAAAAGTTGAAACGAAGGAAGCGCCCTCGTCCAACGTTGTTAAGAGTTCCAACAGCCGTCATTACAAGCAAATAGAGAGCCCCCGCCCGTTTGAGCCGTTGCGAGCCGGAAAGCGGTGAGCTGCGAATGGGCCGCTTGCTTAAATTATATTATAATTATATTTTATATAATAATAATAGTAGACATTCATGGTCCGGTCCTACAGAATAAGCCCCGGATCGTGATCTAATGGCTGAAAATGGTTCTCATGTTCTCACTTTAAATAAGGTTTTCATTTTAACCTTCTCATATATATATATATATATATATATATATATATATATATATATAGAGAGAGAGAGAGAGAGAGAGAAAGAGTGGATCAAATGAGAACTACATCTTTTTTGCGAACTCTGCGAACTATGTATAAGACATGTAAAGATGATGCATAGAACGGTATAAGGTTTTGCACAACGAAAACTTTCTAAAATTATTTTGTTGTGCAACAATTTTAGAATGTTTTCGTTATGCACAACTTTATAGATTTTGTTAATCAACTTTATACTTATTGCATAATTCTCAAGTTTTCAAAAAAGATGAGTTTCACTAGATCAAATCCATATATATATATATATATATATATATATATATATATATATGGTTGGATTCTCGTAGTACCCAGTCCCCCGATAGTATGTAGTACCCAATCTAGACCACACATTTTGAACACGTGACCGCACCATAAGCTAACACGTGGCAGCTCATTTTCTTTTCTTTTTTTAATTTCGCAAGGGACAATGGAAAGAAATCAAATCAGCCTTCTTCTTCTCCTCCTTGGTGGCAACGGATGGCGCTGGAGACGACAACGGCGGCAACGGTAGCGGACGACACTGACGACGACGGCAATAGCACCGACGAACATCAATAATATAAACAAACAACAACAAACAATAGATTTTGAAAGAAAGAAAAATAAGAAGAAAATTTGAGAACAAAATTGATGGATTTCGAGAAAAAATAGAAGATAAATTTAATAGATGATTGAATAATCGAGAAATATGGTGGCTATGACGGTGGTTCACGATGAATTCGTCGGTAATCAGGGAAAAAGACGACGGAATTAACAGAGAAGGATGGATGAGAGATTTGATGTCGAAAACCATAAAAATGCATTGAACAAAACATGAAACTGCATTGAACAAATTGACAATGCATTGAACAAAACATAAAACTGCATTTGCCACAAAACACAAACATACATTGAACAAAACACGTCCATGCATTGATCAAAACATGTCAATGCATTTAACAAAACGTAAAAATGCAGGCCAATGGGCGCACGAGCACGAGCGCACGCTGGGCGCACCCGCTCGTTGGGCGCGAATTTCCAACCGCATGTATTATTGTGTTCAACTACATGTATTTTTTGTTCATTTGAATGCATTATTCCGTTCAACTAAATGCATAGTTTGTTTTCGCAATCACATAACAAATCAAATTACTAATATACCCTTACTTTTGCGAAAATCAACAAAATTAAGCTTAAAAAGTCCGAAAAAATCTCAACCATATGATCTATAAAATGAGTGGATGAGATTGAGTACTACATACTATCTTAGGTTCGGGTACTATTTGATCCCTCCTATATATATATATATATATATATATATTGGATTCCAGTAGTATCTGGTTCTTAGATAGTATGTAGTACCCAATCTAGATCATATATTTTGAACATATGGATTCAACATAATTTGACAAATGGCATCCTTTTTCTTTTTTTTTTTTTCGCAATAAGTAAAATAGGAAAAGAACAAAACAACCTTTCTTCTTCTTAAAAAAAAAAATATATTTACAACAGCCGAATTTTCGAACGTTGTAAGGGGTTATGACCTTTGCATCCTTGACTAATAGGCCTTGTAGGATCCTACTTAGTAGTGGCAGTGACAGTGATGATGGCAGACAATAGATTTTAAGAGAAAATAAGAAGAACAAAATGATTTTGAAAAGAAAATTGAGGGATTTTGAGGAAAAATAAGGAGACTTTGAGAGAAGATTGATGATCGAGAGAGAGGGTGCCGACGAAGTTTGCCGATAATCGGAGTATGAGGCTACAAAAACGGATGAGAAGGATAGAAGAGAGTTTGATGTCAGAAAAACATATTCATGCATATAACAAAGCACACTCATCTATATAAAAACATAAACCTACATGTTGATCATGAAACACAAACATGCATATAACAAAACACATTCATGCATATAACAAAACATAAACCTATATGTTGGCTACAAAACACAAACATAAAGATAAAACTGATAGAGTCAAGGAGGGTGAACATAAAATAACGATAGAATAAATGACTCATCAAGCGAGGCCTACAACAACGCTTTCCTAAAAAAAGTATTTTCCATAATAATAATAAACCTTAACTCAAAACCCTATTATAATATTGACTCTAATTGGCCCATGCACAAGTTAGGCCTTATTCAAAACTAATCAACATAAATAAATTACTAATTCAAATGACTCTATAACTAAAATTATTTATTGACTAGTGCTCGCTTCCCACGAGCATAAACCATATACTTCGGATGAAATCTATCAACTGCGGCCCCCTGCGAAGCAGTCTTGTCGTCAAGGCTGAAGTAAGGAAATTGGCCATAGACATATGCTATGTCTAGCCATGTTGCATCTTTATGATCTAATCCGTTCCACTTCATGAGTACCTGTTCGATGGAATTTCCATCTCGCCGTACTTGCCTATACTATAACACCGACTCCGAAAAATATGGTAGGTCCACAGCCAACAGGTTATCTTGAAGCGAGGGATCCGTCTGATCAGTGCCAATCGCACCCTTCAATAACGAAACATGAAATATCGGATGTACCTTCGAGGGAGAAAGTAGCTTGAGGCGATAGACAACACTTCCCACCCTTGACTCGACCTCCAACGAACCATAAAACCGAGGTGCCAATACTGTTGTGTGCCTTATATAGAGTCAACTATCTGTAAGGCCAAATTTCAAATAAAATTGATCCCCCACTACGAACTAAATATCACAACAATGCTTGTTCGCCTCAAGGATCATACTTTTTGTGCTTGCTCAAGATGAAACTTCAAAAGGGCCACTACTTTATCGCATGAGCGAAAAGACTCTGCTAAAGCTTGAACCTGAACCTCACCCGGCAAGAAACGTGTAAGAGATGGTGGGGCACGACCATAAATCACTTCAAATGGAGTCATGTCGGCTGCAGAATGAAACCCCGTGTTATAACAATATTCAACCCAAGACAACCATTTGCCCTATTGCTTGGGTCGCTCAGAAGAGCAACAACGCAGATAAGTCTCAAGACAACGATGAAGCACTTCAGTTTGGCCATCAGTTTTAGGGTGATAAGTAGAGATGACAATTGACCGGATCTGGACCGAATCTTGCTAGGTTCAGATCCAGATCCGATTTTTTTTGCTTTGGTTTGGATCCTATCCAGATCCACTGGGTCCAAAAAAATTAGATCTAGACCAGATCCATAAGATCCACAAGTCCAGGATCTAGACCCGGATCCATATGTTTTCGCTTCTAAAATAAATTCTAAATCAACTATAATTCACAGTAACAACATAATAATCTAAATACATAATAATACTATAATAATTATTTAGAATTTCTACAATTATCACTATATTGGATGACGTTAGTTACAAATTTACTATAAAGTAGGAAACAACAAACAACTCGATCGTCGTTGGAGTAAGTGGCGCGATCCACCGTGAATACCGATTGATACATAATTGGGAGTATGTGAAATGAAATTTGGAGCATATTTGTTTTGGGAGAATTTGAAAAAGAAAATTGAAGAGTTTTAAGTTGGGGTTATGTATTTAATTATAATAAAAATAATATATATATATATATATAAATATATATAAAAAAAATTAATGGATCTTGGGCGAACGGGTGGATTCGGATCTCAAAAACTAAATCCCAGATCCAGATTTGAAATATGGGAGTAGGATCCAGATCCGGTCCAAATCCATCGGGTCCAATTTTTTGAAGATCCAGATCCTCAAAAATGGATCCACGGATCGGATCGGATCCGAGATCCATTGCCATCTCTAGTGATAAGCCGAGCTCATTTCCAATGTAGTGCCAACCAGTCGAAATAACTCCCTCCAAAATGAGCTCAGGAAAATAGGATCCTGATCAGTCACAATCGAGCTAGGACTCTCATGGAGACGAACCACCACTCGAGTGAACACCTCAGTCACCGTTTTAGCTATAAACAGATGACGTAATGCAATGAAATGACCATATTTTCAAAAGCAATGGTCCATAATCAGTACACAATCCACGCCGCCAGAACGACGAAGTCCGAAGATAAAATCCAGACTGATGTCCTCCCAAACCATTGAAGGAATATGTAAAGGGCTGAGCAATCCAGCAGGAGATTTGGTCTCATATTTATTCTGCTAACACAAGGCACATATCGCTACAAACTTACTGACACAACGCATAAACTGACTGACACGGCGCATCATCCCAGGCCAGTAAATGTTAGATTCAATTCGGGGATAAGTACGGTAGGCCCTAGAGTGGCTAACTGTCGGTGTTGAGTAAAATTCCGCCATTAGTTTAGGAATCCACTCAGATTTCGCCGGAACCACCAAGTGGCCCTTGTAGAATAGAGTTTCATGGACCAATGAGTAATGCTTCAAACTCGGGAGACTAACCTCCAGTGTACTAACAATTTTGTACAACATGGAATCAGTTCGTACTTCACGTGGATGGGTCGGTACGGTATACTGAAAATTTTTCATCGTATCGTATATCGTACCAAAAATTATGATATGCAAAAATTCATACCGATACCGTACCGAACCGTTTGGCATACCGAAAATCGGTATGCCGAAAATTACAGTATGATAAAGTTTTATACCGTTACCGTACCGACTTTTACGGTATATCATACCGTACTTCGGTATACCGAAATTACCGAAGTCATATCGAAAATACCGAAGTCATACCGTACCAGACTTCAGTATACCGAATTCATACCGAATTTTTTGGTATGTACCGCAGTACCGGTATATACTGACATATCGATATGTATCGATAAATGGTATATATCGAAATTTTTGGTATATATCGCGGTACGGTATATATCGGAATACCGCGGTATCGAAAAAATTGATACTGTTACCGTACCAAAAATTAACGGTACGGTATCATACCATACCGAAAATTCGGTATTTTTGGTAATTTTTCGGCATGGTAAGTTCGGTATACCGATTTTTCGGTATTTTTTCCCACCCCTAGGCCACTCCACCCAATTAGGAATAGACATAATACTTAGTTTGCCATCTTCACCTCGCTGCGATAATGCATCAGCTGCTTGATTACAGCGACCTTCGCCATCGATTTCAAAATCATAGCCCAATAGTTTGGAAGTCCAGTTTTGTTAATCTGGGATGGTAAGGGGTTGAGACAATAAGTTTCGGAGACTCATGTGGTCTGAGTGAACTGTAAACCGGCGGCCTAGAAGATAAGGACGCCAATGTTGAGTTGCAAGAACCAATACCATTAACTCCTTCTCATAGACGGATTTTGACAGTAGACGAGGCGAGATTTTCTTGCTAAAATAAGCGATAGGCCATCGTTCCTACATAAGAATTATCCTTATTCCTCATTCCAAAGCATCTCATTCCACTACAAATTTCTTAGATAAGTCCGGCATACTCAGAAGTGGGTCTGAAGTTAACGCAAACTTTAGGGCTTGAAAAGCTACCTCGACTTCACATGTCCAATGCCACGAATGTGAAGCCTCTTTTCTTAGTAAGGCGGTGAGGGGGACAACGAGCTTGCATACCCACAAATAAAGTGGCGATAGTAGCCCATCAATCCTAAAAACCCATGCAGACCCCGAATAGGCGTTGGATTTGGCCATTGTAGCACTGTTGAAATTTTATCGGGTCCATACACACTCCCTACTCAGACATAATATGCCCTAGGTACTCTATGTCCCGTCGATCGAGTAAACATTTCTTTGGGTTAATGACTAAAGAATATGATGAAAGAATGTGAAATACATGTCGAAGATGTAATAAATGGTTTGACCGATAGTAGCTATAAATGAGGATATCATCAAAGAAAACCAACACAAACTTTCAAAGGAAAGACCAAACGATGTCGTTCATCAGACTTTAGAATGTAGCGGGTGCAATGGTAAGACCGAAGGCATAACTACGAACACGTAGTGGCCAGAATGAGTGCGAAAAGCCATTTTAGGCACATTCGCTCAAGCCACACGTATATGATGATAACCCACCTTAAGGTCCAATTTACTAAACCATTTAGCTCCATGCAATTCATCCGACAGTTCCTATATGATTGTAATTGGGTATTTATCGGGCATAATGAGCTTGTTGAGCTCACTATAATCCACACAAAATCACCAAGAACCGTCCTTCTTACGAACTAAAAGTACCAGACTATAATAAAGGTTGTTACTAGCCTGGATGACTCATGGTTCAAGCATCTCTGACACGAGATGCTCAATCTCATCCTTTTGCAAGTGATTGTAGTGGTAATAAGGTCACACTGAAACTGGTGGGCACCCAACTGTAAATTTGATTTGGTGATCATAGGATCGTTCCAGGGGCAGTAGTGATGTCGGTGCACTGACTGTTGGAAGGCAGATAAGATCGTCGAAAGCTCTTCTCGGGCAGCCATCGAGAAAGATTGTGACACCTTAAAGTGATCCACCTCAGCCCCACAATCGATAGCCCACAATAGCCAACACTCATCACTGGCAACCAAAGATTTTAGCTTGTGGCGAACGTAGGCCCTGCGTGTGAGTGAAGGGTCACCACGCAGAAAACTCCGTTGGTCTTTAACTAAGAAATCCAGAGTAACTGTGTTCCAATTTTCCTTGACGTTTCCCAACGTAGCCAACCAAGATATCCCCAGAATCAAATCCACACTGCTAAGATAAATGACATAGCAAGAAATCGAATATAGTTCTGAATCAATCATAAGAGGAACATTCTTACATACCACACCCAACTGAATACGGGTGCCATTGCCCATGATGATTGAGAAACGTACGGTAGGTTCGATGTGCCACTTCAACTTATGTGCCACGCTCTCAGAGATGAAACAATGGCCCGCCCTAATGTCAACCATCAATAATAAATGCTCCACCCTACCAAATAATTTCATGGTC
The DNA here is from genome assembly GCA_036937905.1 of Salvia rosmarinus. Lineage (NCBI taxonomy): Eukaryota > Viridiplantae > Streptophyta > Magnoliopsida > Lamiales > Lamiaceae > Salvia > Salvia rosmarinus. The sequence continues at coordinate 27,565,541 of CM072821.1, forward strand.
TGCGGATTATCAAAACCATAGGATGTCAATTTCGGTAGGTGGAGTTGTTGAAGAGTAGTATCTTCAGGAATATAGTTCTCCACCATGAGTTGGTTATCATTTGGTGGGGTGTTGTTTTCCCTTAGATCGTTTTCCTCACCACCGACAAGTACGTGAAGAGTCTTTAGTGGGTAGTGGTGTAACGGGCTATATTTTTCCCACACCGAAAACACGTTCCTGCAGCCAAGTGTTTCATGTATGTTTCATCGGACATGTTCTAAAAAGTCCGAGGCTCACAAGGGACAGATGAGGCTTGGGAACCGATTGCAATAGTATAAGGTTGTGACACTGGTGTCCGGGATACCATCGGGGATATTCAGGATAGAAACGACTATCGAGGTGTATAGGTTGAAAGGGGGCTAGTCCGCATTGGAAGAGATGAGACCGCATGGTCCAGTTTTTGGGCAACTTGGATGATCGATGAATAGTCTTTGATTGTCGTATCTTATATTTGTGGCATGTACGTCAGAAAAATCAGGTATCTGTGAAACCCTATTTTCGAAGGCTGAGATGTAATCTTCGAGGGAACCTATCTGCTAGACAGCGAGCAGAGCCTCATAACCATTAATTACGGACTCCTCGCCATAATGGATCCATAACTCGCACTGAAAAGTTACCCAATCCGGGTTTGGTACTCGTCTGAGTAATAGTTATTACCATGACATCGATGAACTTGACAAAGCTATGACTGCGAGCTCTGAAGGGAAATCCTATTTTACCCATGCCCCTGAGGATCTATCTTGGATGTTTAATTCACCATACATTGATAATATTTCTAGCATACTTCTATATAATTAATTTGCTACACATAGGTATTTACTCGTATTTACCTGTGAATTTCTGGGATAACAAATCAATTGCGGACTCCATCTCTGATTTTCTAGACTGTATCCTAGATGTCTATTCTCTAATACTGAGTGAGAGCAATCTATGGAGAATACTGCAAAATTTTACCTCATATGTTTCTCTTGTGATTTTTGAAAATCATCGTTGTGTCATAGGATAATCTGATTTTCTCCCACCTTACATTTATAATGCATTTCTAGAATCCTATTTAGATAAGATTATTGCATATCTAATAAATTTAATAATTATCTTCAATCCCTGAAGATAATTCATATCTAGAATATTTATGTCTTGATATATATTAATATCAGATAATATTTATCTGGATATAGGAGATGTATTAAAATAATACATTAATCAGAATAGAGTCTCAGTGGGACTCTCATAGAGGGGGATGAAATTTAGGCAGTTAACAGGCCTTGATGGGCTAGCCCAATGATCAAATGCACAGAATAAAGATGAGCATAAAATGAATTAATTATCTTATGTTCAGCCCAAAACATAAATTAATTCATAAACATTTATTCATTCCACTAGAGAATAAATGTTGACTTATCCATTAATTACTGAAGTTGAGTCGGGCTTGCACTTAGATTTACGAATCCCCGTATTTAAGATATCTCACATCCATTAATTATTTATACACTTGGACTACTTTAAATAATTAATCTCTTTAATTCCTTAAGTAGTACCTCTCAATCTTATTATTGTACTTAAGCTAACTCAACATGTAGGGTTTAGTAGAATAAATATTTTGAGCTCCTTAAGGGGATGTTATCATCCTAAACGGATACGTTAACTCGATACGAGTAATTAGCATGACATACAAGTACTTTCACCACCCAAGATACGGAGAATATTGGGTTATCTCATGTAACCCTCATCCATAACAAGTCAAAGTGATGGTCAGTAACTCATACTCACCTAAAACTTTATTGAGGTTTAGATCAATGTCAAATCATCGAGATTTAGTTCTTCACGACGATCAGATAGAAGAACCCATCTCACTTTGATCCATCAATACGTCAAGACGTACCAGTATAGACAAGCAACCAAGTCAAGTTACTTGTTATCTATACTGCAGCCTATACCGATAATTCGTCCTCAAGTTGTCTTAGTTGTTATTCTTTTTATATCTCAACTAGTTTAACCAATCATACTGACTCCTGTGATTTTCTACAAATGGTCTAACTTTTTATGAGATAATGGGACAACATGTGCAATCAAGTAAACAATTCAGATAGAAGAATGTAATAGTGGTAATAGGAAACATTGTATATAGCTCCATCTTTTTCACTGCAAGTATCTTGTGTACCAAGAAATACTGCTCTACAGGTGCAAGCCATGCACGAGCGTCGGATCGATCGAAGTTGGGAAATTCTATCTTTTGCATCTTCAGCTTTGGGAAGAGAGACTCTCTTCCTCGGTCGTTGAGCCCAAATTCTGACCTTCAGATTGATCATAGATATTAAGCAGTATAGCATCAAGTTTGGAATCTAATAATTATTGTTTCGCTGCAGCCTTTGCCTGGGCAGCACGAAGTTCTTCCACCGTCTTCTCTATCTGCTCAAAGAGTTGATATCTTGTTACCGTCATCTTTGGATCCGACAGGTTGGACCAATTGATAGAGTGAAAGAGGGTGAACAGAAAACAATGATAGAATAAATGACTCCACAAGTGAGGCCTACAACAATGTTGTCCCAAACAAAATATCTTCCATAATAATAATAAACCCTAACTCAAAACCCTATTTATAATACTGTAATTGGGCCATGCACACGTTGGGCCTTACTCGAAATTAATCAACAGAAATAAATTAAATAAATTACTAACTTAAATGACTCAATAACTAAAATTAATAATTGAATACTTCTCGCTTCCCGTGAGCATAAACCAAGTACTTCGGACGAACTCTATCAAAAACACATTCATGCATATAATAAAACATACTCTATTCTTACATATAACAAAACAAAACATAAACATGCATATTGGCCAACGAGCGTTGGAAAACACGCGTTGGGACGTCGAGCAAGCATGGATGCGCCCTGGCTGTGAACGAGCGACGGGGATGCGTTTCCGATTACATGCATATTTGTGTTTATTTATATGCATAAGTCAGTTCAACTATATGCATGATTTGTTTTTTTATATCATATAACAAATCAAATTACTAATTTACCCTTACTGTAGCGAAATCCACAAAAATAAGTTTAAAAATATGAAGAAAAAAAACCTCCACCATAGGTTTATCTATGCCTTAGGTAGTATGTAGTACTCCATCTCATCCATTCATCTCATAGATCATATGGTGGAGATTTGTTTTCTAATTTTTAGCAATTGACGCTGATTTCGCTACAGTAATGGTATATTAGGAATTTGATTTGTTATGTGATTAAGAAAATCAAACCATATATATAGTTAATTAGAAAACTACACACGAATGAACACAAAACTGCATAATTTGATTTTTTATGTGATAAAGAAAAACAAACCATCTATGTGTAAAAACAAATGCATATGCTTGAACAAATAACTGCAAAATGTTGAACAAAAAATGCATATGAGATTTACTTATCCATGATTTATTCTCTAGTTTAGATCGAGTATTTTTAGCTTCATAATTCGAAAGAAAATAAATGATCAACAAAAAAGAAAGCAAATGATCAACAAAAATAAAGCAAATGATCAACAAAAAAAGTGTTTGTGCATATTGGAGAAGAGAGTAAGGAGATATCGAGAATAAGAAACCTACGAGTTTTTGTTTTAAAGCCTGCAGGTTTGTGTTTCGTAATATGCATGTTTATGTTTATTCATATGCATGTTCTGATTTTTACTATGCATATTTATCTATTATCATACATATGCAGATTTATGTGTATTATTATACAGATTCTTCGCATATGGCTTCATCTCGTTGCCTTCTTCTCAAATTTACCTCCTTCTTTGATTTTCGGGAAACTTCACAGTAAACCACGGTCGTAGTTATCCTTTTTTTCGATCTTTCAACCTTCTCTCAAAATCCTCTTATTGTTTTCTTCTCTAAAGACATGGTACTATCAGAATCCAACTATATATATATATATATATATATATATATATATATATATAATATATATATATAACATTTTGCATTTATGTTTGATTTGAAAAAAATTAATTTTATTTTAACAAATTAATACTTTTAAATAATACTTCATTCGTCCACGAAGAGTGTAGAGCTTTTTTTTTGGGATAATACCTCACACTCAATTCTTATAATTTAGCCTCACAGTTATTTATTATTTATGAAAAAATCACCCCCTGATCCAGAAGAGAAAGGAGTATTATAATTTATATTGCAATTTATGATGAGATTAATTTTTCACTCAAAAAGCATCTACCAAATATTTATTAGACCCATGTCATTCACAAAGTACTATACTCTTCGTGGATAGAGTGAGTATGTTGTAATTTTAAAAATTATTAGTATAATTATGTTGCAAAAGTAATAATAAAAATTCTATTTTTTGTGAAATGAAAATTGCTACAGTAGACAACACAATACTTTATTTTTATTTTTTTTGAAAATTCACATAATAAATTAATTTAATATAAAAAAGGAGAATTATATACAACTACCTATAATTCAAAAAGCGTGTACTTTCCATATTCATTTTTAAAACTACTACACTTCATACCCATTTCATTTTTAAAAAATATATTTTGAGTCCAAACAATTTAAGGAATCCCACTGACTATGTGCCTCTGCATCTTATGGCAGTTTGCATCTGGCCTTTGCATATGAATCTAACCCATAATGTATGGGATCTAGATTTCAAGCTCTCACTCAACCACGCTGATAGTATCCATGGCGTAGTGTCAATCAAGAAGGTAAGAAACAATGACCTATGACATAATTAATATAAATAAATTATAGACATATGCTCCAATTTGAATGAAAAAACTATTATGATGTTGAACATAACAGATCACCTGCTGTTGTATATCTAACCAAGGCCTCATAATGGATGATTCCGTTGTGCTATGAACTAGCGAGATAATGCCCCCTGGGACCTTCTAATCCATCTCGTTGTGCTATGAACTAGAGAGATAATGCCCTATGGGACCTTCCAATCCCTCATCATATCAAATGTACCTGACATGATGTGATCAATCCTGACCCATGCTCATACATATATGCCATCTCATCTCAAGGGTTCGCTATTGTGACAATTAAATAAAATAAGCCTAGCTAGTAATTAATGTAAAAACTCAATGAATCATAAGTATTAACTCAACAAAAACTATTGGAAATACTTATTCAATTTCAAAAACTATTGAAAACACTTATTAAAAATATCTATAAAAAAATTCAATGGGAGTCTGCTTACAATCTCTATAATAGTCATTGGGCATGCAGGCTTTGCAGCTAGAAAAGCCTAATATTGGTCCACCAATCTCGTCGGGAGTGTATGTAGTCAGCCCAAAATAACGTAAGGGGAAGATAGGACGTTCAATGAAACTATTGTCGATCATTTCTCCTAAGAAGAAATTATTGTGTCACCTTAGTACTCGTCATCCGTGAAGTTATCGGCTTCCCAAATCCAGGCATCCATAACGTTGTCGACTGTCCAAAACCAGACATCCGTAAAGTTGTTGATTGTCCAAAATCAGGCATTCCTGAACTAGTTGATTGCTCCCAACTCTCTCTCACTACATGTATGAAACTGTTCAGTTGGGTTAGAAACATAAAGCATTTAAAAATCTAAAAAAATTAATAGATACTTTAAATTGAACTTGTCCACTACTGTCGAATAAGTCAAACATGTAGTCTGCCTTGTGCATATCTCCAAGTGTCGGTAGGGAAGTACGAGGTGGCTCCTGATAGGACGACATGACATCAATGCCTCCATCATGCACATCAAAAGAATATCGCACTTCTGGATGAGTAGTGTGCACATCAACAGAATGTCGTGCTCCGAATGAGGGACAAGAGAATATCTCTATGGACGGCATGAACTGCCACAACAGAAGGCGTCAATCAAATCATACGAAATGATAAATCAATAGGAAACGCATATAAACATCAAAACATATCTATCACAATTCAGGAATACCAAACCCTAGATCAAACAAATTATTAAAACATTAATTCACATTCATGGGAGCAATCATCTCCAATTGAATTACATAGACAAAGAAAAGAGGATAATTTACAACCCGATGACATACAAATCTATCATCCAAAAATTTGGAATCACCAATCTCAAATGTTAATTCCAACGTACAAAGAATAAGAATGCAGAAAAAGAAATAGAATAATTAAGTCTGGAGAAAACTGAGAGTATAGGCTTGTCCCAAGATATAAATACTCGTTCTATAACTTTTTTGAACCTTCCAAAATCGGGCGGAGAGACACCGCCTAATGCTTGTAGTAATCCAACGCGTGTTGAGCACGCGAGGCAGAACATGCACCCAACATTGGCCGGGTGTTAGCACAATAAGTGCGCAAAGTAGAATGCACACCTAGAGAGCGTTGGGTGTGAGCAGACGCAGGTGAGATAACTCATCATGATGGGCACTGAGGAAGCAGGACACCCAAGCATATTCTGGCCAGCGCATGCTGGCATGGTGTGGGTTTTCGTTGGGCAAGTAGAAGGTTGCGCCCGTGGCAAGCACACGAGCACTGTGTTGCTTGTTTGGGAAAATGAAAGACGACGTCCGTGGGAAGCACACGAGTGTTGGCTTGCCCGTTTGGGCAAACAAAAAAAACATATGCGAGTTGGTCGTTTGGGCAAATGGATGCCCGTGCTCGCGCCATACGGACGAGCGTTGAGGCACTCGTTTCGGCAAACGGTGCCCAAACTTTCGGCCATGCGAGCTTTGAGACACTCGTTTCGACAAACAGTTCCCAATGCTACGATAATGACGTGGATGTGCAAGTCAATGCCTGGCCTTACGTGTTTCGTGACTTTTTCTTGATTTAACACGAGTCTTTCACCATATTGCCCTGTAATACTAACCCAATACAAATTAGCAAGTTTTAAACTAAAAAAAAAGTACTAAATAATCAAAAGAGACGAGCAAACAAACGCTAAAGGATTAGGAGAAATGGAAGAAAGCTAGACCAAACAAAATACTTCAAATTATGGTTCTTAGTCATTCTTAGTTGTAGTTGTTGATTTAATTGCAGATCTTAATTGTTAATTTTTAGTTGGTTCAGTCAACTGACCTCTTATGTTTGTCGGATTCGATCGGTTTTTTCAAATTAATTAGTTGGTTCAGTTGAATAAATTATCACATAATCAATAAATTGATTGGTGTTTTTTGGTCGATTGGTCGACCAAACCGATCGATGCACAATCTTAACTCTAACAATTGGATGGTACTTTAATAAATTTCACAAATATATATACATATATAAGCATAGGAGAATGTTCAAATAAAAACTATTAGGAAAATTCCTAATTTACTGGGAATTAATCTATCTTAACTTATGTTTTGATTAGATTTCAGAACATCTGATGATTGCTTTGGTGATGTAACTAATGCTACTGACTTGTTCTAGAGTTAGGCGCATGTGTTACAGGTTTCAGTAGTAGAACTACAGCTTGGACATGCCTAAGACTAAAGGAGTTTAAGCAGTACTGAAGCCAACTTACTGATAGGAGTATCAGTATCAACGCAACAGATAGAAGCTTAACTGAAGGATCGCGGTGAGGAACTAAAGATTGACAAAAGACTAACTGATGTCTAAAGAACTGAAGTATAGTGATGCTGATGAATAGTGTTCTTGAGTAAGTTGAACATCAAGATCAAGTCGGAAGATCAAAGGTGAAGATCGGAGGCGGGGATCGTATTGAAAGAGATGAAGGAGTCAAGATATGATTAAGTGTCATATCAGGCAGCTGACTGTCCCCGTGAAAGTAAAAGCTGGCGTCCTAGAGTCAAAGATATCTATCGATAGTCAAAGCTGTTGACAAGTAGTCAATGCTGGCTAGATCAAGTCAAAGCTGGTGACAATTAGTTAATGCTAGCAAGATCAAGTCAAAGCTGGTTGATGAAAGATCAAAGATTACTATTTATCTATGTCAGCTAAAAGCATCATACTGATTCAGGTGTCTGAAGCTGACAAAAGATGGGAGTCTAGCCTGCTGACAAAAGACGGAGTAGTCTCGACTGGTCCAACCTTAAGTCAATGCTGATAAAACAAGGATTCAACTCAATTGAAGAAACACACAAGAAATTTAATCTTGAGTGTTTGGCTAGCCACGTATTGTAGCGTATCTACAGAAGATCTTGCTTGTTAGAAGACATTTTCAGAGTTTTGTAGAAGTTTGTGACAAAGTGTTGGTTGTTAAAAGCTTGGTCATCTACCACCCGTAAGCTAGAGGTTAATTCAACTCCATCCGAAAGCAGTTAATGGTTTTCTAGCACCAACAAGCATAGGAGAAACGCCGAGTTAGACGGGATACTATAAGGTGACCTCAATATCTGGGTTTACTCTTGTACCTACAAGACCCAATTTGAAGTTAGTGGATTGACTAGCAATTAGTCCGTGGACATAGAAGCTGATCTCTCCGAACCACATAAAAATCAATGTGTTTTTTACTTTCTATACTGCTTTCAGTTTTACATGTTATTAAATTGTTATCAGCAACACACAACATCACAATATCGTTTTGAAACCATCTATCAGTATTTGATTGTCACTGAAGAGATACAAATTGAAAACTAGTTAATCGATATTTGATTAAGTGTTTTTAACTGGCTTTAAGTTTTTAATAGGACAAATACAGTAACCACCACATTTCACGAGCACATTAGTTATCAATTCAACTGACCAGCTATCTCAGCAGTCCGTAGGTTTGCTAACTGATATCACTCAGTACAAGACATCCCTTATCTAAAATAACCAGTAGTATGCCATCAATACTGGAATGTCAGTTACCCGACCAACTATACCTAGTAGCCAGTCAGTCATGTAAAAAGAAAAAGCTTTAAAATTTGTCTAAATGGTGTATCATCCCCCATATACCTGTACGTACCTAGCGAGACCCATCAATTGGTATCAGAGCAGGTTGTTCACAAGAACAACTAACTCCCCCAGTGATCGTTGTTTTCGAAGTGATCCATTAAATAATACTCCCTTCGTCCCCCATATTCCTTCCTAGGAATATGGGGTGCGGGTTTTAATAAAAGTTGTTGGTGTATTGTGAGTGGAATATGGGTCCCACATTAGTTTTAATCCCAAGATATCTTAATACTTGACTTAATTAAAACTAAAACATAAATGTAATTACAACAATTTATTTTGTCATTGATTTTTCGAGAAAGATAAAATAATGTTGAAATGGAAAATAAAAATTTAATGCTAAAATACCAAAGAAACAGATCTGGAGTTAAAATACCAAAATGAGATTAATTACAACTTCAATCCTAATCTGGATCGATTTGTTCCAAATACCAAAATGAGAGGAAAGTTACATTAATAATCAAAATAATTTCACCAAAACGAAGCGATAAATGCTCTATAAATACAAAGAATAAGTGCTCGCATTATACACACAAGAGACCATAAATGAACTTCTACTTCAAAATCTGACTTCTCTTTCTTGATAAATGCGAGAATCTTGAAGATGTCTAACACCCAAAACAACTCAAGAGTCACCTTGCTACAAAGAAATCAAATTGCTCGGTTTCTTCTTCAACATCACAAACAATGGAGTTGTTCATCGAGGTGCACAATCGAGGCATCAAGCACTTTTGGATTTTACGAGAGAACAATACGCACTATTTAGAACCAAGTGAAGCGACAACTTGCGAGGGACAACTTGTACATTTTGAAAAGAAGATAGTTCTGACACATAGAGATAGAAAGGAACTTGATGTGAGAAGATGAAGTCATTATGCGTGCTAGAAAGGTCTAGCATCGGAAAGATGGCTCAAAATTAAATGTAAGTAAACTGTTTTGGGAAGATGGATAAAAGAAGCTTATAAGGCCACATACAAGTTCCATAAAACCTACACTTTCGATGCAAACAAGCTTGCGGACTCAAATCGAGTTTGAGTCAATTAGAGCTGCTAATACGGGAAGGTAAAATCGGTTTCCAAAGCATGCACAACACCATCCACATTGATGAGAAGTGGTTCTACATGACAAAAACTACAGACATATATTATCTCCTTCCAACAGAAAAGGATCCATACAGGTCATGCCAATCAAAGAGGTTCATAACTAAGGTAATGTTCATGTGTGCAATAAGTAGACCACGGTTTGCAAGTGATGGTGCAGTAGAGTTTGATGGAAAGTTTGGAATTTTTCCATTCACAACACTGGAACCAGCTAGGAGGAATTCAAAGAACAGACAAAAAGGAACTATGGAGATCAAACCAGTTCAGTCCATCACAAAAGAAGTGATCAAACAATGCATCATAAAGTCAGGTAAGCAAATATTCTGAATAACTATCAGAATGCATTAATACATTCATCATATAGCTTGACATTTCACACTCTTTTGATTATTCCGCAATTAAAGCTAAATGGCGACTTGATGAGATAAGCAAATATTCATACAACGAGGATAATCTAGCCACATATCAACCCACATGATCCGATTTCATAGTGCGGCAAATTCGGATGGATTCAACATCCGGTTGATATGTCGACCACCTAATTCTCGATTCTAATGTAAATGATTTAGGTTTCTTTAGGGCTATACAATCTTTGTAGGATGACAAGTTAGCAAAAATGTGGATGATCTTTTGAAGAATGTGATTTCTTCATTTGAAGAACTATCACCACAGCACCTCAATAACGTATTTCTAACTTTGCAAGGATGCTATCAAGAAATCATGAAGGCCAAAGGAGGTAATGATTACAAAATCCCACATATGAACAAGACAAGGTTGCAGAGATTAGGAAAACTTCACGAATGTATTGAAGTGGAATCGCATTGGTAAAAGATTGTTTGACTTATCTATTCTTTTGAAAATCAAGCGAGTTGCGATTATGATATTCTCTTCTAATGAATCAGTTTGGCTTCTAGAATGCAGATTATAGTAGCTTAGTTACATTTTTGGCTTTTGTATCCTATTATGGCATGTAAAGTTCGGTTTTGGATGTAATGTCTCACTATTTTGCCAATCAGGTTTGCATCATTGACAAGTCAATTAATTAAACCTCAAACTAAGGAATTCAATTCATATGGGTGGCTTTAATATGGCACATATACATTGTCTCGACTTTGTTATTGACTTTGCATCATTGACATATTCATAGCAGAGCGAAGCAAGATAGAATCACTCAAATGCGATGATAAACCTCGAACAAAGAATTGAAATTCTAGTGGTGGCTCTAATATGGCGGAGGTATCTCAAGCCTAAATAAGGTACCACGAATCAAGTGCAAAGATACCACGAATCAAGCACAACAAACCCTCAACACATTATACATCATTGGGTCACAAAATACCACGGAATCATCACAAAATCACCCAACAATCAAGTGTAGTATCGGATCTATCAATTTTGAAAGCCGACAAAATAAAAATCATGTGCGAGCCATCGTCTCACAACCAATTGAAGCCCAACAAACCCTCAAAGACATATAACATCATTGGATCACAAAATACCACGAATCACCACAAATTCACCCAACAATCAAGTGTAGTATCGGATCTAAAACCCAACAAAATCGAATCATGGGGTGCAAAACTCCCGTTCAATCACCCAATGAAAATGCACATCAACACGCAAAAATACCACGAAGCACATAATCGACAAGTTGAGTATCAGTTCATAATTTTTGAAAGCCATCAAATAAAATTCATGCGCAGAGCCATCACATATGTATTGAGCCCAACAAACCCTCCGGTGTAGGAATATCACCGATTAGATTAGAAGCGTCGACACGCTTGATGATAAATCGAGAAATCTTAGGACGAATTCATTCATAGCATCGCCTTACAATTTTCTCAAGTAGATCGTCGGTGGTTTGGCCACTAAGAAACAGATCTCGAGTCTCGCACCACCATCACGAATCGGGTTCGAGAACTTGACGAAAGCGAAAAGTCGGTCGGTGTATCAAGTCAAAACTTTGACACCGTGTTGATACACATGGGGATGGACGACTTCATACACGAAGCCTTCCGATCCGAGGCGAGATTCGGACATCTCGGGGATGCGTAATGGTGGTTTAGGGTTTGAATGGCGAGTATCGAGAAGGCGAGAGAGAGGGGATGGAGAGGCGATTCGGTTCTCTCGTATGAACCGAGAGGAGTGAATAAGGAGGATGATTAATGAATTAATTAGTGCGAGGGTGGATTAGGTTAGAAAATATTCATAAATCGAGGTTGGTAAATTTGTAAATAGAAGATGTTTTAAGGGTAATAAGTAGAGATATTTTAGTGGGGTAGTGTCCGTAAATAGAATAGGAAGAATTTTGGGGGACGTCCCAAAATGGAATACTAGGAAGGAATTTGGGAGACGGAGGGAGTACATATTTCGCATAATGTTGTATTTTTGTTGTGATGGAAACTAACTATAGCATGTCAACTCGCGGTAGACAATTATGAGATATGGAAGTTCAGACTCAAGAGCTATCTCACTGCTCAACACTGCCGCATGTGGGATGTCATCACCAATGACCCAATCATTATCCGAGAGAAGATAATGAAAATAAGCATAGTACCTATAATATCCCGATCGTCTAAAACCGATCCACGGTTAATTAAGTTATTAATTGGGATTTTTGCATCAAGATAAACAAAAAAAAAAGGTTTTAACATTGGAGATTAATCTCGACTGTTGATAATGGAACCTACTTTGTAATTCAAAACTGTGTAAGAAGTATAACTTTCGAGTTTATCTATTAATACTTATGCGTTAATATTAATTTGTCACGAAAAGTTAAAGAGGGTGAGCTTGATTCATGATTAACGATTATTTATCAACTTTAAATTTGTGTCTTAATTATGCAAGATAAATGAATGGGCCTTTTAAATTAAATCTATTGGGCTTTAGCATTTGTTTTTGGACTAGTTAAGTTGGTAAAAATCCATACCCTTCCTGCTGCTGATTTTTTTATGGTTAGTGAAATGATAAGTTAATTAATTATAATGTTGATTAGTAGGGCTGCCTATTCGGTATGGGTCGGGTATCCAATCCGAAAAAATCGGGTACTCGACCCCGATTTTGCATAAAAAGTGCTACCCGATCCCGACCCGATTTTGTAAATCGGGTACCCGAATACCCGACTTAGTTTTTTTTTTTTTTCAATTTTTTATATATAAATCTATATATTTATTGTAAGTATTAGTTTATTAGAATTAATAATATTAAATAATAATAGAAATTCTTCCTACATGCACTTTTTTTTTTTGTATTTATTTATTTATTTATTTTATTTTTATATTTGTATATAAATCTATATATATGTTGTATTACTACTAATAACTATGTTAGCTATATATTTGGATATTGGTGTTAGGATAACATTTTTTTCTTTGTGTTTATTTATTTTGCTTTTATTTTTGTACATAATTTTAGATATATAATGTTAGCTATATACTCTCATTTGTCGAGTTATGATAACATATCACGTATTTAAATATATATGCTATTTTAATATTAAGTTATCATTTATAAAGTTCACATATTAAAATTAAGAATAATAAAATTATATTTATAATATATTAATTTGAATATATTAATTATGCATTTAAATATATAAAATATAAATATTTATAAAAAATCGGGTATCGGGTATACCCGACGGTACCCGTCGGGTATACCCGATACCCGATCTTACCTAAATAGCCTACCTGACTCCAACCCCTACACCCGATTTTCGGGTAATCTGGTACCCGATATCCGAGAAATTTTGGGTCGGATATCGGGTACCCGATACCAAAATAGTCACCCTGTTGATTAGGAATGAAAGAAACAGCCCCTTCCATGTGTAACTTTTTATTTCCAGAACCATTCTGTTATAATTTTCATTTGGAACCCATTTCATTATCAACTCTGCTGAGACTTTCCTTCAAGATCTGAAACAGTAAATGTTTTCCTCTTTCATCTCGCCATTCTTCCTCTATTTATGTTAACAGCAAACTGCTTTTGATATCAAACTATTGTTCTCCAGACTCACTCCACAACAAAATCAAATCCTATTAAGAGGTTCGTCCTTATTTTATAAAAGCATCAACACTTTTACACAGCAAACCAACAATTATGTCATCAATCTCGATGCATATATATATAAAGGAATGAGGCTCTGAATCACTTGTTATATATTTTTTTATGCATACAATAATTCGAAATCAAATCTTGCTTAAGCATGCCTTAGTAAAAAAGACATAACTTGATATAGAATTTGGGAGAAACTTATGTTGTTTTGTGTATGTCAACTTTGGGCTGTTGTTGTTGTTGATTTGTGGGATAAGACGGGAGAGAGAGAAGCGGGGCGTCGGCGATGGCGCATGACAGCGATGGTGTGTTGGCGGTGGGTGGCGCCGTTTGAGGCATTGCTCGGTGTCGGGATCTGTGGCGTCCGCTGCTGCTGCCGTTCGCATCGAGAGTTAGGGGGAGAGAGAAATGGTGGTTGGGCGGTGGCAGCATCGGCACGGTGAAGGCGATAGCCGTGGCTGGTTGTCCGGTCGGCGAGTGCGTGATTCTTTGCATCTGTGTCGAGGATTGGAGAAGGAGATGATGGTGATTGATGAATCTAGCTATGTGGTATCACGATTTATATGAAGCAATAAAGAACACCGGGCTTTTACGTGGTTCGATCGTTAATGAGATCTCGTCCACGGAGGAATGATTCCTCAATACTTTCACTAGAGCTTTTAAATGCAGAGTATTGTTTACAAGCCTTTGTATTGATGAAATTGCTAACCCTTCTAACATCGGTTTTCCTTCTATTTATCTGACCGACTGTCACGGTAGCGCCACCGACCTCCATTGGTCGTTCGTGACTCTTCCTCTGGCGTGCCTCCATTGGCGGGCGGGGACCTCTCGCGCCTGCGCGCCACGTGGAGGTGGCGCGACCTTGGTTCATCTTCTCCATTGGCGGAGGTGGCGGTTACGGGGGCTAGCGTTTTGGGCGATGATTGGGGCTCGACCGCGTGGGCTGCTACCAGCGTTAGGCCCGGCTCGCTTGGGCTTTGTTAGTGGGCCCGGTTGGTTGGGCCATATCCGTCATAGCCCACGAATAGCGAGGCACGGCGAGGCGGTGGAGTGAAGACGGTAACTTCGCCGAGGTGAGGTGTGGGCTTGGTGAAGTTGTTTCTTGGATGTGAGGTCTTACGGTGCCGATCGAGTTGGGTTGTTTATTGTCCGCCGCTTGGAGAAAGATGTGGCACGATGGAAGTAAATGCGACACGGATAGCGCGCTCTGCGTTGGTTATGCCGAGTGCGGTGCAGTAGTGGTATTACTCTGTGGTGGCTCCGGTGTTCGACACGGCGACCGCCCTTTCGAGGATGTCGTGGTGTGTCTCGGGCGCGCGAGACTCTGCGGCCTGGTTGGCGAGGTCCGATCTAGTTGGCGAGGCCCGATCTGGTTGGCGAGGTCCGATCCGGTGGGCGCGGTCCGATCTGTTTGGGCGGTCCGTCCGGTGGGCGCGGTCCGATCTGTTTGGGCGAGTCCGACCGGTGGGCAGCGGTCCGATCTGGATTTCCTTGACATTTGTGGGGAGGGCGATTATGCGACACGGCGCCGCCATCTAGAGGGCGCCGGGGTCCGTATGATGATTACTAAGTCGGTGGCGGCCGTCCTATCTGGCGTCGTCGACGCAGCCGGCGGTAGTTAGGCGCTCGAATAGCGTCTTGGCGTGTAGCGCACATCAATCACGATAGGCGCGTGTTGAATTTAAACGGCAATTTGCAGGCGCCTTGTCTTATAAATAGGCGAAAAAGGCAATTGCTCACTTTCTTCTTCTTGACGCTTAACAATTCGAGAGAGAATTTGTGAGATTTTCGAGCGATTTTATTTGAAGTAGCCGTTTATTCGCCTAAAAAGTAAGTATGTCTTCTTCCTACATTTACGAGTGCGCCCGCCCGCTGTTTCGGGTCCTTGATCATCTCCATGGGAGTTTACGGTTCGAACCACTCATCCTCCTCTCACGATAGTGAAATCGAGGTTAGGGATTATTCTGCTATACCTTGTCGGGTAGGTGTAGGAAGATTAGCGCTAGGGTTCGACAATATCATCTGCGTGGGATGGGGTTAATGTGAGGGCGTCGGATCGTCTGTGGTTTTGACGATGTAATAAGAGTAGGAGAATGTCACATTCCGGCGGCGCTGGTGGTGTGTTCGCGCCCGTCGATGAGGCGTTAGCCCTCAGGAGGATTCATAACTATGTATATAGGCGCTTTAGGGCGGTCTTGGGTTCCGTTAGCCCCGTCTTTTGAGCCTCGAGTATTTCCGAATCCCGTCGCGCCAATTTACCCGAACTCCATTGGGTCGGTGGTTGAGATGGGGTTAGCACATATCATGTAGCCGAGGAGTTCTCCTTTGAGCTCTTGATCACGATTCTTTAGCGTCAGTACTCGAGAGGGTTGTACTATCTTCGCCTCGGCGACGTTTAGGGTGAGTCGACCTCGAAGGTGTCGGGCAAAAGAAGTTTTCTTTTGAGGGCGATGGGCATCCGATCTGGATGGGGATGGGTAAGGTGGCGGATATAAAGCTTAAGCCCCGGTGGGTAGAGGAACGACTCGACACGCTCGGTGAAGTTTCTATAGAATTCACAGGGACAACCTAATGATGCCGGTGAGTGTGCACGGTCGCGAGGCTCGGGGGACGGGTCCGAGTGGGTGAGGCACCTCTCTTTTCCTTCTTATAGGTTCGACTCTGTTTGACTAACGCGATTTTCTTACGTAATGCGGTGAAGCTTAAGCACACGAAGGAGGTGAAGCGGCCGGCCTCGTCTCGACTGCGCCCGGTGAGGCGGCGGAGCCTTCTAAAGAGGCGAAGGTGTGCGGGCCCACCTCGCAGCCGTGGTGGTGGAACACCTCGGCGATCTGCTGAAGGGTCCGCACCGATCTCGGCTCGGGCCTCGAGGTGGGCTCGTGCCCATGATCTTGCGAGGCACCGATCTCCTGCGATCTTACGCCTGTCTGTCATGTCGTTTTTTTTTTTTTTTTTTTTGCGCTACTAATCGTTTGATTTGCGGGACTGCCCTGATCGCGGCGAGATCGCCGCATGGCCGGCGTTGTTGCGTTCCGCACGAGAGCTGGAGAGAAAGGCGGCGTGGCGAGTCCTCGGTGGCCGGTGAGGAGGAGGTGGAGGTTGCAGGCGGCTTGAGGCCGCCACTGAGGGAGAAGGGCCGTCTTGTGCGGGAGGCCGCGCCGAGGTGGAGTCGCTCGGGAGGAGGTGGCGAGGCGGAGAAGAGGCGGCGATCGGACGAGTGCTCTTGGCGAGCGAGGGCCCATCTTGAAGGCCTTCGCCGACAAACTTATCAGTCGAGTCATTCTCGCCTTTATCTCCGACACAGCCGCCGTGATGAGGCGCGGTGATATCTACCCACCTGGAGGTTGGCGGCCACGATGCGGTTTTGACAAAGGCGAGCATGGTGGTGAGATTGATCGGAGGTCGACTTGGAGTATGCGGGTGCTTGCCGATCGCCGCCTTCCCGTGGTGGGCCTTAGCCTCCTCGGCGTCGCTCACGACGGCCGAGGCCGTGTCCCGATGCTTGGGGTGGATGAAGATCTAGAGCTTGGGAGCTTACGGCGAGTGCGGGCGGGCGAAGAGGAGGACGAGGGAGAAGGAGCCGAGCTGTCATGCTCGGGTCGACCATGAGCCTGAAGAATGGGCGGTGAGGAGGGCGGGCAGGGGGGCGGCGAGTCCGGGAGAGGCCGAGGTTAGTGGGCCAATTGTAATAGGTTGAACCGCAGGGTCGATAGGACCACGAGCCCTTGTAATAAAATTCTTTCGTGTCTGATAAAGAATGTTTATCACTTTTACGAGACTTGTGTTGTCTTTTTATTTATAGCATTCGCATCTCAATACTTGGGACTCGACCATGAATTCTTGGCTGGTGAAAGAGGTCCGGTGCCTGGCGAGAAGGGCGAGGAGGTGCAATTTGGAGAGTCGATGCCGGTGACCCAGTTTTGGCCGCCATGGATGCGAGCTCGGTGTCTTCTTCGAGCGAAGAAGAAGTTGACCGAGGCTGATCGGGAGGTGCCCGCCTCTGGCCGAGAACGAGGCTGAAGTTGAAGGTCGCGCAGGCGGAGTCGAGGCGGACGTGTCTGCCGACGCAATCCACGGACGTTTGATGCGGTCACGAGGAACAACAGGCCGACAGCGGAGAGGCTCGCTCGGTTGTCGAGGAGCATCACAGTCTGAGAGGCGATCCGCTGGCTGGTGGGACTACCATATCCGGCCGACGACCGAGTCGAGCTTGTTTGGCGGAGGCATGGTCTTGAGGATGAGGAAGGGCCCAGCGGCAAGAAGTTCAGCTCTGCGTCGACTCAGTGGTGAAGTTTATGGAGATGTCGACATCGTCCGAAAACGCGTCGCATGCCGGCGAGGTGGCGAGGCAACAGCGGGCTCTGCCGACCCTATCATAGAAGAACCCGGCGGAGGAGGCGGATACTCCGATCACGCCGTAATCTTTGAGGTTGATGGGTCGGCAGGGGCGGATTATCCGGGGATCCTGCGGGGACGGGCGGCACCGAGGGTCCTCGTGTCGTGAGGGGAGAGCTTGAGGGGGGGGCGGTCGCACACACGGCCCGGTGTCGGTCGAGGGGTCGGGGTGTGACCTCGGTGCGTCCCCTGCCGGGATGCCCGTGCTGCGCGCCCGCCAGCGGAGTGTCCACGGAGGCGGGTGAAGGTGATCACAGAGTCGATGCTTCCGTCAAGGCTGCCTCAGAGCCCGCGCCGAGCGCTCGGGGGCAGGCCGTGGTGATTCGGCCTCATCGGTTGGGTCGAAGGCACCGAGTTCGTTCCAGGCATACATCGTCGGCCTGGGGATTTTGTAGAGAATTGGTGCAGCTTCGGCCGGTCCTGGCGAGGCGGAGCCCGGAGGCCGGAATGAGGCCATGTATAGTATAGGACCTTGTATGTAGGTATAAATGTATTTAGACTCGTTTCGAAGTGTACGTTTTCCCCTTTGAGAGGTACAAACATAGCTTAGGACTTCGTTTTGGTCATAAATGTATTCATACTGTATACAACGTATTTTCCCAAATAAAGGGGTATAAACGAGCTCTGAAGCACGGTTGTCTTGTATATGGCTTGGTACTTTGTTTGTAGTCGTTGATGCATTTTAGACTTTGTCTTAGAGTGCATATCTTCCCAAATAAAGGGGTATGAGGTGGCGAGATCGGTTTGGATGTCGCTTGCATGTGAACATCAACTTAATGGGTGTCTGTATGCTTTGCATGTGAGCGTCCAACTTAATGGGTGTCTGTATGCTTTGCATGTGAGCGTCCAACTTAATGGGTAGTCGTGTCGTGCCCTACTTAGTGGGATTTTCATCTTCGTGAGGCGTCCGCGTGAAGGTTTAGATGTGGTATATCCGAATGGATGTTCACATAAATGTAAGGCGAACTGAAGTGAAATACTCATTAGAAAAGCGGATGTTTTATTAAACAAGTAATGTGACATCGCACATCGGTCAAAACAATAGGAGGGCTAACATGTCGCGATCTAAAATCAAAGCTATGTAAAATACCTCCTTAGATGAGTTATGTGCGAGGTTAGAATAAGTGCCGGACGGTGGGCGACTTATAGGCCCTTTGCCGAGGTCTCGTGAGCGGTAGGTCCTTCCCATGTCGGATCAAGCTTGTTAAGACGCCGGCTCGGCTTGCTTCATTACTCAGCGGGGACGAGTGCGCCCACTCGGTGTGGAGGCCTTTACTCTTTTTGTTGTAGTAGCATGACACGGCTCTTGTGCTAACCGTTTATGAAGCGAGCTCGCGCTTCTCCTCGAGGGCATCAAGGTTGGCCCCTGGTCTTCCTCGTTCCGGCCTGGTTGAAGTGGAAGTCACGAGGGCTTGGCGCGCGATCTCGCCGGTATGATGGCCTCGGTGCCGTGAACCTGGGCTAAAGGGGTCTCGTGCGCCGTCCGAGGTGTGGTCTGTAGGACCGAGAGGACTTGAGGAGATTTTCAGCGATCGCGCGGCAGCGATCCACCTCTTCTTCAATCCTTATGCGATCGTGCGGTTCGTCACCTCGGTCGACCATTTGCTTGCGGGTGTGCGATCGAAGTGAAGCGTTGATCGATGTGAAGCTCTTCGCACCACTCCTTCGAAATTTTGTCGACGAATTGAGTGCTTGGTTGTCGAGACCGGGATGTGCGGTATGCGAGCGGCGGACTATATTTCTCCACACAAAGGTTTGAATCATACGCCGTGATGCTCGAAAGTGGCTCGGCCTCGACCCGTTTGTGAAGTAGTCTATGGCCACGACTAAATATCGGGCGACACGGTGCTCGGTCGAGCGGGCCAACAATGTCGATCCCCACCGCATGAAGGCCACGGACTGCGGGCTGCTCAAATCCGTCGAGGCGGCTTTTGACTGCGGTGGATCGGCACTTTGGGCACTTCTTGACGAGCTCGGCGAATCTTGCGGTGGGCGGTGGTATCCCGACCTCGCGTCTTCTTTGAAAGTGCTCGCGACCCGATGTGGCTTCCACAAGACCCTCGGTGTATTCGTTGAGCACATAGTCGAACTTCTTCCGGCGAGGCATCTCGGGAGGGTTGAAGGTAAGACTTCGGTGAAGCACGCCTCACGCATGAGATACTACGGGACTTTGCCATCATCTTTTTGCTTCGAGCCGATCGAAGGTAGTCGCCGTGTTCCGGTAGGCCTTCGAGGAGACATCGATTCGGCTCTATCTCGGTGATGATGCCGGCGTGGGACTCCGCTATGCTTCCGAGCGGATCTCTCCATTGGTGGACTTGTTGATGGCG
The DNA here is from genome assembly GCA_036937905.1 of Salvia rosmarinus. Taxonomy (NCBI): domain Eukaryota; kingdom Viridiplantae; phylum Streptophyta; class Magnoliopsida; order Lamiales; family Lamiaceae; genus Salvia; species Salvia rosmarinus. The sequence continues at coordinate 27,586,321 of CM072821.1, forward strand.
CAACTAGCTTATCGAGGGCGTCGGCTATTGTTTTCCTCGGGGATTCGGTGGATTTGAAGTATCTGAACGAGGTCAACATCTCTTTTGCCTTGTCGGTATTGTTTCATTCGGTCCTCCTTGGCCTCGTGTTGCCTAACACACGGTTCACGACGACACAGGAATCGCGAAAATTTGGACCTCCAGCTCCTTAGCAGGCGGTCAGGAGATTTAGGCCTCATACTCCACCTCGTTGTTGGTGGTGGGAAGGTGGCCGGGTGCGTGGGTGACTTCGCATATCTGGGCGAGGAGAAGGATGCCCGCTCATTGCCCGCTTTGCACGAGCTCAGGTCACGTACATCCGCCAACAACCATCGGTGGATGAGGGTCCGGTTCGCCCGTGCGGTGGGATGACCGAGGTGGGCGTTAGAGGAGCTAATCTTAGCGGTGCGACCGAGCTCGAGAACTCGCTTCTACCAGAAATCGGTGAGCTTGCCCTTTATGGCGGTGCAGGGAGTGCGAGATATCGTGCTCGCCAAGTTCGAGGCCCTTGGCTATTCGTCCGATGACTCGGGTTTTGATAAGACTTGCCTCGAGGCGGTCGGTCGATACTGGATGGAGTGAAACTGAAAGTAGGGTCGGAGCCGGCGCTAGCATTCACGATGCGGTGCTACCTTTTCGCGGGCGGTACCTTGTCTCGGCCCTTTGAGTGCTCGGTGATGAAGTAAATAGGAAATGCCGTCAGGCCTGCGTCCGCACCCGATCAAGACTTGATTGCCTCGTCCGAGGTGCAAGTACAAGGAGAGTTCGCCTCTTTTGGGCGGTCAAGGTGGCGGTCGAGGTACTCACTGCAGTTGTGTGCGCGGTGATGCTCTTCCCGCCATGCTAAGTCAGGGGCTCCTCAAGATTTTGAAGAATGGGGCTAACTCTGCGGCCGGAGAGGAACCTCTCGAGGCGGCTAGGCACCCGGTAAGTTTGTGGACCTCATGAATGGTTTTGGCACTTGCATTTGAGCACCGTCTTTACCTTGGTGGGGTTCGCCTTCTCTTCTTGGGAGACCCAGACCCCAAGAATTTCCCGTTTTACCATGAGCGTGCATTTTGGGGTTAAGTTTGAGGTTGGCCGACACGAAGCGGTTGGAGGATGGTGCCGAGGTCGTCGGCGCACTCTCCGTTTCGACTTTGACTACTATGTCGTCGACGTGAACCTCGACGATCTCCCGATGTGGTCTTTGAATGTTGCATCCACCATCCTCGGTAGGTAGCCCCGCGTTCTTGAGGCGAATGGCATCTTTCGCACGCAAAGGCGCGAAGTCGGTGATGAATGCGATCTTTGGTGCATCCTCCAAGGCTCATTAGATTTGGTGGTACCCTTGTATAGATCGGGAAATTCGAACATCTCGTGGCCCACCAAAGCCTCCACTTCTTGTCGATATCGGGGAGGGGTAGCAATCTTTAGGCGATGCTTGTTGAGGTCGGTATAATCGGCCTTTGTCGCCACCCTCCTCCGGGACTTCGACCACGATTGGATTAGCCATCCAGTCGGGTATTGACCTCGAACAAGATCTTGGCCTTGAAGTTGAGTCACCTCGCCCACAATGACCGGCCGCGCTCCGCGAATATCCTTTTCTTCCATCGGATGGCTTGGTGGCGGGTCGATGTTGAGGCGGTGAGTTATGAGCTCGGCGACACCCGGTCATATCGGCGGGGACCAAGCAAACACGTCCCTATATTCTTTCGAGAAGTCGTTTGACGTGCCGCGGACGTCCGCCGCCTCAGGTGCCGACTGGATGACCTCCGAGGATCGTCGTCGTATAGTTGGAGGTCCTCGGTCGGTCATCGGTGTCGGCCTCAGGGCCCGGTAATTGCTATGCACAGGCGGGCCGCATCACGAGTTGAGAGCCGAGGCATTCTTTTGCGCCGTTTGGTCCCCTCGGATCTTGAGCACTCCCGGGGTGGGAATCTTTCTGGTGGTGGTAGACCGAGCAGGCGGCCTTAGTGGCGTCTGACCAATCTCCCGAGGATAATGTTGTGCGGAGAGGGCCGGACCGGGAAGAATCGGATGGCCTTGGTGACCGACACAGGAGCCCGCCTACGGTGGGGAAGGGTAATGACCCCTCGGTGGGCTCGCTTGAGTGAAGCTCGTGGCTGGGAGGGCGGGAAGAACACAGATGCCTCCGACCTCAAGCTTATCGAGACAGCTCACGGAAGATGATCTTGACGGAGGCTCAATGTCGATATAGACCCGGTGGGCGTTTTGTTGCCCACGCGACTGTATGGTGATGGCGTCTGGTGCGGCATGATCCGGGCACGGGTCTTCTTGGAGAACGTTATGTTCTCGCCGTCCGAGTCGCTTGTTCTTGGCTCTTGGGGCCGCCTCAGGCGTCGTTCTTGAGGGCGACCTCGTCGTCGAGGGCGATCCGGTAACAACATGAACTGTTCCATGGCGTTGGGACCTTCGTCCTCGTCGTCTTGGGTTGGGTGCCACTGAGAATCGGCCCGCATGATTGTTGCCGCCTCCATTCATACTGCGCTCTCATTCTTGGACCAGCTCGTCGAGGGTATTTTTGAGGGCTCCACCTTTGGCGAGCTCGTCGATCCGTGAGCCAGTTTCTGCGAGTCCTCGGTATCGTGACCATACCCTTGGTGGTAGTCATGATACTGCGTCTGTGGACCTCTTCTTGGATCCCCTTTCATAGGGGCGGGCTTGAGGAAGAGCTCGGCGTGAGCTCGAATATTTCCGCCTTGATTTGAGCAGGGAGGCGCTACCGGCGGGGTTGGGCGAGGTCGAGTCCGGACTCAGTGCCCTCTTTGATTACAGCCGAGGCGCTCCTGCGGTCTGCACCTCGACTTGGTCGTCCGGCTTTTTCTCGACTTACGCGCCGTCCTGTGTCTCCCGCTTCTTCCGATCCGACTCGTCTCCCGACGAAGTTATCCACCAGTTCCAAAGCTTACTCGCCGTCTTTGGTTTCTCACTGGTGATTTCTTTGTTCAGCGGGCGGATCCGTTTTGAGCAGCGTTGATGATGTAGAGATCGTTCTGTCGTCGTCGATTTTGAGCGACTCTTTGATGAACCTCGAGGCGAAGTTTGACATCGTCTCGTCCGCCCTGGCGGATTGTGAGCAGTCGGAGGAAGGCTGCTGGGCGGCATCTTCGATGAGCGCCACTGGCGATCCGTGAGGTCACGGAAGCGATGGATCTGCTCACGGCGGGCGGGTGAACAACGCGCCGTGCGTTGAGATCAACACCTCGGGAAGATTTTGCACATGTGAAAATCTTCCATCCGCAGTTCGCCATGTTGGTGGTGTGGCGAAAAAGGAAGTCGGAGGGTCTCAAGGGCCATCGTAGGTCGCTATGTTGGGTGCCCGATACTGTTGCAGAGGCGGGCGTGTCTAGAATCTCCACGGAGAAAGGGAGATGATTCTCCGTGCGGTCGAACCGGGAGATCGTTGCCGTCTCTTTACGGAGGGTGGGGATCGATAGCGGCGCCTATCGTCCTCCGAGGAGTTCGACCGCCTTTCTTCCCTTCGCTTCGCTCGACTCTGCGGTCGGCATGGCGAGGTGGAGGCGGCTGCGCGAATGGCGGGGGGCGATCGTTGGTGGCGGCTCGGCCGCGGTGAGCGGCTCCGCGAATGAGGTCGGCGGCTCGGCCGCGATGAGCGGCTCCGCGCGTCGGGCGCGATCTGCGCTTCTCGGCTATCACGCCGGGTGTGTTGTTCGCATGGGAGGCGGCCTCGGGAGGCCGTGGTGTTCGTCAGGGGCCTAGAGGACCCGCCGTTAATCCTACGGTTGAGAAGCTTTGGAATTGGCGAGATTAGCGTGGAGGAACTCGCCACGGCTCGGCAAGGACTCGTGGGACGAATGAGGCATTTGCTCGTCCCGTTGAGGTCGACATCTTCCACGCGTTGGGGGCGGTCTGAGGGTGTATGGAGACATTTTCCATGTGGCCTCGAGTGTGACCGCTAGTGGCGTCTGCGATCTCCTTTCCGTGGCCAGCGACCACCGGTCGTCCTCCGCTGTTGTTGCCAGCGTTGGCGGCGGTTGTGCGTGTTCTTGCCATTTAGTCGTAGGGGAATGAAGCTTTTCTTGTTGAAAATGTTCCCACAGACGGCGCCGATGATGAATCTAGCTATGTGAGTATCGAGATTTATATGAAGCAATAAAGAACACCGTGCTTTTTACGTGGTTCGATCGTTAATGAGATCTACGCCCACTCGAGGAATGATTCCTCAATACTTTCACTAGAGCTTTTACGAATGCAGTATTGTTTACAAGCCTTTGTATTGATGAAATTGCTAACCCTTCTAACATCGGTGATGTTGTCGCTATTGTCGTCGGGTCGGAAAAGGAAAGGGGGGCGAACAACGACGAGGGTACCTGCGCGGCGACTATGGCGGCAATTCGCCGGAGAGTTAAGGGGTGAGTGTGACGACGCAAATGGGAAATGAGATACAGAAATAGGTTGCAGATTGGGGGTTTCTTGGCTGCGCTAGAGAGAGAAGAGAAATGGTTGGGCTGTGAATGTTGGGCCTATGTAATTTGTTTTGGGCTTGAGCTAATTAGATTAAATTGGTTAAATGGATTTAAGTTTGGGCCTTCATTATTTTAAAAGAATTGGGCTGGATAAGCTTAGTTGGACCTTTGATTAAAAATAAATTATTGAGCCAGAGTCTAAAATTTAATTAATTTGATTAAATTGGACCTTGATACTAGGTTCGATTAATTTGACAATTGAACTGCATAACGTATTTAATTATGCTAAGTAATTATACAAGTTGAGAATTATTTTATTAAGTGACGTTTTGTTTATGAACAAATGATCAAGCTTAATTGAGGTAATTATTTTGGGAAATATTAATTTCTCAATTTATGAATGGAATTGCATAATAAATATTATTATGACATATATTAAGTATCAATTACTTGATTATGCTATTATAGCATGAGAAGAGTTTATGAGGAATAAACTAAAGTCTTCTTGTTCTCATTCATTTTTGTTTAATCCATTAAATAAAAAACTGGAAAAAATAAATTTGTTCTTGTTGATTTGTGCTTACGCCGGACACCCTCGAGCCACTGTCCGTCCGCATCTTGGTAAAGCGCCTCTCGATTCTGTCTTAAGCTTTTTACAACATTGGTATTACGAGACCTATTAAGATTAGATTATCTCGTAGGCTTTCTTGAACTGAAGAATTAATGATGCTTTCCCGAGACGAGTACCATATTTATTCTTCAGGCTTAGTCCTAACAAGATGGGATTTCTCCTCAATGATAAAGTGAAATGTCAAATGATTTATTTATGATGCTTCTTTTGAAATGAAATGATGATGATGTTTACTATTAGTTGTCTGTCCAAAATATTTATGTTTTATAAATGGTTCTCCAACTTGATGTTAATCGAATTCGTATCTTATGTTAGAGGGAGAATTCATAGCAAGGGTTAACGTGTATACTGATGGTAGCTATGTGCTGAAAGGTTTTCTCAGCCAGTTACGGTGACTGTATACTGAAAGGTTTTCTCGGACGGTCACGGCGTCCGTGGAAGGTGGTCACCTTCTACGACACATGATGTTGCAGATACGGATCATATAGATGGAAAATGATCCGGCCGGAAAAGTTTTGAAAATGAAAGAAAATGTTTAGTAGGCACGAGCATTTCAAATAAAACCTCGTGTTACTGATGGGGTAGTACAGTTAAAATGAAAAGTTTGGCATGAGTCCATTGTGTATTTTTATACTCAGCCTTGCATATTCGTTTTTGATGTGCAGATTGAGCAAGTGATGGAATGGAGAAGTGTTGAGTAGTTGATCCTTTGTGTCGTTGATATATTATAGAACCTTAAGTGCACATTTTCACATGTGTACCCCATATGTTTTTCCGCTGCAGATGTTCAGTTATGATGTTATATCTATATAAATGTTATTTTTTCTTTGAATATATATCACCAAATCACGATGCCCTTTTCTTTCATGTTTCTTAATTCCGATCCCGAGTCACAATTCCGGCTAGGGATATTGGGCTGTGACAGTATCGAGGACAAGATCCTACCTACGACTTCAAGCCAAAGGATAGAGTAGACTTTACCTCAGAAGAACGCAAACAAGACGAGTTTGGCAACCTCGCCAAAAACATCATCTCCGGAATTGTTCTCAACTCTCACATTGGGAAGCTGGTAAAATGCGAGACAACAAATGAGATGTGAGACGTGCTAGAGAGCCTTTGTGCAGACTCTAAGGAGAACAAGTTTATGATAGCTTGTTAGAAGTTTGACAACTCAAAATCAACAGCAAACCTATACAACTCTATTACAAATCTTCTAATCAGTTCATCTTCTTCTCTGTTTCGTCCTCTTTTCATCAGTTATTTAACATAAGAACGTGAGAATCATTTTCAGTCATTATATAACGAAGATCTACGATGTTGCATCATTTGCTGGATGAGTGTATTATGCACCACCTGAGTTCGAATCACATGAAGAGTCACTTTTTTATTTTTTTTAAAATGATAATTTTCTTAGGGTATATAATAATACTTATCATAGTGTAGTCTGACTTCTTTTATATATAATAATGTTTGGTTCACAGTTAAAAGAATAATACTCCCTTCATCCCATTTAAAATGTCTCATTTCTTTTGGGCACGAGTATTTAGGATACATGTATAAAGTAGTTAAAGTAATAAAAAGTGGATAAGGCTCATACTTTTTGAAGGGATAATTACTTCCTAAAATGGAATGAGACATTTGTAATGGGACAACCCAAAAAGGGAAGTGGAACATTTTAAATAGGAGAGATAGGGTAATAATTTTTTATTTGAATTGTATTCTATTGATTAGATTAGTTAACAGTCACACTGGCATGTATATATATTCTCATACAATTATATATATGCGGTGCTTATTTTTGAGAATTAGTCAAGATAAAAAGAATAGTATTAAATGTTAATACATTATTTATTTAAATAGATTGCAACTTTAGGATATCCTAAGACTCTTGATAATTTTTATCGTTTGAGCTATTTTATCTCGACTTATGTCCCATTGAAAGGATATTATTGAAGAAATCTTATTAATGAAGATAAAAAAAATATGTAGCTTATTAATCATATAAGATAAACGTCCCATAGAATAGGATGTAATTTTTGGATTTGTGTAAAGAATAAGGGTATATTCTCCAAATTATTTGAACATGAATACAATATATTATGACACTCGACTAACTCCGTTTGCAATTCTATTTTTATTTATATATAAATAATTTCATGATGTTTGGTTTAAAAAGACTCGAGGAACTAATCAATTAAAAAGTCAGCAGCAGGTACCATGGGAGTACGAAGTAATTCCTATAATTTTATTCGATCCAACCTAAAATATATTGCTCCCAACTTTTAATATTTACTTTAATGCATTCCCATTTTTGTACATCTATGATAAAACTCAACTAATACTATTTAATGATCTCATCCCCCAGAAAATGAAAAAAATAAAAGAACTCTGGATTCGGCGGCCAAACATTAGAATATGAAGGTCTTAACCGGGGACCTCTCGAAGAACATGAAGTTAAAGCTTAGCTATAGCCCCTACCTCATAAATCATTAATATAAACGAATGTCATATTTTGAAAAGAGTTTTATCCTTAAATAAGTGTTTTATTTGAAATTCAATACAACGGTGTCAAACTTCCAAATTTACTCGTGTAAGTTTCTAAAACCATTATGATTTGCAACTTTTCATATTCTCCAGAAGTAAATTTATCCACTATGCGTTTTATATGTGATGAGGCACTTATTTAGGGGACATAAAGAGTAGGGTTCGGAGCTTATTTACCATGTTTTGAAAAAATGTGTGCAATAATATCCATACTTAAAATAAGTGCAATGTATACCCATTTCATTATTTTAATATATTTTCATCAAATCATCGGTCAAACTTACAGCTTTTATACAACAAAATTTGTGCCAGCAACAAAAAATTTGGAATCTTTGTCTTGGTCTCAGTAATCACCGAACCAACTTTAATTAAAATGCTTATAAAACAATCCTCTCACTCCCTATCTATCTCTCTCTCACTCTCTCACCTCTCACTCTCTCTCTCTCTCTCTCGGATAAGCGGCGGCCAACCTCCAACCCACCCTCCCCAACACCCCTTGCCAACACACCCACTGCCAACCCACCCCCCCTGCCAACCCTCCCCACGGCCAACACCCATGCCAACACCTCCGTGCCAACCCACCATCCCGCCAACACCCCGCATGCCAACACCTACCGTGGCCAACCCTCCCACGGCCAACCTCCTCCAACGGCCAACCTCCTCCCGTGCCAACCTCCCTCCCGTGCCAACACCCCCATGCCAACACCTCCCGACTGCCAACCCTCTCGTGCTGCCAACCCTCCAACGGCCAATCTCCTCGCTGCCAACACCTCCCGTGACCAACCTCCCTCCACCGGCCAACCTCCGTGACCGGCCAACCTACCTCCGTGCCAACCACTCCGTGTGCCAACCTCCTTCCCCACGGCCAACCTCTCCTACGGCGTGGCCCAACCTCTCTCATGGCGATGGCTTCTTCTTCTTCACAGTAAGGTTTGGTTTTATTTTTTGTTTATATTCTAAAATGCAAAATGAAAATAGATATAATTGTATATTTTCAAATTTAATTATTATGTTCTAATTTGAATTATATTGTTAATTCGTTAATTATGTTGTTAATTATTATATGCTTCAATTATATTGTTAATTATTGTATGATTAAATTAATTATATTTGTTAATTATTATATGCTTCAATTATGTTGTTAATTATTATATGCTTCGTTAATTATTATATGCTTCAATTATATTGTTAATTATTATATGCTTAGATTAATTGTATATTTTTATTTATATTGTTAATTATGTTTTCAATTATTATATGCTTCGTTTAATTTAATAGATATATGCTTCGTTTAATTTAATAGATATATGCTTCGTTTAATTTAATAGATATGCTTCGTTTGCTTTGTTATATTGTTAATTATGTGCGTGAATTTTGAATTATATACTTCGTTTAATTACTGTTAATTTCGAATTATATGCTTTATTATATTGTTAATTATATGCGTTAATTTAATTATGATGTTTTCAATTATATTGAAAATAGATTTAATTGTATATTTTCAATTATTATGCTTAGTGAATTTCGAATTATATGTTTTGTTATATTGTTAATTATGCTTTGTTATGCTTCGTGAATTAGCAAATTTCAATTATATGCTTTGTGAATTATTATGTATTGTTAAATTTAGGATCATGAATTTTGCATGATATATTGACAAATATATTTCTTTTAGTTAGAAATTTTAGATAGTAAAATGCTAGAAATTTTTATATATGTAGTTGAAGGCGTTAGGCGATTAAAGTATAAATGAATAAGTTTAAGCTTGTTTTAAATTCCTAAATATATATTTAAGTATATGATGATGATTTGGGGAGTTTGGGATGAATTTTGATGAGTTTTGATTGATTTGTAAATCATATTATAAACGTTACTACTTAGAAATTCGGTAGAATTAGTTTATTATATTAATAAGACGCTTTGAAATTATAAGCGGTAAACCATTGATAAGTAGTTAAATGATAAGTAAAGTTACTAAATTCAATGATAATTTTATGTTACAAGGATCAACAAATATATTTCTTTTAGGTAGAAATATCCACCAAGTAATTTTAGGTATAAATTTCCAATCCTCGTGATCTATGCTAACACACAAAGGTTGTCTAATGCGCTTACTTCCTTGTTATTTTTTGTGAACTTAGAAACAAAATATATAGTGGATAATGTGCTCCATGTGTAAAGTTCTTAAGTCCATCCACAAAAAATTAGTCATAGGGAACAAAAATTTCCAATTCTATGTTAATCAAGACACAAAAAAGTTCACCACCAATTCTATATAATTTTGGAATTAATTTCACAATATGTGTGAACACACTAATTGACATATTTCTTAATTAAGCATAATTTTTTTTTTTTAATAAATAGGAAATCGAGTTCTTAAGGCCCGAGACCATCAATCGTCCATCAACAATCAGCACCTACTTCAAGCCCAATTATTTAAGAAGGGTCATACAGAGATTGAGAGATGTAGGTGGTGAAGACCTGGTGTATAGGTTTAGGCAAGGATGTTTCGGTCACTTTGTTGGTTGGGAACCTGGATCCAAGTCAAACATGAGCTTGCACCATATGGTATCCCGACAGATTAGGCCCCCTCCTAGTGCTGAAGATCAGGCGATATGGTTTTTTATTAATGGGAGGACAATTTTTTTTTCCTTCTCGGATTTTGCGCCGTGGCGGGTTTGAGTTTTGGGGCGTCATCTTTCGATCCTACACCGAGCACGATCCGCAATCCGTTGAGGTTTATCAAATGTTTGTTGGTGGCGGAAGGACTAGTATAGAGAATCTAGGTGTGAGATTCTTTGATCTGGACCGTCCGATTGATGATCTTGGCGGTCATCTATATCTCCGAGTGGCCCACATCTTAGTTCTTTACGCATTCGCCTTGGTATCGACTTGCCGACACCGTGGATCCGTGGATTTGGGTCTTAGTTGACGATCCGGGCGTATTTGCCGATTTCCATGGGCTGCATATGCGTATAAAATTCTACAACACTACTTGTGGAATATGAAGGCAGGGGCCAAATATCACTTCTACGGACCATCATGGGCATTATATATTTGGTCACTTGAGATCATCCCGGATCTTGGCACGACGGTTGCAAAGTATGTCCGGAGGACGTGTATCCTAGATGCGTGAGGTAGAAGTTCACGAAGATGATTGGCGTGGATACACACCCCTGCTCGATCGTGAGGGCAACCGTTGTGGGGTTAGTCCTGACGACTATGAGATGAGCATGCCTATTATCGTCATCTCTATATCCGGGTGCACGGGAGTGAACTACGGAGACCCGTTCCCATCTGCGCTGGGAACAACCCCGCCCGCACAGACGACCTCGTTCTAGGCGGGGCCTTCTCACCGATGTGGGGGTTAGTCGGCGATCGATGCACGCGATGCGAGGGCACGATCTTGCTGTTGTTGAAGAGGCGATGAGGAGCACCGGGAGCCCGAGGGCATGAGAGCCATGACATCGATGCGTGGGGATAGAGCGTGCGTCGGACGAGACGCCGATCGATATAGGGGGCCTTGATCGGGAAGCGAGGCGCACGAGGCAGCTACGTTCCTCTTCATCTAGCGGCGGTGAGCACCACGAGACGCCCGAGTCGGAGGGATCGTCGTTGGATCACGTACACGATCAATGATGTGGTTAGAGAATATTCAAGGACTCGAGACGTGGTTTGAGTCTATGATAGAAGGTGTCGATGTAGATGTTCGCACAACATTGAGGCATATCGCCGTCCGTCGTGGAACTACCCCACCGGGCGACGCGAGTGACGATCGGGACCGTGGCCTTCACTCGTATTCCCACATCGGATGTACCCCCAGACTCCTCTAGCAGATCCGGCGTCTCGTACACCGGCCCGAGTATACACCTCATCGTCGCCTCTACGAGGAGTATGGATCTACCTGGATTCATTAGCCCATCACACAATGAGGATCGACTCGTCATTCCATGCCGAGATGCGAGACCATTGGTAAATTATCTTATTTTATATTATTGCATCATATTTGATATGTTTACTTTTCTAACTCGTTGCTTAAACAAAATTAGCCAACTCGTAGAAGCGAGCTAGTAAGGTTCATTGCGCACCTGCCGAGGTCACCGTGCGTGAATAGCCTACGTGCCTCGGCCCTATCCCGATAGTGTATTCGCTTCTTATGAAGATTTTCTCGAGGTAGGACGGGTTGGTGACTATTAGAGCGGTGGATGCATCACCGACCTACCGTTATTTTGTTCGCATCGAAGACCCTTCTGCCGATCTTGAAGTGGGGGTAAGTATAACTTCTATTTTTATTTCTATTTTCATATATGAAATCGTTATTTAAAAAATAAATTATTTATTGCAGGATCTTGATTTGTACATGATGCATCTGAGGATCAGATTAATAAACCGGCAGGACTTGTTGAATGGGTTGAATGAGTCGAGCGTTATTATTTTGGACACCGATTTCTTTGTAAGTATATATTTCGTATTTCTTATAGATGTGAATATATATGTATAAATTCTTTATATATATTGAATTTCTATTTCTTCTTTGAAACGATTGTACATGGAGCGATCATGGCTGCATATTATTGAGAATACTCCCCAAAGCAATCCTTGCAACATGCTATATCGAGTGGCGCCACCGATAATTGGTATCGGACAGTCCGTGGTAGAAGGATGGGCAAAATCATAGATCATGGCTTCTTCTGAACATGTAACTTATTTATACAAATGACTAATTATAAAATAGATTTTGTTCGTGCCTTTACGAAATTGAATCTCTTTTCAGATCATCATCCTTTGTTTTAGCAAAGGTAGCGTTATTTTAGCTCGAATGCACATGAAGGACGGTCAGTGAAATCTTTGATTGGGTATATTATTCATTAGACCCCGACGACAAGAGGAGCGGTTGGAACATTTGGGGCTTCGATGCGTTATTTACAGTTCTTACTCGTAACTCGTTGGTTTGAAGATATGAGACTCGGTCTTCGTGCCTTCCGCGTGATTTGGCGTTGATATTGGCTCCTCCCGATGTACGATTCGAGAAGAAGACTCACACGATCTTAGGAACGTTCATGTGCATGTACATGACGTTGTATTTCGGGTTCCCAGTATTGAGTGGGGTAATGAGAATGTATATGGCTATCGAAGAAAATAGTCGCTTCTATCTTTGAATTATGTTAACGAGTGTATTTTCTTGAATATTCTAATATTTGTATTTGAGTATATCTTGATCTAAGGATATCACGAGTTTGGTTTAATTTCTTCCCAACTTCTTACTTTAGTATCATATGTGAGCTTAATCATCAATATTAACATCATATATTAACTTTAACATATATATATATATATATATATATATATATAGCAATTAAGCACCTAAACTAAAAATTTTCAATTTCAACATGTGAATCTAGAAAATTCTAGTAAATTCATAGAATGCTTAAATTATCATATTTAAACTCATAAATTCATAGAATGCTTAAATAAAATCAATATCTCATTCAATTAATGGGATGGGAAATAAGGACATGATTGTCGCGATGTGATGCGGAACCACACAAGCCACACCTCCCACGTGCACGACTTGTATCGCTGACCCCATCTCTCCTCCACCGAGATCTTCGATGGGACGTTCGGTTGGATGACGATGGCGCCCAACTTTCGGACGACCAGCACAGCCGGACCACGGTGGCAATACTTCAACGGTCATGACATCGGTGGAAGCATCCAACTGGATTAGGCGGAACATGATTTACTCTGTATGGTAGCAGTTCATGCTAGCTTCGGCGTGGTAGTATTCTCCCACATAGCTGGAAATTTGGTCATCTTTATGCTCGCACAAATTAAAATTGAGTATCAAAACAATGATAAAGTTGTTAGTTATAAATTGGAATACCGTACTAAAAAATTATATTTAGTATGTAGCTCCATACCGTATAGTCAAGAATCGCATGAGAACACGGATCGATCCATGTCCCACTCCAAGCACGAGCACGATTCCGTCCCGAGATTGACATTGAAGGTTTGGTTTCATCCTCGACTTTGAATGTGTCGTTACTTTTGGGCACTATCGTATACCGCGTGATCTCTCCAGCTCGCCCGTATCTTGCTAACACTTGTGGGTTAGGTCGGTGGGGTATGCTCTTCGCTTCAAGTCTTTGATCAAACCATTTTCTATGATATGACGAATCCTTCAACCATAGAGCAAATGGGCAATCGTCTTGTCCACAACAACCGAGCATTGAAGGACTCGCAATGTTGGAAGTCAAAAGGTATAGCGCCTCATGTGGCACTTTGATCTCGCCCACTTCTCAACTCTACCTCTGTCAACTTGCTATATGCACCACGGTGAGGTCTATCTTTAGCACGAGGGACTTTAACATGTTCATTGCTTTGTCAAACTCCGCCTCCCGATGTCATATAAGTCTACCGTACAATGCCACCGACGGTTTCCCAAAAGGCGTGATTTTTCAGCAGATGGTAGTAGCATAAGCCGTGGGCGTTCTCCGAAAGACATTTTCACAGCATTGGATATCGGCGTGCGCATCGGACACAATCAACGTCTCGAATTCGACCGCAAGCGTCTTCACGTGTTCGAAACCAAGTCCATGATAAATCATTCTCGATCGGACCAATTCCATAAGCCAATGGAAAAACTTGCTCGCTGTCCGTCGCCGTATGACAACAAACAATATACCCTTATTGCGGCCCTTCAAGTGCGTGCCATCCACAACAATAACGGGCCTCATGCACAACGTGTAACCGAGTCGGTGGAACCGAGCGCTACAAAAGATGGCGAAACGACCATCGGTCCAATATCCAAGTCAATCAACGAACCGAGGATTAGTTGTCCGCAACATGTGAAGATAACCGGTAGCATCGATAGGATTGTTCATACCCACCATATATCATCTTGATTGCCCTATTTCGAGCTCTCACGCGACAAGATATGACGCCCGACGCCATACTCTCGTTGTAACTTCGCCATAATCGATCTCGGCTTAATGACTTCACCGTCCTCGCGTATTTTTCGCGCTATGTATGTTGCAATCACACGGGCTTTGACCTTGCGCGTTTGGTATTCACGAGATCATCTACACAGTGTGTACGGCATCAAACTTGCGCACAAACCAAAACCACCCCGCATTGCGATGCGCGCAATAGAAAGCGGACACCGATCACGATATCTCGCATTTGAACGTAATCCGGTGCAGTCGATCGCTGAATAACAAATTACGCTCTTTGTTCCATGTGCCACAAACCGGTCGATATCTTAAGGTCCACCTTGTTGTCGAAGATGGAACCTTCGCTCGACTCATCGGGGTTCGAATAGAGTCAAGAGGACTAGCAAAAGATTGTTCAAGCCTCATGAGGAATAACGAGAGCTAGCCAATTGCTCATCTCTTCCATTTGTTCTACCGAGTCCCCGGTTACATTCTTGCGTGTTGCTCGCATAATCATCCCAAGCAATTTTTCTATTCCACCTCTCGACGTATCCACGCATCAAATTCTACAAACGTGCGAGATCACATTTGCATTTGCCGCCTCCTCCTCCTCCTCTTCTTCATCGGGCGATGTTTGTTCTTCACCGTCGACGATGTATTCGTCATCATCAACGCCGTCAACGATCGCGTCGACCACTTCGCACATGTTGCGCACTTTCGAGGTGTATTTTGCTCAAACCAATTATATGCTCCAAATTGTTGTGTGAATGACTCATCAGAGATGAGTATTGTGAAGCGTAGTCACGTTGTATCACGTGGTTGCTCGAATGTGGCATATATGCTTGTGTTCGGTTGGAGCCGACTCCGTATGTCACATACACCTCTGGTTGGGCATAAATCTCAAGACAATCGAGCTAGCTGATCATCGGTAGTCAAAAGTGATTTGATAAGTCTACCACTTCGAGATCTCGATATATAATGTATTTGGTAGTCAAAAGAATTTGATCCCAGAAGGGAATTAATGCTTTCTCTTAACTCCCAAATAAGTGCATTATCGATCCGAACATAGGTATATGATGATGCATGTGCTTGCATGAGTTCAAACAATCATCCCAACATCCTCCATATCTAATGATAATATTCTTCCACCCCGACATCTAATTAAATCATACAAATGCACAATAATTAATTAAAATTCATTAATTATAAAACAAACATCTAAAATAAATAATACAAATTAAATATAAAAGCAATAACATTGATCACGAATGTTTAATAATAAGAACAATAAATTATAAACTAAACTAAACTAAATGAAAATTTCAAAATGAGCGTGTATAAATCGTGATTCACCTAAACTAAATCAAATAATAATTCACATAAACTAAATAAATAATACAAATCAAATAATAATTCACATAAACTAAATAAATAATACAAATGCACAATAATGGGCGTGTATAAATCTCTAAACTAAATAATAATTAAATATTATAATTCATCGGAATGGATATAAACCATAATTCACCTAAACTAAATTAAATAATAATTCACCTAAATTAAACTAAATGTTATAAATTAAACTAAACTAAACTACGAGACCAACCCCACTAAACTAAACTAAATGAAAAATTCACCCTCATGACCCCTATCCTACTGCTAAATGAAAAATTCAAGTGTATTGTTGCGTATTTATAATAATTAAACTAAACTAAACTAAACTAAATTAAACCGCAAAACTATAATTTAATTCAACTACAAAATAATAAAATTTAATTTATCTTCGACTACTCCCACGGCCAACCCCACCCCTGCTGCCAACCCCACCCCCCACAACCAACCCCACCCCAACCAACCCCACCCCACTGCCAACCCCACCCCCAACCCCACCCCCTGTACCAATCCCACCCCCACTACCAACCCCACACCTGTGACTAAACTAAAAATTCAACTACACTAAATTAAACTAAACTAAACTAAAATTAAACTAAACTAAACTATTTAATTCATCTAAAATTCATAATCAAAGACGATTAATTAATTATTCATACAAATGCACAATGGTTATACGATGCCTAAATAATTATTAATTGAAATTAATTAAAATTCACCAAAATTAAATCTAACAATAATTAAGGAATCATATATATAACAAATACATCAAAATATTGAAATTACCTTCTATAATCCACTGAGGGAGAGCGAGAACGAGAGCGAGAGCGAGAGCGAGATAAAGAAAAACAATTCAGTGAACGAAAAGAATGAGAAAAGAATGAAATATATAGGTAGAATGGTGAATTAAATTCAACGTAAATATTTGTTGGCATAGTTGTTGGGGAAGTGATGATCGAAGTAAATTCACTGATGAAAAAGTTGTTGATCTAAGTAAATTTACTGAAAAAGTTGTTGATCATTAGTTGTTGTATTTAATTTACAAAAAGCGGTGAAAAAGTTGTTGATCATTAGTTGGTCATTTAATTTACAAAAACTGGTTGGTTTATATCGTTATTTAATTTTCATCTCTATCATATAATTAATAATTAATAATTAATAATCAAATTCAATTTATAATTAATTTATAATTAATTAATAAATTCAGTATAATTAATAATTAATAATTAATGATATAGATTTAAATTTATAAATAATTAATAAAATTAGCGGCAAACCACCCAAATTGACCCACCTGGTTACCAACCCGGCCTAACCCTTGGCGCTGCCAACCCCTATCTGCCAACCCACCCCACCCCTCACGGCCAACCCCCCAAGGCCAACCCACCCCATCCTCCGGCCAACCCCCTGCCAACCCCACCCCACCGGCCAACCCCACCCCACCGCCAACCCACCCCACCGCCAACCCCCATCCCACGGCCAACCCACCCCACCACGGCCAACCCCACCCCTACTAACCCCACCCCACGGCCAACCCACCCCACCGGCCAACCCCACCCCTACCAACCCCATTGTAATACCCCGATTTTAAGCGCTAATTACGAAATTAATTTCAGAATTAGAATATTATTATCATAATAATTTGATTATTTATATATCGAATAATGATATCGATTATTGTTGGAATAATAAATTCCTATGTTTTATTCACAAATAAATGTGAATCGAGAAATACTGAATATTTAACGATTTCAACGAGATTATTTCTACGTCGATTACGTATCGATATTTATGTGCTCGTGATACTTTCTAAGTTTTAAGCTTAGAATTTAATTCCATTATTATTGGAATTATTTAATAAAGTGATTATAGCTTTATTTCGACCATTTTGAGATGAGTCGATATTTAAGCGTTTGAGACGTTTCAAACGTTAACGTTTTGAGATGACTTGAGAATCAAGTTAAATGATCAAGGAATTATGATATTTAAATTCCTATGATTATTTTGTATAATTAGAATATTATTTAGCATTGAATTAATGCTAGAAATTTTGGAATTATATTTTGATTATTTATGATTCTCGAAAACCCTAAATCGAGAATTAGGGTTTTCTACCTATGGATTAATTCCAATAATTTTTCCTATGATATAATTTATCATCTAAAACATATATTATGATATATATGTATAATTGGCATGGAAATAAATTATACACCACCCTTAGAATGAAATAATAGTGAGTTTTGTATTCATGGATAGTTCACGCCAACTTTTGGTGTACATTTGCTATTGTTGTGTATCAAATCATGCAAAGTGATATTTGTTGTACACATTATCCTAGTAAACTAAGTAATTAACCAAGTGGGTACATGATAGGTGTAATAGCCGATTTGTTTGACCATGAAAAGCATTTGATGATGTATTAAATATATTTGGGATAGAGTGTATTTTATACACATGCATGATACACCAAAAATCTGAAAATTTTCTCCTCTTCGAACACATATAATCGACGGCCCACCTCCCAAATTCAATGAATTTAATTGTTCAAGAAAAGTGTGTAAGATATACTTACTACTATGTCATAAGACTTGATGAGTCATGGAAAAATTAGTCTTCCTTGTGTGTGTGTGTGACATAGCCGACGGCTCATAGCTCTCAAATGCAAAGGATTAAATTGTTTTAATCAATAAAACTTTATTCATGTAGTTACTACATGTAAGAGATATTTTATTACATGACATAGGCAACTTTGACCCTCCATTTTTTTTTATTGTGTCTTGCTTGTTAGAGAGAGAGAGAGAGAGAGAGAGCTTGTGTGCATGTGTTTTCATTTCTTTTATTTAATTAAGTATTAAGTCTTGAAACCATACATAACACTTCACACTTTCATTTTACAATTTCTCTCTTCTCAACCACACACATAACCGAGAGCAATTCTCAGAAAAACCGAAGGCTTCTTCTTCATTTCCATCTCCAAAAGCTTTGATCTTTAATCATCCTACATAAAATCAAAGCCGTTAAAGGTTAGGAATCGAACAAGCTTGATTATACCCTAAGTTTTTAAATTTCTAATGGTTTGATCTTAGGTTTCAAGCATGGTTATTAATTATGAAAGCATGCTAACATGATAGCTTGTTCATTAAATATGTGTAGTATGATTTTATGTAAGCATATATCATGTTTAAAATTGATTCAAGCATGCTATGAAATTAGTTCATGGTTACCGAAAATTTTCTTGATGATTTAGGAATGGAATAATGATATATGATGTAGTAGAAGCTTATTATGATTTTTGGGGAATTTTATAAAAATCCTATGTTTAATTTTTAAAACTACGAAAATGTGTAGTAAATTCTAAGTTGATGTACATTTTAATTTGTGAAATATAATGACATAATTGTGATCTAGGGTATTAATATTAAATTACATGAAATTACTAGGATTTTGAAGCATTAATGCTCAAAATTTTGAAAGGACCGTGAGCTTCATGGTGGTTTAAGGCATGACTTAGTTGATTTTAGTTGATGTAATGATGTATTAATGTTACACTATAGTATTTAAGCATAGTGTAATTTAATTAGAATTTATAAAAATGTTTAGTGTGATGTTGGTGAGAACCGAAACCATTAAACATTTATACCTTGGGATAAAAGTTTCATATGTTGGACTTTAGATTATAATTATGTTATAAATTAATGTTGGGGGCCTTGTATAATTTAATTAGGATTTTAGGAATTTATTTGAGAATTTTTAAGAATAGCCGTGACCTATGGTATGGGTATAGGTGGTGTTCGAAATTTTCTATAGTGATATTAATACATATTAATGATCATAGTGTAAAATAATACACTATATGAATTTAGAGGAATTTTGGAACAAAGTTGAGAAATTAGTGTATCGGTAGTGTCTTTATAGTGTTGAGAATAAGGAATTTTAAATCCTTTTAATCAAGAATAATAATATATTATATGTAAAAATTATTTTAGACATAGTTGAATTTTTGAGAATTATTAAACATAGTATATTATGTTTACGATGAATCGTTATATTAAATAACGTTGGAAATGTAAAATAATGCTTAATGTATTAAAAGATTAATATTGAAAGAAAATATTAATCAAGCTTATCGATTTACGTGAAAAAAATCGAGGATTAAAGCTTTACGAAAAGAAATCGATTAAAAATCGATTTATATTGATTTTATTCATTAAAATATGTTTTATTTAAGATTTATAAAGAAAAGTCAAAATGGTTGACTTTCGACATTAACGTACGAAATACGTTCGTTAAATACGTTAATACGTGAAAAACGTATTACTTTTATCTGAATATCTCAATTGTGAGAAAAGATTTCATGATTGAAATCCTTGTTTTGAATAACGTTATAATACGTTGATTATTTAACCTAAAAGGTTAAAATGAGACTGTAGATCATATTACGTCTCTCTCGATATACGAGAATTATTTTATTGATATACACGTCGTTTCAACGTTAAGGCGTATAAAGAATCATCGAAACTTGAATTATTAATTTATTTATCAAAGTTGAATGAACTTTGAAAATCTCGGCGTGCCAACGCACTAAGCGTACATTTTGCGTAAAGGTGGGACGTGAAGTTCACGCAGCGAGAAGAAGAACATACGGTGAAATTCGAAGTTCAAAGTAAATGTGGGCTTTACTATACTCAAATTGATAGAACTTATCAAATGATTTATTTATGATGCTTTATTGCAAACAAATATTTATGAAATGATTATTTAATTACCCCACAGAAATATTTATGTTTTATGTATGTATCCAATCCATGATTATTGATGCATAATGTTGGGTAGCTCCCACTTTATGACATGCTTGAATTCGTATCCTTGTAAGTACCCACAAGGATGATGGAGAATTAGTATCTTGTGCCGAGATGGCTAGGATTTTGTGCATCGATTATTTGTATTTGTGTTTGAAGGGTGCTCGACTTTGTCATGGCGTCTGTGAGAGGAGGCCTCCTCCTCCAGTGGAAGTGTGTTGGGTGAATTATTGTGGTGGATATGGATCATATATACAAGGAAAATGTCTGTGACGAATATTTATGGAAAATGACGAAAATATTTAGTAAACACGAGTATTTCAAATTAAAACCTCGTGTGTTCTTGTGAATAGGGCGAGTAATTCAAAATTGATAAATTATTTTGGCATGAGCCATCGAGTGCATTATTTGTACTCGACCTGCATATTGTTTTAAATGCAGATTGAGTGATGATAGTGATGGGCGATGATGTTGAGTAGTGTAAATCTTTTGGTATTATATGTTTGAAAGAAAGAACCTGGGTGCATATCGTCATATATGCATTCACATGCTTTCACGCATATTTTGAATATTATTGTATGTTGATGTTGTGACCTTCTCATTCAAATTATCGAACATACATTAAAGGAACTTGTAGCCTTTACCTCTGTAAATTACTTTTGTCTTGTAAATAAGGTTGATTATCGAAGTTCGATAAGTATTATTTGAAGTCTTTGATTATTCTTATTAAATGTGTTGTAATCAACATCCAAGCTCAGATTCTCTCTAATCTATTCTTTGGATTAGAGGGTCGTGATAAGTGGTATCGAGCATTTGCTCTCGAACCCTAAAAACTTTTTTCAAGTTGAGTCTAGATTGAGTCACTGACTTCTAGAAATCATCTGACTACGCTCAACACTCCATCACATCCAGCTCAGCCGGGAAAAAGGTAAATTATTTTCTCATCTTTGAAAACGAAAAGTTTGAGATTTATGAAAATAAATTGTGTCGATAGAACATTACCGACAAATGATTGTGTCGATAGAACATTATCGACAAATGAAATGAGAAAGGTTGTAAATAACCATGATTGATTATTGATTGAAATTTTTTTTCGCAAGAAATCGTATGTTTAAAGCGAACTATGTTCGCTATATTGAATATTTATTTATCATTTCTCAATGTTGATTTTGATTAATGCCTATGTCATCCCGAATGGAACATAGGCGAAATAAGATGCATGATCCTCTTTGAAAAGAACATAGACGGACAAATGTACGAACTCTTCTCTCTTTTTAGAGAACAAAGAATCGAGCTCAAAATTGAAAAGCTAAGGCTTTCCACCTCGTTTGAAGTCAACCCGAGTTTACCTCGTCACCTCGGTGACCGGTTGAGCACCTCGGCATTGCGTGACTTCAATTGATTCACCACAGCATCGACACAGGCGTTTACTTGGTGTTCGCCTCGGCCATTTCACCTCGGCAAGGCGAAGCGCCCAGTGTGATGATTTTATTTTGGTCCGATCTCCCGTTCGGACTCGAATGCGCATGGTTTCGCCCATACTCCTAACACACTGTCTTGTATTTTTCTTATGAAGGACCGAGCTCTCAATTCCTTCTCCAAAATTAGCTAGTCGATGCAGTTCAGCTCGTCACCTCGGCGGCTCGCCTCGTCACCTCGCAACTCACCTCGTCAAGTCGGCACCTCGCCTCGGCACCTCGGCCTCGACGGCCGCCTCGGCACTTCACCTCGGCAGCTCGCCTCGGCACCTTGCCTCGGAGCTCCGCCTCGGCACCGGCCTCGGCACCGCCTCGGCGGCTCCGCCTCGGCACTTCGGCCTCGGCACCTCGGCCTCGGCACCTCGCCTCGGCACTTCGGCCTCGGCACCTCGGCCTCGGCACCTCACCTCGGCAGCTCCGCCTCGGCAGCTCGCCTCGGCACCTCGCCTCGGCAGCTCGGCCTCGGCGTTCGTCCTCGGCACCTCGGCTTCAGGCGAACTGCTTCGCGCAGTGATTTTGTTTTGGCCCGTTCTCCTTCGTTTGAACTCCGATTTACGAACGGTTTTCACCTACGTACTCCTAACGCAATTTACTTTATTTGTTATGACGGATCGAATCCCTGATTCCTTCTCCAAAATTCACGAGAATCAGTACAGTCCACCCCGGACAGTTTACCGCGGCAAAGGCAAACTGCTTCGTGCAGTGATTTTGTTTTGGTCCGTTCTCCTTCGTTTGGACTCAATTTGCACATGGTTTTCTCCTACGTACTCTAACGGACTGTACTATATTTCTTATGAAGGAAGAACCCTGTTTCCTTCTCCAGAAATCAAGAGAGCCAGCAGAAGCTAGCTCGTAGTTTTATAGAACTAGAATTTAGTTATATGATAAGATTTTTTTTATCTTTGCTAGATAGCAAGTTTCCTAGTATGGTAGGAAAGCTACAACGCGTTGTATATGAGAACAATTTCCATATAACAATTATCATTTATCGATGTGATTGGATTGTTTATCCGCTTTATAGACTGTCCGGTTATCTGTTGCTTAGATCGTTAAGTTTATTTTTATCTATGCATCATTATCTTTATTTAGTTGTCTTATGCTCGTTTATGCGTGGCGGATGGCGGGACTCGACACACCACTAGGCGGAGGCTAGGACCGAGGCCACCCCAGTGAGATTGTTCATAGGTGCCGTGGTTACGGATATCTTTGAGGAGATGATCTCGGAGAGTTTCTCACGCACTACCTTCGTCATTGGAGGGGCGCACGAGCATGGGTGATGGAACCGATGGCGTGGGCGTCTTGATGCGGCTTCAGATTAAGCGGGAAGACTATGCACGGAGATATCGGAGATTATATCTACCGTCTTGGTGGGGACTATGACACGACAGCGGATCTACCGAGATTTGTGAGCCATTTGACCTCGTCTTGATATCACGGGTAGCCAGAGGACCGCACCTCCTCAGGGAGTATCGTGGCGTGACGATTCACCGAATGGCTTTACTTGGAGTACCTCGTCGAGTAGACCGGTAGTGCCCATTCACGGAGGGCGAGCGTGCTTGCAGAGAGAGGCGTCTCGGCCCAGGCATTGGGATGCAGTGTTTCCCACGCGTCGATTGGACACCCATACACCCACCGCTCCCTATCTTGCCGCCTATGTGTGGCATCGCCAAATGAGCCGCACCGGCAGCACGGCGGGATGAGGTCTCGATGATCGCGATGACTTGATCCGATCCGCGACATTCTATGGTTGGGGATGACGGGCGGGACCGTCCGAGTCGCCGCCGTGAGGGCGACTCGGACGGCGATGATTCGGATGATGATTCAGATGATGAGGAGGATCACGAGGAGGATCGATCGACGACAGTGATGCATCTGCTGACCACGCTTGTTAGACTTTAGTGCGTATGTATATAGTCCGGTATGTGTAGGTTGCTTATGTATTTTGAAAAGGAAAGTGAACACTTGTACTTTGTATTATCTTGTAATCCGTATGTTGTTCGACACGGGTTAAGCTTTGAAATGCCATCTATTGTACATTATCCCTTTTGTATTAAGCGTTGTGCGAAATAGTCCTCTTTGAGGCACAAAGTTCTCGATGTATATATGATAACCCAAGCGGGCTTTTCTTGCGAAATGATTTTGTGATAAGAATGAATAGCTTGAATTAAAGTGCTTTACAAAAGAAATTGTATGATGATATTATATTTGTTAATGTGAAAATGATTTTCAATATTTATTGTATGTTTAAACAACGAATGCCGCCAAGACGGGATCCCACAAGAGGTAGGGAAGGGAAGAGGTAGAGGCAGGAGGAAGAATTCTGTGCGAACACTGCGAATATACCCCAACCACCGCCACCTCCACCCGATCGTAGGATCGAGGAATTATTTCTTAGACGTAACCCACCATCCTTTGATGGAAAAGGAGCCGAGATAATGCCGAGCAATGGATAAGGGCTATGGAAAGGATATTTGATTTTCTTGATGCACGGCACGAGAGAACGGCTGTCTCAGACACTTTTCAACCGATGGACCGCCGACTTTTGGTGGGAAGCTTACGGAAGATTTCTTTGCAGATCGGATGAATGAGTTCACTTGGGAAGAATTTAAAGAGGCGATGAGAAATACGTTCGAAAAGTTATCGAAAAGGAAGGAACAAGAATTTTATAATCAAAGCAGGAAAAGATGTCCGTGTGATTATGATCGCACTTTCTGCGATATGTCCCGATATGCCCACGATCGGTGAATACGGATATGAAGATGGCGAGAAAAGTTTAGAGTCGGATTGAGGTCGAGAGATAAGAATGTCTCTAGCGGTCATGGAGATCTCGACTTACAAGAAGCTCTCGGACGAGCTTTGGACATCGAGCGACCATGCAAAAGAGAAGACAACTCAAACCCGGACACAAAATCAGGGACAAAGGAAAGAGAAAGTGGGAAGGAAATTTTAGTAACGAAGAATCGGGAAGTTTTGGTATCGAATAACAAACGCCGTGCACTAAACACGGTACCACAAGTAAGGTGGATGGAAAAAGCGGTCTTTTCCTCCGATGGGAGGACCACAAGAGCGGCGAGGACTCCTCGCCCAAGTGCCAGTTTCATAAAGGAGTTTGCCATCGGTAAATTGCTTTAAGTGCGGAATGAAGGGCATTCGCGAATAGTTGCTCAGGATACATGCGGGGACAGGAAGGCCAAATCACCGGTAATGCCCAACCCCTCGTGGCTATCCGGTTTCGGCCTCAACCGCAAAGCAACAACCGCCACAACAACAAAGGGGCAGCCTCAACAACAACAAGAACGACAACCACCGCGTGGCGTAATCGCGGCGATGCCAACAGCAAGACCGACGGCGGAATCAGCAGAGGCAGGCGCCCGTCGGCCTCGGTAGGCTCGAGCGAGCATATGCTCGCACAGGGAGCAAAATGAACAAAACCAGGAAACACGGCGTGTATGGGAACACTTCTCAACGTACCTGTTATACTTTTGTTCGATAAGGGAGCATCACATTCTTTTGTAGCAAGAACATGTGTAGATCTATTGGAACTTAGATCTGAGAAAGCAAACCAGGATATGAACATCTCTTCACCTATAGGAGGGATTATGACTGTTACTCATATTTGCTCAAACCTAGAGTTGAACTTAGGATCACTTAAGGTTCTGACGAATAACTTAAACATAATACCCATGGGTGATGTAGATATAATTTTGGGAATGGATTGGTTAGCAGAAAATTATGCTACGATCCTGTAAGGAAAGGAAAATTTCATTCGGTTTCACAGGCGGCTACAAGCTTTTACGAATCGGCATGGAAAGAAAATTCGATTATATCAACATTGAAGGCGGAAGCATGATAAACAAGAAAGGATGCCATGCATTTCTTGTTTATCCGAATGGAGAAGATCGAACAACGATAAAAGTTGAAGATGTAGAGATTGTACGAGAATTTTCGATGTTTTCACGAAAATCTACTAGGATTGCCTCACGATAGACAGCTGGAGTTTACCATTGACTTGAACCCGGATCGGCTCCGGTGTCAAAGGCACCGCATCGAATAGCTCCGAAGAACTGGAAGAGTTGAAAATTCAAATCCAAGAGTGTTAGACCTAGGTTTTATCGGGCTAGTGTTTCGCCTTGGGAAGCAGGTGTTATTTGTAAAGAAAAGGATAGTTCATTGAGGATGTGTATAGATTACCGAGAACTGAACAAAATGATGCTTAAAAACAAGTATCCACTTCGAGGATAGATGACTTGTTTGATCACCACGAGGAGCTAGCGTGTTCTCGAAAATCGACCTCAAGTCGGGCTATCATCAACTTAAAGTGCGGCTGAAGATGTACAAAGACCGCTTTCCGAGCGAGATACTGCCACTATGAATTTATAGTTGTGCCATTCGGATTAACTAATCTTGGCGGTATTCATGGATCTCATGAATAGGGTGTTCCACCCATACTTAGACAAATTTGTTTTAGTCTTCATAGATGACATCCTCATCTATTCGAAAATGAAGACGAACACAAGGAACACCTCGAGACGATCTGTCGCAAACTTTAAAGATGAACAACTTTTGCTAAATTTAGCAAGTGTGAATTTTGGCTAAAGGAAGTAATGTTCCTTGGACACATAGTGTCGGCCGAAGGATTAAAGTTGATCGACCAAGGTAGAAGCGGTCGAGAATGGAAATCGCCAAAGACAAAATGAAATTAGAAGTTTCTTGGGATTAGTGGGTTACTATCGAGATTCATTGAAGGATTCTCAAAGATAGCAAGACCAATAACCCAACTACTCGAAAAGGATCAAATTCACATGGGTGATGAGTGTGGTAATTTCGATCGCTCAAACAAAAGTTAACTCGCTCGTGTTAGCTTGATTCGAGCGGATCAAGAGTACATGGTCTATACAGATGCTTCCAAAATGGATTAGGCTGTGTGTTAATGCAAAATGGAAAAGTGATAGCCTATCATCTCGACAACCGAGACCGCATGAATTGAATTACCCAACACATGATCGGAACTAGCGCGATGGTACATGCTTTAAAGATATGGAGACATCGTCTCTACGAGTAAGATGTGAAATCTTTACCGATCATAAAAGTTTAAAATACTTTTTCGAGAGAGATCTAAACATGAGACAAAGAAGATGGCTCGAATGGTAAAGACTACGACCGTGGTATAAACTATCACCGGGCAAAGCGAATGTTGTAGCCGATACCTTGAGTCGTAAGAGTCAAAGCAAATTGGGATGTCTCCTCACAAATGAAGAAAAACTCATTGAAGAGTTTGAAAGGATGAAGATCGAATTAATTGAACAACCAGAGGCGATCACGAGTCGTATTGCTACACTCACATTGACCTACGATTTAGGAAAAGAATCCTTGAAGGACGAAGGATGGAGGAAAAGTTAGAAAAGCAAGAGCCAAGTAAGGACGGAAGGATGAAAATTTTTCAAGCACCGGATAATGCTTTATTATTTGAAGGAAGGTTGTGTATCCCGACAACAACAATCTTGGAATGAAATCATGAGTGAAGCTCATGACACACCTTATACTCTGATCCAAAGCGGTACAAAATGTACCAAGATTTGAAGAAAAAGTTACGGTGGGAAGGTATGAAAAGAGACATAGCCTCCTTTGTAGGCGTTGTCTTGCTTGTCGACAAGTAAAAACATTACACCAACGTCCTTACGGTGGCTACAACCTTTAGCAATACCGAGTGGAAATGGGAAGATATAGCGATGGATTTTGTTACGGGCTTACCAAAGTCAAAAAAAACAACGCTATATGGGTAGTAGTGGGCGGACTCACAAAATGTACACATTTTACGCAATTCAGATTACCCACGATGCGATAAGCTAGCCAATTATGACGTAAGGAAATTATGCGCCTACATGGGGTGCAAAACTATCACACACGATAGAGATTCAAAGTTTACTTCAAGATTCGGACTAGCTTACAAAAGAATTGGGCACGGTTAAATTTCAACGACTTTTCACCCTCGAATCGATGGACAATCGGAAGGGCGATCAAATACTCGAAGATATGTTGAGAACAGTAGTGTTGGATCGAGGTGTAAAATGGGAAGAGGTTTTACCTCTCATCGAATTTGCCTACAACAATAGTTATCAGCGACGATCGATATGGCCCGTATGAAGCCTCAGATGGAAGAAAATGCCGATCACCGCTTTCTTTGGGATGAAGTGGGTGAAAGAAGAATCTTGGGGCTCGACGCTATAAGCGAAATGATTGAGATCGTTCGCCAAATTAGGCAAAGAATAAAAGAAGCTCAAGATGAGACAATCTTCTGACGTCTGGCGAAGGTCGAGCTACATTTGAAAATGGAGATAAAGTCTTCTTGAAGGTCTCCATCTAAAAGGATAATAAGGTTTGGAGTAAGGGAAAGTTAAGACCCGATTTATTGGACCTTATGAAATCCTTGAAAGAATAGGCCCGATCGCCTATAGGTTGGCTCTTCCGCCAAGTGCGGGAAGCGTACACAATGTTTTCACGTATCACAACTCGGAAAATGCGTGTGCGATCCGAAGCATGTGATCCATCAAGGCGGCGTGATCCTCGATCCGGATATGAGCTATAATGAAGAACCTACGGCTATTCTAGACCACGAGGTTCGTGATTGAGAAACAAATCGATTCCACTAGTCAATCTTGTGGAAGCATCATGGACAATAGGAAGCCACGTGGGAGCTTGAGGACTAATGAAAGAAAAATACCCCATCTTTTCGAGGTATGTAAATTTCGGGACGAAATTTCTTTAAGGGGTGGAATGTAATACCCGATTTTTAAGCGCTAATTACGAAATTAATTTAGTAAATTAGAATATTATTATCATAATAATTTGATTATTTATATATCGAATAATGATATCGATTATTGTTGGAATAATAAATTCCTATGTTTTATTCACAAATAAATGTGAATCGAGAAATACGAATATTTAACGATTTCAACGGTATTATTCTCGTCGATTACGTATCGATATTTATGTGCTCGTGATACTTTCTAAGTTTTAAGCTTAGAATTTAATTCCATTATTATTGGAATTATTTAATAAAGTGATTATAGCTTTATTTAGACCATTTTGAGATGAGTCGATATTTAAGCGTTTGAGGCGCTTCAAGCGTTAACGTTTTGAGATGACTTGAGAATCAAGTTAAATGATCAAGGAATTATGATATTTAAATTCCTATGATTATTTTGTATAATTAGAATATTATTTAGCATTGAATTAATGCTAGAAATTTTGGAATTATATTTTGATTATTTATGATTCTCGAAAACCCTAAATCGAAATTAGGGTTTTCTACCTATGGATTAATTCAATAATTTTTCCTATGATATAATTTATCATCTAAAATATATATTATGATATATATGTATAATTGGCATGGAAATAAATTATACACCACCCTTAGAATGAAATAGCCGTGAGTTTTGTATTCATTGGATAGTTCACGCCAACTTTTGGTGTACATTTGCTATTGTTGCGTATCAAATCATGCAAAGTGATATTTGTTGTACACATTATCCTAGTAAACTAAGTAATTAACCAAGTGGGTACATGATAGGTGTAATAGCCGATTTGTTTGACCATGAAAAGCATTTGATGATGTATTAAATATATTTGGGATAGAGTGTATTTTATACACATGCATGATACACCAAAAATCTGAAAATTTTCTCCTCTTGGAACACATATAATCGACGGCTCCACCTCCCCAAATTCAATGAATTTAATTGTTCAAGAAAAGTGTGTAAGATATACTTACTACTATGTCATAAGACTTGATGAGTCATGGAAAAAATTAGTCTTCCTTGTGTGTGTGTGTGACATAGCCGACGGCTCATAGCTCTCAAATGCAAAGGATTAAATTGTTTTAATCAATAAAACTTTATTCATGTAGTTACTACATGTAAGAGATATTTTATTACATGACATAGGCAACTTTGACCCTCCATTTTTTTTTATTGTGTCTTGCTTGTTAGAGAGAGAGCCGAGAGAGTGAGAGAGAGCTTGTGTGCATGTGTTTTCATTTCTTTTATTTAATTAAGTATTAAGTCTTGAAACCATACATAACACTTCACACTTTCATTTTACAATCTCTTCTCAACCACACACATAACCGAGAGCAATTCTCAAGAAAACCCGAGGCTTCTTCTTTGTTTCCATCTCCAAAAGCTTTGATCTTTAATCATCCTACATAAAATCAAAGCCGTTAAAAGGTTAGGAATCGAACAAGCTTGATTATACCCTAAGTTTTAAATTTCTAATGGTTTGATCTTAGGTTTCAAGCATGGTTATTAATTATGAAAGCATGCTAACATGATAGCTTGTTCATTAAATATGTAGTATGATTTTATGTAAGCATATATCATGTTTAAAATTGATTCAAGCATCTATGAAATTAGTTCATGGTTACGAAAATTTTCTTGATGATTTAGGAATGGAATAATGATATATGATGTAGTAGAAGTTTATTATGATTTTTGGGGAATTTTATAAAAATCCTATGTTTAATTTTTAAAACTACCGAAAATGTGTAGTAAATTCTAAGTTGATGTACATTTTTAATTTGTGAAATGTAATGACATAATTGTGATCTAGGGTATTAATATTAAATTACATGAAATTACTAGGATTTTTGAAGCATTAATGCTCAAAATTTTGAAAGGACCGTGAGCTTCATGGTGGTTTTAAGGCATGACTTAGTTGATTTTAGTTGATGTAATGATGTATTAATGTTACACTATAGTATTTAAGCATAGTGTAATTTAATTAAATTTATAAAATGTTTAGTGTGATGTTGGTGAGAACAGAAACCATTAAACATTTATACCTTGGGATAAAAGTTTCATATGTTGGACTTTAGATTATAATTATGTTATAAATTAATGTTGGGGCCTTGTATAATTTAATTAGGATTTTAGGAATTTATTTGAGAATTTTAAGAATAATAGTGACCTATGGTATGGGTATAGGTGGTGTTCGAAATTTTCTATAGTGATATTAATATATATTAATGATCATAGTGTAAAATAATACACTATATGAATTTAGAGAAT
Organism: Salvia rosmarinus; assembly: GCA_036937905.1. Classification (NCBI taxonomy): domain Eukaryota; kingdom Viridiplantae; phylum Streptophyta; class Magnoliopsida; order Lamiales; family Lamiaceae; genus Salvia; species Salvia rosmarinus. The sequence goes on from CM072821.1 coordinate 27,617,619, forward strand.
TTTGGAACAAAATTGAGAAATTAGTGTATCGGTAGTGTGCTATAGTGTTGAGAATAAGGAATTTTAAATCCTTTTAATCAAGAATAATAATATATTATATGTCTAAAAATTATTTTAGACATAGTTGAATTTTGAGAATTATTAAACATAGTATATTATGTTTACGATGAATCGTTATATTAAATAACGTTGGAAATGTAAAATAATGCTTAATGTATTAAAGATTAATATTGAAAGAAAATATTAATCAAGCTTATCGATTCACGTGAAAAAATCGAGGATTAAAGCTTTGAAAAGAAATCGATTAAAAATCGATTTATATTGATTTTATTCATTAAAATATGTTTTATTTAAGATTTATAAAGAAAAGTCAAAATGGTTGACTTTCGACATTAACGTTGAAATCGTTCGTTAAATACGTTAATACGTGAAAAGCGTGTTACTTTTATCGAATATCTCAATTGTGAGAAAGATTTCATGATTGAAATCCTTGTTTTGAATAACGTTATATATCGTTGATTATTTAACTAAAAGGTTAAAATGAGGCGTAGATCATATTACATCTCTCGATATACGAGAATTATTTTATTGATATACACGTCGTTTCAACGTATTAAGGCGTATAAAGAATCATCGAAACTTGAATTATTAATTTATTTATCAAAGTTGAATGAACTTTGAAAATCTCAAAAGCGTCAACACACTAAGCGCACATTTTGCGTAAAGGTGGGACGTGAAGTTCACGCCAACGAGAAGAAGAGCACGCATGATGAAATTGAAGTTCCAAAGTAAAGGTGGGCTTTACTATACTCAAATTGATAGAACTTATCAAATGATTTATTTATGATGCTTTATTGCAAACAAATATTTATGAAATGATTATTTAATTACCTGCCCGAAATATTTATGTTTTATGTATGTATCCAATCCATGATTATTGATGCATAATGTTGGGTAGCTCCCACTTTATGACATCTTGAATTGTATCCTTGTAAGTACCCACAAGGATGATGGAGAATTAAGATATCTTGTCCGAGATGGCTAGGATTTTGTGACCGATTATTTGTGTTGTGTCTTTGAAGGGTGCTCGGCCGGTCATGGCGTCTGAGAGGAGGCCTCCTCTCAAATGTAGGAATTATTGTTGGGTGAATTATTGTGGTGGATATGGATCATATATCTGAGGAAAATGTCTGTGAGATTTAATATTTATGGAAAATGACAGAAAATATTTAGTAAACACGAGTATTTCAAATTAAAACCTCGTGTATTCTTGTGAATAGAGCGAGTAATTCAAAATTGATAAATTATTTTGGCATGAGCCAATCGAGTGCATTATTTGTCTTCGTACCGCATATTTGTTTTAAATGTGCATTGAGTAGTGATGGTGATGGGCGATGATGTTGAGTAGTCGAAATCTTTTGGTATTATATGTTTGAAAGAAAGAACCATGGGTGCATATCGTCATATATGCATTCACACGCTTTCACGCATATTTTGAATATTATTGTATGTTGATGTTGACGACCTTCTCTGTCAAATTATCGAACATACATTAAAGGAACTTGTAGCCTTTACCTCAGTAAATTACTTTTGTCTTGTAAATAAGGTTGATTATCAAGTTCGATAAGTATTATTTTGAAGTCTTTGATTATTCTTATTAAATGTGTTGTAATCAACATTCAAGCTCCAGCTCTCTAATCTATTCTTTGGATTAGAGGGTCAGACACCACCCCACATGACCCAACCCCACCCACGGCCAACCCACCCCACCGGCCAACCCATCCCCACGGCCAACCCACCCCCCATGCCAACCCCACCCTTGAGTGGCCAACCCACCCTCATGCCAACACCACCCTGTGGATAATTTAATTTAATTTAATTTAATTTGTGCGAATTATAACTTTAGTTTAATTTAATTTGTAAATTAAATTAAATTAAATTAACGTTTTGATTTGTGATTTGATTGATATTTGAAATGATTGTGTTTCACCGCAAATCTGTTGAAAATATATTTAAAAAATGAAATGGGTATAGACGGCCTTTTTTTTAAATTGGATATATACTGATTCAAGTTTTTTAAAAAAGTGCATTTACATATATTTCCACTAAAGAGTATACATTTTATATGTGTATGTGTATTATTGGAATCATACTCCTATGTAGGGATGTCAATGGATGAGTTTTACCCGGACTAGAACCAATAAATAAGTAATAGTTCTGGTTCTGGAACCGACCCATTAGACACTGGATCCGGATCGGACCCGGACCATCAACTATGGGTCTTAAGCGGTCCGGATCTTAATGGGTCTGGAACCAGAACCAGACCAGAACCATACAAGAACCAGAACTAAAATCGAAACCGTTGCTTTATAATTTAATGTGTTATGAGTGATTTTGAATCGATATAGATAAAACTAGCTCATTGACAAGCCTATTTAAACTTAGACTTGTCAATAGACGGGTTTTACTCGGACCAGAACCAATAAATAAGTATTGATTCTGATTCTGGAATCAGAACCAGATCCGGACTGGACCGAACCATCAAACTATGGATCTAAACGGTCCGGGTCTAAAATAGGTCTGGAACCAGAACCAGAACCAGAACCAGAACCAGAACCAGAACCGCTACTTTAAAATTTAATAGGTTTTGAACGGTTTCGGATCGGTCCGGGTAAAACCCATCATTGACATCTCTACTCCTATGCATATATAATTAATAAATTCATATTGAGACCTAATAAATCTTAATTGAGAATTAGTAAATCCTGATCAATTTTTAAAATTATTAATTAATATTTAAAATATAATTGCAGACCTCGGTAGAGGGTTTTGTGCTTACTATTGTCACCTTTCACGTGTTCGATTAAAAACTAGTTCATGTTCAATCCCCTCCTACTTATATTCGTGTCTTTCAATACATTTTTTCTTACTAGACATTAGACTTTCAAGTATACAACACAAAGCTATCTCTGTAAAAATCCCGAAACTATACTTAGGTTAACTAGTCAAACACGACGCCCTTTTATCAAATATTATATTGTCAGTTGAAAAAGGAGGAAAGGATATTGAAGTGAATAATGAATGTAGGTGAGACTTTAAATGGATATTAATGAGCAATAAAGCAATTAATGTATATGTCTAGCTGTTTTGACCTATTCATTCATGACACATAACAACTCCAATTACACATCGTAGGCTGTCGTGTCCCGCAACTTATTTTCTAAATTTTGAGTTCAAGATTTTAATTAATCAGTTTTCCTATAATTTGATTTAGCGATGAAGATTTTGGCACACCATTTTTTGCATAATAATAATAATAATAATAATAATAATAATAATAATAATAATAATAATTGGAGCCCCCTTCTGACTCCACCACTGTTATTTTGTAGTGTCATAAATAAATATTTCTTCAATTTCAACACTCCTACCAGAATAATCTTAATTAGTTAATTATATTTTGCAAAAATATGTACTTGATATTTAAGTAAGTATCTTCAATATGGACTCGAACCCGAGATCTTTGACCTCGAACATTAACCACTCTACTACTAGGCCAACACACACACTGGATGACAGTCTTTTGATTCCATAATGTTGTCATCAATGAAAACTTATTGATTTTATTTTTGTAGTTTTGACAATTTATAGTCATCACACAAAGGTAGGTATACATTAAGTAGGTTCGTTCACCACAATTAACAACAATTAATCCACGTAAAAAAATATTAATGTGATCACGTTTTTTTTTTTCGTGTTATTGAGTTGAGTTATCTTTGTAAATCGATGATAATTATTTATGATATATGTACACTGATATTCCTCTATGTGTGTGTAGAGTACAGATATAAATGTACTTACAATATTGGGACCGACTTATGTCTACAAATTAATTAAAATTCTAAAGCTGTCTTCTATAATTATATTTAATTTTATCCCAAATTTACTAATCTATTAATTATATATTATATTATATATTGGAGACATCATATTCATCTCTAATCCTATCTGATAATACCATATAATTTTATTTTCATTTTTCTAAATGCTTCAATATGTGCCTTCTTAATATATATAATTTATTATATAAGGTATGTAATCTAACAATGAATAACTATTAGTTGTTCTCTATATCATATGTTACATACTACAATGATTAAAGTAAAAATATGTTGGATCATATAAATTTACATGAATAAATTACTAGAATTGATAATCTATCATATCTATACGATATGACATGATATAATAATTTTGGGATGTTAACAGATATTAAAATTCACGAATATTACAACATGAGTTCGGGATGATAACAAATAGTAAAATTAATTTTTATTTGAGTTTTGGACAATATTTGTATATATTCCAGATATATTATCTCTATATTTATAATTAGTAAGAACTATTATACGGACCGATACGGGCATGAATAGTACCAATTATTTTAACACCTATATATATAAATTTAAACAGGTTTGAAAAATTATTAGTATCATTATATGAGTTTGAGATGAGAACATATAAAAGTTATTTTTTACTCAGTATGTAGGATGGATACGTATACATATTCTAGATGGATCTAAACAATTATTGACATGCCTACGCGAGACTCTTTTTGCTTTTTTAATATTTGTTATTTATTGTTAATGTTTATTATGTAATATTCGATCTTTATTGTACATATATCAAATTAATATAACAACTTAATTTATAAATTTAAACATATTCGGGTAATTAGAGGCTATTGATATGGATTTGGGTCGGTAACAGATAGTAAAATCATTTTTTAATCGAGTTTGGAACAGTAGGAGTATATATTCCAAATAGGGAGACAAATTAAATTACCCAATTTCATAAACTGTATGTAATATATATCTAATGTTATAAAAAGATGCAAGATATACCCATTGATATTAAAATAGTATTGATGTCCAAGTTTCGAGAGAATTCTGTGAAAACAAGATAAATGCTGAACAAATAATTCAAAACAAATGCACAAAAAGCGAAAAGTTGTAAAAAAAGTGAAACCAACCAAAATTTGTAAGTCGCTTGAAAAAAAGAAGAGACCAAAGAGGGAATCTTTTGACCCGTGACCACACCAATAATTTAGCACAATTCAATTCTCTCTATTTAAACTTCATAAACACGATCGATCGGTTTCATCTCAAATTTTCGAACAACAACTCAAATTTTCGAACAACAGCTCAAATTTTCGAACAACAGAAATTTCTTTCATCCTCAAATTTTCGGAATTTGCTTTCTTTTTCTTTCGTTCATTTCGGTCAGCTCTTCGTCCTCAAATTTTGTTCAATCTAGATCAAATCAAATCAAATATGTCTAAACAAGTAAGTATTTCGAATTTTGATGTGTTTAGGTTGATTAAATGTCGAAAATTAATTTTAATTGCAAAAAAACCGATCGATTGAATTTTTCAAAACACATCGATCGGTTTTATGAAAAATTCGATCGGTATTATCATAATACCGGTCGAATTTTTGCAATTAAAAATAATTTCGATCGGTTTTTTTAATTTATTGTTGTTTATGATATGTTTTTTTAATTTATTGTTGTTTATGATATTTATTTTGTTTAGATTTATTATTATTGTTAATTTTGTTTAGTATTATTGTTTCGTTGGATTTTGGATAATAATTATCGCATAATTATTAGATAATTAATTATTAGGAATTTAGATAATTAGATATAAATTATTTCGTTGGATTCGTTTAGATTTATTATTATTTTAATTGGATAATTGGATATAATTATTGGATAATTGGATATAAATTAGATATAATTACGTAAATTATTTGAAATGATATATATCATATAAATAAAGGATATAAATAATTTTTAAAGGAATAAATGATATATATAAATATTAAGGAATAAAGGATATAAATAGCGAAAAAATTCGACTGGTATTATGTAATACCGTTCGAATTTTTGCAATTAAAAATAATTTCGATCGGTTTTTTTAATTTATTGTTGTTTATGATATGTTTTTTAATTTATAGTTGTTTATGATATTTATTTTATTTAGATTTATTATTGTTGTTAATTTTTTTTAGTATTATTGTTTCGTTGGTTTTGGATAATAATTATCGCATAATTATTAGATAATTAATTATTAGGAATTTAGATAATTGGATATAAATTGTTTCTTTGGATTCATTTAGATTTATTATTTTTTAATTGGATAATTGGATATAAATTAGATATAATTTTATTAATTTATTGTTTAGATTTATTAATGTTAATTTTGTATATTTATTTGATTAGGTCGACTATTTATTATTATTGTTATTGTTTCGTTAATTTTATCTTGTTTAGTTAATTTTGTTTTGTTAATTGGAATGTTGATTCTATTATTGAATAATTGTTTAGATAATTATCTTGTTGTTATATGTATAATTTGTTATATGCGTTCTATTATTTAAATTATTGGATAATTTGTTTAGATAATTATCCTGTTGTTATATGTATAATTCGTTTATTATTAGTTATTTATAATTATTGGATAACTCGTTTAAATTCGTTTAGATTTAGATTTGTACTGTTAGATGTTATTACTGTTAGTTATTTATAATTATTGGAGTATTAGTTTAGATAATTTGTTTAGATAATTGGATATAATTAGTTTAGAAAATTAATTATTGCATAATTCGTTTAGATTAATTATTGCATAATTCGTTTAAATTAATTATTGCATAATTCATGTATTGTTTATTGATTAATTATTCTTATATTATTTATTGTTTCAAACAGGATCATATATTTTGAGACCGACACAATTAATATACCTTGATGATCACCACTTATTATAGAGTTGAGTATTTAGATTATGTTAAGAGGAGGTTGCTTGAAGTTGGTGGTCGATCATTACTTGATAGATTCTTAGGAGGATGTTTTGGTCACTTCATAGATTATAAGCCAGGGAGTAAGTGCGCTATGGTTATACACCATCTTGTTTCCGTCGGATAGAAAGCGCAAGCAAGAGATGTTATTTTATATTAATGAAAGGATCGTTGTTTTTCTATTAGAGATTATCGCTTGTGATTGGCTGCGGTTTGGGTCGTCTTCATTTGATACATCGATGAGAGTATGACTTGCGACATTGTGAAGTCTACATGACATTTTTGGTGGCGACAAATGGCGGTTGCGAACTATTAGATAGGTTACGCAACGACGACATTAATGACCGGGATGGTCATTTATACATTCGAGCTGCACATGTTCTAGTGCTTTATGCCATGGCGTTTGCATATGATGCTTCGAAGACCTTGGCTAACTGGGTTTGGGCTTTAGTTGATGATTTGGATGCTTTTGGACGATTTCCGTGGGGTGCATACTCATATCAGATTTTAAAGTACTATTCGAAGCATTGCAAATCAACTAGGAAGTACCATATTTACGGACCCACCTGGGTGTTATATGTTTGGTTGCTTGAGGTCATACCAGAGTTGGACAACATAGCGGGAAAGAATGTTAATACCATCTTGCATCCGAGATTTAGAAGGTGGACGTTCCGTGGTAGACCTGATGTTGCTAGATTACAGACATTGTTTGAGCGAGAGGTATTAAATATATTAGTTTATTAGTTTACGGACCCACCTGGGTGTTATATGTTTGGTTGCTTGAGGTCATACCAGAGTTGGACAGTATAGCGGGAAAGAATGTTAATACCAGCTTGCATCCGAGATTTAGAAGGTGGACGTTCCGTGGTAGACCTGATGTTGCTAGATTACAGTCCCTGTTTGAGCGAGAGGTATTAAATATATTAGTTTACTAGTTTATTTATAAATTATATATATCATGTTGTTATATATTTATTATTCGATTCTTGATATGTTTTAATTTATTGCATTATTGTAGGAAAATTATTTTATTGAGATCACGGCCGACGAGGCGGAGATTTTCTCCTCTTATTTGCAATCATCTCATACCCTTATCCAAACGGTGTGCACTATGAGGGCCGAGCAACTCATTGAGAGAAGGATTGCAGTTCACTCGTCGACACGCCCGTCCGTGATGGAGAGTTATGAGCGGACGTAGAGGCTCCATCTTGAAGACCGGCCGAGAGGACATCGTCGGTGAGTTCGTTGAGATTGCGGTTCTTGAGGGCCGCAAGGCGATATGTGGATAGCCGTCGATCTGTTGAGAGGCGGGATACGAAACGACAAGGCAGCCAACTTCTTCTTCTTCATCGGCGGTGGTGGTGAGCACCACGGGCGGCGTCTTAGTTCGTCGATCGTCGTTGGATCCGAAACTATTCGGGAGTGAAGACAGGAGCGCGGCAACGCATCGAGAAGTCTATCGAAGATAAGTGGATTCCTAAGATTAAGAAATGGTTTGAAAGTTTCTTAGAAGACTCGATGTGGTTGCACATAATCTTGAAATGTATACACCCCACCTCGTGCCCCACATCATCAAGCGATGACGACGAGAGATGTAGATCGGGAGCGGCCCATTCGAGATGAAGATCGGGGCAGCAGCCCACCCGGATGTCCATCGAGGCGGTGGACATATTGAGCTGCTAAGCCGACCCCTACATCACCCGATGATACCCCCCCCCCGCTACTCTCCCATATCCATGGTATCGCCCTGGGCGCATCTCATCATTCCATCTTTGGGATGGACCTATTAGTGATCGACGCCTCGAGAACATAGTGAGGCAAACTTTCGAGCTTATCGACACATTGAGCAACGGTAACTATTAAGTCTCATATTTGGTAGTTTATAATATTTCATTATACTTGTTATGTTTTTCATTTTATAGCGACTCATATGCTTAAATGTTTGTAGTTGGAAGCCCGGAGAGGTGAACGGGCACGGAGACCTTCGGCTGCAATGAGGTCACCATATGTGAATAGCCCGATGCCACGTCCATTATCCGAAGATATATAGATAAAGTACCAGCGTTTCTTGATGAGAAATAACGCAATGGTGATTGTTCGGGGTACTGACCGTCAAATCCAGGTTCGATGGTTCGTGTGTATCGAAACGCCAGAGATACCTTTTGATGTTCGGGTAAGTACGTTTTTATACAATATGCTTCGTTTTTTTGAAGTACATCTACTTATATTGATATGTATCCTAAAATAATTTTGCAGATGGTCGATCTATTCATGATGTATTTGAGGAGGAGACTCGATGCCGGGATCGACTTAGTGGATGGGGTGGATTCTCATAACACAATCATCCTTGATACTGATTTTTTCGTAACCATTGTTTCTTTAATACAATCAATATATATTATATATGTGTAGCATCTGGAATTAATTAATTTTCAATGTTGAATAGATGTTTCTGCAAAATTCATGGTCCGAGGTACACGCAACGCTTTCGTCCTACATTCAAGACCCCCGTGAGGCACCATTGATCATTACCCCTGAGAGCATTCTTATGGCATGGAAGCCATCAATACATTGGATTGCAGTTGTCCTCGGCTTTGCCAGTCATAGACCATGGTTACGTGCCACGCAGGTAACCTATTTAATACAATAAGTTGCAAAAATTGAAATTTTCCTTATTTATTTTCTCTAAATATTAATTTTTATAGATCATCGTCTCATGCGTCATCGAGCGGCGTTTCGTGATATGTCGCGTGGATATGCACTCGGGTCATTGCGTGCTGTTTGACTCGCATATTTGGTGGATGGAAGATGATCAATTGGATGCGAGGATGATGGACTTGGTGTGCCTGGATAGATTATTGCGGCAGTTTCTGATCTTGTCTAGATGGTTCGAGAATAACTCCCACCAAATACCACCATGGAACAATGATGCGATTATTACATGATCTGAACCTTCAGACGTATTTGACCAGGAAGACGATTTCAGTGATGGTCCATTTGCGTGCATGACTGTAGAACGTCTTATTTCTGGTTCACCAAGCATCGACTGGGGTATGTCTAATGTTGTAGCATATAGACATAAAATAGGTGAAATATATATGAGTTATGTGAGTCATATAAGAAGCCGAGAGGAAGATGAAGAGTGTAGACTAGCAGAAAGTAGCATCTACTATGTAATGATTTTTTTTATTTTATCTCATGTAATAGATTCTTAGTTATATTATCTTATCGACAATGGATTAATTTTAATATGATCTTCAATTTCAATTTCAATTTCAATTCAATTCAATTAAATTCAATTAAATTTGATTAAGTTAAAATAATAATAATGTTAATAATATCTTTACATGAATTGATTTTCATAAAACCGATCGGTTTTATGAAAATCAATTCAATTTATTTTTAAATTTAGGAAATTTAAATTATTTTAAAATAAAATTTAAATTCAATTTGAAAATCATAAAACCCATCGAATGAATTGATTTTCATAAAACTACATTAATCACTTTCTTGTAGAATGAATTGACTACATCTTTTGGTGCTTCACGGTGCTCGAGGATTCACCTTCTTGGGTAGTATTGATCTCTCACCCCGGATGGAATTCGACTGATCTTGGAGCTACAAGAGGTGGCATGACAATCATGTGAGCTATTTCTTACGGTACAACCCATCACAGGTTTGGAAGAGGATTCACGATGTGGTGAATCGTCTCCACTAAAGTTTCTTTCGTGTAATAGGTCTCCACATAATCTAAGATTGATTCGCCAAATTCACTGTCACAAGGCAAGACATAGTTAATATTATAAACGCAAAATTTATTAGATAAAAAAATTGAAAAAAACATACTCAATTGTAGCGATCGCATATGAACATGGCAAGCCATCTAGATCAAATTCATTACATGGGCATGTTTGTTGTTGAAGATCGACCACATAGGTTTTGTCTCCATCGACAATCTTGTACCTTCGATCTGCAATTCTTCTCCGGGTGTAACGATGACTTTTTAGCTTTTCTGCACTAAGCTTTTGTACTGCCACTTCACTCAGGATGTCTTCACTTCGTTGGGCCGATGCTCGTCTATCAGTGAACCATCCCTCAATAATCAATCTGATTGCTTCGATCATCGAGCAAATTGGAAGATGTCTTGCCCACAACAATCGCTTGTTGAATGACTCAGCCGCATTAGATGTAAGAAAAGCGTAGCGGCTTACAGGACATCGTGATCGAGCCCACCTATGTGGTCCAACATGTCGATGACAGCTGCGGGGCTCATGCTTTCGATGTGAGACATAGCACGCTTTCATATTCTCATTCTTGGTATGCATATGCGACTTTGTGGTACATGCTCACCACATCGCCACCATGATGCTTAATCTTACCAAGCGGATGATAGTAGCATAAGTCGTGGAAAGCATCGGAAATCTGATGCTTACGCGTTTGCTATGGAGACATGTGTGTGCGAGACAATCAATAGGAATTGCGGCCCGAACGCTCTGCGAACCCGCGAGAGGAACCATTTCCATGATTCATCATTTTCAATAGGCCCAACACCATATGCCAACGGAAAAACTTGCTTATTGGCATCCTTCGTCACGACAAGAAATAAAATACCTTTATTCCGACCTTTTAGGTGAGTTAGTCAACTACGATCATGGTCTTATACCAAAGTAGAAATACCTCATAGGCGATGCAAGAGCAACAAATAAGTGTCTCGAATCTACCATCGGACCCTACATCTATATCTCGTGAATGTTTCGGATTTGCTTGCGCAACATGTAGAGATACTTGACAACAACCGAAATGATTCATCTTGGTTACGTATATCATTTCAATAGCGTTGTTACGTGCTCGTAGTGCGACATCGTAGCTTATACGGATACCAAAATCACGCTGCAGCTCCACCATAATGGACTTTGGCTTCATTATTTCACCATCGTTTCGCATTTTCCTAGCAAAAATCGCCACCACTTTGCATATGCCTTAGCTGGAGCAACTCGACTCAATCACGGTGGCATGTATGCCGGGAGTAAATTATGGACTCCCACGCGGTCCCATGATGCGTGGCACGTAATTCAAAACACAATTATGCGAACTCTTGCATCGAAATATAACGCGTTTTGTGTCGAGCGCTCATTGTATATTTTGTCCCTTCGTGATATGCCAAATTCTAACAAAGAAGACATAGATCTTGTTTGTTTGTAATGTCTGAATTTTGGCTCAATTCTCCTCCTTTTGATTGCGGATCACGAGCCACAAGTGATGCGAGCGTCGATGAAATAACGGAACTAACCAATTGGTTAGTTCATTTGCATCGATCTGGATTTCATCATCCGGATTGTTCTTGGGATTTATCAACGACATCGATCTTCCAATCCGCCTTCTCAACGGATCCAACTCGCAAAATCAAGAAGCGTAAATTTTATAAGCGTTTCTCATCTTAAATCCTCCGTTGCGTCCGAATCGGTCTCGATCTCGAATATAATCGAACCACTTTCATCCGATTTTGTTTCAATAACGGTATTGGTTGGGGTGGCACTACAATGTTGGTTCTCTTTGTGTGGCTCACGAACACGAAGCAAAATTTTGATCTCCTATATAAGAATCACCAAACCAATCGACGACGCCAACCTCGGATTTGTTCGATCGACTCATCAATTTGAGTGTGGTGCACTATTTCCATAGGATGAAGTGTGAGGAAAATCGATCGAAGGAACGTAGGGTTCTTGTTGTGATCCAAACTCATTGTTCGTAACAGTGTGAACCACATATACCGTAGGATATGATTCATTTTCGAACAATTGAGCCAATTGATTGTCTGTACTCAATAGAGATTTTACTAATCGACCATATCGAAACATAGATATATAAAATAATTGGAAATTTGTGCTTAGAAAATTTGACTGCATCAACTGAGTGATATTGTATAAGAGGTTTAATATGGAATGATTAGGAATTTGAAGAACGTGCTCAACATCGTCATGGTAGATACACCCATCGAAGTATCCCCTGTATTTGACATTTATCAATTTCCAATTCTCCATCTATAACAAATAAAAAATGAAGTAAATATAGATTCTTCTAAATAAAAATCCAACTGGATATCAAACGTATTTCAAATTACTAAAAATAAAACCTATATATTACCTCAAATTGTGTTGATGTCGAAATGCCTTCACTTGCACTTGCTATCAAATTGTATGTGTGCTTGTGTGTCTTGGTAACGAATTGTATATATGTTGTGTGTTATGTTGATTTTGTTGCTCTTTTATAGATTGTAATTCACTCAATTATTGAACGATGAATTCAAATGTATGAATGATGAGAAAGTTCAATAAAAGTGTTCAGTATCAATTCATATCAATTATCAGTGTATGTTAGATAGTAGTGGATAGTAGAAGTGATGCAGCATAATTTCATTATCAAATAGTACCGATTCACATCAATTGTGGGTGAAACAGTCTAAAATCACATGGTATCAGTTGACATTAATAGTGAACTAGTACCAATTTCTCATCAATCAATAGTACTTCACGTGAATAAAGCCTGCAATAAAGCTGCAAATTATAAAAATGAATCATATTTCAAATCATATATTAGTAAAATTTTACATAAAATCCCAATAATATAAATTTAATAATTAAATAGATTGAAATATGTTCATAACTTAAAAATCGTACCGACTGGTTGATATATAAAAAAGTGATCGATATTATAATTATAAAATAATTTAATTTTACTAAAATTTAAAAATAAATTAGAATTGATTTAATTGAGATTTAAAATGTTCGACCAGTCCAAAAACCGATCGAACATATATTTAATTGAGATTTAAATAAAAAGCGTATTGTATAATACAAAATAATTTAAGTTTCCTAAAATTTAAAAATAAATTGGAATTGATTTTTCGATCGGTTTTTTCATATTCTACGATCGGTTTTTTCATGATTTTCATAAAACCGATGAAAAATCAATTCCTACTTCATAAAATCGATCGGTTTCTCGATTTTCAAATTGAATTTAAATTTTATTTTCAAATAATTTAAATTCCTAAATTTAAAAATAAATTGAATTGATTTTTCATAAAATCGGTTTTTTCCGATCGGTTTTATGAAAAATCAATTCATTCGATGGGTTTTATGATTTTCAAATTGAATTTAAATTTTATTTTCAAATAATTTAAATTTTCTAAATTTAAAATAAATTGAATTGATTTTCATAAAATCGATCGGTTTTTTCATAAAACCGATCGGTTTTATGAAAAATCAATTCATTCGATCGGTTTTATGATTTTCAAATTGACTTTAAATTTTTATTTTCAAATAATTTAAATTTCCTAAATTTAAAAATAAATTGAATTGATTTTCATAAAACCGATCGGTGTTATGAAAAAACAATTCATTCTTCATAAAATCGATCGGTTTTTTATAAAACCGATTGATTTTATGATTTTCAAATTGAATTTAAATTTTATTTTCAAATAATTTAAATTTCCTAAATTTAAAATAAATTGAATTGATATTTCATAAAACCGATCGGTTTTTATCAAAACCGTTTTATGATTTCAAAGAATTTAAATTTTATTTTCAAATAATTTAAATTTCCCAAATTTAAAAATAAATTGAATTTTTTTCATAAAACCGATCGGTTTTATGATTTTCAAATTAATTTAAATTTAAATTTTCAAATAATTTAATTTTTCTAAATTTAAATATAAATTCGAACTGAATTTTCATAAAACGATAGGTTTTTTCATAAAACCGATCAAAAAATCAATTTCATAAAACCGATTTTCAATAAAAACCGATCGACAAAATTTAAAGTTTTGATTTAACCCTTAAATTAATTCCTTTTCCATTTTTAAATAATTTAATTTTCCTAAATTTAAAAAAAATTATAAAACAGTCGACTTAATTGATTAACCGGTCGAATTTTGTATAAACCGATCGAGGTAAGTTTTAAATTTTAATTAATATCTCCAAAAATAAAATAAAAATACATCTATCAATTCACACTAAAATAAGAAAAAAATAGACTGAAGAACCCAGACTGAAAAAAACAGACTGAAATGTTGAAATCGAAGAAAACAGCTGAATTCTTACTGAAATCGAAGAACCACACTGAAATCTAAGAGATTCATAGTGAAAAGTAAGAAAACAAACGAAAAAGTATAAAGTAGACCTTTAACTAATAAATGGGTATTTGCTGTATGTTTTTATGAGTTTGGATATATACTACATAAATGTTATCAGTTTGGTCATTTATTCCTATTTACACTTCCAAATATGTACCTCTATAATTAGGGTAATTAGCAGGTACTACTATATAGACTGACATGAAAATGAGTAGTACCAATTGATGTAACAACTTATATGTATAAATTTAAACATATTTGGATATCTATGAGTATAATTGTACTAGTTTGAGATGAGAACAAATAATAAAATCACTTTTAATCGGGTTTGGGATGAATTTTTAGTCGGTTTTGGGAAAAATACATATGGTATATTCTAAAGGGACTTAATAGATTGCAAATTTCAAATTTATACTTTGAATTCAATTTTTAAGCTTCTTTATATTTTAGAGAATATTTTTATTTAAATTAGTCTCCATTTAGATTATTTTTTTGTTATTATATTTTTAAACATGTGTATGATTTAATTTTATTAGTTTCTTGCAGACAACATAAATGAAAAGAAATTGAAGAAATAACATCCACATATTGTTCTATTATAATTTTATATGTCCTTTTTAACACTTACTTCAATGAAAAATCGAAATACTATCATTTCAAATTAAAATATTAGCTTATTTTCAATTTTCTACTTATAAAATACAATAAAATAATTTTCCATCGAACACATGTGTTATTTACTATATATGTTTAATCTGTCATCTCATATTAAGTTGACGACATTTGTAACTTTCATAGTTTGCAATTTTGAACGTGAACAAGACGTCGACACAATGCGATTTTTTGGCAAGTCTCTTGAGGTTTCTTGAGGGTAAAATTACTTAAATTCACAAAATCCTCATTTCGAATATTAGTTAATAATTTCACCATAATATTATATATTCCCTTTGTCTTAAAATATATTTCTAAAAATCTTCGGTGTGAGTTTTAATAAACGTTGTTGAGTGTTTTTTCATTGGAGTAAGAGTCTCGTATCAGTGTTCTGTTAAATTAATTAGTGATGGACCATGGATAGTAATTATAAAATAAATGGTGTTGTTGAGGAAAATAAATAAGGATAATGATGGGTCATGGATGATAAAAAATATAAATAAAGAGTGTTGTTGATGGTAGTAAGTATGAAGTATTTTGTAGAATAGTTTCATAAATAAAAAGGAAACAAATTTGAGGGACGAACCAAAAATAAAAATTAGGAACAAATTTTTGAGATGGATGGAGTATTTATTTTACAAACATAAGATATAAGTTCATAGTCACTACTAGAGGTGGCAAAAGATCAATCTAGGCTGAGTTTATCTAGTTTTTTTTTTTAAATCATGTCCAATCAGATTGGACTAAATATATCGTATCAAAAATAATAAAATTCAATCAGACAAAAAATCTTATTTATAGTGTAAAATTTTGTAGGCAACCCGACCCGAATCCACGAACTTTTGAATCCGTTGAATGGGTCAGATCTAACCCGAAAACCAAACGAATCTAAAATATTTAGGCCTAAGCTCATTAAAAATCGGACGGACAGATCGGCCCTTAAATCACTATTTTGCTAATCTCAACAACTAACGAACTCGTCTAATTTATTTAAATTATTAAAACAAATCGTGAACATAGAGTGTTGGCTTAGTTTCCTAACTAAATAGCGTCGAGAATTCTCAACTACCAATGCCCAAAGAAAGAAATCGCTAGAAAACTATTCAAACACCCTACATCCTTTTACCCTCGCTTTTGCACTTTGCAGTGCAGTGCTAGTATATAATAACAACTAATAAATTTCAAAATTACATTTAGAAATTAATTCCTCCAAATCGTCCAATTAGAGAAATAAGAACTTATTTCCAGATAGCCTTTTTTTTCAATAATTGCCGAGTTAAAATTACATGCAACCCGATTCATAATTTGGTGAAAAGGTAGTAAAACTCAAACTTGGTTAAAGAATACTATAAAAATTGTAATTTTGGTCCGGTAGTTTCCTTTTCATTTCAATTGGACCCAAAACTTGCTCTTGGGGGTCCTTCTGTTAGCAGCAATGCCGTTAAGTTCACTTTTTGAGAGATTTTGTGCTTAAACAAATTTAGGCACACTCTAATCAGGTCGACCTTATATGCACATGTTCCTATATATGCTCTGTATATCCCTCACATATAGGAGGTCGGTAGAATATAGAAGCGCATATAGAAGCTTAATACACTTCATATATGGGGATATGTAAGGCACATATGTGGACGTTCGTACATTAGAGTTTTTGCGACAAATTTTTGATAGAATTATTTCTATTAAATGGTTGGAAACTTATGAATATAATTTAACAACCTTTAGATTAAGAAATTTTGTTGAGCTCAAACTATAAAAGCTTCTTATACGATCGTAAGATTAAAAAATTTATGGCAATGAACTCATCAAAGATTTGGTAGACATTCATCTAAGAAAAATAAAGATTTGGTAGGAATTAGTTAAGAAGGATTTTGAATGCGTGTGCTTTCTGAACTATTTTTCATAATTGTAGTTGTACAATTATTTTGTCTTATTCGCATATCTCAGTTAATTAAAATTAATTAATAGATTTAGAACAAATTGTATTACTTTTTCTGTTTATGTGTAGTGTTTATATTATTATAATATCTTTCCATTAAATGTATCATTCTAAATTTTCTAAGATTAATAGTAATAATTAAAACAAATACCTTTCGGTCGTAAACCAAATTTGGTCTTATGTAACCACAAAAACCGTTTATGGGAGACTATAATGTCAAGACCCTTTAATTAGTAATACGTCCAAATCCCATTTGGTCCTTCAAAATAATTGTATACTTCATATAGAAATCTTTTTATCACACATTTCTTGATAATTGATATAATCGATCCAAAAGAATAATACAAATAGTATATTTTGTACTAAATGATAAAAGAAACAATATATCTTTCTATAATGGTAACTCGATTAATCACACGTCACAAACTCAAAAAACACAAGAAACAACTAATCCTGTTCCAATAATTCTCCTAATCATATATAAATGAGCAACCATCATGAGAATTCCAGTAACATGACCGATTTACATAAAAAGAAATTTACCAGTAATTAATCTAATCACATAATCAATTCTTATTTATTTATTATGAGTATTGGAAAAGCAAAAAAAATAAAAATATGACTTTTACATGCAATAAGATGACACCAGCATATCAATGACCATATAGGGATGTCTAAACGGTTTTCGGTTAGAACCGAAATCGAATCGAAACTGACAAATTTGGTTAACCTAAAACCGATAAATTCGGTTATCGGTTCGTTTCGGTTCCAGAGTTGAAAAAGAAATCGGTTATTGGTTAACCGATAAGCGAACAGTTCGGAACAGAAAACCGTTTTTAATTTTAATTATTATTTTAATTATTAATTAATTAATTAAAAATTCTGAAAATTAATTTTTAATTATTACTTTATGAATTATTTAATTATTTGTTAAATATTTTATTTATTTTTAATAAGTTTCATTTTTTAAATATTTTATTTATTTTTTATTATTTAATTTTAAAAACAGAAACCGAACCATTGAACCGATCGGTTTCGGTTCGGTTTCGGTTCGGTTCCACTTTTTCGGAGAAATTCGATTCGATTAACCGAAAAATTCGGTTCGTTTAACCGAAACCGAACCGTTTAACAGCCCTAATGACCTAACCAGATGTTTTTTTTTTTACAGAATCACATGTACTAAAACCTATATGTGTAACATCGGTCAAGCCAACCATATACATAGTGATCAATCTCTCAGACACAGTACACACATAGAGCGGCGCCGAAAAATAATTTGGAGGAACTAAAATAAAAAATTTGTGGCGACAGAAAGTGTTAAAACAAAACAAAATTGAAAAAATACTTAAATAAGGGGTGAAAAGATATTGGTTGAGGGTGCTGGTGCTCCCCCTGTGTGTGTATGCAAGCATTTTTTTTTCTTGTTTTAAATGAATCGATGCTCAATCTTTTAGATCGAATCCAACATATGGAAAATATTTACTCTTTACATAATAATACTCCCTATTTTCACTATATTCATTCTTTGATTTTGGTGGTGCGAGTTTTAATAAATTATAATGAGTGAAACGTGAATGGAGATAATAAATGAATACATTAATAAATAATAAAATTAAAAAATGGGTTATTGATAATAAATGAATATATTAATAGATAATGGGAAGAAAAATATGGATCATAAATAAATATTTAGGAGAAAAATTATGAATTGATGTTTTCAACAAAAAAAAATGAATTAATGTTTTCAACAAAAAAATAAATAATTAAATAAATATAATCAAAACATAACGAATAAGTACAAAGTATCTACAACTTTTTTCAGAGTTCGTGAGACCTCAAATAAATAACAGATACAAAAACCCTTTTTTATAAAACAGAAAAAGAAAAATTGATCTACCTTACCACTACGTCATCATCTATCAAAATTTCATACTTTAAATGTTGCTTGTTGGTACAGTTGCTGGCCACCCTCTTTGTGCAGTTATTACCCCGACCTAACCCCCACCCCCACAACTCTCTTCTGGACCCGTTGAGGTGTATGAATATGGTTGTCATTTTGTGGTTGAATCCAAGAATTCATGCCACGAAATAATACCATGAGCCGAAGGAATCAAGGGTGCGTTTCGAAGAGAACATGTAATAAAGGGATTATGGATCAAGACAAGGATAGAATAACGTGCTGTTTGGCGGTGCCGGAATCAGAGAGCAAAGATGAGAAGATTAGCAGCAGCAGAAACCAGGGGAAAAGATATCCTCTCTTATCCTACCATGAATTGCCGGATTATATGAAGGATAACGAGTACATAGTGAGGTATTACAGGTCCGACTGGCCTCTTAAACTTGCCTTTCTCAGCTTGTTTCGGTGGCATAATGAGACACTTAATGTTTGGACGTAAGTGCCGTTTTACTCTTAATTAATACATCTGATTTCGTATATTATATTAATATTCTTTGTTGGATGGATTCGTGTTGCCATGATTCTTGTTTTTTATCAGATCAATTACTGTGTTTCTTATGTTTATTTCTAATAGTTTTTTGATTACTTGGATTTTTGTGTTGCAGGCACTTAATTGGGCTGTTTCTGTTTGTGGGATTGACGGTAGCTAATGCGATGCATGTTTCCGAGGTAGCAGAATTCATCACAATCTTTGCTATGTAAGTCAAATCAAATTCGGTCTAAATTTCCTTTTGTAATAGTTGGAATCTCATGATTGATAAATTTAAGTAATTTCATTAAATTACATTAGGTAGTGAAGTCTGAAACAAGAAATGCTCATATAATTTTCACACAGAAAAGTTGAAACTAGAAATATTGTAACTAAATCAGCTCTGCCTCTACTTGCAGCCTTAGTTTGATGCCAAAATCCTCTATCAATTAGTCATATATTCTTCTTAGATGTGTAAACAATTTTGCCCAATTTTCACGTAGAAAACTCAACTATGTGTTGAAGTTTCCAAATTGCTGTTTCTTGCTCCAAATCTTGTACATAAGACATATTCATATATAGGCTTTTAATCTGTCTAATTTAGCCTTCACCAACTTTAGTAATGCCATTTTATGACAGGCAATTTCCCTCAAGTGCAGAAGGTAACATCTCCAACAAATTCTCAGCTGTGAGCCTTCATCATCACCATTTATTCTTGTTTATTGTGTTATAAAAAAAAGAGACTCACAACACATTTTTGATAGCAGGGCACTAAAAATCTAATAGATTTGAAGAAGGAATCAAATTCAAAAATGGACATAACTGAATCAAGCACTCCAAGTTGGCCCTTCTATGTCTTCCTCTGCGGCTCAATCTTCTGCCTCCTCTGCAGCAGCGTCTGCCACCTCTTCTGCTGCCACTCGCGCCGCCTCAACACCCACCTCCTCCACCTCGACTACGTGGGGATCACGGTCATGATCATCGCCTCCTACTTCCCACCAATGTACTACATCTTCCAGTGCACCCCTCACTGGCAAGTCGTCTACCTCACCGGCATAACAATCCTAGGCGCGTGCACCATCATCACGCTCCTCACGCCGGCCCTCTCTTCCGGGAAGTGTCGCTCCTTCCGCGTCCTCCTCTTCATATCCATGGCCCTGTTCGGGATCATCCCCGCAGTCCATGCTGCCGTGGTCTATTGGAGTGACCCTCACCGTAATGTCATCTTGGCCTACGAGGCCGTCATGGCACTGTCGTACTTGGTTGGGACCATGTTCTACCTGAGCAGGGTGCCCGAGCGGTGGAGGCCCGGGTGGTTCGACCTCGCCGGGCAGAGCCACCAGATCTTCCATGTGTTTGTGGTGATGGGGGCTTTGGCACATTATGGTGCTGCTGATATTTTCTTGAGTTATAGGAGTAAAATGGGCTGTGACTAGCTTGGTTATTAATTGATGTATTGGGATTTATTATTTACCATATACTATGTGGTTATAACAAAAATTTAGCCCTTGTGAGAATGTAGCATTCTTTAGGGTTTGTTCGCTGTGCAACTTCGGGTTGCACGAGAATTCGGCCCGATGGGTCGGACGGGCCATCCCCAGCCTACTATGCAAACGATGGTGACGATTATCGGATCGTAGTTTGCAATAAGGTGAGGTTTGAGAAAATTTGAATTTCAACAATAAACAATAGTATTTGGAGTTGCAATGATAAAAAGGAGTTGCAATAGTATTGCAGCTGTGAAAATTTGGAGTTGCAATGATAAAAGGAGCTCGTGTTAAGAAACTGAGCTTGGTACTCTTTAGGGTGAAAATTGAGGATCAACGATTTGTTCAAAATTTCTAACTTTCATATAATCTAATTGACGATGAACATATCCATCGATAATTTGTCGCAATCCTCACCGATAGACTTCATTTTCGTTATAAATCTTATAGTAATGAAATAGTTAGATTCAAATTTCATCGTTCGTGAGTTCCTCGCCAAAGTACATCGCGACAGATTTGTAGAAAACAACAATGAAATGTCGGTCGCTGATTGTTGAGTTAGTAGTAGTGAATTATGAGTTTTTACTTTATTTTAATCAACTTTGACGTGTTACAAATGTGCAAATATGGATACCTACACAACGACACACAACATGATGTAAAAAGAGTAAAATATCCTAAACTATCTTAGTTAAAAAGTTTTCATAACAATCGGCTGTTAATTTATTAAGCTAAGTGACTTATCTAGTCAACAAAAAAGCTATATATCATGTGCAAATATGTTGGTTTAATGATAAAGTGATTAATACCCGATGTCAAAGTTTCGAGTTCGAGTCTATCATGATACAACTTTTAAATTTATGTATGCAAGAGTAATTTTTTTTTATAAAACTAATATTTTGTTGATTAAAGGTTTTAGATGTCAATGAAAGGTGAGACATTCAAAATATGCATATGAAAAAATGTAAAAATTAAAAACCGAACACTTTAATTAGTAATTATGCGACGAGAAATTTCCAATTCTTCGGCAGAAAAAAATAATAATTGGCATCTTTCGGATTTTATTTGTATTTAGCCACAGTAGGCTTGTCAATGGCTGCCACATAAATAATGTCAGTATAAATTTAAATTATTAAAATTCTATCGTGATGTATTTAAGTATTGTTTGGGCCTCGGGAATGTCTGTGAAAATACAGATAAAGATAGCAAAAAGAGATCCACTCAACCCAAAGATCTTCGTAGAATCACTTGTTGGATCAACAAAATAGAATTCAACTTTGAGCAGATTCCTCGCTGATATACTTAAAACCTTAATTTCAATGAACATATAGAGCTCAAAATTCAATGGTTATCCTACGAAAATCACTACAATAATCGATAAGAATTTGTTTTTTTAAAGAAAAATGTCATCTTGGATCCCTTCACTCTTCAATCCCTTCACCGACGACGATGATAATCCCACCCCACCTGAGAATTCCTCACCCCCAAAGAGCCCGTCTGCCGGCGCTAGGGATGATCTTTCAGCCGTGTTCCGCGGCGTCGCCGCCTTTCTTGCGCCTCCCCGTGGGGCGGTGGCTTCGTCGTCTGGGCCTGCTTCTTCGTCTGAGACGATCGAGGGGATAAAGAGTGATTTGGCTGAAATTCAGGGCACATTCAGATCAGGGCTGTCGTTAATTTCATCCAAGATTACTTCGAATCTACTGCAGCTCCAGAATCAACTCAATGATGGAGATGGGAATGATGATGTAGAAGAGGAGGAGGAGGAGGATGACGACGAAGATGGATTGGGGATTAGTGAAGAGATTTTGGATTTTGTTTTGAAAATCACGAGACGGCCCGAGTTGTGGACTGATTTCCCTCTTTCCTTGCCTGATGATGGTAATGGTAATTTTATTTGGAATGTTCTAATTTTTTTCTTCTCTTTTTTTGGGTGGTATGTACTGATTTTGGTGGTTTTATCTACGGTGTGACCATTATTGATGTTTGTTTTGATTTATGATATGGCAATCGAGTTACTCCTATCATCTTTGAGGAAGGAACTTGAATACAAGCTAAGGTAATTTTAGGAGAGGATATGGATTTGTGTTTATTCTTGTGAATCCTTATATGTGTGTTTTCTAGAGAGCTCTTTAGCTCAATGAATGTTGAGTTAGCTTGCTCTAAGATGTCTATTCAATTGTTTCTCGAGATATTTGAAGGTTAAGAAGTCCTAAGGCAAGTGTGAGAGATTGACTGTTTATATCTATAAGCATATGTAAATACACTGTTAAGGAATACTGGCGTGTGCATTGCTACATTCATGTCTGGAACTTTAGAATCATGAACTCACAGATGACAGCTAATGTTAAAAAACCATGTCATTTGGCTGAGGCTAAATTTGTTGCTCAGTTATATAGTTCTTGAAAGTTGGTGTGCAGCACAAAGGTTTTCAATTGTTGAGGTCTAGCTAGGTGATTCATCGACATCCAGCTATGAGGTGAATGGATTATGCCACTGGATTTTTACCAAAGTATTTGGGCTGAAAAAAAGCAAACATATCTGGACATATTAGTGATATTTGGCTTTGGCTGGATTCTGACATTTAGAAGGTGATGATGCAGTTATGTTAAGTTTGTAGGTAGGAAGGATAAACATATTTCGCCATGGGCTATGTGGTATTATGATGTAGATAAATTTGGGTGTGACTTAAACAATTATTTGAATAGACCAAAGGCATGACATCTATACAGGTTACTCACAGAAATGCCCGAATATGTATGTGTATGTATGTTGTGTGTATTGGAAAATTGGATCTTTGTTGGTGGTTTAACTCTATTAGCTCAACACACCACTTTATAAACTTGACTTATCATAAGAAAAGAAAAGAAGAGAAAATCTTATATGCTAAAGAGGTATGTCACCTTGTGCTGACTGAGATACTCTGTTACAGATTTTCATCTGTCGTATTATCAGAGAGAACATGTTGCAAATATTGATCATTTGGTACCTGACTTTGAGACGCTGAGGCAGAAAATCTGCAGTCAAATGAGTAAGGAGAAGTTTTGGCTTATATATTTCATTCTACTTCTCCCTAGGTTGAATGAAGAAGATCTGAAGCTTCTCTCGTCTCCACAGGCAAGGCTTTATCTGATTTAGCATTTCTGTTTATCATCTAATTTTTGTTGAAAGCCATATAACCTGCATCAGATGACCAGGATGTTTAAGTCATTAGAAGAATCATGAACTGGGTTTGTAGGGTCATTACTCGTAATTTTTGTTGAAAGCCATATAACCTGCATCAGATGACCAGGATGTTTAAGTCATTAGAAGAATCGTGAACTGGGTTTGTAGGGTCTAAAACCAGATTTTTGAATAGGCCGTTATATGGGAATGAGTGCATTATTACATGCTCTTGTATGATCGTATCCTGGCACTCATTAGCTGATTGATGTGTTGAACTGGCATTTTGGTATCTAGTCAATCTCGAGATACCAATTGAATTTCTTGATAAAGCATCCTCGACAACTTCTTTCCATTTCTTATACAATATTAGTCATTACGTCGACTTGCATGATTATGTATAGCAAGTGATGTAATTAGGGCGAATTTCTCTCTTCTGCTCTTTTTTTTTCCAGAATTGAAAAGGACTAAAAGGATCGTTTCCATCTAGGTTTCAAAAGGCGTCCATTGTTCATCATTAAAGCACAATCTTCATTTTATCGGTTACAGTGCTAGTTAGGTTGGGCAAACCCTATTCATTCAAAGTGATTTGTTTTCTGCAGGTTGCTGAAGCAAGGGAGACACTTTTAAAGCAACTTCAAAATAAGAATGATCAAGAAACCTCTGAAAACCCCAAGTTGTCTGATGCTAAGGATGCATCAGTTGAAACTGTAAAGCCAACTCAACCAAGAGAGATTGTTGATGAACCTAATTCAGCTGAGACTGTAAATCCAACTCAACCAAGAGAGATTGCTGATGAACCTGAATCTGAATCTGGTCATCGGCCTGAAACAGTTGATACATGCCCGTCCATTGATGCTCAAAAGCAATCTCCAAATGACGAGGATGTTTCATTTAGTGATCTTGAAGATGACGAAGATGATTCATCAGCACGTAGAGTAT
Organism: Salvia rosmarinus; assembly: GCA_036937905.1. Classification (NCBI taxonomy): domain Eukaryota; kingdom Viridiplantae; phylum Streptophyta; class Magnoliopsida; order Lamiales; family Lamiaceae; genus Salvia; species Salvia rosmarinus. The sequence goes on from CM072821.1 coordinate 27,643,211, forward strand.
CAACGAGCGACAGAGCTTGGGTTCAACTCGATGAAAACTCTGGATCTAAGCAGAAATCAGACCAGAATGTCTCGAAAGATAAAGAATCGGAAGGTGAGGATTCGAGTGACTGGCTCACTGTTGATGATACCCATTTCGACAATTTGGGAGCAGCGTGAAACTTTTCATATATGTAAATTTGTTTCGCCCCCTTTTTTTTTAATAATTAAAGGTGGGATGGGCGTTATTACAAGGCAGGTCAAGAAATTGCATTTTCTTTTTCATCTTGTCATTTTACAACAAAGTTCTTTAGATTATTGTATCTAGTGTTTCACAATTTACTAACCTATTGGCTATTTCTATATAGATGAATTAGTTGATATTGCTAGTATGCATGTAGTGGTGTATAATAACACATATATGTCAATGTTTTAATTGAAATTGAGGAGAAGCCTCTGGGGCTGATAGCTGACAGGCACTTCAAATTTTACAAGTTAAGAACCTGAATCATCTTTATCAAAAACGAAATTCTCGTATTGAATGTCAGAAAACGTGAGCGGTCTGCTAACTAATGATGTTAAAATTCAGCCGCTCGGATAAATACTGAATAAAGTTAATTTGATGACTTGCAGGCCCTTCTTGCTGGTATTTTTTTCAGAACTTGGGGACAAAACATTCTTTATCATGGTAAGACAGTAGTTACGTTAGCTCTTAGTTTTTTCGAATTCATGAGATACAAAGTTTTATATTGCCAAAAAGTTTATACCCTTTTCTTTAGAAACAAAGCCTGCTTTGAACTATTAGCAACTAAACTCACACTTCATTATTTATCTAGTTCAACCAGAAGCGCTTTCTCTCTCTCTCTATGCTAACTTATACTTTCTCTGTACACAATATTTATTTCTTGATTTTGGTGGCACGAGTTTTAATAGATTGTAATGGATGTAGAGTGAGTGGATATAATAAATGAATAATTAATGGATAGTAGGATTAAAAGATGGGCACAAGGCTAAGCTTGTCAGTGTGAGATTTTTGATTGCAGTAGCCACCATAAACAATTGGCCGATCCATCAAGTCGATGTCAATAATGAGTTTTTGCATGGATTTCTTCATGAAGAAATCTACATGATTCCCCCTCCAGGATACACCAAGGCTAAACAAGGACAAGTTTGCAAACTAATCAAGAGTTTGTATGGATTAAAGCAGACTTCAAGAGAGTGGAATGCTGAATTCTGTTCAAAATTGTTCAACTACGGTTTTACTCGATCACCACATGATCGCTGCCTATTTATCAAGGGATTAGGTGAGTCTTTTATATGTTAGCTCGTCTATGTTGATGACATCTTACTTACAGGTGCTAGTGAAGATATCATCAGTGAAGTAAAGGCCTATCTAGATAGAGCATTTTCTATCAAAGACCTCGGCATAGCTAAATACTTTATGGGAAGGAAATAGCTTGTGGTTCTTCAGGGATTTCGCTTAACCAGCGTATGTATATTCTGGATCTCGTCACCTCAGCTGGTCTTCTTAGATGTCGTTCTACTCCTACTCCTCTTCCCATTGGTCATGCTTTATCCAGTTCTTCATCTCCTTATCTGGACAATCCTAATTCTTACAGAAGATTGGTGGGTAAGCTTTTTTATTTGACCCTTACTCGACCAGATATCAGCTATGCAGCACAACAATTAAGTCAGTTTATATCCTTTCCATGTCAACATCATTGGGAAGCTGCCATACATGTTCTCAAATATCTGAAAGGTTGCCCGTCACTTGATCTGTTCTTCCCTTCTTCTAGCTCGTTTGATCTTAAAGGTTTTTGTGATGCTGATTGGGCATCTTGCTATGATTATCGTCGCTCTTTGACCGGTTATTGTGTGTTTCTTGGTCATTGTCTTATTTCTTGGCGCTGCAAGAAACAAACTACGATATCCATATCATCTGTTGAGGCTGAATATCGAGCTCTTAGCTTTATAGTTCGGGAATTGCTTTGGCTATCTTATCTGTGCACTGACTTCATTACCATTCCTAGACCCATTCATCTTTATTGTGACAACCAAGCTGCCATTCACATTACTAAGAATGAAGTATTTCATTAACGTACTAAACATCTTGATATCGATTGCCACCTTGTTCGTGATCACTACAAGAATGGCTTCGTTCTTCCTACATATTTGTCGACTAACATGCAGCTTGCCGATATGTTCACTAAAAGTTTGTCTGGGCCTCGATTTCGGTTTTTATTACTCAAGCTTAGGATTGTTGACATCTACCATGCCCAGTTTGCCGGGGGTATAGAGATAGTGATAAAGATTGAAGGATAATGCAGAATCAAGCAAGAGAGAGAAGAAAGGTTACGGGATTAATGAAGTCTATTACATATATTTGCTGCATGGTGCATGGAGAATAAATGCGTTGACACATGGATTAAAGGCTGTTAAATAAGTTGTTATTTGTTACAAGTTTGTTACAAGTTTGTTAGGATTAGTTATTAGCTTTACTTCATCTGTTTTACTTTTATAAATAACACTTCTACGTCTTTTCTACAAATGAAGAAGAATAAGCAAATTACTGTAGAATTCTATCTTGTTCCTTTCTGTATTTCTTCACATTTCATCTTTATATGAGAGCAGGAATCTGATCCCGACGGTGAGGTGGTCGCGTGTGGGTTTCTCCATCGGAGTAGCGCCGTTCCCAGGGGTAGGGTTTAGGAGTGTGGCGAGTGCTACCGAAGTAAGGGGGTTGAGATAAATGAGTGCGGGTTCCTTTTTTTTTAAGTGTTCGAATACGATATCGAAACTTTAACAACATACTTGTATGATTTCTGCCCGATGAACCTACAACATCACGTAAACAACAACGAACATAAATATCTGATGTTTATTAGCATTTTTTTTTGCTCAACAACAACGGACAATCTTATGATAACGGACTTTTTACATACGATAACAGACTTTAGATTGTCCATTGTCTTTTATATAGAGGTGGCAAAAGTAGTTGGTCGGGCCCCATCGGACTTTGGGTACTATGTGGGCCGGCCCGACCCGCCCGAAAATCTATCGGGCCGAAAAAATCAAAACCCAGCCCAGCCACGTCCGGGCCATCGGGCTAAACCCGTCCGGTAAAAATAGGACACTTTTTTTGGTCCTTTCAATAGCTTTAATATAACACTTAAGATATTTACTGTTTATGACACTTAAAAGTGTCATATTAAGGGAATAACAGTGGATTTTAAAATGGGGACACTTAAAAGTGTCCTATTAAGTGTACTAATTAAGTAAATAATAATGATTTTAAAAATGGGGACACTTGAAAGTGTCCTATTAAGTATACTATGTGGGCAGACTTTTTAGGCCGGAAACCTCAGGTTTTTTAGCCCCAAAACCCGATCGGCCCGACGGACCATCTGGGCGGGTTGCTTAGGCCCGGTTTTTTTTGGGCCTATAATTTTCGAGTTCAACCCAGCCCTAACCCCGGGCCGGACCCATTTTGCAAGCTCTACTTTTATGTGATGTCGTTGCCATTTTTTTGTAATAGAAACATTAAATATCGAGTCATTTTTTACGAAAAGAAAGTCTTTAGATAACTAGGACCGTATCGATTGATGGATGTAGAATTGAATTTGAATTTTACTCTCTGGAGCCTTGCCTTAATTGTTTGTATATATAATTTGTATCATGTACCTCAGTTGTATAGTCTTAGGCTTATTTCAGAGGCAAAAGAATATTACTCATCTTTTATTCCTCAATGCGATATTAGATTATAATTTATTGTTTTTGTCAATTAATTTATATCTATCCTTATGTAAATTGGAGTGTGCAGTGTCTATATATAAAAAAGAGCTTTTCCGTGTAAATGAATTGTTCTTCTCTTGTGTTCATGAAATACAGTTGCTTGAAATATATTCTCTTATAATTTCTCCCTTTTTTTTTATTCGGATCTTCTATTACCTTTCAGATGTAACATCTCCTATTATATTCGTGGATAATCGATATGTGTCAATACCAAATATTTAGAATTTAGGGTTATATAAATAAAATATATACCCTAATAATTGACAATCCTAAAACCTTAGGATTATCACATATCATTCATCTATATATGTATTTGTAGAGGATGTCAGACAAATATAACACCAGTGATTTATAGAGGATTTTAAATGCCTTTTATAACATTTATTTGGAAGATAATTTGGGGAAGTCGATGATGTAGTTAATATAAGTGTTTATTATGTTGTAGTCTAAACTTCAGTTTATGTTAAATATATATGTATATTATTTTTTAAAAGTAAACGTTAAATATATGGTGGCCTGATTAGCTTTTGAAGATTGTGGATGGTTTTGAATATTTTAAATATAATTGTCCATTTAAAATAGTGTGAGCTTTCGAAGTTTGTGGATGGTTGTGAAAACCTATCAACATGATAACGATATGATTTAATAAGATTAAATATGAATATGATCCGTTAAGATTTTTCTTTATACAATATTGTTGTGAATCCGGACAGCCTCGTCGTCGTCAATACGCTCCCGTACAGCACCTCCGTCGATCCCGGCAGCCACTTAACGTCTCGTTCCGATAACTTTCTACGACCTGCACACAACAAAGAAAGAAGCAACAAAGAAACAAGAAAAAGAAAAATAGAGATATGATTGAATAAACTCGGCTCAGGTGCGGTTTCTCCGTCGTTGCAACACGCCTTCACGATGTCCAAAAGGAGATCACAATCTCGTTGACACAGAAACAACCCACAACCCAAACCCTTATCCTCCAAGAGCTCTCCACAAAGAAGATACTACTACCTCCTCAAGAATTCCACAAAGGAATTGATACCAAGAGGCTAAGAATGAAGTTTGACCACTCAGCAAAAAAATGGCACCTCTATTTTTTTCTTCACATAGGTCCAAAACCTATACTCACCTTTTATACAAATTAAAGGGACAGAATGGAGGCGGCAGTAGGTGGAGAGTTTTTAGGGGTGAATGGGCTTTGGGCATTATTTAAGTATATGGGCCAACAAAGAATTATAACAATCTTCACATTTGGCCCAACCGTGTTGCTGTGAGCATCATAGAGCAAACTGCACAATCATCCTCGCCGAGTGTCCCCTGCAAAATCATACAGACAGAGCAAGGAACAAGACGTATATACACACAGTCTATACATGATCACAAAGATCAACCAAGGGTAAATTAACCGTATTCATACCTGCAAAAAAAGAGACACACAGTAAAAATACTCACAAAGCACAAAGATATTTAACACACAGTTAGAAGCTCACAAAGCAATCACAAAGCATGAAGGCAACTAATACACAATTAGAAGCTCACAAAGAAACATCACAAAGCTAACTAGCACAAAGTTAGTTGACCACAAAGCAATCACAAAGATAACAAGCACAAAACTACAGAAGATCGTAAAGATCATCACAACCATCACACAGACGGTATATCACAAATATTGCTATCACTAAGCTAGCATAGATCACACAGATCATAAAACACAAAGCATATCACAAAGTCACTAAGCCATCACGAAGACACGAAGTTGGCACAAAGCCACCAAACCACAAAGCCACATAGAATTAACCACAAAGGTATGTTAACAAAGAACAAGAAAAAACGAGCATAAAACAAGGGACGAAGCTCCACCTCAAAGAGAGCAACAATAGAGACACACAAGGAAACAAACTCCTAAGCTCATGCACCCTAAACTTAAAGCTCAACCACAGACTCCACCTTAGAACAAATCACTCGTGGTTTCTTCATTAGTAACCACATTAGCTTGATCAACATGTTGATTTTTCTTAGGACAATCCTTGATATAGTGACCCGTTTCACCACAACCATAGCACTTCCTACATTTAAATCTAAGTTTTGACTTCCCCTTATCATGAAACATTTTTTCACCCCTAGCATGCTTGACTTTATCCAGTTCTTGTGCACCGTTATCAAGTTTTAAATCTAATTCCTTATTTTTCAAAGCACTCACAAGATTGTCAAGCGTCACATTATCTCTATCATACTTAATAGCAAATTTAACATCACTGTAAGAATCAAGAATAGCATTTAAAAGTGCAAACGGAGCATAATCATCAATATGTTTATCGCCAATCAATTTTATGTCTTGAACTAACTTAGTGAATTCATCCACATTTTCATTAACACCTTTAGACATGTGAAGTTTAAAACGAAAGAATCTTTCAATCAGAAACATTTTTGAAGGTAAAGACGTTTCAGTATACAATTCTTCAAGTTTTGACCACAAATCTTTAGCAGAAGTCATTATTCCTACTTTTCTAAGAACACACTCAAATAAATTCAGGATAATAGCAGACAAAGCAAGACGATTCATTTGAATTTTTTTTTTCTCATCAACTTCATTATCATAAGAATCATCAATTACTTGATAAACACCTTGTTGAATTAAAATACATTCCATTTTCTGTTTCCAAAAAAGTCCGTTTTACCATCAAAATGTGCCAAACCATAATTTGCCAAAGAAGACATAATTCCACACAATAAATCAAGAAAAACAATTATCAACCTTAATGCAGCGGAATACAAATCATAGAGCAAAAAAATATTCTCAAGGCAAATAAGATTCTCGATTTAATCACACAGTTTAACAAACGAGAGATACGTTGGTAAACAGAAACAAAACCCAATCATATACTGTGTCAATCGGCAGTTTTCTAGAATTTTAAAATTGAGAGGTTTTAGCCGCTTTACCAGAACGAGATCCTAAGATCAGGATCCCGACTTACCAACTACGACGAGGAAGAACCTGGCTCTGATACCACTGTTGTGAATCCGGACAGCCTCGTCGTCGTCAATACGCTCTCGTACAGCACCTCCGTCGATCCGGCAGCCACTCAACGTCTCGTTCCGGCAACTTTCTACGACCTGTACACAACAAAGAAAGAAGTAACAAAGAAACAAGAAAAAGAAAAATAGAGATATGATTGAATAAACTCAGCTCAGGTGCGGTTTCTCCGTCGTTGCAACACGCATTCACGGTGTCCAAAAGGATATCACAATCTCGTTGACACAACAACAACCCACAATCCAAACCCTTATCCTCCAAGAGCTCTCCACAAAGAAGATACTACTACCTCCTCAAGAATTCCACAAAGGAATTGTCACAGCCCCTCTAATCCAGAGGACAGATTAGAGAGAACTGGAGCTTGGAACAGTGATTACAAAACAATTAATAAGAATAATCGAAAGATTTCAAAATAACATTTATCAAACTTCGATAATCAAACCTTATTTACAAGGCAAAAGTCATTTACAGAGGTAAAGGCTACAAGTTCCTTTAACAATAGGTTAGATAATTCAGACAGATTCAACTGTCAACATCAACATACAAATATATTCAGAATATGCAGCGGAAAGCATGTGAATGCATATATGACGATATGCATCCAAGGGTATTTTCTTTCAAAACATATAAATACCAAAAGATTCTGACTGCTCAACATTTCTGCTCCATCATCATCGCCAGTCAATCTGCACATTTAAAAACAAATATGCAGGGCTGAGTACAAATAATACACTCAGTGGCTCATGCCAAAATAATTTATCAAGTTTAAATTACTCTGCCCCATCACAGTAACACACGAGGTTTTAATTTGAAATACTCGTGCTTACTAAATATTTTCTGTCATTTTCAATAAATATCGCTTGGCCAAGCATTTTTCCACGTATGTATGATCCACATCCACCACAACAATTCATCCAACAATAATTCCCGCGCTGGAGAGGATGCGGCAGACGCCATGACCGGTCGAGCACCCTTTCAGCACACAGTCACAAAATAATCAGTGCACAAAATCCAGGCCATCTCAGCACAGGATACGAATTCTCCATCATCCTTGGGGGTACTTCCAAGAATACGAATTCAAGCATGTCATAAAGTGGGAGCTACCCAACATTATGCATCAACAATCATGGATTGAAACAGGGGATCTTCCCTTCATAAGAAATTTAGTACAGTCCGTTAGGAGTACATGGGTGAAAACCGTGCGTAAATCGGAGTCCGAACGAAAGAGAACGGACCCAAACAAAAACCCTGCGCAAAGCAGAAAATTTTCGCGCGTTCGCGCGAGATCGTAGGCAATGCCGACACCAAGTTCGTGCATGCCGTTGCTGAGGCGGACTGCCAAGGCCGAAGTGACGAGGTGATGGGGATAGTCAGCTGGTCAATCGAAAAGAATCGCCGAATCTTGAGATAATGGCCGAGCTCGTATTATTTGTAATCGAGGTCGACTTTCCGCGGTGGATTTGCCGAGGCGAAATACGGCGTCGTAAATTGCCGAGATGTAATCTTCGAACTCAAGGTGGATGTCGAGGTTGACACCAAATAAACTCCCAGGTCGATGCCAGGGTGAATCAATTGAAGTCGCACAATGCCGAGGCGCTCAACTGGTCAGTCGAGTCGAGGTAATCTCTGGGTTGACTTCAAACGAGGTGGAAAGCCTTAGCTTTTTATTTGAGAGCTCGATTCTTTTGTTCTCGAAAGAAAAGGAGAAGAGTTCGTACATTTGTTCGTCTATGTTCTTTTCAAAGAGGGATCATGCATCCTATTACGTCTATGTTCCATTCGGGATGACATAGGCATTAATCAAATCAATATTGAGAAATGAGAATAAAATTTCAAATATGACGAACATAGCTCGTTTTAAACATACGCATTTATTGCGAAAAATTTTCAATCAATCAATCAATCATGGTTATTTACAACCTTTCTCATTTCATTTGTCGATAATGTTCTATCGACAACAACTCAAATTCATAATTCATTTGTCGATAATGTTCTATCGATACAATCATTTTCATAAATCTCAAACTTTTCGTTTTCAAAGATGAGAAAATAATTTACCTTTTTCCCGGTTGAGCTGGATGTGATGGAGTGTTGAGCGTAGTCAGATGATTTCTAGAAGTCTAGTGACTCAATCTAGACTCAACTTTTGAAAGAAAGTTTAGGGTTCAGAGAGCAATAGGCTCTGATACCACTCTGTCACAGCCCCTCTAATCCAGAGGACAGATTAGAGAGAACTGGAGCTTGGAACAGTGATTACAAAACAATTAATAAGAATAATCGAAAGATTTCAAAATAACATTTATCAAACTTCGATAATCAAACCTTATTTACAAGGCAAAAGTCATTTACAGAGGTAAAGGCTACAAGTTCCTTTAACAGTAGGTTCGATAATTCAGACAGACTCAACTGTCAACATCAACATACAAATATATTCAGAATATGCAGCGGAAAGCATGTGAATGCATATATGACGATATGTATCCAAGGGTATTTTCTTTCAAAACATATAAATACCAAAAGATTCTGACTGCTCAACATTTCTGCTCCATCATCATCACCAGCTCAATCTGCACATTTAAAAACAAATATGCAGGGCTGAGTACAAATAATGCATTCAGTGGCTCATGCCAAAATAATTTATCAAGTTTAAATTACTCTGCCCCATCACAGTAACACACGAGGTTTTAATTTGAAATACTCGTGCTTACTAAATATTTTCTGTCATTTTCAATAAATATCGCTTGCACAACATTTTTCCACGTATGTATGATCCACATCCACCACAACAATTCATCCAACAATAATTCCTTGTTGGAGGAGGTCTCTCTCACAGACGCCATGACCGGCCGAGCACCCTTTCAAAGACACAGTCACAAAATAATCGGTGCACAAAATCCGGTCATCTCAAGACAGATACTGAATTCTCCATCATCCTTGGGGTACTTGAGAATACGAATTCAAGCATGTCATAAAGTGGGAGCTACCCAACATTATGCATCAACAATCATGGATTGGATACATACATAAAACATAAACATTTTGGGCAGGTAATTAAATAAATCATTTCATAATATTTGCTTGCAATAAAGCATCATAAATAAATCATTTGATAAATTCTACCAGTTTGAGTATAGTAAAGTCCACCTTGACTTTTAAACTTCGAATCTCGGTATGCGTGTTCTTCTCCTCGTTGCGCGTGAGGTTCACGTCCCACCTTTACGCAAAAATTTACGTTTAGCATGTTGGCACGTTTTTCGAGATTTTCAAAGTTCATTCAACTTTGATAAATAAAATTTCAATAAAAATAATAATTCTCGTATATCGAGGGAGACGTAATATGATCTACAGTCTCATTTTAACCTTTTAGGTTAAATAATTAACATATAATAACGTTATTCGATAAAATGATTTCAATTTTAAAATCTTTTCTCACAATTGAGATATTCTTATAAAAGTAGTACGTTTTTCACGTATTAGCGTATTTAACGAACGTATTTCGTACGTCAATTTCGAAAGTCAACCATTTTGACTTTTCTTAATAATTTCTTTAATAATCACATTTTAATGAATGAATTCAATATAAATCGATTTTTAATCGATTTCTTTTCATAAAGATTTAATTCTCGATTTTTCACGCAAATCGATAAACTTGATTAATATTTTCTTTCAATATTAATCTTTTAATACTTTAAGCATTATTTTATGCTTTTAACGTTATTTAATATAACGTTTCATCGTAAACATAATATTCTATGTTTAATAATTCTCAAAAATTCAATTATGTCTAATATAATTTTTAGACATTTAATAATTTATTAATCTTGATTAAAAAGGAATTAAAATTCCTTATTTTCATCACTAAAGCTCACGGTTATGAGCTATAATTTCCAAACTTATTCCAAAAATTCCTCTAAATTCATATAGTGTATTATTTTATACTAAGATCATTAATATGTATTAATATCATTATAGAAAATTTTGGAACTTCACCTATATCACTATATAGGTCACGGTTATTTCAAAATAATACCAATAAATTTCAAAAATTCTAATACTTATACACAAGCCTCCAATATCAATATATAACATAATTATAACCTAAAGTTTAATAAAATCAAACTATAAACTATAGAATGATAAAGGGTAGCTCACGGCTACTTAGGGTAATAAGTACCAAATAATTTTTATAAAATCCTATAAAATTACACTATGCTTATATGCTATCATATAGCACTAATACATCATAATATCATATAATAACACATTAAAAACCATTAATTCCTACACTATAGGTTTCGGCCCTTTTGATTATAAATAGGTATATATGTCCAAAAATTATAATAAATTCCTACATCACCTAATTAATACCCTAGATCAACAATATGCTATTATATCAAGCATATAAAAATTATACAACAAGGTACCAACTTATATCATTTTCGGCAATTTGGGTATTTTACACAAATGGATTCCAAAAATTTCTAAATTAATAACATGCACTCCTACAACACTATAGATCAACAATCCAATCTTAAATCATACTTAGAAATTTTCGAGCATCATCAAAATAATTTAAATAAATTGCTTAGCTTATGAAATAAATTATCTATGCACATATTAACATATGTAACATAGTTCCTAAGCTTATAACATGCTAGCATGATTTATTGCATAATTAATACATGTTAAAAATAATAATTTAAACCGATGGATTATTGAAAAAGTTAGGTTTTATCGAAGCTTGTTCGATATCTAACCTCGTTATCGGAGTCGATCGGTTGTAGGATAGTTCAAACTCAAACAAATTGAGATGAAAGAAGAAGAAAAATGGTTTAGTTTTCTTACTGGAGAGCTCACGGCAGAGAGAGGAAGAAAGAAAGGAGAAATGTGTTGTGTGATGTGTTTGTGTGCTTTAAGACACATTAATACTTAAGTAATTAGAACAAAAGAAACAACACACATGCAAGCACCTCTCGGATCTCTCAATCACAAGCAAGACACAAAGATTATTTTGGAGAGTCAACAATGTATATGTCATCAAGATAATATCTTCTTACAAGAAGTAAATACATGAAATAAAGTTTTTGAAAGAAACAATTTGCTTTACCACTTTTCTTCACATTGCCGTCGACATATGTGTATAGGGGAAGGAAATTTTCAGATTTTTGGTGTATTATGCATGTGTATAATTAACACTCTATCCCAAAAATTTGATACATCATCAAAGAGTAGTGTGTAAGCTTCTTTCTTCATTTCACAACATAATACACGGCTATAAAGCCTTAACACACATCCACTTGGTTGACCACTTAGTTTACTAGGTTAATGTGTACATTAGAACTTACTTGTATCAATTAATTCCCAACATAGCAGTTCATGCTCCAAAATTTACGTGAATATGTACACACTAAGTAGCTCACGCCTATTTCAATTTCTTATGTGTTAATATTTGATTTTTCATGCTAAATATACATATATATCATAATATATGTTTTAGATGATAAATTATATCATAGGAAAAATTATTGGTATCATTTCATGCAAGAAAACCCTAATTTTCGAATTAGGGTTTTCGAAAATTAGTGCATTGTCCAATAATTAATCCTTAATGTTCTAGCATTGTTTTAATGATAAATAATACTCTAATTACATAAAATAATCATAGGAATTTAAATACTATAATTCCTTGATCATTAGACTTGATTCTCAAGTCATCTCTAAACGTTAACGTTTGAAACGTTTCAAAACGTTAATTATCGACTCATCTCAAAATGGTCGTAATAAGGCTGTAATAACTTTATTAAATTATTCCAATAATAATGGAATTAAATTCTAAGCTTAAAAACTTAGAAAATATCACGAGCATTAAAATATCGATACGTAATCGACGTAGAAATAATACTGTTGAAATACGTTACCTATTCATATTTCTCAATTCACACTCGCTTGTGAATGAAACATAGAAATTTATTATTTCAACAATAATCGAAATCATTATTCGATATATTAATAATCAAATTATCATAATAATACTCTAATTTATGAAATTAATATCGTAATTAGGCGTTTAAATAATCGGGGTATTACAGGAATTGATACCAAGAGGCTAAGAATGAAGTTTGACCACTGAGCAAAAAAACGGCGCCTCTATTTTTTTCTTCACATAGGTCCAAAACCTATACTCACCTTTTATACAAATTAAAGGGACAGAATGGAGGCGGCAGTAGGTGGAGAGTTTTTAGGGATGAATGGGCTTTGGGCATTATTTAAGTATATGGGCCAACAAAGAATTATAACAAATATATTTAAATACAGACACGATACGAGCATAACACATACACAAACTGACATGATTTTATTTGTATTGACATGACACAGTAACAACACCATAAATTCAAATCATATAATTTGAAAATAAATTAATAATAAAATCCAATATATATATATATATATATATAATAAATACATATAAATATCATAGTATTATACAAACATGATAAGGATCTGACACGAACACAAACATGAGATAAAATTATTGTGTTCTTATCGTATCCATACGATTAGGTCATGTATACAATCAGGTTGGACTAATTTATTAATTTCGTATGTTTTTTGTGTTACGCTTTCATGTCGTGTCAAAAATCGTCAACTCTAATTGTAATGAAGAATGTGGCAATCTTTTTATGTTTGAGCATATTGTTAATTTATTGCATCTTTAGATGCTTCATTTTCGAACAAGAGGACAAGATCCACTCTTATGTCTGCCCGAGTAGGCTACTCTTTATCATTTTGGCATCTCCCCCGAGAGTTTGAACTACACGGACCGACAATTCCCGAGTCATCGAGGATCATCCCATTCCAAGACGTAGCTTGATTCTCTGTTCATTGGCCACTAGGGATCGAACAGTCGTTTGAAGAGGTCTTGACTACATAGCTCGGGCCCCAACTTCCATTGCCACAACTGCATCCGTCTCCTTTTACTCAACATTCCCCTCAATCAAAGAACATGCTCTTCTTTGTTTATGTAGAACTTGAGGGATTGTATTGAATATCTTGTACTTTTGGTATTTTAGTATCAAACTTTAAAGGTTCTGTAATGAATTTTGTGAATATGGTATTTGGTTATGTCAATTCAATTTTATTATTCATGTATTTGTGTGTAACATTTTAATATATACAATTTATCATACATATAAAACAAGGTTAAAAAATACTATCTCCATCCCACTCAAGATGACTATATTATTTTTAGGTTGTCACATTCAAGTTGATTTGTTTCCTTTTTAGGAAATAATATAATTATATCTTCAAAAGGTGTGGATCCTATTACTTTTTATCACTTTATACATTTATCCTAAATAATCATATTGAAAATAAATGAGTCATCTTAGGTGAGACGAAAGAAGACATAGACAATGGTGATAATTATTATCTCAAACTGTTGAGTATTAGAATAAATCGCAGTGGTAAATGTCTATGACAATGGTTAAAAATTATTGTCTAAAAGCAAAAAAGCGTTGTGGTAGATATCTGCACGACAATGATGATAATTGGTGTTCATGAGCTAGAACCATTACATAGATATCTAAGACAACAACAGTAAACATCGTTGTCTATGAACACTTTTCTCCAAAGTCTACGACACCACCACCTATGATAACAACGCTTTACAAGCTACGGCTCTAGGGGTGAGCAAAAAATCTGAAAACTAAATATCAATCCGAACCAAATCGAAATTTAAAATTCGGTTCGGATTTTCGGATCGGATCGGATTGAATTTTTTCAAAATTTCGGATTATCGGATCGGATTGAATTTTTAAATCCGAAAATCCGAATTATATATAATTTATACATAAAAATTATTTTTAAATTTAATATAAATACTTATAAGAATTAACAAAAATTGATTTCGGATTTTCGGTTTTTTCATAATTTCGGATTTTTCGGTTCGGTTCGGATTTTTTATAAAATATTCGGATTTTCGGATATTCGGTTCGGATTTTCTCTCTCTCAAAATTTGGATTTTCGGATCGGTTCAGTAATGCAAAAATTCAAATCGAAATCGAATGCTCATCCCTATACAACTCTGTTACTGATTGTTTTCATCGCCTTTTTGGTGGTTGTGTGGCTACTCTAAATTTATTTTGATCAATAACTTAACTTTCTTTTATTATTACATAATTAATCAAAAATTTGCAGCGATCTGCTTTGGATGATGTTTAGTATGATTTTGTGATGATTCTTGGTATTGTTTTATATATCATTTTCTATGGTTTGTCCTATTTATGCCGCTGGTTTGATTAGTATTTATCGGTTCTGACTTATTTAGTTCGTTTCAATGTTTTGTAGGAAAACGGCATAAAATAGGATGAATTGGATCTGCCAAGAATCAAATTTATTGAAGAGCTTCTCGACAGAGTTCAGAGGCGAAAACGCCAAAGTCGCGAAATCGGAGTCAGCGCGACGCACCAAGACGCAAGCGACGCGCAACGCCCGCGCGCCACCGCGTTGCCTCAACCGACGCTCGTGAGCAGCAAGACGCCACCAATTTCAGATTCGCTCGGCAATGGTGCGCCACCAACGCCCAGCCAGCCCCGCGCCCATCCGCGACACGCCAGCGCCAGACACCGCGCTCGCCAGCGCGTTCCACCCAGACGCCTGCGCCGCTGAGCCCGCCGTACAGACTCGACGCGCGCCCGCCCGCCGCCAGCAAGCGCTCCCAGTGCTCACGCACTCTCGGCGCCCGTCCGCGCTGACCTCGCCAACGCCGACCTCTCTCTCGCGCAGACGCCGCAACGCCCCCGCCAGCGCCAGCCGCAATGTCTGCATGCCGTCCGGCGCTGTCTCACAACTGGCGCTTCGATTCGTCCAGAATCTCGGCCCGTCCGGCGTTTGGCTCCGTCCGGTGCTGCGACGTCGTCCAGAGACTAGCCGCGTCCGGCGTTTGGGTCCGTCCCACGCTGGCTTTCATTTCATATAAATATACGCGCGCTAGGTCAAAAGAGGCTCTCTCAGTTTTGGTTTTCTTCTCAAGGCAACCGCGGGAGCTGTTCACCAAGTTTTTCTTCCAGAGTTCTTCAGGCGACACAACACAGATAAATCTTAGTTTAATTTCTGTTCTTTGTTTTCATCGAATGATCTAGTTAATCAATTTATGCTTTTGGATTTATCGTTTTATTGGAATCAATTTCATCGTATTATTGCTTTATGATTTCTCGTTTTGTGATTCTTGTGAATTCAATTCATAGTGACAGTGGATTGGATTTTCATGTTCCGTTGATTTATATTGCGTAATGATTTCCTGCTTTCGTTTAATTCATGTTCTTGTTGGATGATTTATGTTTATTGTTCATTTACAAGTAGACTTAGATTAGGGCTTGACGAACCCTAAGAATATGTTTGCTATTGCTTTTTTATCGTTTTGATTTATCGCTTTCGTAGTTCAACTAGGGATTGACAACCCCTGGTTTAGATTTAACGCTTTATTAGTTAGCTCGGGATTGACAACCCCTAGCCTAGGATCGCTGTTTATTTCTCGTTTTTCTATTCCCGTATGTTTCAAACCCTCGTTGGCATTAGAATGTTTAGGATTTAATTGCTTTCTGTGCGCAACACGAACAATAGCCCTGTTAAGTTTTCCTTGAGAGACGACTAGGGTTAACTTTCCCTACTACAACACCTCATTCGATTGTGAGTCAATTAAGAGTATACTTTTGATTGAAACAGATGACTCAATATCCTTTAGTTTTACCTATTATATTATGGTTTCTTTGCTACATAGTGAAATCTTCACATAAGATTCTTGAAAAGTTAAGCACGAATGTTGTACTTAGCCATGACTTAATTGACTTTTTATATCAATCAAATTGAGATTTAGTTTAATTTATCAATCCAAATAAAACATACTTATTATCAATTAAAGGAAAGAGAGAGAGAGAGATTCATATTGGTTCTGCAAGTAAAAATGAAGACGTACAGGAGATGATCACAGAGAGAAAAGGGAGAATAAGCGGAATTGGACTTAAAGCTATTGGGTTGGTTTATTATATATTTTAATTAGATTTACAATTTCATTAGTATTTTTTAAATGTAAGAATCTTTTGAGTTTTACTTTTTTCGAAATAATATTTCTGATCATAATTTTTGACAATTTTTGCCTAAGTAAAAGTTAAAACAAATAAAAAATTTAACAACTTTACTTTCTTGACTATCAAAAAGCGCTTAGGAGTTTATGGATTCTAGAAGAAGAAAAAACAGAAAAGAGAGAGAGAGAGAGAGCATGGGCATGCAACTAGATCATTAATTTTCTGTGCATAGGACAAGAAGCCACGGTGTCGTGGGTGGTGTCGCCACCGCACCAAAGCAGCCAGTTCTGGCCGCGCGATCAGAATTTTTTCAACTAAATCAATGGTTCATATTCTTCTCCCATTACATCGAATCTGGTGCCCTGCTTCGGCCGATTGTACTTTCGATCCGACTCACTCAATAAACAACAGTAGTGGTGGCGACCTAGACTTTGAACTTAAGGTTCAATTAATTATAATTTTATAAATTTATAAGAAGAATTTTTAAATTAAAATTAAAAATAAATAATAATTTTAATAAAACTATAACATCATTTAAATTGTATTACACCATTAAAAAGATTAAAGTTAAACATGCCCACCTCATAATATTTATCTTAATAGAATATGCTTTCATATAAAATATTTTATTTGTCTAAAGAATAATAACAAAAATCAAAATGAACCTTAATTTTCAATCTTCTAAATTAGGAATAAGGAACTACAAATAAAGCTTTGTTGAATTTGAACTTGAGTTCCTCATCATATAAATAATATTAAAATTTAAATAACTTTTCAAATTCATGACACATCATTATAAACAAAAATAAAATAATATAATAATACTTAAAGCTCAAATTGTAGGATATCAAGTTTTTCATTAGTAAATAAATATTGTAGCACTTGTATATAAGTGAAAATTATATTCTTCATATTTGAAATATCATCAAAAATTAAATATAAATATACTTTTATTGACATACTAAATATTTTATTAAGAAAACTTAGCACCAGTCTTGATAAAAGAAAATACAATTTCATCTCTCCATCACATAAAAACAAAATTACACTACAGCAAAAAATATTTTTTTAATAATTAAACTTTAAAACACATATAAATACTTAATATTTTTATAAAAATCAGGAGGGTCCACTGCCCCACTGCCCCCTCTGGATCCGCTCTGAACAACAGCACCTTTGTTGTACCTTGATTCATGCGTAGACAAATTTTGATCTGTGGTCTGAGTCCTTTTTTTTTCTTTTCTTTTTTCGTTGCGCCGTAATTTAAAATTCATGGAATCCTCACTAAGAATGGCAATGAACTGGATCTGGATCGGATTTTGTTAGGTTCAGATTCAAATTCGAATTTTTTTATTTGGGTTCGGATTCGATCCAGATCCATTGAGTCCAAAAAAATTAGATCTAGATCCAGATCCATAAGATCCGCAGGGTCGAGAGTCTATACCCGGATCCATATATTTTCGCTTCTAAAATAAATTCTAAATCAACTATAATTAATAGTAACACAATAATAATCTAAATACAAAATAATATTATAACAATTATTTAAAATTTCTACAATTATCACTATATTGGAAGACGTTAGTTACAAATTTACTATAAGGTAGGAAACAACAAACAACTCGATCGTCGGTGGAGTAAGTGGTGCGATCCGCCGTAAATGTCGACTGATACATAATTGAGAGAATTTGAAATGAAATTTAGATAAGATTTGTTTTGGGAGAATTTGAAAAAGGAAATTAAAGAGTTTTAAGTTTGAGTTATGTATTTAATTATAATAAAAATAGTATATATATATATATATAAACTAATGGATCTGCGGGTCGGATTTGGATCGGATCCGGGTCTAAAAAATTTCAGATCCAGATCCGAAATATGGGGCTAGGATCCATATCCGATCCAGATCCTGAAAAATGGATCTGGATCCACGGATCTGGACCGAATCCGGAATTCATTGCCATCTCTAATCCTCACAATATTGAGTCAGTAGATGTGAACGTACTGTATGATTTCTTTTGTAGAAGACAAAAATTTGAATGAGCTCCATCTCACCGTGAGTTCATCCTTATTTTTTGTTAAAATAATTATGTATTAATTATGGTGAGTAAGGATAATTAGATTTTGTTAATTTATAGTTAAATTTATTAATTTTCAATTATAATTTTTAATTCAATATTAGAATTTATTAATTCATAATTAAGGTTTATTAATTCATAATTAAGATTTATTAATTCAAAGTTATGGTTTATTAATTCATAATTAGGGTTTATTATTCAAAATTGGAGTTTATTATTCAAAATTAGGGTTTATTATTTTCAATTAGGGTTTATTAATTCAAAATTATGGTTTATTATTCAAAATTAGGGTTTATCAATTCACAAATAGAGTTTATTTAATTCAAAAATTAAGATATATTAATTCAAATTTGTTAATTTATAATTAAAGTTTATTAAACTAATTAATTAATTAATCATAATTAATTAATTAGGATTAATTAATTAATTAGGGGTGGGTCTCACTGTGCGCGCGCACGCACAAGAGACCACCCCATTGTAGAATTATATATAACTATACACTTTTTAGAAGTATGTATTCTCAATATTCAATCTTTTAATTTGTTACACTACACGACCAATTTATTATGTCTGTTTTCGATAGATCGAAAACAAGACTTTCTCCACCGAAAAAAGCCATTAGTATATCATAAACAAGGAAATTAGTCTATTTTTTTAATTTATCGACACAATTCCTTGTCCCGGTCGACTAATGTCTGTTTCTGATCGATCGGAAACAGGGCTTTCTCGATCGAAAACAAACATTAGTCGATCGGATACAAGGAAATTAGTCTTTTTTTAATTTATCCACACATGTCCTTGTTTCGGTAGACTAATGTTTTTTTCGATAAATAAAGTTTTCTCTACGGTCGATCGAAAATAAGAAAATTAGTTTATTTTAATGTAATAGATATAGGTGTAGGAAATTTCGTAAAAGATTATGAGTGATATATGTTTTAGTAAAAATGGTTAATTATGTTAGGGCCCATTTCTTTTTACACACACAAAAGAAAAAGAAGATCGGTAGATTCCAAAAACATCTTTATCATTTGTATCTTTTCCACAAGTTGAGCTAATTGAGAAGGCATGCGTTAAGGTATATTTTAAATATTTTATGGGTTACTTACTGGATTTATTGCAAAATAAAAATAAAAATTATGATTTAAAATCATATACATGATGAGAACAAGAATGAAAAAGGTGAAATTTTAAACAGGATGGAAACTCTCCAAATTAATAAGATAATTGGTCGGGAAGCTTAGAGATTCGTTAGAGATTCAGTGGTTCTTTCACTAATATGATAATACCACATAAATAAGTTGGTCTCATATACATCCATCCGTATATGTGAACTATAATATTTTTCTTCAGTATAAATGATATTTGATATTTTTCTTCAATGTAAATGATACTTAAGCAAATGATACTTTTACTTTAATGTAAATAATATTTTTCTTAATAACAAATGATATTTTTGTTTGTTCGTATGGTGCAGACGAATGTACAAGAGATGTATATATAAATTGTGAGTGTGCTACGTTTGTGCATGACATATAACATTTGAAAAGAGAGAGAGAGAGAGACTAATTGAGGACGACCTCTATAGCAGGACTTCATGGAAGAATAAAAAAATGAAGAAACAGAGAAGATTACAAAAATGACAGATGATCTACCTCTAGTATGAGTTGTGAGCATCCCCCACCATAAATTATCCAAACATAATTTCTTATTTATATATGCAACTTCAGTCCGTGAATGTGTATGCTTTTGAGCCCCACAAACATCGTATGCTAATTATTCCTTGCTTCTACATTTACCTTTTTATTTCAGTACGTTTCTTACTATTAATTAATAATACTCCTCATTATATAATATATCCATCATCCTCTCTGTATACCAACCCACATGGGATTTTTATGCCATTCTCAACATTGAAATAACAACTGATCCACAGTTTTTTTTTTTTTTTATTATTATATATTTTCCCGTATCGCCATATGTTCTTAGATTTTTATTTTCTTTTAACATCTTCTTTGGGAATAAAAAACAATAAGGAGTCTAAACACTTGTTTCTTCTTCTTCTTCTTCCTTTTCGGAGAGGGGAGTCTAACTACATTTTTTAAATTTGAGGTTTCTTTGTAACGAGAAACAATTTGATTTATTGAGTTTAGTGTGTCTGCATTTAGATATCGTACCGGTACGTACGGAAATATAACACACAAATTTAGTGAAAGATAAGAATTCATAAAAAAAAATTCCAAACAAACGAAAGGATATGTATGATACGGCTAATTCGAAAACTATTTGGAAGATCTTCAATCACTGTGACGCTATATATATATTCTATTTAAATTTCATTTATGCGCTTCTAAAAAATAGGGTAGCCGGGGCCATGAGTGTGACGCATGGTGCGGCTAGCTATTGTCGAACGATCAAAAGAACAGACTCTAAAATAAAATTATATGAGCATGCATATCTAAGAACTTCAACTATATCCAAGAGAATTATAATTGAAGGAATCATCAAAGTCGTGGCAGAAAATTCCCTAATAATTATGAAATAATGCAAAAGGTTATTTTCTTATATAACAAACGCACTAAGGTCATGCCAAATTAGTCGAAGACTTAGATAGTAATTGGCTTTCTCTTGTGATTTTTACTTCTTCTAGTTCTATGTATATATAAAAGTTGATATCCGCAAAGTAAACAAGTTTTATTCCAATTTGTTTTCACTTGTTTCTTAATATAAATATTTTGATTTCAGCATCCTCATTTATTAAAGGTGGGTTTGTTCGACGTGTATTGCTAACGAAGTCATTTTATTGAATAAACCACACGTACTATTGAAAATAAAAGTAATAGATGTTATAATTGGAAAAAATAGTATTATAATTACAACGTCATAATTGATCATCTCTGTTGGTATAAACATGTCTTGCATGGATAAGATGAGATTAATGCGTGACCACGAGGGACCCATCTTTCTCGTACATGCATGTCTACACATGGTCATGCACCTAATAAAAAAGCTTGATGCGTAGATAGGGTAATTAATTATAATTACGAGACTATGAGTTCATGACTTAAATCAGAACAGTTGAATCCAAGATAGATTCAATTAATTGCTAATTAACATCCAAGTTATACAATATTTTGTTATTGTTGCTACTTTGCTGCCAATTCGTGCGCGTCGTGTTATTATCGTATCGACACGATAACGACATGACATAATAAGACCAAACACGAACACGATCCATTAAGGATTTGTCTGACACGAACACGACACGAAAGGTATTGACAAAAACACGAATATGATATGATTTTTCTTTGTGTTAACACGATATGAAACGACAAATTCAAATCAAAATTAGAAAATAAATTAATAAGAAATAAGAATATATAAAATAATAATTAAATTAATATTAAATATATAAATTTTATCAAATTATACGAAAATGATACGATCCGACACGAACAAGAATGCAACACAAAAAATTATCGTGTTACACGAACACGATATGGATCCGACACGAACGCTACACAAAATTATCGTGTCCTTATCGTGTTGACACGATAAATCTAAACATTAACTCATTAATTTCGTGTGTATTCATATGGTGTTTTCGTGTCGTATCGAAAATTGTTAGCCCTACTTTCACCCATTGTTCTCATATATTTTTGTAAGAGTGTATAAATGCTTCGTTTTGTATTTTTCTATATTTTTGTAAGAGTGTATAAATGCTTCGTTTTGTATTTTTCTGAATTACAACTTAAGTGGTTTATATCTTAATGTAGTTATAGTAGATATTAATTTATTCATTTTTTGATTCAACTGGCACTTTACCATTCCCCAAAAAATGACTGGAAAACGATAGTTTTTATGTTTATGGCTAAAAAGTGGTCTTTCCATATCTACTGTGACTTAAAAGAAATCCATAATTAATGCCTTCTCCTATCTGTAACAAAACAATAATAATAACGATAACCATAAAATAAAAGGCAAATACAATCTGAAGCTATAAAATTCCACATTTGAAAATAGAGGCAGTGCAATTATTTGTGATGGCATGTAACCATCAAGATGCTGGCAGTGTGCATGTGTATATTTATAGGTTTGTGAAAAAACTTTAATAGAAGTATGAAGAGAACAAGTCTCACATGCATACCAATGATCATGTTTCTCTCTTTTGCACTTGTATCCACCCAGGGACAGAGCCGCGTAGCAGCCTTAGGGGTTCATGGACCCCCAACTTTTTAGAAAAAAACGTGTATTAGGCCCAAGTTGATAGATGAGATAGGTCCTGGATAGAGAACTCATCTTACCTTATCTGATAGTTATCTCATGAGCTCGTGATATTTAAAAAGCCCGAGTTAATTCATTATGCCTCTTTGGCAAAGGTAACTCCCTATTTGCACCATTTCTGTAATCCAATGTGGACAGTACATTCAGATATGCGAATGAAATTACAAAGTCGTTATACCCTACGTTGGGTTATAGTGTTATAAAGTTATTTAGAGCCAGTTACACAATTACCCTGCGTTAGGTTATACCGTTGATTTGTTCTCGAAGATAGTGTAGGATCCAATTGTAATTTTGAAATTCTCATAAGGTTACTATTGTAATTTTGTTACTTAATCTAGATTTTTAACTAATGTACCAAACAAATAGGATTGCTATCTATATTATCTAAAAATATCTACCAAACAACAAGATACAATACAAATCTCACATATCTACAATACACATCTTATTCTTATCTATCTTGACATATCTAAATATGTTTACCAAACGAACCCTTAGTATATAGGTAATCTATAAATAATATCCAATTTAATCAAATTTGGCTAAATTGCACATCTCTACATACACGAACCCGTGTTCGATTCTTGACAGTGACGTAATGCTATTTCTTTTTATGTAGATTTTCATAAAATTTATTTGATGTTTTAGAATGAAGCACCAAAACTGTCATCATTAATTGGAGTAATTTATTGATTCTCATCTTTCATTGATTGATTCTCATCGTGTAATATCCCAAAGTTTTAAAGCTAAGTTACGATAATATAAATCGTAAATTAGGGTTTAGTTTCGATAATTGAAATAGTAATTTATCGAAGCTCAATTTTGACTATCCATAATGCGAGGATTTTCATATGATATTTATAAACGATTAGTGAATTAAGGAATATATTTATATAATTCCTTCGAAATCATTATTCTAACGTCGATTAAATTTTGATAGTTAGTCTTACGTTATTTTCTAAGCGAAGAAACTTAGAATTTAATTCCTTATTATCAAAGGAATGAATAAGATGATTACGACTTTATGTTTAACGTTTTTTAGACGATTCGATTATTGAGTGTAACGTTTAAAGAATTTCAACATTTAAAGTCATATGATATTTTTATGAAATAAGAGTATTATTTTTTATATAATCCTACATTAAAATAACTTTAGTTATTAAAGGAAGAAAGATTGGATAAATTATTCTCATTTTTGAACTAGTGTTCGAAAATTCCAACATATGACATAGAATTATTCTTAATTATATTTCCTATGATTTAATCTATCATCTAAGACTTATATTATGTCACATTGCTATTAAATGGAGAAAAATAAGATATGTGGTATAATTGTATCATAGTGACCGAAAGTTTTGATTGTAGGTGTGAAAAGAAGAAAAATTCCATTTCTTTGATAATGATGTATAATTATTTTGATAGTGAGGCATTATTAATGTTAGGATAGATGAGTTATTAATTAAAGAAGTAAGATGTGTTATTTTGTTGTGTAGTAGCCGAAAAGTGTGTGCAAATGGGGAAGAGAAGAAAATTCAACTTTTTTTGAAAGTGATGTGTTATGATATTGAAAATGAAAGATATTTGATGTATGTATTATATAAGATGATAAAAAAAATTAAATGAGGAGTGTTTATTTAATGTGTTGGCCGAAAATTATCATAGTGTGAAATGTAATTAATTCTTACCAAAGATAATATGATCTTTAATAAAGTGATAAGATATTATTTTGTTTGCTAGTAAATATATGGTATTTTAGTAAATTAATCAAGTGTAAATTGTTGATTTTGAATTAGATATTTCCTAAAGCATAATTAATGTGTATGTCATCAAAATAAATAAAAATCACCTCCATATCAACTTGTGATTGCCGAAAACAAGAGGAAAGAAAGGGAATAAGATATTTTCATTAAGTTTGATAATGAAAGGTTGAAATGATAGGAAATAAATTAATTAATTATGTGATAAGAATAATATATCATAAAATGAACACAATTTCTCTCTCATTCTCTCATTAGGACCGAAACTTTGGAGAAAAAAATAGAGAGAGTTCATCACATTTTCTCCCAAATCCTAGGTTAGAAAAACGTTCTCGTCGACAATCGGTTCCGATTAAAAGGTTAGAAATGTTACAAGTTTCTTATATATGCAAAAATATTAGAAATCCATCCATGAAATCTTAAGTTATATGCTTTTATTATTTTATGTGAAATTTGAGAAATTATGTTGAATGTTTAAAGATGTTAATTAAATATATTAGTATGATGTTTATAAGCTTATATTATGAATTTAATGCAAAGTTAAGCATGTTTAATTTTTCTTAAATTTTCGAAAATCATATGTTGATGAAAATGAATTTTAGTTGTTGTTTTGAGCATTGATTGATGATAGTTAGTATTATTTAAGCATGTGTGATTTAATTCATAATTTTTGGAAAAATATTGGGAATTATTTCATGAAAAATTCGAAAACTATAGCCTATGATATATTGATGTGTGATTTGTGTATGTTGGATATTATGGCATATTATTAATGTATGATGATAATAAAGTGTTGTGTGAATTAATTAGAATTTTGAAAATTGTTTAATTAAATTTTTAAAGTTTTCAAAAATTGCCAAGTGTAGAGTTATGATGTCAAATTTTTCTTTGGCTAATGTTATTTGATATTATTGATCCTATGTTAATATAGTGTATTATGTGAATTTATAGGAATTTATGAAAAAGTTTTGAAAATAATATCAAAAGGGCCGAAAATGTTGAAATTGGGAAGTTAAAGTTTTAAATTTAATTTATTAGATGTGATCATATATTTAGTCCCAAAAATATGTTTAAGACATACTATGAATTTATGTGATTTTTAAAACGAGGTATAATATTCTTACATCGAAACGTTTTGTTAAGTGACGTAAGACTTTGAAAAATAAAGTATTATGCTTAAGTTAGTTGTATACATATGTATAGTTGGACATGATTGATTGTTAATGTGAAAAATCGATATTTATGTGAATGTTGAGAAGTATATGTAATGACGTTAAAAATGACTTAGTAAAGTGTAAATGTATGAAATATATTAGTGCGTGAGTAGAATTATGCTTTACGCCTAGTATGAATATGAGTTTCATTGATTAGATATACTAAGACGTGTAAGACGCATTGGAGATATAAGAATATCGCTTTTATAAGAGTTAATTTCATAATTGAAATAATTTTACCGAAAAATGTCAATATGAGTTCAATTTTGATTTAAATGATGAGTACGTGCTCCGAGGCAAGGTTTCGTCGCAGTTAAAAACGAGAAGTCATAAGTTAGAATATTCGATGAAAAGACGTACCAAATTGGTTAAAAGATACAAAGTCTTTAGAAGGTTTATATGTATAGTTAATAAATCTTAATAAGATTCAAAAGTTATCGATTTATTCTAGATCTTGACGATTTCCAAAAATGCGACCGACGTACTAAATTAGTTTTTTACGTAAAGGTGAAGCACGAAAGTGAGCAACGAAAGTAAAGGAACGAAAGTCGTTTTGAGAAGGAGAACGTACCAGGTGGGCTTTTTCTCGAAATGACAAATGTTTTATTTATGATGCTTTCTTCTAAATGAAAAGTCTTTATTTATGATGCTTTCTTATAAGAAATGATGATGAGATGTTATTTAATTACCTGCCCAAAATGTTTATGTTTTATGTATGGATCCTATCAGTGTTGGTTCGCCAACTATGAATGATAATCAAGTTGTTGGTTCGCTACCAACTATGAATGAAAATCGAATTCGGATCCTATGCTAGAAGGACAATTCCTGGCAAGGATTAACGTGTACACTATGGTAATCGCACTTCTTTGAAAGGTTTGCCCACCGATTCACGGTGTTGTGTCTTTGAATGGTTCGCTCGGCGGTCAAAGCGTCCGTGGAAGGCGGCCTCCTTCTACGACGCAAGATGATGTTATATAAGATGTGATATGGATCATACAGACAGAAAATATGTCTGGCCAGACAAGTTTATGAAAATGACAGAAAATGTTTAGTAAGCACGAGCATTTCAAATAAAACCTCGTGTGTTACTGATGGGGCAGTGTAATTCAATGTTGATAAATGTTTTCGACATAATTCCATTGAGTGCATTCTTGTACTCAGCCCTGCATGTTTATTTTTAAATGTGGAGGTTGAGCTGGTGATGCGATGGAGCAGTGTTGAGCAGTAGGAATCTTTTGTCGCTGAAAGTTAGTACCTTGAGTGCTCATCGTCATATGTGTAATTCACATGTTTTCCGCTGCAAGAACACTAAGTCATATGTTGATGAGAGAACTAGATTCCTTCATATCAGTTGAACCCTTTTGTTAAAGGTCCGATGTTCTAGTCTCGTATGTAAATTATGTTTGCTTAATCTTCAATGCTTTGAAGTTCTATAGGTATTCATGATATATGTCTCACAATTCGATGTTCCATGTCCTTGTTACGCTTCTTAATTCTCGTTCCGAGTAATAGTCTCTGCTAATCCGTCCTTTGGAATAGTGAGCTGTTACAAAGTGGTATCAGAGCAGTTTGTTTTCCTTGAATCCCAAACTTTCTTCAAAGTTAAGTCTAGATTGAGTCACTAGACTTGTTAGAGGTCAGTCGACTATGCTCAACACTCCATCACATCAAGCTCAACCAGAATGAGGTAAATGGTTTTCTCTGTTTTGGAAATGAAAAGTTTGAAGGTAGAAAATGATTAAAATGATGTTTCAAAAGAAATGAAAGTTATGGAAAATGGTTGGGAATGAAAGTTGTGAATGATGGTTGAAATGATGTTTTAGATATGAAAAGAAATGGGAAAGAGTTGACAGTGATATGAGAAAGAGATGACAGTGATATGAGAAAGTGTTGACAGTGATATGTCAAAAGTGAAATGTTTGAATTCGTGGAATTCAATGAGATTTATTGTTATGAACGAGTTATGTTATCAATGTTTAAATTCTTTCAATTACAAGTTGTTTATGGCAATGGATATGTTATCCCAAAAGAACGTAGACTGTTTAAGACGCATGATCCCTTTTGCGAAAGAACATAGAAAGATGAACTATGAGAATATCATTCCATCATGAGAACAAAAACGAGATAGAAATGAGAATTTCGAGTTGAAAGACAAGAACAACGAAAACAAAGAGAAGAAAATCAAAGAGCAGAGATGGAAATGATGGTGGCAAGAATTGAATGATGATTTTGAGATGATGAATGTCACTATACGACAGTGACATGAGTATAGTCTTTCCCTTTGGATGTTCACACGAGACGGAACTCCAAATTGACTATGACTTTTTCGTTAGAAACAAAATAGAATATGATCAAAGAATTAGTTGAGTTTAGTATTGTGGTTTACACAGAATGAGAGACCACGATGTGATAGAATTGTTGAAGGCAAGTTGAGAATTGGGTTTTTTTTTTCCAGTAGTATGAGTAGAGTTTCAAATGTATGGTATGTTGATAACCCTTACAATTTATGATGACCCATTACGAGTTATATAAGGTTTGGAATTTTATTCATTACCCAAGTTCTGTCATCGAGTTTAACTCTATGATCTAGTTTCAATTGAGATATCACTTGATTTTCTCACTTTTCGTGAAAGAAGTTTACAACCAGAAAATTTATAAAGTATCCTTTTGAAACCAAGTCCTCATGTGACTGAGAAGTATTTGTGACGGGTCTGGCCAGCCCATAAGACCAAAGAGATCTCAGTAGTCGTCATTCTGGTCTTCGGACACTATATCCCAATTATTCAGTTCAGGGAACATATTGGTTCAAACTTTAAAAGTTGTCGTCTTGAATTGTGAACCCGTACCACTTGTAAATTGTCACGATAAGTTTTCTTCAATCATTGAAACTAATAAGTACTATGTAGGTTGACTTATCTTGTCACCTAAGTTTTCAGAATTAGTAAATGATAGACATCAAGTTATGATGTAGAGAAGTTCTCGATGAGGCGAGATATATTTTTCCCTATGATACACATAGATATGATGACCCTTGATGGGCTTTTCAGATACTGATGACAGTGAATTTATACCACCTTGTGCGTGTTATGATAATGAGGTTATAAACGAGATACTCTTTAGCATTGAGTGCTAGAGTAAAAGCAAAGGAAAGTATAGAATATTCTTGGAAAATAACCTCCTCTTATTATATTATAACCAGAGAGATTACAACTTATATATAAGATAGTTGACTGTGCTTAAGACCTCGTTAGTAGATTGGACATGTCTACAATATGGAGGTGCACGAGACTCTTTTTAATGGATATGTAAGAAATGATAGCATCCCAGTTAACAAGTATCTCGCTTTATACCTTAACCCATATGATTATACTTGAGCGGAATTGATTTCGAGTATTTGAGACCTTAGTGAAACCTATGATAGTGAAATTGATAAATCATAAATATTGAGAAGTGTGAACAGCTAGACTAGCCCTAGTGTTTAAACCAAGTATGGAGAATGTATCCCCAAAGTCAAGATATGGTAATGAGGCACTTGTACTTGGAACTTAAGTTATGGTACACAAGCGTACTACTCTATCAGGTTATATATGATAACAATGACAGTTTTAATCCTGAAAGTGAGAACCGAAGTATAATGAAAACAATATGACTTTCAGATATCATGATCAAGAAAAAGGGACAAAAGTTGAGAATAGCAGAAGAAACTACTAGCTATCCTATTGTGAGATAGCCCAGGATATGATATAAGCTTCAGAAACAGTCTGACTACGATAAGTAAGATAATTCCTTTGAAGCAAAGAAGTATATTAAAAAGTAGATTCATTATTTAAGATGAAACCTTGGTACTCTAAGATACATAGACACAAAATGCATGTCTTGAGTGTTTTGAAATTTAACAAGCAAAACAACTTCTAGAGAAGTTTGTGAGGAAAATACATTCAAGGGAACAAAGGAAGAGATTCACATGGAAAGACCTTAAGATGAAGCTAATTGGGAAATATGTTTCTCATACTTATATGATGACAAATAAGGTGGAATTTTGGGTACCTCTGACATTGAAATGAAGCAAACATAGAATGTCAAGAAGATAGTGAAAGTACATAATGTTAGAGCAAAAGTATGATACGTCCCTAGTGGACAAGAGTTTTTAACTTATGCAAAAATATTTAGTTAATCAATGAAGATTAAGGGATATGACGTATATCTAAATAGGATATTACTAATGATGGCGCTAAAAATGCAAACATGAGGATTTCTCTTGAAAAGATTTTAGAGTAAGAATATATGAGATATATATATTCCTAAGAGCGATAGAAAGGAAAAGGAAACTGAATCCTTCAGACTGAATTAAGAATAGATGATAGTGACGGATACATCACAATCTCTACGACAAGATTAGACTGTCGAGGCAACAATGCCAGAGGATAAATCGACGTAGACCGAGCCGCATAATGCAATTGATAAAGGAATAACAGTAATGACAACCGAGAAGGATATGGCGAACAAGGTGACATGAGGCCGTGGCAAGGAGACGTGGTGCCACGAGGGAAAGGACAAGGATAAAAGAGATGGAGGTTTACCTGGACAGACAGGGACACCGCAAGCTAGAGCTTATGCTCTGCACCAAAAATAGAACGAACAAAACCAGGAAAGCCTGGCAGGTATGAGAAAATTTTCTCAGCATACCGATAATACTTTTGTTCGATACAGGTGCTTCACATTCGTTCACCGCAAAAGCATGTGTAGACACACTAGAACTCAAATCGAAAAAGCAAAGCAGGCAATGGAAATCTCTTCACCTATGTGAGGAAATATGGTCGTCACACATGATTACTCGAACTTAGAGTTGGATCTAGGATCATTTAAGGTTCTGGCAAACAGCTTGAACATAATATCCATGTGGGATGTAGAAATAATTTTAGGAATGGATTGGCTAGCCGAAAACTATTCCACAATCTTGAGTAAGAAGAGGAAGATTTCATTTCAATTTCTCAGAAAAGAAGTCACGAGTTTTCACGGATCAACATGGGAAAGAAGGTACCAATTATATCCGCACTATAGGGAAGGAGAATGATGAACAAGAAAGGATGTCGAGCATTCCTTGTCTATCTAAACGGAGAAACGACATCGGAAATAAAAAGTAGAGGATGTGGAAATTGTTCAGGAACTTCAAGACGTTTTCCTAATAATTTACTAGGTTACCCCTTGATAGAAAACTAGAATTCACTATCAACTTAGAACCAGGATTAGCCCCAGTGTCAAAAGCACCGTATTGAATGGCTCTAAAGGAATAGGAAGAACTTAAAATTTAAATTCAAGAGTTGTTGGATCTAGGTTTTATCAGACCTAGTGTATCACCTGTCTTGTTTGTCAAAAAGAAAGAGGTTCATTAAGAATGTGCATAGATTATCGAGGACTGAATGAACTGACACTTAAGAACAAATATCCACTGCCAAGGATAGATGAGTTGTACGATCAATTAAAAGGAGCAAGTATGTTTTCGAAGATCGATCTTAAATCAAGCTACCATCAACTCAAGATAAGACCTGAAGATGTACCTAAAACGGCTTTCCGAACAAGATATGGCCACTATGAGTTTATAGTTATGCCATTCGAATAAAAAAAAATGTACCAGCCGTGTTCATGGACCTCATGAATAAAGTGTTCCACCCGTACTTAGATAAATTTGCCTTAGTCTTTATAGATAATATCCTCATCTATTTGAGGAATGAGGAAGTGCATAAGGACACTTGAGAACTGTCTTACAGATATTAAGTATCGAACAACTTTTTGCCAAGTTTAGCAAATGTGAATTTTGGCTTTAAAAAAAATGATGTTCCTTCGACACATCGTGTCTTCAGAAGAGATCAAAGTAGACCCGGCAAAGGTTGAAACAGTGCAAGGATGAAAGTCGCCAACAACCCAAAATGAGATCATGAGTTTCTTAGAATTAGCTGGCTACTATCGGGTTTATTTAGAGATTCTCTAAGATAGTAGGGCCGATGACATAGCTACTCCAAAAAGGAATCAAATTTACATGGACGGATGAATGTGAGGCAAGTTTTCAAAAACTCAAGGAAAAGTTAACTATCGCACCGGTGCTAGTAGTTTTGGAATCAAACAAAGAATACATGGTCTATATTGATGCTTCCAAGAATGGACTAGGTTGTGTGTTAATGTAGGAGGAAAGATGATAGCATATGCATCACGACAACTTCGACCACATGAATTTAACTACCCAACTCGTGACTTGGAACTAACAACAGTAGTACATACACTAAAGAATTGGAGACACCACTTCTATGAAGTGAGGTGTGAGATCTTCACGGATCACAAAAGTTTGAAATACTTCTTTGAACAAAGAGACTTGAATATGAGTCAGAAAAGATGGCTCGAATTAGTAAAGGATTACGACTGTGGTATGAATCATCACACGGAAGATGCTAATGTAGTATTTGATGCCCTAAGTTGTAAAAATCAGTCCAAATTAGGATATATCCATACAAAAGAAAGAAAACTCATTGAAGAGTTTAAGAAAATGAAGATAAAAATAGTCGAGCAACCAGAGACGATCATGAGTCGTGTAGCCACACTCATAGTGACATCTGACTTGAGAAAATTTATAATAGAATAACAAAGGAAAGATGAAAAATTGGAAATGATACGGGTAATGATAAGGACATAACGACTGAAAGATTTTAAGGAGATATCAGATAATGTGATATTGTTTGACGAAAGGTTATGTATCCCAACCAATAATAAACTTAGGAATGAAATCATGAGTGAAGCTCATGATACTCCTTATACCGCTAACCGGGCAGCACTAAGATGTACCAAGATTTGCGAGGAAAGTTTTAGTGGGAAGAAATGAAATGAGACGTAGCCTCATTTGTCGAGCGCTGTCTCATTTACCAGCAAGATGAAGCACTACATCAGCGACCCTATGGAAAGTTACAGCCTCTAGAGATACCCAAGTGGAAATGAGATGAGATAGAAATGGATTTGGAGACTGGACTGCTAAAGTCAAAATGAGGTAACACTGCTACATGGGTAGTAGTGGATCGACTTACGAAATGTGTGCATATTTTCTGCCAATTTAGATTACTCATGGATCTGATAAGTTAGCTCAGTTGTACATAAGGGAAATCGTACATCTACATGGAGTACCAAAATCCATCACATCGGATAGAGATTCTAAATTTACTTCTAGATTTTGGACTAGCCTACAAAAAGAGTTAGGCACGAGGTTGAACTTTAGCATAATTTTCCACCCACAGACAGATGGACAGTCAGAAAGGACAATACAAACACTTGAGGATATGTTAAGGATGATAGTGTTGGATTGAGGTACAAGTTGGGAACATGTTTTGCCACTAATTGAGTTCGCCTACAATAAAAGCCATCAAACAATGATCAATATGGCCCCATATGAGGCATTGTATGAAAAGAAATGTCGATCACCGCTTCATTGGGATGAAGTAGGTGAAAGAAAAGTTTTAGGGTCTAACACCTTGAGTGAAATGATTGAGATTGTCTGTCAAAACAGACAAATGATAAACGAAGCTCAGGAGAGACAAAAGTCTTACGCAGATACGCGTAGATAAAGTTTTTCTTAAGATCTCTCCATCGAGAGGAATTATAAGGTTTGAAGTAAAATGCAAGTTGAGATAACATTTTATAAGACCTTACGAGATCCTAGAAAGAGTAGGCCCAGTAGCATATAGATTGGCACTTCCGCCAAGTCTGTGAATGTACATAATGTTTTCCACGTGTCGCAGTTAAGAAAGTACGTGTATTTTCCAAAACACGTGATCCATCATGATGATGTTATTCTTAACCCAGATTTGAATTATGAGGAAGAACCTACAACTATTTTAGATCGTAAAGTTCAACAGTTAAGAAACAAGTCTATACCTTTAGTGAAAGTCCTATGGAGATATCATGGACAAGAGGAAGCCACGTGAGAACTTGAGAATGTTATGACGGAAAGATATCCCATGCTTTTCTAAGGTATGCAAATTTCGGGATGAAATTTTTTTAAGGGTAGAATGTAATATCCCGAAGTTTTAAAGCTAAGTTACGATAATATAAATCATAAATTAGGGTTTAGTTTCGATAATAGAAATAGTAATTTATCGAAGCTCAATTTTCGACTATCCGTAATGCTAGGATTTTCATATGATATTCATGAACGATTAGTGAATTAAGGAATATATTTATATAATTCCTTCGAAATCATTATTCTAACGTCGATTAAATTTCGATAGTTAGTCATACGTTATTTTCTAACCGACGAAGCTTAGAATTTAATTCATTATTATCAAAGGAATGAATAAGATGATTACGACTTTATGTTTAACGTTTTTGAGACGATTCGATTATTGAGTGTAACGTTTAAAGAATTTCATCATTTAAAGTCTTATGATATTTTTATGAAATAAGAGTATTATTTTTTATATAATCCTACATTAAAATAACTTTAGTTATTAAAGGAAGAAAGATTGGATAAATTATTCTCATTTTTGAACTAGTGTACGAAAATTCCAACATATGACATAGAATTGTTCTTAATTATTTTTCCTATGATTTAATCTATCATCTAAGACTTATATTATGTCATATTGCTATTAAATGGAGAAAAATAAGATATGTGGCATAATTGTATCATAGTGGCGAAAGTTTTGATTGTAGGTATGAAAAGAAGAAAATTCCATTTCTTTGATAATGATATATAATTATTTTGATAGTGAGGCATTATTAATGTTAGGATAAGATGAGTTATTAATTAAAGAAGTGAGATGTGTTATTTTGTTGTGTAGTAGCCGAAAAGTGTGTGCAAGTGGAGAAGAGAAGAAAATTCAAAATTTTGTGAAAGTGATGTGTTATGATATTGAAAATGAAAGGTATTTGATGTATGTATTATATAAGATGATAAAAAAAATTAAATGAGGAGTGTTTATTTAATGTGTTGGCCGAAAATTATCATAGTGTGAAATGAAGAAATTTGTCTCTAACTTGTGATAGTGATAGTTAATTATGTGAAAGTGATATGTAATTAATTCTTACCTAAGATAATATGATCTTTAATAAAGTGATAATATATTATTTTGTTTGCTAGTAAATGTATGGTATTTTATTAAATTAATCAAGTGTAAATTGTTGACTTTGAATTAGATATTTCCTAAAGCATAATTAATGTGTATGTCATCAAAATAAATAAAAATCACCTCCACATCAACTTGTGATTGCCGAAAACATGAGGAAAGAAAGGGAATAAGATATTTTCATTAAGTTTGATAATGAAAGGTTGAAAATGATAGGAAATAAATTAATTAATTATGTGATAAGAATAATATATCATAAAATGAACACAATTTCTCTCTCATTCTCTCATTAGGACCGAAACTTTAGAGAAAAAAAATAGAGAGTTCGTCACATTTCCTCCCAAATCCTAGGTTAGAAAAACGTTCTCGTCGACAATCGGTTCCGATTAAAAGGTTATTAATGTTACAAGCTTCTTATATATGCAAAAATATTAGAAATCCATCCATGAAATCTTAAGTTATATGCTTTTATTATTTTATGTGAAATTTGAGAAATTATGTTGAATGTTTAAAGATGTTAATTAAATATGTTAGTATGATGTTTATAAGCTTATATTATGAATTTAATGCAAAGTTAAGCATGTTTAATTTTTCTTAAATTTTGAAAATCATATGTTGATGGAAATAAATTTTAATTTTTGTTTTGAATATGGATTGATGATAGTTAGTATTATTTAAGCATGTGTGATTTAATTCATAATTTTTGGAAAAATATTGGGAATTATTTCATGAAAAATTCAAAACTATAGCCTATGATATATTGATGTGTGATTTGTGTATGTTGGATATTATGACATATTATTGATGTACGATGATAATAAAGTGTTGTGTGAATTAATTAGAATTTTTGAAAATTGTTTAATTAAATTGTCAAAGTTTTCAAAAATTGCCAAGTGTAGAGTTATGATGTCAAATTTTTCTTTGGCATATGTTATTTGATATTATTGATCCTATGGTAATATAGTGTATTATGTGAATTTATAGGAATTTATGGAAAAATTTTAAAATAATATCAAAAGGGCCGAAAATGTTGAAATTGAGAAGTTAAAGTTTTAAATTTAATTTAGTAGATGTGATCACATATTTAGTCCCAAAAATATGTTTAAGACATACTATGAATTTATGTGATTTTTAAAACGTTATAATATTCTTACGTCGAAACGTTTTGTTAAGTGACGTAAGACTTTGAAAAATAAAGTATTATGCTTAAGTTAGTTGCATACATATGTATAGTTGGACATGATTGATTGTTAATGTGAAAAATCAAAATTTATGTGAATGTTGAGAAGTATATGTTATGACGTTAAAAATGACTTAGTAAAGTGTAAAGATATGAAATATATTAGTGCGTGAGTAGAATTATGCTTTACGCCTAGTATGAATATGGGTTGCATTGATTAGATACACTAGGACGTGTAAACGCATTAGAGATATATGAATATCTCTTTTATAAGAATCGATTTCATAATTGAAATAATTTTACCGAAAAATGTCAATATGAGTTCAATGATTGATTTAAATGATGAGTACTTGCTCCGAGGCAAGGTTTCATCGCAGTTAAAAACGAGAAGTCATATGTTAGAATATTCGATGAAAAGATGTACCAAATTGGTTAAAAGATACAAAGTCTTTAGAAGGTTTATATGCATAGTTAATAAATCTTAATAAGATTCAAAAGTTATCGAGTTATTCTAGATCTTGACGATTTTCAAAAATGCGACCGACGTACTAAATTAGTTTTTTACGTAAAGGTAAAGCACGAAAGTGAGCCACGAAAGTAAAGGAAAGAAAGTCGTTTTGAGAAGGAGAACGTACTAGGTGGCTTTTCTCGAAATGACAAATGTTTTATTTATGATGCTTTCTTCTAAATGAAAAGTCTTTATTTATAATGCTTTCTTTTAAGAAATGATGATGAGATGTTATTTAATTATCGCCCAAAATGTTTATGTTTTATGTATGGATCCCATCAGTGTTGATTCGCCAACTATGAATGATAATCAAGTTGTTGGTTTGCTACCAACTATGAATTAAAATCGAATTCGGATCCTATGTTAGAAGAACAATTCCTGGCAAGGATTAACGTGTACACTATGGTAGCGCACTTCTTTGAAAGGTTTGCTCACCGATTCACGGTGTCGTGTCTTGAAAGGTTTGCTCGGCCGGTCACAACGTCCGTGGAAGGAGGCCTCCTTCTACGGCGCAAGATGATGTTATATAAGATGTGATATGGATCATACAGACAGAAAATATGTCTGGCCAGATAAGTTTATGAAAATGACAGAAAATGTTTAGTAAGCACGAGCATTTCAAATAAAACCTCGTGTGTTACTGATGGGGCAGTTTAATTCAATGTTGATAAATGTTTTCGGCATAAGTACCTTGAGTGCACATCGTCATATGTGTAATTCACATGTTTTCCGCTGCAAGAACACTAAGTCATATGTTGATCCGAGAACTAGATTCCTTCATATTAGTTGAACCATTTTGTTAAAGGTCTGATGGTCTAGTCTCGTATGTAAATTATGTTTGCTTAATCTCCAACGCTTTGAAGTTCTAGAGGTATTCCTGATATATGTCTCACAATTCGATGTTCCATGTCCTTGTTACGCTTCTTAATTCCCGTTCCGAGTAATAGTCTCTGCTAATCCGTCCTTTGGAATAGTGGGCTGTTACACATCTTCCATTTCAAATCCCATTTTTCATGTATTCAACTAAATAATAATTATCTCGTTAACGATTAATTATCATTTATTAAGGTTAATTTGGTTACAATTTTTTTATTAATCTGTGTGCAAAAGCATAAAACGACATATAATAAAAATAGGATGGAGTATTTCTTTTCTCTCTCTCATTAATCTATTATCTTCTTTTTTTATTTAATTTATCCAATTTTTAAAATCTTTCGCCTTGATTTTTGTGCTCTTATTTTTTTATTTAATTTTTATTATGTTGATAAAATAAAATATGTATGCAAATAATAAACTATATATGTGAATTAATTTTCTCAATCAAATTTTTAAAAAGATTATGATAAACTTATTCTAACAACAGCAGTTGAAGACATTCAAGTTATTTGAACTCTCATTTTAAAGATGTTGCTAATGATAGTGCAATCAAAATATAAATCAATTGAATATATGAGAATTATTTTAGAAACATAATTGTTGATCACATCTTTATTATCAAACGTTCTTTTTTCGAAAGTCTAAGAATAAAATTATCATTATTTATCCAACTCTATGTCGAATAAGTATCATTTTAGTCAAACTCTAAACTACACTGAAATTTTAAATATTATGTAGTTTTCACCATATTTTATTCCAATCATACACATTTTATATAAAGCTATTCACTTACATCAAATTTCATACGAGTACGAAAATGCATCATTTCGATGCAAAATCCATATAAAAATGACACTATACATTGTATTTGCTCTTTTTGTTCACCTTATGAGATGATCGGGTTTTTTAGTTTTTTTTTATGTTGTCATGTAATTCAAATAATATTAAACTATTATTAAAATTGTTATAATTAGTTTTAAATTTTATTTTAAAATTACACTATAACTTTTCAAATTTATAATTAATTGGACCCAAACAAAATATTTCTGGCTCCGTTACTTAATCCACCAATTTCTGTCAATTTCTTTTATTTTTGCTGCCCAATTTTCCCACCTTAGTGCTTACTATTTTTTAATTTTAATTGAGAAAATAACTACTCAAACGAGATCAGTTATCCCAATCATCAAAATCAACGAAATAATTTTAATGGATCTTTTAGTTTAGTTTACTGCAGCCTTGATGATAGATTTAAATATAGGTGTCTGTCTCTTTTAAATACACAATATAGCTAAGTATTTGATTAAGCTTTAATACTTCTTAAAACATAATATTTATCCTTATTTTCATTTTCATTTTTCATACAATTCTTAATATTCTAATTACTACGCCATCTTTTAGTTTTTTGCTATTAATTAAAACATCCCAAATTCTATAATTTCTTTTATGATAAAATAAATCATTTAATTGACAAAAAATATTGTAATCGCAACGTTTTAAAATCGAGTAAAGATTGTGTTTTTTTGCAAAAAGTAACTCTTTAATTAACACTTTGCTTCAATTTCATCTATTGAGCAGACAAAAAAATGCTTTCTGGTTTTGGAAACAAGAAACTATTAAGAATTAATTAATTAATCTTTTCATGTTTGATTTAGGAAAAAAAAAAGTAGTCATAACTGCAATGCATAAAGTTTCTATACATAATATGTACATATTTTTTCCTCTGATGTGGTGGTAAATAACTAAATATAATGTCACAGACGTAATATCTTCGAAAACATTCAAGCAGTGAACTTTCTTTGTTCATGTAAAGAAAAGAGGTCGAGGATTTAATAAAGAGTTTGTTTACAAAAAAAGATGTTGCCAAATTAGATTTGACGAAGATGAAACAATGTCCCTAATGTATATTAAACTGAAATGGGAGTCATAATTTTAGGTTAATGTTCCACAATAAAAAATTGTTGCAAAGGGGTTAATGATTTTGCTCACACACCCTCCGATGTACATATGGGATTCTCTATCTCATTTTGTGTCCTATCATTTTTTTCTAAGTTTTAATCATTTTTACTTCAAGTTTAATTTCTTATTTTTAGTATAATTTAAGATTATTGAATAGGGTTCACTAAATCCATGTTATGGTTTATAATCATTTTTTATACATAACTTATATTTTTGTTGTTAAGAATTGATTATTTGGGTTGATTATTCCAAAATTATTGTATATATATATATATATATATATATATATATATATATATTAATTCCAAAAAATTTTATAATAAATGTTAATTATGGTTCACCATATAATGATAAATTTATATTTTAAAATAGTGAAATTAATAGTGGAAAATTTTGTAACATATAAAATTATGGGACATATGATCTCATCCGTCCCGTGAATCCCACTCTATTTAACAATTTCATTTGTGCAATTTTCACTTTTCATCCTTTGCAAATAATAAAAAATTTACCATTTGAAACTTCTAGTATGACGTTAATATACATAACTACTCTCCTACCCATGCTGCCATGCATGAGCATGAATTAACTCCACTGCTGAGATAGCAATGCCATGTAGATAGGAGAACAAATTTATCTATCAACTATATTTGATTTCAAATTTAATTAAACACGCTTACAAATATGAAAATTTTCCTTAATTACACCAATAAAATATTAAATTAGATATGCTTAATTAGGTAACGATGAGCAAATTGTATTTATATCACATAACACTACAAAAATACAGTCGATCAGCGACGGAAAATTCCGTCGCAAACTATGTTTGATCCGTCGCTAAAATAGATTAGCGACGGATTTGCGACGGAATGAGGGGGTCACTGGAAACCTGGTTGG
This sequence comes from Salvia rosmarinus, assembly GCA_036937905.1. NCBI lineage: Eukaryota > Viridiplantae > Streptophyta > Magnoliopsida > Lamiales > Lamiaceae > Salvia > Salvia rosmarinus. The sequence continues at coordinate 27,683,945 of CM072821.1, forward strand.
CAAACATCTAGCGACGGAACAGAGACGGAAAATCAGTCGCTAATCCACGACCTCGAGAAGGTCGTCTGATATAAAATCCGTCGTTAATGCGATGTTAATCCGTCGTTAATGCGATGCTAATCCGTCGTAGTTAGCGACGGACAAACACCGTAGCTAAAAAATACCGTCGCAACTCCGTCGTTAATACGATTCAAATCCGTCTCTGATCCGTCGCTAATTAACGACGGACATAGTCCGTCGCTAAAATTATAATTTTTTTTTATTTTACGTAAAAAAGACCGTCGTAAATCCGTCGCTAGTTACAGTTGGTTCAGTTATTTCACGTTGTTAATCCGTCGCTAGATATGCAATATCTGGACAGTTTCAATTTATATTTTGGACAGCCAAACCTGTTTTCAAACAAACCAATTCCATCCAATTCAATCTATACAATCCAAACTATCCAAACAAACCAATTTCAACCAATTCCATCCAATTCAATCCATACAATACAAACTATGAAAACAAACCAATTCAATCCATACAATACAAACTATCAAAATAAACCAATTCAATCCAAACAAAGCAATTCAATCCAAAAAACCGTAATATCCAAACAATCCCATAAAAAACAATTCTAAATCATACGATAAGTTTATAAATTCATATTACAACCCGAATACGACGAGGTGAGGGGAAACGGGAGCTCATATCACGAGGGTGGGGGGAAACGGGAGTTGGCCACGAAGCGCTCTAGGGCCTCCTGCTGAGCGCGCACCTGAGCTTGAATCTGTTCTTGCACGCTATCTCGCGTTCTCAGCTCAGCTTGCATTCTGGCCTCGTATGCCAGGCGCTGCTGCTCAGCTTCCAATCGGGCCTCGTATCCCTCGCGCTCAGATTTCCATCTGGCCTCCAGATCCAATAGATGTTGTTGATAAGCTATGGAATCAGCAGGCTGGGCACTCTCCACCGAATGAGACGACGCTTCGCTCTGTATGTATGTCCGTGATAGAGACCCAGCTCCAAACATCCTATTCTTTTCTTTGAGGAGCTCCCAAGGACATTTTGAGAATTTGAGTCCTATCAATTTACGGTGTCGTCTCATCACTCCCCAGATTGGCTCAACTGGGTCACTGTTCCTCAACCTACCTACGTAATATAATTTCATACAATTATTATTTAATTAAATGCTCGTTGTTGCGCTTAACGAATATACTTACCGCGATACTCCGAGCTTTCCGTCTCAGATAGCTCTCGTCGTCGGTGGCATGATATACGGAATACATCCCATGGACATCTTCTATGGCTACTCCACGCTCTCTTGCCTATAAATAAGTCAAACAAATTAAATAATTAACAAGTATCACGATTCTTAAATAAATTTACTATATCTAAAACTTCAAAGTACTTACAATCTCTCTCGCATACTCGAATGCAGAGCGTGAGCCACCCCGATGCTTGACTATCCCAGTACCCTCGCCATCTGGCTCGGACATCCTGTTGCTACGGGCCTTTGCCGCCTTCTCTTGGACGTCTGTCCGAGCCCAATATGCCTTCCAATTATCCCAATCTCGCTCAGGGATAAATGGAGGTGGGTTGGGCGAGTCCTTATGCCGCTTGATCTTGTGAACAAGATCTTTATAGCGCTCGGCGGCCTTTGCGCACCAGTAGGAGTAGACCATGGCGTCGTCCATCGTATCATCCCAATAAAAATATTTCTGCAAAAAATATATGATTACAATATGCAAAGGTCGAATCATAAATGACTTCGTATAAACAACACGAACCTTGAATTCATCGAAATAAATCTGCTTGAACTCTTGAGGCACCAATTTCCAATTGAAGCCGTTGTGATTCATAATTCTGGAATGACTCGTAATCACGCTGGCTATATCATTGCTCGGACACAAAATGCTACAATTTACGTGAAATAAAGACATCGAATGCTACAATTTATTTAAACTGAGACATACAAGAGATAACATACCCATTCACAATGGCTATCTTCTTCATCCACTCTCTAGATGACACTCCACTACTGCTCGAGGGGGCGGGGCTGTGAGACAGTGCCTCCATGCCTTCTTCAGGGTTTGGCGGTGAAAGCGACGGCGTGTATAATCACTGGGTGCCTCCTACGTGATGACGAGGCACCTCGTCCCTCGTGAGACATCGCAAACAAAGGTAAAAAGTTGTATTAAAAAATCACAAATAATACATATCATAACGTTTTGTGTGCATACTAGAAAATAAAACGTTTCTTGTGCATACTGGTGACAATTATCGTCGTCGTCATCATAACGTTTTGTGTGCATACTAAAAAATGCTATAAATTCACAAATAATGCATATCATAATGTTTTGTGTGCATACAAAAAAATGCTATAAATTCAAACCCTATTCATCGTCGTCGTCATCATCATCATCCAATGTATGATTGAATTCTGACTCTGACAATTCAACTTCATCATCCTCATTATCAGATGTCTCTTCAATGTCTATGAGTGTACCGTCAGGATGAACTAGTGTCGTGTCCTCATCCACAACGACATTAGTAATCGAACCTAATCATCCTCTTGAAAAGGGAGGTACTATCGATGCAGAACTCTCATCTGAGACTTCCACATTAGATCGAGCTTTAATTTTGCATACTTCTCACCACTCTTTCATAGATTGTTTTAAACTTGGATATGCACAATAGTATACTTGAATGACTTGATTGGCGAGGATAAACGGTTCGAACTTGTTATATCTTCTCGTATGATTTACCGAAACCAACTTGTACTCGGAATGAATTGATAACCCCAATCGTGAAGGATCAAACCACTCGCATCTAAACAATGTTGTGGTCTTCGTTGGTAGCCCAGGATATTCCAACTCACAAACCTCCAATAATCGACCATAAAAATCGAGTTCTTGCGTGTCTGTACCATAAGTTTCACCTTTAATGCACACTCCACTATTCATAGTTGATCTTTGTGATCCATGTTCTAATGTGTGAAATTTGTAACCATTTATATAATACCCTGGGTACGTCTTAATTAGAGCTGAAGGTCCTTTGGCAAGAGACAATATAAACGGATTCACAATGTTGTTAGTATGATCTTTGACCTATTATTAGTAAAAAAGCGATTAGAATGACTAAACGTACATATTAAATATTTTCTACTAATAATCATCGAACACTCACATATGCCTCAAACCAAAGCGGAAGCCTCTTTCAATCGACCTTTGAATATCGAGCTAGAGATCGTGGATTTGATCTTTTCACATCTTGATGAATAAACTACATCAACATATATTCTGAGCCTAGTTAATAATAATAATAATAATAATAATAATAATAATAATAATAATAATAATAATAATAATAATAATAATAATAATAATAATAATAATAATTAACAATGAATTTTAAGAAAAACACGACACTTACGCCATGTAAATGTACGCAACTTCAACACGGTTGAGCAACACGTATAAACGAGCAAAGATCATATTCTCTACTATCCAAATATCTCGTTGACATATTTCCAAAAGGTCTGCCATCTTGCTTGAAGATTTGAAGCATATCTGGATAGTCTTCGTGCCTAATCTCCGCTTGACCATGATGCAAATATCTGAACTTCGTTCTTACGTGATCATCAAAATAATACGAGCAAAATGTCGATGCTTCTTCTACTAAGTAAGCATTGCAGATAGAACCCTCAACCCTGGCTTTATTTCGTACGTTGTTCTTCAACTTACGTAAGTATCTACAAAATTTAGAACGTTGTTCTTATATATATATATATATATATATATATGTATATATATGTGTGATAATGTACGAGCAGTACCTTTCAAATGGATACATCCATCGGTATTGAACAGGCCCTGCAATACGGGCTTCATCAGCTAGATGAACCGGAAGATGTTCCATGGAGTCGAAGAAACTAGGGGGAAAAATGCGCTCAAGCTTGCATAAAATCACTGGAATATTTTCTTGGAGCCATCAAGCCCTATGTTTCGAGAAGTTAAATCTTTGAAGAATAAAGATCATTCATTACTGACTTTCCAAACATTGGGTGGGAGAAGTTCGCGAAATGCAATCGGTAGAATTCGCTGCATGAAATGTGACAGTCATGACTCTTCATCCCAAACATCTTCAGTTTTGTCATGTCTACACATCTACCCATGTTCGAAACGTACCCATCTGGAAATCTTAAACCTCTTACCCACTCACATAAGACTTTTTCTCACGATTGTCAAGTGTATAAGAAGCCTTTGGATATTTTCTGTTGATTCATTCATCGTCAACTCAGTGCAGAGCAAGTATAAATTAAGTTCTTCTCTAGATTTGTTCGTATCTTTTGTCTTCCCTTGGATATTCATGACTGTGTTGAAGACATTATCGAACACATTCTTTTCTATGTGCATGACATCCAAACTATGCCGAATCAAAAGAGAACTCCAGTAAGGTAGATCCTAGAAAATACTTCTTTTCTTCCATCCAGTTCCAAACTGCTTGGATATTCTGCTATTTATTTCATCACTGCTAATCTACATTACGGAGACTAGTCCCATACCCATAATTAGTGATGAGCTCATCTCGATCGCTTACGGTGGATCGTTAGTAATCACGTGTTCTTTCGAAACCTCTTGATCCCTTCGAAATGGGTGATTAGGAGCTAGAAATTTACGATGGTTATCAAACCATGATCGCTACCACTTTTAGCTAAAGTAAAAGCATCGGTATACTTCATGCAGTGCGGACAAGCTAATCTTCTAGCTGTACTCCATCCAGACAACATAGAGTATGCAGAGAAGTCACTAATTGTCCAAAGTAATGCAACGTGCATTTCAAAATTTCGCTCAACGATACATCATAAGTAAAACGCCGTCATCCCACAAATCTATTAACTCGCTATCAATGATTGCAAAACACATCAATCTTCTCCTTCGGATTACGCGGTCCGGGCACTAAGATCGTAAGAGACATGTATTGCTCCTTCATACACGCCACGGGGAAGATTATAAGGGTCGATATAACGAGCCATGATGAATATTGCTTTCCGATTGACCGAATGGCTGAAAACCGTCGATTGAGAGTCCCAATCGCACGTTATGAATTTACGATGCAAATAAGGAAACTTCGTGTTCAAATGTTTCCATGCAATTGAGTCTGCGGATGACGATGACCCCATCATCGACCGACGATGCATGCCAACGCATATTTTCCATTGTAGCATTGGATGCATACAATCTACGTAGTCGAGGAGTTAGAGGAAAATAATACATCTTTTTATATGCTACTTATGCTTTCCGTCGACTTCCACCAGCTCGAGTATTGCTATTGAAACGAGGATGGTTACAGAATTTGCAGCTCGTCAATTCAGAATCTTCGCGCCAATAAATCATGCAATTAAATGGACAACAATCAATTTTGTGTACGTGCAACCCCATGCCACGCAACAATCTCTCCGTCTTTGTAGAAGTCATCGAGCACGAATTTCCATCTGGATGCGACTCTTTCATCGGTTTGATATTTGATCAAAACCCTTCTCGATAATGTTGTTCTCTCGCTTCCAACTCGAAGTCGAGCCACAAATGACAACGTGTGTGATCCGAGCAACCCGCCACGAGAGGTTTATCGGCGAGATTCAACATATCGTAAAATTTTATGCATCGAATTTGGCTCCTCTTGATCTCGTCAAAGTTTAAGCGTGGACCAGCAACATCCACTACCATCGTATGATACGTATTTGGTTGACGGTTAACATCCGAATCCACAACATTGTCCCTACTTGTGGTTGTCTCTCCTTGAAATATCCATGTGTGATAATTTGGAACAAATCCAAATTTTGATAAGTGATATCGCACGATATCTTTCTTCGATAAGGTATATTCTTACACTTCTTACACGGACACTTGATTTTCTCTCCATCCGCGAATAAAAACTGAGCACTGGCGAATTCAATAAAACTTTCAAGTCCATCTCGAAATTCAATATTTAATCCACCAACCGAACTAAACCTCTTATACATCCACTCACGATTTTCATTCATTCTTCAAGCTCCTAATTATAAATAATTAATTAAACATGTTCAACATAAGTTGTACAATATAGACTAATTATACACTCATAAATTTATTGAGTGGAGTGAGCAAATCTTACTTATAATTATTGGTTAGTTATCTACGAGGCAACATAAACCCAATTCAAGTTTCATATACTTAACCTTAACCTAAGCATGAAGTGAGCAAATCTTACTTATAAAACATCTTATTCTAACAAAATTTCGTGAGTAAGTTTTATAAAATTAATCGCTGTTTCATTCCCTATCATGCAACTGAAATCCGTGTTTCTATATAATACTTTACCAAATCATCACCATACAACTGAAAACATCTTATTCATATACTTGACCTTAAACTAATTAAGCATGAAATGAGCAAAAGACACTTATAAGTCGCCATATAATTATAAACCATTTTATTCATATAACAATTCTAACAAAATTTCGGCAGAATAAGTTTTATAAAATAAATCGCCATTTGATTCCCAATTAAACCAAACTCATCCAAATTTCACAAAATCATCACCATATGCCTAATTATACACTTAACAACTCAAAACATCTCACGAAATGATGAATTTATCATCCCAATTCACATCCAAGCTAAACATATTCACACCAAGCTTATCAATTTCTCGCAAATATTTTTATCAAACACCACATATGCGTACAGTTAACTCACGAAACGATGAATTTATCATCCCAATTCACATCCAAGCTTATCAATTTCACAAGCCCAAATCACAAGACTAACATTCAATGCATCATTTTCACTATCAATTCGGTAAACTCAATTCAATTTTCACTATCAATTCAATGCATCATATCTGATATTTTCACTATCAATTCAATACATCATATAACAATTTTCACTATCAATTCAATGCATCTTATACAATATTTTCAACAAAATCAACAAATATATAACAAAATAAAAAAATGAAATATAAATAAAATTTGATCCCAACTGACGGACGATGGCGGGGGCGGCGGGGTGGCGGCAGCGAGGCAGGGGCGGCGGGCGGCGGGCGGCAGTGGGGTGGGGGTGGCAAGGTATGGGGTGGGGTAGGGGAGGCGGGGGGCGGGGTGGGGGGCGGTGGCGAGGAGGCGGCGGCGGTCGGGCACTGACAGGGGGTGGGGTGGGGCATGGTGGGGTGGGGTGGGGTGGGTGTCAGGGAGAGGAGGTAGAGGTGGGGTGGGTGTCGCGAGGCGGCGGTGGTGGTGAGCAGGCATGGCTGCAGGCGGCAGTGGGGTTGGGGTGGGGAGGGAGGGGGGAGGGTTTTTAGGTTCAGATATGAAATTGGGGAAGAAAGCCCGTTTGTTATTAAACTTTTTAACGGCGAATTAGCGACGGAAATATCCGTCGTTATATTTAAAACCCTATAACGACGGAATCAAGGTCTTAACGACGGAATGACTTTAACGACGGACACATATCCGTCGTTAATTTACGTACATAATATAAAAAAATAAAAACATTTTAATATAACGACGGACTACAGTCCGTCGTTAAACTTAGCGACTACTTTACGACGGAAATTCTATCGCTAAAATTAACGACGGATTTTGTCCGTCGTTAAAATAGATAAAAAAAAAGTAAAAATAATCCGATTATTTAACGACGGATTAGCGACGGACTATGGTTAATCCAATAAAAAAATAACAAAAAAATTAATTTTAACGACGGATAGTGTCCGTCGTGAAATATAACGACGGAATAGCGACGGGTATGTCGTCGTTACCAGTTCGCGCGAGAAATTCCCGCCATGTTACGTCGCTGATTCGTCGCAAAAAAAATTCCATTTTATTCCGTCTCTAATCCGTCGCTGATTCACGACCCGTATTTTGGCCGTCGCTAATCCGTCGCTGATCGGCTGTATTTTTGTAGTGTAAACAAGTATAAATTAGCAATAATATTCACATTTATAGTCTCTTAGGATTCAATCTTCACCCCTACCTTCCTCAAATTAAAATAAAAAAGTAAAAGATATTATATTTGCAGCTAGGTTGTAAATTTTAGTTAAAACATTTAACGACGCTTATAAAACTTTATTATATAATTTTTTTTGGAAAAAAATACAACTGTCAATGTATATAAAATCAATAAACTAAATTTGTCACCAATTCAATTTAAGGTTTACTAATTTTCGCCCCCACGAGCTTAGCTCAGTTGATTAAAAGCTAATAGTTTTGGAACACTGATCAATGATCGAGTCATAATAGCCAGTGTGGGAGTTTCACCCTCTTTAGGGTGGCTCCTTGTGGACACTATGCAAAGTCCTCCTTATAGTTTCTTAACCATTGAGTCACCATGATTTACATAATCACATTCTCATGGGGCTGAAGTGTTGGGCTCCTAGAGGAGAGCTTCCCAGCTTGGAACATGGGTTTACTAATTTCCGTTAGGTTTCACTAATTTCTAATTATGAACTATTGATTTTCAATTATATTTTATTAATCATAAGTATAATATAATTAGGATGAATGAATCGTGCATCCATATGCACCAGAGTGTGCCTCGTTAATTGTAATAGTATGCAATAGAACCAAGTCATAAATAAAGAAATAATATTGTTAATTTGCAATAATTAAAATAATATAACTAATATATCATGAAAGAAAAAATATTAAATATTATAAAGTTGTATAATAATCGTTAATGACTTTTATAAGTCGTTAATTGTAACTTGATAAAGCATATCTAATTGATTTAACAAGTGTAAAATTTATATTTGGAAGCTTAGCTTAATTGAGTCAAATATAGTTTCTAGATAAATTGATTCTCGGATCCATATAGCTTCACCATCTCAAAGAAATTTTAGTCAAATATAGTTGCTAGATAAATTGATTCTCCTATCCATATAACTTCAACATCTCAACGGTGGACGTGACGTGCCCACCATGAATAGTAGAGTCATTCTTAAACCAAGCTGAAATTTATTGCATGTACTTTATTGGCCAAGGTAAGAATTAGAATGTAAATAATTAAATAAATAGTCGGTTTGGGACGGTCCACACTACAAAAAAAGAGAGAAGAAATTACCGTGGGACAATTCTGTCGGCAATCATAAAAAATTCGTCGGTAATCATATTTATCGATTGATTATCGATGCAAGGAATTCGGTAAAGTGAATTTATATGATCAAAAGTTATAGGTTCGAACTCCAATAATGCTTCTATGAGTTTGAACCTGTCAATATTATTTTCCAAGTCTCGTTTATCCGTCGCATGTGTGGTTTCTGTTATGCGTATGAACGCGTGATTTCTAAAGTCTTGCATCGAAGATAACGATCATGAGTTTCGTGATATCAAATAAAAGGGGAATGTAAGTAAATAAATATGTGGCGCGTTTATGTGGTCCCATGATATATTTTTTGTCATTCTTCGATTAATTGGGGAATCAATTAAAGGTGCTATGTACTAAGGAATTTATCAGAAAAAACAAAGAAAATAACCTTTATGTTCAACTTGTCTCTTCTTCGGGTTATTGGCTTATGAAGTGTGTGAACTGCTACATACTAATAGAAATATGTCGAAGTTCGGAAAAATTAAATATGAAGTTGATGGACTCATTTCATATAGGAAGTCTTAGAAAATTTAAGAAAATGAAACGTAAATTGTACCTCAAAAAATTGTAACAATGAAATAGCGCATTGTCATTTTTATCAGAAAGATGATATATATAGGGGATGAATTAAATGAGAATTATATATGTTTTAAGAAACTAACAATTAATCTAGTACGTTTATTTTGTGTAATCTAATGGTCATAATTTTTTAGATTTGTTAGGTATATGATTTTCAGATTTTATTAATTAGGAATATTATTGTAATTTTCTGTTTTTATGTAACTGATTTTGTGAGTTTTTAAAGGTATTTCCTTTTATATTTATGGTATTTTGATTTTGTATATCTTTTTTGTATCTGTAATTTTATCCACCAAATCATCAAACAATATAATCGGTCCATCAATAATTATTTTTTTAATTTGATTATGCAGTATCGATTATTGAAAGTAATGATTTTAATTCTTTATTTTGCAATTAGTCATAGAAAGTAATTAGATTATAACCAGTCGAGTTCATATGTTTATGCTTTAGATCACTCTGTTTGTGCACACTATACTGAACGATATGCATATTAATCCATTTATTTGCGCAACTACTATCTTATGCACAACTACTATATAGTTATGCATATTACCCAAATCATAGGAATAACCATAGTTGTGTATCTATCATTTATTTTCTCACTCACGAGTTAAGGGATTTGCGGTACCGAATTATTATCCGTGATCTTTATTTTTAAGGTAATTTTATAAGTTTTATTTTTACATTAATTATTACTCAAATAATAATTCTCAATTTTATAAGTTTGATTCTTAGTTCATGTTTTGTTCGCATAACTACTAACAATCATATGCACAATCATTATAATTTTATGCAAAACTGCTATTTTCAGAAAGAAAATCGAATTGTAGATAGAGAAAGCAAAAAATTAGGGATATGATGAATCTTTAAAATGACCCTAGTGCCCCTAACGCGTTTATAACCATAAAAAACATTGTAAAATAGTCAAACTCGTTTTTAAGCATGATTAAATATAATCCATCAGATCATATGAAATCTAGGGTGATGATTAGTTCTTAGTTCTTATCTTAGTGGTGGTTCTCCCTATAACCAACCCATATATATATATATATATATATCAAGATCATTTTGTTTTTCGTATGATGAATATGATTAATGTTCAAACTTCTCCAAATTAAATAACTTTTCTAAATCACAACTAAGTCATGCAATAATGAAAATGTATGTTTCAAAAGACTAGAATACAGGCTACCTGTGGTTTTCCTTAAGAGTAAAATTTACTTATATTCAACCCTTGTCAATAAGCTAATAAGTGATTAGTTCAACTACATAAGGTCTAAAAATAGTAAATATTTTTGGATTTTTGTAGGTTGAATATGTTTATAGTGGGAATTACAACTACAGTTAAGCATGTGATGGTGCACACATACATCTAAAGTCATCAAGCATGTATATATATACTAACAGTGCGATCGTTGTGAGACTAGAATACCTAGAAAGAATCACCCACAATTATTGTAGAAATTGCTATAAGCAGTATCACTCATATTTAGGATAATAGGATTCCCCAATCCTACTCAATACATGTAAAATTTGTTTTGGTGCAAGAAAGTCCAAACTCTAAAATAAATTGTGTAATTATGATTTATGTGATGGTTGTAATGTGCCATCAAATTAAATAGATTTTTTCAAGAAAAAAGGGAATATAATCATTAACAAGAGCAAAAAGAATTGTTTGAAACTATAAGATCTAAAAACACCCTTAACATTTATTCGATTTCACATATACTAAATATTGCTTGGAGCGAAAAATTAAAGCCCCAATACACCCATAAATCCTTAGCTAGTACACAAAATCCAGATCCCCAAATCTTGTATCCCAATATGTAAAACTCCAAGAAAGGATGGGAGATCATATCTCCTCTCTCGTCCACATATTCGATCTTACAGTAGACAGCAGTGTAGTTACCGGCCGTATAGAAAAATTAAAAGTTATTAACACTTAAATACACTAACTTTGGACCCATTTTAATTTTTTCCATGAACTTTAAAAATTATCACAAAATACACAAACTTAATAACTTTAGTGATTTTACCATAATTTCAAATTCAGGCTAAATTAAATCTGACTTGATATTTCAAAAATTTACCATAGACAAAGCGTTCAGTGATATAAACGACATTGTTAGAGAAATGATATCAATTGTTTTGATCTCAACTAGAACCAGACGATGAAACAAACGAGAAGACATGATTTTTTGTCGATGTTTTATGTCTTCTTTCTATGACGTCGTTTATATCACTAATCATTTTATCTATAGTAAATTTTTGAGATGTCAAGTCAGATTTATTTTGAGCTGAATTTGAAATCGTGGTAAAATCATTAAAGTGATTAAGTTCATGTATTTTGTGATAATTTTTAAAGTTGGTGGAAAAATCAAAATGGACTCAAAGTTGATGTATTTATACAGCAATAACCCAAAAATTAATAATAATAACTACTGGGGCCTAAAACAAGGGTTATGAGAGATAGTGATGATAATTTGCATGGCAGTTGACAACTAGCATATTTTGGCAGTTGCTTCTGCCTTCACATGCTCTGCTTTTAGGGTTTGTAATCTTCCAACACTCACTGTTGCTATATAACTCACCACTCCTCTCCTCTCCTTCTCCATTCCAACCACTCACCATGGATTCCTTCAAGATCTTTTCACTCCTCCTCATCTCCATCCTATCCGTTACCTCCGCCGCCATCCAGCCCGACTGCGGCTCTTGCTCTCAACCCGCCCCCAAGAAGCCCCACCCCACCCCCACCGTCGACCCTAAACTTCCCGTGCCCCTCCCCAAACTTCCCGTACCACCGGTCGCAGTCCCTAAGCTTCCCGTACCCCTCCCCAAACTTCCCGTACCACCGGTCGCAGTCCCTAAGCTGCCCGTACCCCTCCCCAAACTTCCCGTACCACCGGTCGCAGTCCCTAAGCTGCCCGTGCCCCTCCCCAAACTGCCAGTGCCGCCCGTTGCAGTGCCCAAACTACCCCTGCCTCCCGTCGCAGTCCCCAAGCTACCCCTACCCCCAGTCGCAGTGCCCAAACTGCCCCTGCCGCCAGTCGCGGTCCCCAAACTGCCCCTGCCGCCAGTCGCGGTCCCCAAACTACCCCTTCCGCCGGTTGCAGTCCCCAAACTACCCTTGCCGCCGGTTGCGGTCCCTAAACTGCCGCTTCCGCCAGTGGGAGGAGCGCCGAAGGGCAAAGGTGGGTGCCCCCAGCCGCCATCTAAGGAGGCGACCTGCCCCATTGACACACTGAAGCTGGGTGCATGCGTGGATCTTCTGGGTGGTCTGGTGCACGTGGTGCTGGGAGACCCCGCCGTGAACGAATGCTGCCCCATCATCTCCGGCCTCGCCGAGGTGGAGGCCGCCGCGTGCCTCTGCACCACCCTCAAGATCAAGGCTCTCAACCTCAAAATCTTCGTTCCCATAGCTCTCGAGCTCCTCGTCACCTGCGGGAAGACGCCGCCTCCCGGCTACACTTGCTCTCTCTAGATTCATCCCACGTTTACGTAAAGTTCATATCTTTTTAGGTTAATTAATTGCATAATCAACATTTTATGAATTTAGATTTTTAATTTTTATCTTATTGTTTGCAGTGCAGGTTTGTGGATTGAAGTATCTGACATGAGAGGATGTCACCTTAACTTCTCAATTCCATGTCGTCGTCGTTTCTAGTTGTCTTCCCCCCCCCCCCCCTCCCGATTAATCTCTGCCTTTTTTCCTTGTTGAAATATTTTATTTGCAATTTTTCATCATGATTTCATTATGTAAAAGTAGTTTCAGTCATGTACTGTCTGCAGCAGGCATGGAAGCAATTGAAGATTGATGTTCCATTTTCTCAATTGTAATTATTTATTATTTCTCAGGAATGAGATTGTATTGTGCTTGAGATACATGCATAAAAATGATGGTTTGAGCATTGGGTTTTTTAATACTTCCTACTTCGGGAAATGGCGTATTTTAAACGGTTAAATTAAATTACTAACTTGATCCATATTACACTTTCATGTAGCACTCGCATTTTACGATACTAGATATATTGTTTGTATATTTATGATTACTCGATATAATAGTGACAGAAACAGAAGAATGTAACAAAAAATCGCTAAAATTAAAAGGTAAAAACTGTGTACATTCAAATATATATACGGTGTATCTATCCAAATTAAAATTCATCAGTCAATAATTAAAGTTTATAATTAATCTTTAATTATGATTAATTAATACCTAATTAATATATTATTACTTACAATTAAAACTTAATTAGAACTAATACGCCTTTATATTCGAAACGCACCGGAGCGTACATTAAAACTACAGACCGAATGAAACAATGACCTCGATGAAGAAGGGGATTTCCAATCAAGTTGATGAAAAGCGTTAAAAGTTGACAACTAAGCTTATCGTAGTTGGTTTTTTCATAAAACCAATAGCCAATGAGCACATGACAAATGGACTGGGAAATGGTAAGATATGAGGAGGATATAAAGAGAATTTGAATAATAGATTAGAGGAGTAAATATCCTTGGAAACAATATTGTCGGACGTGCATGGTATGGTAGATTGTGGGGACGATTTCCACATTACAAGATTAGGGGCACATGAACTTCCTTTGTCGTTGCCCCCTTCACAATGAGTGGTGCCTAATATTACACTTTCTAATGTATTTATTTTCTCTACCTTTTCTTTATATAAGTACCGACCTTCATAGTACATATATCTATATCTTATTAACAAGATAGTATGAACAACCCACCTAAAAATTTAAAACTTAAGGAATAAGTATAAAACATTCCCGCTGTCCCAACAATCTTGGTGGGTATTCATTTTAAGACCGTCCCAAGATAATTGGGTCATTTCCTTATATGGAAATAATAAGGGAAATTAACCCAAAATTAGAATCAGATTAGGGGTGACTAATTGAGCCCTAATTTTATTAATTTGTGCTAACCCAAATAAAACCCATTCCCCCCCCCTCTCTCACAAATCTTGATCCATTACTCATCTCTCTCGAATCTTCTGAAACCCTATCACTTGGCCTCAGACGGCGCTCTCGTCTCTCTCAATTTTTCTCAAACCTTAGCTCGCCGCCTTCATTCCATCTCTCTCAATAGGTGAAAACCCTACTGCTTCGCCGCCTTCTTATTCGGATGTCTCTCTCGCTTCTTTTCGCTCTCTATGGGTGAAAACCCTACTTCTTCATTGCCCTCTTCTTCGGACGGTGCTCTCGCCTCTCCGTCTCGCTGGGTAAATCCACATCGCCCCCTCACGTGATGATGCATCCGAGCGGTAGGCTCACCGGCAGAGTGGGTTTACCCCTCTATCTTCCTCACCCTTCTGAACCCCTATATCGCTCTCACTCTTCTTACCAGATATTTCTCCACCGCTACCCCCCATCGTCACCACAAGCACAAATCCGTATTTTATCCGAGACAGCCTTCAACCTTTCACGGTCAATGATGTATTTGACGACAAGGCTGATCTTTTGTACCTTGGCGACGCTCACCGACGGCGTGGAGGGAAAGACAGAGCAGTTCGAGGGATGGGATTGGTCAATATCTGACTTGAGCCTTGTTTATTTTCCTCCCATCTTTAGCTAAGTGTTGTAGACGGATGCCGTTGCAGAAGTTGAGGAGTCGGTTGAGAAGGAAGTGAGAAAATTGAATGTTCAGGCTGGATGAATGATCGATGATGATTTGGGTAAAAAAAAATTGAGATTGAACGCCCCTTCTCTAATTCTGGTGAGATCTAATCTTATTCAAAGTTCTTGGCATTTTGTGTTGGTGATGACATTGGCTGAAGTAGTGATCTATATTGGTGATTCTATGTTATTGATTATGTGTTGTTGATTCTGTGTTGTTGGATTATATGTTGGGATTAGATCGATGATATGTGTTGATGATTCTGTGTTGTTGGGATTCTTTTGTAGGGATTGAATCGATTATTGAGTGTTGTTGATTCTGTGTTGGTACTTTTCTGTGTTGAAATTCACTTATATTGAAGAAAAAATTGATGCATATAAAAAATGCACATTACATTCAAAAGTGCATCAAACTACTTGCACTTTTGATTTATAAAGTGCATATAAAATGTTTTAGTTTACAAAAAATAATGATTAAAAGCTTGCTTTTTAATATCCTTCAATTTGTAATGTTTGTCCTATCTCCTTAATTCCGTCAATGTTGCCCATTTCCTTGAGAAAATTGATGCATTGAATTGCTAGTTTCACTGGTACTTCTAAATTATGTGGAAGTTGGTCTAATATTCCAAGTGCTCATTTTTTCATGTGTGAAATCTTGCAGGAATTCTGCCCTTTGACTTTGAAAATCTTAATCATGTGACCCTGTAAATTGAGAAATACATTGTTAAGTGTAATGAGAGACAACTTGTTAAATGAGTTCATCTCTGCATATAGAAGTTCATCTATTGTTTTGCATGTTGTTTCTATTTGTAGAGATTGCTCTAAACCACCCCAGTCATTGACATTACAGTCTGAGGAATTTGGGGGTAGCTACACTAATTTGATGTTGAATCCATTTTGACTTGCAACAACCCTAAATTCTTAATCATTATCTTGAATATGAGACCTTGCATTATCTTATTGTATGTATATATCCTTGCTTGCATGCTCTGGCCACTTAGACATTATTGCTGGTATGATCTGTGAGACATTAATACAGTTGAATATTTATTTGTAAAGAGCATTAAATGAAAAAGGTAACAAAGGAAACTGATCAGTGATGATTTGGGGGGAAAAAATCTGATGCTCATTCATTAATTTTAACAATAAGCAATAAAAACAACAGGTCAAAAACAATAAATGTAAGGAATCTATTCTATAATAGCCTCACATTCAATACCAGTCAATTTGTCATTACATTCAGACATAACATTTGTGTATTCATACTTTTTTATCAAACACTCTTTAATCACCATTTTGGTAATTGAATCAATTGACTTTATCTTTGGTGTACCTATAATTTTGTTTTTACTGTTTTTATTGGCTGAAACTTGAGTTGTGAATGGAAAAATGTCTATTTTTCATCAAATAATACATCTCCATTAGGGGCAAACAAAGGTCTGCACACAACACACATAAACATGATTTAATTTGGATATGAACTTCTTGCTTTTACATGTCCTATGAGGCTCTGTTTATCCAGGTGCTAAGTAAAATATGTGGGATCCCTTGATAATATAGAACCATTTCTCATCAATATGCATTGTGTCGTGCATATTCTTGAACCTGATCCTGTTGAGTATTCTGTCTAATTCTAGTGCTTCGAGTGAGAATCTCATGTTTAACAGCTTGTTTGGAGCTGTTAAATTAGGCTTTATGACTGATATATAAGCCCTAATCATCCCTGATTGCACCCATTATCCTATTGTGCTCTTACTTATGCCTAAACCTACTGCCATTTTTCTTATGGTGTCTCTTTTGCTATATTTCAGATTTGAAAGTAATGTGAGGTCAAGGTGCACTACCTTATGCTTTTTTCGATTTTTTTTCCCACTGACAAGATGAATCACTTCTCATTTTTGTTGTTGAATCTTTACAGCTCCCCACAACCTGGATACCGTCTGTCTCAAGATGGAGAACGTCTGTTGAGCTTCCGAAAGGTTGCCTCGAGGTGGTTTGCCACCAATGCATGACTCAAGAATGAATTGGACTACTTGGTTTCTTTTTTCTGTAAAAAGATCCTTCTTTACAATGTTTTTATTGGCTATTTTGTGTTTTTAAAATAGTGTATTGGTTGAAATAGTTCCTCATATTTATAGGTTAGTTGGATCACATTTGACTTGAATTTTAGGTATCAAACTTAAATTTTGCCTTATGAAATTTAAGAAGGCAAAACTGTCTTTTCAATGTGTATTGTTGGTGTCGAAATTTTTTGCCCCAAAAATTTCAATAAATTTTCGGTTATTCTGGCTCATTGTTTATGTTATGTTTCAATTTTTATCATTATTTATTTAATTGGTTTTTCCTACAAAAAAATATAAAAAAATCAATTAAAATTCCAACAGAAAAAAAATTGTACAAAAGTTTGAATATAAAATTATTTAAAAACACTAATTATAAATATATCACTAACTCAATACAATTAGTAATACCCTTAAACACTAATCTAAAGCTAGGGGTGTGCATGGACCGAACCGAACCGAAAAAATCGATCGAATCGATCGGTTTCGATCAGTTCGGTTCGGTTTTTAAGGAAGTCGGTTTTCGGTTCGGTTCAAAATTTTAATTAAAATCGATTTTCGGTTCGATTTTCGGTTTTACGTTTTAGGTTCGGTCGGTAACCGAACCGAACCGAAACTATTATTTTTATATATTTATATATTTTATATAATAATTAATTAATATTTTAATTAAATAATTAGGATAAAAATATGTTTATTTAAATATATATATATATATATATATATATATATATAAATTTATATTTCGGTCGGTTTTTGATTCGACGAAACCGATCGATTTTTTCGGTTCGATTTTCGGTTGGTCGAAATTATAAATCGGTTCGGTTCGGTTCAAAAAATTGTTCGGTTCGATTTTCAGTTTTAAAAATTTCGATCGGTCGGTCGAACTGACCGACCGATGCACACCCCTATCTAAAGCTTCTTAAATCCCGTGCCCAAAAATTTGACCTCAAGATCATTGGAACAAAGGGAGTAACAGATAAGGTTTACCATAATTTTGAAAAAGTTTCAATACAAAAATATTTTTCTTATATTAAGTATATATATATATATATTAAGTTACTGAACTATTCTTAAAATTAAAATACATAAAAATTAACTCAAATATGCTTACCTTACACATTTTTAAATAATACTAATAGATAAACTTATCATATCACATTACCATTAAAATTAAATAAATAGCAAACCCTTAAAGTATTTTATTATAAGTATAGATATAGATATAGATATAGATTAGCTGAACTCAGTAGTTTCTTTTCTACATAGAATCCCGCAAGTCTTTAACATGGAAAGCTTAAGCAAAATAAACAACAAAATTTGTATCGCAATTGCCTTTTTGCAGAAATAGTTGTCTCAAGTTGACATTCACATGACTCAATGACAAAATTGTCTACAATTCTGCATCTCCAAGTTAAGTTTACAACACGCTTAGTTGTATAAAGAGCATAAAAGGTAACATTTGGCATTGGGGAAATGATCCATAATCAAGCCTTGATGTATATAAATCCATATATGGGGTCGTCTACTTCAATGAGAGCTTTCACTCAACCAAAAATCAGCACAAGTTCAGCTTCCAGAAATCTCATCCACTACAGCTACAGCACTACCGCTAGCAGAAACTGTATCGCCTACTGAACCACCTCCACCTGCATTTGGTACATCATCAACCTCCTCAATCGAGGATGCGCCGGTAGGTGAGGTCGAACAAGTGGTAGGTGAGGCCGAACGCGTGGTTGCACCAGTGACGCGTTCGGAGTGCTTTGATTGGTTCAAGGCATGGCAGTGTGGGCAGTAGTAAGTAACATATGGATATTCTTCTTTCCTTGCCAGACCTGAATATACAAATGGAAAAGAATGCTAGTTGTTTAATCCCACATCAATGCGATCAAAATGCTACCTACATACATGGGAATAGAAATGTAGTTGCTGTTTACCATTGTGCATAAAGCAGTTTCCACATATTAGTGCGTATGACTGTGCGGGATCCTCTCCCACAAGTAAAGCAGCAAATCGAGCAATCCATCCTCCATCGTGCATTGAACCTGTTTGAGGGTGATGCTCTACAACCATCTGATGGTGCTGGGACATTGTACTGCCCTCAAATCCCACATGATTGGACATTTCTTCCCCAGTATTTGTCGTACTATCATTCATGGGGGATGGTTTCCTATTTCGTAGTCCACTAGTCCTTGCAACTTCCAAATCACTGCTCTTTCCAGTAGAAACATTCTGCTTAGAATCATCTTCCATATATAGTTTCAGACCAGAATCTGCACCCAACTTGGACGCCAGCACTGTGGCGGCAGCAGCCTTGGCAGCTGGATCTGTGTCGTACCTCTGTATTTAAGAATTTACACAAGGATGGACACACATGTAATGAGATAGTAAGGGAGTAGGATAAGCAGACCAACTTTGTATTGAGATTTTATTAGCCGAAATTAATAATATCCTGCTTTCTCATACAGTTACAGATTCTATACAAGTTCAAGTCAGCACACTGTTACTCGTTACCTGTATCAGCTGCTGGGTAGTATAATAATTAGTCTTCTCTTTCAGTTCATCTAATTTTGCTTGCCTCTCAGCTCGAAGCTTTTCGAGTGTCTTGTGGTCTTTCTGGTCAACTGTAAGACGCACATATGCAGCATAGTAAATAGGGGCACATCATAACAACATTACGTTTCTTGTAAAATAATGTCATTACTCATTTGAATACTAACATAATAGCACTATCAGTGATAAACCCAAGTAAGGCATATAGTAAACATATAGTAAACATCTACAGATGTCTCGAATATTACACTGCCATTTTCCTCCAAGCATAAAACAAAAGTTGAAAAATACTATTACTAACACACATGCACGCACGCCAACACAAACAGAGACAAAGATGCAGAGAGAACAAAGAGCAATCAAGTGCTTACACATCCTTGTGAAGCTTCTGAGTGTGAAGTAAGTAATTGATGATAATGCTGGCAGCAGAAACACCGGTAAGACACGCAATGCCCTCATTTTCCAGTCCAAGCCTAAAGATTTAGTGGTCATGATAGCATAACCTAATGCAACTGCCTGAGAAGTTATGAAAAAACTTCATTATAAGTCATAGCACTCAGGTAGACCGTAGATAAACACAAGCAAAGGATAGAGCGGAGAAAAAATTATAACGGAGCCATTCCTAATTCCAACTAACCACCAAGAGTGAGCAGACCGCAGCAACCAATCTACACCCCCAAACAAAAAAAGATACAGACCGGCAATCCCCAGAGTAGTACCAACAAAACTGATGGTAAGGCTTGACTCGATTACCATATTAAAAGGAATAGCAAAACTAAAGCAATTCACCTCAAGAAGAACTGTAAATAATATCAGGTGCCTAGTCATTCTCCGCCAGCTATTTGAACGTCTTGTAATCCTCGAAAGAATAGCGGCTTCTTCTTTGGATATATATTGCAATCTCTTTTCAAAATCATCCCCATGTAGTCTAAATATTGCACCCCACAATCTTGATAACAGTCCCTTCTTCTTCACCGTTTTTGGTTTAACCTCAGCATCTGTCGATGTGGTAGACTCTTTAACGTCGTTCTTAGAATCTGCAGCCATCCCCTGCTATAGACAGGACCAGAAATTAAACTTTCAAATCAGAGTTCATATCTGTCTGCTTATGTTTCTGAAATAAAAGAATTACACTACAAAGAAACAAACGAGCATTGCATATTACAGCCACCATTAATTTTCAACAACAAAGTCAGGACACGACCACTTACTCGAGAAAAGCACCCATCCACTGCAAAAACAAAAATCCTATAACCAGCTTAAAAAACACAAAATCGAGTAAGAACAACGATTGAGCCAAAAACCAACTAGAGAAACCACAAGGATCAAACACAAATTGAAGAAGAAGAAGAAGAAAAAAAAAGAACTCCCCAAATTATAATCACTCCGTGAAATGAAATCTAACGTTTAATCAAATTCCAAAACCAGACTCAGAAAACGATCCAGTCTACCCACCCCAAACTACAGAGTGGCCCGCATAACAAGTTCCGATCGAACAAGGATACGCGAAAACCCTACAATGCGATAATCTCACCTTTGTCCCGATTGGAGCTGGCTCTGAATTGCGATGGGAAGAAAACGTCTATATTTTGATAAGAATTTGAATTACGTGATGGAGGTTCTAGATCTTTCAATGGAATTAAGAGAAAATCGAAGCAGCGGGCTTCGCAAATAAACGAGATGACGCGTATCCTCTTTTCTGAAATCGGAAACCCATGTGCCAAAGCACTTATTGAAGAATTCAAAAGAAATGTCATTGATCACACTAACAACGAGTTTTTAGATGTCTGAACTCATTTTGATTGTTCAGATTTTAATATTCTTTTTCAGGAAAAAGTCCATTACCAATACGTATTAGATTATAGTTACCAATTTGTGATTACCTTAAATATTACTTCCAAAAATATAAAATTACATTAATTGTTCCTATCATAAATATTAAAAGAAAAGGATTGTGAAACTAAATAGAGGTATATGAAGAAAAATAATAATTTTAAATTAACATTTTTATATTATAGTTTTAGGACATTCCAAATCCAACTAGAGAGTAGATTTACCAGTAATACAAAATGGTCTTTATAGTGAACTTCAAACTATCACTATCTTTTCAATTTTATTCGATTTCAACGGTCGAAAATGATTTAATATGATTTGATATATATGTAAAACAAAATTTTCTATTAGCATGTCTATGGATGTTAATGGGTAGGTTTTAATCGATGCGAAACCGTTCAAAACATATTGAATTTTAAAGCAGTGGTTCTGGTTTCGGTTCCGGTTCTAGACCCGCTTTAGACCCGAATCGTTTAGATCCATAGTTTGATGGTTCGATCTGGATCTAGTTCTTGTTCCAGAATCAGAATCAATACTTATTTATTGATTCTGGTCCGAGTAAAACTCGTCTATTGACAAGCCTAAGTTTAAATAAATAGACTTGTCAATGAGCTAGTTTTATCCATATCGATTCAAAATCACTCATAACACATTAAATTATAAAGCAACGGTTTCGGTTCTAGTTCTTATCTGATTCTGGTCCGATTTTGGTTTCAATCCAGCTCAGTTCCGAACCGCTTAAAATCCATAGATGATGGTCCGGGTCTGATCCGGATCCAGTATCTAATGGGTCGGTTCTAGAATCAGAACCATTACTTATTTATTAGTTTTGATCCTAGTAAAATCCATCCATTGACATCCTTAAGCATGTGTAGGGGAAGATTCAAGATTACCGAATGAATGACACGTACATCTGGTACGGAGGCCACTAGTAAATTGAAAGCACAGATAATATTAGAGTCCTCCAATAAACATTGGTTGGGATCACGATAGAAATGTCTCGACACTCAAATCAGTAAATAATTCAAATAATGAAGGGAATATTAATAAATTAATCATATTCAATAAATGAGCAATACAAGATATTAGAGAATTCAATGTTTCTATTTGGACAGTATGTCTAGCCGATAGCAATAAGAGTAAAGAATCACAATAGAGCCAACTAGTTGAGCGATGGAAATTGTAGAGATTGAGAACTTAGGAAGGGAGAGTAAAGGGAACCGATAGTGGAGAGATCATATGGTCACTAATGATTGGACACAAAAACTTATGTATATCTGTTCGTACGGTACGGACGGATAAAAGTATCATTTATTCTTAACAAAAGTATCATTTATATTGAAGAAAAATATCATTTGTTTTTTACACTATAATTCAAAAATATCATTTATAGTGAAAAAATATCATTTGTACTAATAGAAAAGTATCATTATCCGTACATACAGACATTCGTACATGAGACCGGCTCATGATTGGATGACCTTTTGGAGCTAGACGGACTATACTTAAACGAGGGATGTACCGCGACTAGGTTTCCCATTAGATGCATGCTCCAACTCCAAAAATAACCGCTCGAACGTTCTAGAGAAAGATCTCCCACAATTCTCCAATAACTTCCTCACCAAGTAATCGCTATTTCCAATACTTGACCTGACAAATCTACATATCCCCGTATTCAGGGCCTGATAACAATTACTACAATTACTTGTAAGCCTTAAACTTATTGATATGAAGATGGTTTGACTCACCTTACTGGACTGATCCATTATAATTAGGCCTAATATTTTAACTAAATAGACTTTACGGATTGCACAACAATCAAATTCTTATAGACCTTTCTCAACTTTCGTTACCAATATTTTCTTTTCGGGATGACTATATTTGCATAAATTTTTGAAATTTAAATATTATATTTATCTCAATAATATGAAATAAAATTTAAAAAATTAAGATATGTTTCACTATTTTGCCCATAGAGTGTCTAATGAATTAAGAAGGATTATTCTGCGCATAAATATGTGATGGTCCCTGACGATACGTACTAGTGTATGTGGATATACAAGTTAGATAAATTTAATTTTTCTTTTTATAAGATTGATTTGGTTACTGTGGCAGTAGCTGTCATTTAATTGATAGCAGTTCAGTACTACTGATCAGTTCACATAGAGAAAGTCTTGTTCAAAGTGATACCAGTTAGCAAATCTACTGACTGCTGAAGCATCTAGTTAGTTGGACTGATAACTGATATGTTTGCGGAATATGGTGGTTACGTTTTTACTTTACTGAAAACTCAAACAGACGTAAAATAATTAATCGATCGAATATGGGCTTAGTCAGTTTTCAGTTTGTCTCTCCAGTATCAAACTGATACTGATATAGTGTCTTAAAATAATGTTGTATGCTGGTGATGTCAGTTCCATAATATACAACATAAGTAAGATACAGAAGGTAAAAACTAAAGTTAACAACACTTGATTTTAACGTGGTTCGGAGAGATCAGCTCCCGCATACGCGGACTGATTGCTCAGTCAATCCACTAACTGAGATTTGGTCTTGTTTACGGATAAAAAATATAAACCTACATACAGACTTGACATTTCTGTATCCCGTTGAACTGGGAGTTCCTCATACGCTTACTGGTGCTACGAAACCTTTGAATGCTTACGAGTGCAGTCGACATATCCTCTTGCCTACATATACAAGATAACCAAGTTTTCAACAACTAACACTTCTTTGCCTACTTGTCCAACTTCTACTTAAACTATGAGAGTTTTAGTAGAGGATTTTCCAACTAAAAGTTGAGTTGTCACTGAAGACAAACTTGTATGTCTAGTCTTGAGATATACAAGAAAGATATCCCAGACTTAAATGAGTGTATACTGAAATCTTGAGCTGATGGATATATTTGAGCACTTAAGGTTTACTGATAACATTATAAGCTTCTTTCTTAGAAATCGTTGGGTATAAGTTCTTGAGCTTTGAGCTTTGAATGCTTAAGAATATTCGATTGCGCAGCGTTTCGATAACCTTTAAATGTTGAATTTTGCGCATATTTATAGATGTGATGATGAATAGTGTCATTGGAGGGAGCACCAATCACATCCATAATATTTTTTGTTTGAATTCTTTCAATTTGAATCATCGTACGTCGCTGTCAGGATCTACATTATCATACATTGTAGCTCTAAACTCTAGAAAAATGATCTAACATATCAGAATCATCTGCAGATACGCTACGACACATGGCGAGTCAAATAATCAAGGCTTTAGGTTCGGTCAGTCGAGACTGCTCTATCTTTTATCAACAGGCAGGACTCCGTCTTTTGTCAGTTTGAGAACCTCAGTCAATATGACACTTTCAGCTTGACGTAGAAATAGCTAGGTTTTACTTTTCATCAGCTAACTCTGACTTGATATATCCAGCTTTGACTAATTGTCATCAACTTTGACTATTGATCAACAGCTTTGACTATCCAACTGTTGGCATGACATTTAGTCATACTTCAACTTCGTTGCTGTCACCAGTGCCGAGTCTTCAGTATCCGATCTTCAGTGTTCAGTCTTCTGACATCAGTCTTCAACTTCACTCTTCAGAAGCTCTGTTCATCGGCATTGCTATTTATACACCAGTCTCTAGTCTATCTGACTTCGGTCTTTAGTCTTTAGTCTCGGTCTTCGGTCAGTTCTTCTCTTCAATTATGCTGGAAGTGATACTCCTATCAGTATGACTGATTTCAGCACTGCTCAAATTCCATCAGTTTTGGCTCTGTCCAAGCTGACAGTTCTTATGTTGAAACTTGTAATAAAAAATGCTAACTCCGTAATATGTGAGCAGTACTATCTTGCATCAACAGGATAATGATCAGTAGATTTTGGGATCTAGTCAAAATATATAGTTAAGACAAAAAAATTTACAACAATATGAAAATATGAAATCTTGATTAAAAAAGATTAATAGTACTCATAAATATAAAGAGATATGAAATCGGGGAAGCAATGCCCCAACTATATATAGTAAATTCAATCTCGGGTGGGAGTTTTTCTTGCGTTTGTTTTAGTAGGAATGGAAGGTGATGGAACTAAGAATTTTTTTAGAAAGACACAATTATTATAACTTGAAAAGAAAATAAATATAATTAAAAAATAAAATTAGAAAATAGTAATAATAATAATATAATATTATTTAAATAGCATATAACAAAAAGTTAAAATAATTTAATTAAAAATATGATCGCCTCATAACAATTGAGATGTTTTTTCTATATGAGAAACAATAAAAAAATTTAACGAACAATATCTAGTGTAAAGCTTCAAGCTAACCACTATGAAAAATCATGAATTTTTTTATAACTAACTATTAAAGTATAAAGTCATCATCTTATAACATTCGTATAAATAAAGATAATTGTCCATACTAAATATTTTTTCCTGATATATCTTAAAACCATGAAAAAAATAACTAAAATTTACTAAAAATTAAATAATAAATCAATAACAACTATAAAAAACTAAAATAATAAAAAATTAAAATTGCCAAAATTGGAAACAATATTATCTTGAAAAATTCAAATCTTAATTTTAACTAAATGGACTTTGCGAATTGAGCGAACTATTTAACGAAATAGGGATATACGAATTTTGCCCAAATTAATTTAACTAAATAGGATATACGAATTTTGCCCATTACACCACATAAACAATCAAATTCGTAAAGACCCTTCTCAGCTTTCCGTTACCAATATTTTCTTTTTGGGGATCATATATTTGCATAAATTTTTGAAATTTAAAATTATACTTATCTCGATAACTTAAGCAAAACTAAAAAAATTGAGATATATTTCACTATCATGCCCATAGAGTTTAAGTGAATTACGAAGGATTATTCTGATCCCTTAGGGATGGTACAATGATAGAGTCTTTGTGGTGAAAATATCACATGTTCAAATCTCACTAACGTCTCTATAGATTTGAGTCTGTTACACCTGATTTTCTAAATGTGATTTACCCATCCAATATGATTTGCATGCTATTATACAAGAACGTAGAATTTTTTAATACACATCAAAAATAATGATTACGGATTTCCCATGAATTAAAAAAAAGTTATTCTAAATATGGAATATGAAATGTTGATTAAGAAAAACTAGTTGCTCATAAATATGGAGAAATATGGACCATGAGGATTTTCCTTTTCTTTTTATTGTGTTTTTTCAGTAAGGAATAGAAACAATACCGCAGATAGAAAATTAGAGAGGCCAAACTATTATAGCTTGAAAAGAAAATAAATACAATTTAAGAAATACAATTTTAATATAATAATAATATAATATTATTTGAATTGTATGACAATGTTAAAATAATATAAAAGAATGTTACACCATAACAGATGAAAACCTTCGACAACATTAGAAATTTCATTTTATATATAAAAGACAAAAAAAAATAACGAATAATGTCTAAAAACTTCTAGTAACATGAATATTCAACAATCAACTGTTAAAATCGTTTTATTAATTTTTGTATAAATAAAAATAATTATCCATATTAAATTTCTTTTTCCTTATGTCTTAAAATCTTGAAAAATTAATTTAGTAAAATTTACTAAAACTTATTTAAATAATAAAGCAATAATAGTCAGAAAAATTAATATTATTAATATTATAAGTATTAATATTATAAATATTATTATCTCATAAAATTCAAATCTTAGTTTTCCAGTATCCATATATAAATTTAGAATTTAAATTCTATTATATAATAAAAAGTATAAAAATACAACAAAAGTAATATATTTAATATTTAAAATTTCTAAAGTTTAACAATTATAAAAAAGAATAAGGAAAAAAAGAAAGATGACATTTTAATTCGAAAATGAGCTCGTTATTTTGTTATAAAATTCACGTACCCCTTAATATGATAACAACCTTTTATTTTTATTTTTATTTTCAATTTTTAATCATTAATAAAAAATAAAAATTCTGGGAGGCCTATGGAGCTGACCTCGGCTCCCTCCGTCACTTGAGGGAAGAGTAGAGATTAAAATGGATACATTTGAGATAAGAGTGTTCCTATATATGCAACATGCAACATACGGAGCTCCGAGCTGAGGAGAGATGCTACTGATTAACTACTATTGACCTATCAGCTTCACTCTATCCTCCACCTCCCAATCTGCACCACAACTTCACTCATTGATGGTGCAATACTCCAAAAGGGACTTGAAACAACATAATAATGATGCAGTACTTTTGAAATGAAGATAATTAAATGATATACCCACTCAGGACAGCTTGCTTTATAGTAGTCAGCAACTTTCTTGCATGCTTCTGACTCCGCACCCTTTTCTTCGACGCACCTGATTTAATACATACACATATCTAACTAAGCAAGCATATTTTGTTTGCCCAAATTGCACGACCATTTACCTGTGGTACTCGTAGTAGCTGTCGTAACACCGTCGCATAGGATTCGATGAGGCGCTCTCCTTTTTCGATTCTGCCTCCAACTGCATTTAACATACAATTCATATATCATTGGATAAACTAAGACGCTGTTTGGCTAAGCTTATTTTAAAAAGAACTCGTAAGATATAATGTTTCAATAGCTTTTAAGTTGTCAAAGTAGCTGGATAGCTTACTAGAGAATAGTGAGTTAATAAGCAAAAATCATAATTAAAGAGAAAAATTGAATAGAAATACAATTAAAATAGGATATATATTGAAACTAACGAATCATATGAAGATTATTTTCATAAATAAACTTATAAAAAAATATTAGAATTGAGGAACTTATTACTTTTGAGAACCTTATAGAATGTCGGAGCTTATTTTCGCAGCTTATAAACTGTTTAGAAACTTATTTTGTTAAACACTTCTAGAGAGCTTATAAGTCTTACATAGCTTATGTTTAGGAGTTTATAAACTCAAACCCCCACTAATACAACCTTCAAGCAATAACCAACCTTTTACTGTTTAATTGGCTGTCACAATTGATATTGAATAAATTAGGTAAGACATTTGTTGAACCCATAGTAGTTACAATTCAAGTAGACACAAGAATGAAGATCAACTACAGCCTCAAGCCTTCAGTGAAGCTAATGAAGTCAATAACAAATAAATATATCATGCAACAGAGCCTCAACAAAAAACTGATCACACACAACATATATATATATATATATATATATATATATATATATCAACTTTGCAACGAAAACTAAAATTGTTGCACAACAAAATAATTTTAGAAACATCTTACTTGGTTCAAGAGTTCAACATCTTAAAAGATGTGGTTATTATTTGATCCACTCCTATATATATATATATATATATATATATATATATATATATATGCAACAACTTGAATAGCAAAAAGAAGAATAGAAGGAATAATGAGTGTGTATATACCTTAGGGGTGCCGGTGGAGGAAGGAGGCGGAGGGCGGGAGACGTCCGGCGTCCGCTGAGGGGGGCGAGGGGCTTGCTCTCCTCTGGCCACTTTGCCAACATCGCGAGCCCTCATCTTGTCGTGCGGTTCTACCGTTGATGCTGACATTTTTCTTCTACTAATTACTTAATATACCGTCTATTTAATCACTTATTGCTGCCTTACTTTTTCTGTTCTACAACTTGTGATGTTTTTTTTGTCCATGAAGGAGAAGGTATATGAGGAGGTGGTGAGGTGGATGATGATATCTCTTGTTTTCAAGCCACCTGGCCCTTTTCCATCATAAACGTGTCAAATACCAAACGGCAATTGTATATACATTTTAAAAAAGAAAATCGTGTATACTAAAAAAGGCAAGCGACAATTTTAGCAGGCTTGTATGGATTGCGTGGATGCATACATCGCCGTCAACCAGCAAATGATTTCATAATTAAGTTGATCATCAGAATAATTTCCATCCCCAACTCCTTGAATTCGCATTCAGAAGATATCGATATAAACAATAAAAAATAACCAATATCTCGTTTGACCACTACTCCGTAAGTTCTGCAGGCAAAAATAGGAAAGATAATACAACATTCATACACTCATGTTAATGGTACATGGCAAACTTAACTTTACTTCCAAAATCATTGAGAAAAAGATAATAATCGAACACAATGCTCATGACAAACGAAATTCCTAAATTGATGCAAAAACACTTCCATCTCAACGAACGCAAAATAGATTTATAGACACAGAAACTATCATATAGAAAAACAGATTGCAAGTGGCATCTATGTAGAAATTCGTAATTTGTTTGTGCATATTCATTCCCAAAGAGCTCAAGTCATTTCTCCATGTGGCACTCTAAGGCACCAAAACAACCTCTAACAGCACATCACTATGAATCAATACTACACCTCGAACTCTATTAGGTAGGACCGTAGGATCCTGCATCCATCAATTAAGCCACCCACGCAACCACCGATCATCGCTAAACCCTACTGGAAAACTTGAAAAATAAATACTTATTTGCTGAATTTGAACTATATATATGTTACAAATCCCTTTTCCAAGGATTGTCAAACCTACCTGCTAACTGAGGAGGAAGGTGGGGGCTTTGAACGACCACGACCAATCAAAAACAACAAAAACAACCATCAACAGCTGCCATTCAACGTCAGATTCCCGGGAAGAAATCGGATTCCCCTGTGCTGTCTCAACTTCGCAAGAGCATCTTGAGTATTACCGCGCTTTATATCCACATAAATCGCAGTAAGAATAGCTTTGGAACTATTAGGTATATCAGAAAATGCCCTGGCTAAAAACCGTTGAGCCTGCTCAAAGTCCCCCAGCAGTGCAAAGTTGGCAGCAAAATTTGCGCAAAACAGCCCCCGAGATTCCTCAGGGCTGGAAAACACCGAGGCTATGGATTCATCTCCTGTCGAGAGAGCACTAACAACGGCTGTTGTGCCACCATTTGATTCTTCAGTGTCAGCCACTTTTCCCACTGTCCATTTCTCACAGTCCTCTAGGGTATACGGAAGCTTAATATTGTTACCATCAGGCATGTACTTCAGCAAATGCTCGGCAGCTTCCTTCGGCTTGTTTAACAGGCATAAAGCTTCTGCAGCATACATGGTTCCTAAAAATATGTACATCTTCGAGCAGCCAGGAAGTTTCAGTAGAGATCTTGCTGTTGAAAGGGCTCTCGAGGGATCTCCTAGTGCCAGCTCTACAAATGCTAAATCAGCAAGTGCAGCTTGTCTTATCATCAGGTTTTCCTTCATTCGAATGTGATCGTAATCAAGGATGGAGTTAGCCAATGTGCCACCTAGGTTTTGTCCGCCCTTGTGTTCTTTCACTTCACCGTTTGAATTAACTTGACTTGAGCCAGAAGGTACGATAGGTGCTTTAGGATCACCACCAGTGGCATTCTTGAGATCTGAACTCTGCGATAATGGTGCTTCTCCCAACTCATTTTCCAGAGGCTTATCAGCCTTCAAATTATTTGCATCCGAAGAGTCTAATAAGAACAAAGCATTGACAAGAGACTGCCAGGCAAGGGACATTGAGAGATCTGTCTGTTTGCCATCAACTGTAATTGAACTGTCCATTCCAACATATCTTCCCTGGCCATTGGATGAATCGTATCTTAGAGCAAGCTGTCGCCATTTTCCCTTGCCAATGACGTTGACCCCAATCTCAGAAATAGCAGATGCCGAGGAAGACTTGATCAGTCCCTTATCTAGGGCCATCAAGCAGCACTCAGCAATTCTCAGCCACAGAAGAGGTCTGTTATAAAAGATAATGCTGGCCATTTGAAAACAGTGAGCTGCATGGAAGGGTCTGCCACAGGCCAATGATTGAATACCACAATTATACGTAATCAGGAGGGATTTGTCCTGAGATGAAGTTAGAAGTTTCGGAGGCTTCTCTTTCCGCGCTGATGAGCTATTACCTAGGGCTTTGGAAAAAAATATTCCTGATGTATGATGCTTACCGAGCCGGTAGTAGATGCAGCCGAGATCATTGTAGTACATGCTAGAGATTCCCATCTCAATGCTGTTACTTGATGCCATCAAAAGCTTAATTGCTTTGCGGTGGTTTCCACGAGCATATTCAAGCTGTGACTTTAGGTAGAGAGCCAGGGGTAAATCTTTGCCACGAGCCAAATTCATAGCCATCTTCACCTCACGCTTGGCTGCTTTCAGGTTCCTGGTGAGGAGCAAAAAGCGAACCTTGTAAAGATGTAACTTAAGCCTCAAATCAGCAGTTGATATCGAACCCTCTGGTTGGATTCTTTGAAGATCATTAGCAGAGACAATGCCAGGTCTTTGAAGATTCTGTCCACTTATGTCAAGAGAAGATAGTAACTGCAAAGGTTCATCTTCAAGTGCTTCCTCTGATAATGTTCTGGTTAAGGAATTTTCTGAAGTAGAATCAGGGTGAGAACCGTCATGAAGGGTTGAATTGTTGGGAAGTGACGTAGATTTCGTAACTAATAGAGGTTGTTGGTGTGCCGAGGATCCATTATCTACTTGATTACTGAGACTACTGACAAAAAAAACCTTCTCCATGTAGCTTATTACATCCTGAAACAAAATAAAATTCCTACTTACTCACACTGGGATAAACGAGTAAAGCAAGTCTAAAGACAACTATAATTCAACTGCAAATAAGAACTGATATCGTGAAGAGCAATGCAAACAGCAAAAATAACAAACTAAACCACCTAACAATAAGCCTCATGCTTGAAGCAAAGTTCTACAGAAACAAGGGAAAAATTGCCATCTATAAAGGTAATGCCAGTTCAACCAAAAGAATTCATACTGTTAGAAACTGACAAATCAGTAGGCAGACTGCATGTCTTACATCGAAAATACTGCACTCTCATGGTAGACATTTACACAGAAAGGTAGCTTAAATTAGAGGCTTATCCCTACAGTACAAAGAAGCAGCTTAGCCAAATGAAATGATCTAAAGATGCAGATTCAACTTATCCTATAGTAAATAAAGAATCTCTAACTGGTAACACCATCAGCTCATAAGATGCTCCTCCTCCATTAAACAAAATTCAGTCACAATGTAAGTATTTTTAAACATCAGGAAAGGATGAAAGAGTACAAAATGCACAGAAAGGGAAAGAATCTTGTCACCAGAGAACTACAAATTTACATTTGGCCTCCTATCTCTACCTACAACAATCAATTGTTTCATAGCTGCTCCAAAATGTAGTACAATATATTGAGTGAGTCTTTGAATCCATGATTAGAAGTTTCAAATCAACTGAAGCATTACTGCAAGAAACATCAGGGAAATACATAATATTAAAGAAGGCAATTACTAAGTTTTTTAAGAGATACAAGTTGCTGGTCTCCTAGACGGATGCTGTAAGAATAAAACACAAGCGTCTCTCCATTTCAGACATACTGCAACTTCTGAGACATCTAATTAATGTTCAAAAACATCCACAGAGAAAAAATCTCATAAAAATATAACATTCCAGAATTTCCTACAATGCATGTAGAAACATTTTCATATGCACTTCTCCAATCTCCCTACCACAAAATACAGTCTCCAAGCACAGTATCCTGAAAAAAGCTGGATATAAAATAAAACAAAACGCAATGATGCACTTTAAATTGAAAAAAATGCATTCAAAGATACATGCACAGATAAGCCAACTTATAGAGGAAAAGAGCAGCTTATCCTATGCAAAGTGCAGATATTCCAACAGTACCTTTTATTTTAGGGCAATTATTGGATTAAATCCTTTTGGTTTATTCCAAAAATGTCTTGAACTTTCAATAATATCGATGAAAGACCCAAACTATTAGCATTGTATCAAAAATATTTACACTAACATGTTTGGTTGAAGGAATGCTGACTGAGATTATCATATGGCAAAAATGACGTTTCTACCAGAATAATTTTAAAAAGTTTATGATGGCTCTGTTTAGTCATCCTTTTTTTGTAAACACAAATATATTTGTTGTTTTTTTTGTTATTACTTGATAACTATCAAATGACGAATTTGATTGGAAGATAGTAAACATGGACACATTTAGTTTTTGTTTTTTTTGCAATTGTAGGTGAATATTCGATTGCATATGATATCTCTTATTTGCGTAGTTAAGGCTGGTACCGGACTAAATATTAGATTTATATTTTCTAATTGCGTCCATTTTTTTGATGAAGAATTTGGATTATTTTTATCTACTTATTCAAAACTTTGTGAAGAGTCATTACAATCTATAATTGATAATAGTAATAACTCTTGAAATTTTTAATAAAGATGAGATTAGTATTTTGGACCCCTGAGATTATTTGATAGTATCATTTTTATTAGTAAAGAAAGTAATTAATGACTCATTTTATCAGAGAAAATATTGATTTTGATAGAACTAGAATTAGAATCAGAATATTGTTTCTACAACAAAAAAATCCAAATGAAATATTGAACAACGTAAGCCCCATTAGCTTTATTGGGTTGAGTTGTATCGACAAATTTATAGTCACAGTCCTTAAAAGTTTTCATGAAAAACATTACTTAGAAATTCTGTATTTTTTTTTTGCCAATAGTCCTTGATCAAGTCTCGTAAGTAAAAGAACATTATGGTATGCAACGCATAAAGCTCACTTTTAATAATACTCATTAACCTACTTAAAGCATAAGCTCACTTTTGCCTCATCAAAAAAATTTAGGAAGACATTTTTGATACAATATTAATAGTTTGGATCCTTTATTGATATTATTGAAAGTTTATGACATTTTTAGGACAAACCAATTAGTTTAATATTCAATCTGATAACTGCCCTTTATTTTAATAACTAGGAAGAACTCCCAAATAGCAACTATTTCACTTCCAAGACATATAAGGTTTGCTTTAGGGGCCAACAAGAGCAACTCTATTTAAGAGACCTCAATTTATGCAAACTTGTGAATTCTGATGTTTAACAACAATAACCTAATGGCCCTTGCAACATTTGACAGTTCAACTACATTTTATCAAATTTCAGCAAATCATATGATTCATAATCCAGTTCAATAAAATAAAGAGCATTTCTCACAGCTGCTTAACAAATTAAACTGCAAGTTTTAGAGTTGAGTAAATTTTTTTAACCTTAATATTTCCCATGACAGGTTAGGAGCCCAGGTTTCAGATTGAGATTAGTGAAATGCTTAATCATTTTTACATGTATAACCAATAATATAAGGGCAAACTACATCATAACAAACTCGAGATCTTCCTACAGTGGCATTATAGCAGAACTTCGTAATGATCATACCCAACTAACTTTAGCTCAACGGGTATTACAATGTCAATAGATACTACAATCATTAACAGCTTTCAGAAAATAAAACTAAATCCCCAACCAAGAACATGAAAATGCAAAAATTACAAACAGAACCTTATAGTCTCCTTCACTAAGAAGCCAACCATTAAAAAATTTCATTTTTGAGAAGAAATCAAAATTAAATGCTTTGTTTTATACTTTTATTAAAAGACAAATTGGAAATCTGGTTGAAGCTCCAAATTTATTCTAATGAGTAAGAACTTTTTGTACGATTAAGTTAACCCCAAAATCCCAATTAAAAAATGAAAAATTGACTGATTGAAAAAATATTCTTTATTTTGGCTCTTTCTTTTGTTTTTATACCTTTTCCAAAATCAAAGAATCCTCAGCCATAGAATGATAGAACAAAACATGTCGCTTATTCCCCTTAAAACTAAAACAGCATGAATACTTTTGTACCATTTGAAAAGAGTTCACATTCAATTCAATGTAGATTAAACTTACAGCAGATCTTGATGCATTATGAGAAAGTAACGCGACGTCAAGCAGCAAAAGGCAGATACGGAGAGCTGTCCCCTGCATGTGATAGCATTTAACTCAACCAGAAGAAAAAACAAGCTTCAAGATATGGGATTTGTAATAGATTTATAAGTCATACCTCGCCAATAGGTTCAATGTTCTGATACAACGTATCCAAATATGAGAACGATCTTGTATATTCATGAAGATGGTACCAGATGACTGCCTGCAGTCAGATCCATGAATGGATATGTGAAGTTAAAGACAACCTGAACTTCAGGAACAAGAAAATGCCAAGATGAACATAGACGTACTATGTTGAAAGTTGCCACTGAGGTATCAAATTCATCATTGTACACAACAGATGAAATAGGTGGGGGACCATTATTTCCACTAATGCTTGAAGTGTGTTCACTTCCGTTGTTACTGGACACCTCTAAGTGTTCTCCAGATGCACGGGCAAGTTCTTCACTTTGTTCCTAAATTAAGGGCAAAACAAAATCAAGTGGAGATAGAAGTAAAAAGAACAAAGATAAAAACACAAACATGTTAGGTAGTTTCTATATCTACAGGAAAACACCATAGAGAGGGGACCAAACAGTCTATAGTTATATGTGAAGATAATGATCTATTAAAAATTTAAGGAGGAAGAAGAAGCAGAAGAAAAAGATGAGGAACTGTTTTCAGTGAGACAAAATGCAAAGTCTGCACCACCAGCCTTTATATAGAAAGTTGTAACAAATGTTTTTGGTTAAACTTAGCACACATACAAAGATAATGATAACTGGACATGATATGCTTTTCTGTGCACAATGTGATAATCTAAACACCACACATAATACAAATGCAAATCTTATATATATACCATAGATAGACAGGTGAGACACCTTATTGGGTGCATTTTCATGTTTACATTAAGTATTCCAGCAAAATCACACAGAACAGTACATGCATGAATTCACTCACCGGTATATATAAATATATATAGGGTACCCATAACATATCAATCTGCCATACAATTTACATCTCAGCATCTGACCACATACTCCATATAACATGAAAAACTATGTTGCCACTACTAAATATCAAAGTGTTATCCTTAAGGTAAAGATCAACAAAGACACGCCCCGCATATCCAGCATAGTAAGTCAGCTTGTTAATTTGAAATGAGTAGCATCACTAACCCAACTTCTACCAACTTGGGAAGAGGTGGGGTGGTGAGAGCATTGTCAAAGATCAAGAAACAATACAGCAACTAGCAAACATCTCATTCTCTGTAGCACTACCACTGTTTTAAGATATTCGAAAGGTGACTAGCCAGATGCTACAAGGCACATCATCGGAGCATTTTACTCTGCAGGCTAATCATTTCATCTAAGTCTCTAATTCTTGAATAAGTACTTGAAACCCTAGATTGTGTGGTGCGGCGAGGGTGGCAGAAGATTTTTCATTTTGCTCTTCCATATATGATTATTGTGCTTTATGTGTGTATGACATCCCACCATACCAATAGAATTTTTAGTACATGTCGCTACAGGAACTTTCCAAACCATACTTATTCTGGCAGGAGTGAATCAAACCTACCTTAGCAATGAAGTGGGGGTTTTCTGCTTTTTTTTTTTTGCTGATGGCTACCAAAATAATTGACAAAGAGAAGAATCAGTGCAATGTTTATTTTCATCCAACTAAAGCGTTCATTTCAGTCACGCTTCATCTAAGAAAGACCTGAAAAGTGTGTCAGGAAACGGAGAAGCACCCCACCCAGGTAGGCATGCACAAAGGAATACGCCAGATGAAGTAGAAATGATCCCATGCATTGTGAGGAAGAAGGGGTAAAGTGCCACTTAAACACAAACCTTAATCTTTTCAAGTGCTTTAATAAGCCTTCTAGGATCTGAACATCCATCTTGTAAGCTCTCCGCAACAGCAATATTATGACACACCTAAAATGTTAAAAACGAAATTATAAATTCCATAACACAAGAAAATGAAAATGCAAAGAAAACCAGCACCAAGAAATTTGGTTAGACATAGTTTCTGTAATCTGTTACAAGGAAACTCAGGACTTCTTTTTCATATGATCTCCTTAAGAAATCTACACGGTAAATTGTTCCAATAATTTCTTAGAAAAATTCAGCAATCTACTATATGAAAAGTACAAGATAGCTGGTTAACTACCACAACTTGAACGACAGAGCGTCAATACTAATTATTAGAGCATTAAGAAAAGGTTTGTCCTCCATCCTCAAATCGACTTCGATTAACCAAGGGCTTGCAATTTCCAATCAAGTAAAATGCACCCGACCCGTTCTTGATAAAGAAAAGTATAAAACTAAACTCGAGCAATTAGAAACTTAACCCAAACCCAAACAGCTAAGCAAGAATCCTCCAAAAACTACAACTTTGAAGAAATAAAATGGTAATTAACCTTAGGATCATTCTCCTTCATCTGCAATAACTGATTCAAAATTCTCAAACAGTCCGCGAACTTCCCACTCTGAAACAGCACAGCAGCTTCCTTAGCAAGACCCTCCGCGAACAGAGCACTGTCGTCCTCCCCAGCCGCCGCGGACGGAGATCCATCTCTAGTACTCAATGCCACTGACGAAGACGGGGAATCCATTGGCACGCAGATCGATGAGCAAAACCCTAGCCGAGTAAAAAACCAGCTACTGCACAATTCGCCTGCGAATCCGAATTTGAAGTTGAAGTGCGTCGGAGTTATAAATTAGTAAACCCTAGCGATAAATGCAGCCTTGAGGAGGTTATGAAAGAGGAGGACATACATACAGCAACATGTACATATATATATTTGATTGAGACTGTATATGTATGAAGCGACTGCGATGCCTTGATTTAGAGAGCGGAGGCAGAGATGGATATAGCAAATTGGGGATGGAGCGAGAAAATCTAGATAGATAATTGAGGCACTTTATCGGGCTCTAAATTACTTCAATACTTGCAAATGTAGTAGCAATTAGCAAACATATTTCATTGCAAAAAAATCCTTGTTTCCCACATAATAGTACATGTTTTTTTCCTTTTCAGATCATATAGAATAGTAAATAATATTACTATTTTAGTTTTATAAATTTACAACAACCTTTCACATTTAAATATTAATTGTTTGTTTTTGAAAAAGTTAAATAGAATAATTTCTTAACAATAGAATTGTTGGTTTATTGCACCATAAATTTATAGAAGCAAGGATATATTTGCTGGTGTTCTGAGGAGAAAATTTGAATACGAAATATAGTAATCTTGAAGGAAGCACGTCAATTGCTTCGTCAACAGGGAGTAGTGAAATTGTATTATGTATGGTCCAATTTGTCTACTCAATTATGAAATGTTGATGTAATTTTAAATAAGTTCAAATGTTATTATAATCCTAACATTTTTAATCTTTGCAACTTGAGAAAAGCAGACCGAATATGGAGTTTGAATTCCAGAACTTGTTCTTTACGGAAAAATTCATGACATTAACTATCCAACAACAACAACAACAATAATAATAATAATAATAATTTGTTATTTTCATTTTATTTCGCAACCAAGCGGCCCACCAACGAAGTATGATCATTTGATCACTCTTTTACTCAACATGTATCTAAATTAAGCCCAAACTTTATTTCCTTTATTTCTAAAGCTCATAATTAGTGTTACCTTAAGCGGCCCAAATCGATGCAGGCTTTACAAAGAAAAAAGTCTGCCAATTATGTTGGTTGGGTAAATTAAATGTGTGATGAAATAAATACAAAGTTCTTGAAACTAAGATAAACTAAAATAACGCTACATTTGATCCTTATACACTCATCATCATCATCATCATCATTAAGGATGATAATATGTGACAAATCTATTAAATCCTAACCATTGAGAGCCTACATCTTTATACATATCATCATCTTTAAATGTGAATACAATACATAAAAGATAACTCCTGTACATTGCTCGATTTTGTTATCCTTCAAAAAATACATCATTACGGCTTCCCATAAATATATCCACACTAAAAAAACAGTAGTATTAGAAGTCGATAAAAAGCGATGCTCATATGCGTCATTTTTCCTTTCTGGGCATACCAGCAAATAAGTACTAATTAACTTTTAGTAATATAAATCCTAATAGATAAAATAGGATTATTGATGTCTAAATATATAAAATTTTCATCTATTTTGTTTTTTCCACGAACTTTAAAAATTATCAATAAATACACAAACTTAACATCATTGTGATTTTTTCCACAAATTGAATAATGATCAAAATTGAAGCTAACACGGCAGTCGACGTGACACCACTTCATCTAAATGACGTCGTTTTATTAATACAATATGTATCAATTGACGATTAAATATATTGATTTTAGGTCTATTTTAGTTTTTTTCATGAACTTTAAAAAATTATCAAT
The DNA here is from genome assembly GCA_036937905.1 of Salvia rosmarinus. Lineage (NCBI taxonomy): Eukaryota > Viridiplantae > Streptophyta > Magnoliopsida > Lamiales > Lamiaceae > Salvia > Salvia rosmarinus. The sequence goes on from CM072821.1 coordinate 27,723,860, forward strand.
AAATACAAAAAATTATCAATAAATACACACTTAATATTATTGTATTTTTTTCACAAATTGAATAACGGTCAAAATTAAAGCTGATATAACAATCGATGTGACATCACTTTATCAAAACAACATCGTTTTCTTATATAATATGTATTAAAAATATTAAACACACCTTAACTCACGCCCACACCCACACCGCACCCTACCCATCTCTCTTTCTCTAACCTCAACTTACAATACTATTTGGGTTGGAGAGATGTGTGAGATGTATTTAAGTTTTTTTTTTAAATACATATTGTATAAGTAAAACGATGTCGTTTTGATAAAGTGATATCACATCGATTGTTATGTCAACTTTAATTTTGACAATCATTCAATTTATAGAAAATATTAAGTAAATAATGTTAAGTTCGTATATTTATTGACAAATTTTTAAAGTTCGTGGAAAAAATCAAAATAGACCCAAAGATCATATATTTAAGCGGCAATTAATATATATTGTATAAGTAATCGTTTTGATGAAGTGGCGCTACGTCAACTGTCATGACAGTTTCAATTTTGATCGTCATTCAATTTGTCGAAAAAATCACAATAGTATTAAATTCGTATATTTGTTGACAATTTTTAAAGTTCGTGAAAAAAATCAAAATATGCCAAAAATTCATGTATTTAGGCGTCAATAACCGAATGAAATATTGCGTTAAATGCATCTCTTTAGTTATATACGATTTGCCTTTTTATATATTAAACAACCATTTATTCAAAAAAAGGTAGTATATGCTATTAGTATTAGGGGTGTAATCGAACCGAGTCGAGTCGAACACCATCGTGCTCAAGTTTGATTTGTTTAGTATCGAGCCGAGTCTTGAGTTTTATTTATCGAATATTTCGAGCTCACGAGCTTATTCGAGCTTTAATTGAACCCAAATAACTTTCTAAATTTAGATATATGTTTAGAATATTGATTATTTTATTTTAAAAATAAATTATTTTATCCATAATAACATCGATTTCTTATAAAAAATAAGAATAGTTAGATATTTAATACAATAATTACTAATTATAGAAAGAAAATAATTATATCTAATTAATAATTTTATCTTTTCAAAGTAAATCATTTAACGAACTTGTTCACGAGCTAATGAGCCGAATACTACGATACTCAAGCTTGGTTTGTTTAGCTAACGAGCTTCACTAAACAAACTCGAACGAACTTTTATCGAATCGAGCTCAAGAATTTCACTGAATAAACTGACTCATTTGATTTCTATATGTTATACGATTATTCAAGTTATAACATACGACTTCATTTATATATGTGATTATGGAGGCAAACGCATCACATTTTATTATTTTTTAATTATTTTTCTAAAATCTGTATTTAATCATTTTTTTATTTACAATAATTCATTACTCAAGATTCAAGGATTTACGCAAGATTTTTCCTATTAATCAAGATTTAATTTTTTTAGGGTTGTCGAAAGATTTTGACTTAATAATTTTCTAATAATGGGTTTTGATGTGACTGTACGGGATAATGATAATTTTGGTAATCATCTTATCCATAACTAAACATACATTATACCCAAATTACATGATTGGTTTAGGAAATAAACATTTCATGCCTGGTTCTTGTTTCTAAGAAAAGTAGAATTTTTCAGGCAATTTATGTGCTTTTAGGGACTGTGTTTTCTTTTTTTAATTAATGGAAGCATATTTTTTTTCTGGATGAAATTAATGGACGCAAAATTGCTTCTATTACTTTGCACTGATTAATTAACATTTTTTAAGGAGGAAAATAATGGACGCACAATTGTTTCTATTGCTTTCCAATGTTTAATTAACATTTGCTTATTTCCATGCTTAGATTTTGCTTACATAGTTAAAATTTATTTTTACATGATAGAACAAATACACTACATTAATTCATCATCCCTACGTGGATTTTCATTTTCTTTCTCCTTATTTTTCTAAAATTTATAATCTAATATCGACTTTTTACGAGATTTTACGAAATAAAAGTCTATATAAAATTTTATTTATATTCTATCAACCAAAATTCTACATTTAATTGGTGGAATAGTTAAGATTAAATTATTTGACCTACATCGTCAATTTAATTTGATCAAATAAAAAATTTATTTAAATTAGTTTGACCGAATACATATTTTTGACTATATAAAATGTTTATTCAATTTAATTTGGTCATAAAAGGATATATTTTCCAAAAAATTCCAAACTAACTTCATTTCACATTGGATTTTCATGGGACTTCACCAATTAAAATTTTAAATAAAGTTTGAATCTCATATTGATATTTAATGGTACTTCACCAATTGAAAATCTAAATAAATGATTTACTTTAAACCCAACATCGATTTTATATGAGATTTACAACTTAATAATTTAAATAAACGGGTATATTGTACAATTTTTCTTAAAAAAATTTGGATTCTCAGCTATTTTTAATGAGACTTCACAAATTAAAAATCTAAATAAAAGGTACAATTTGAACTCCATATTGATTTTTCACCAGACTTTACCAATTCAAATTCTAAATGAAAGGATATATTTTGTACAATATTACAAAATAATTTTTTCATGTGACTTTATAAACAGAAGATCTAAATAAAATAATATATTTTGTATAATTTTTTAAAATAAATTTTGAATCTCATATAGATTTTTCATGATGCTTCATGTTGAGGCAACTTTGAATGAAGGTGCTAGGTGTATGGAATGGGGAGTAAACCTGACTGAATTTTTTTTTCCAGGATTTTGCAAGTTTCAGCTAGCATTATCAAGAGTGTGATTCGTATATACTCATTCCGATTTGGAATTGGTTTAATTTTTTTTAAGAAAATATTTGGTTGATTTTGTGTTTTTTGGTTGATATACACTCATTCCGTTTTGGTCAATTTAGACTTGTAAGTCATATATATATATATATATATAGAGAGAGAGTTTGGTTCAAATAAGAACCATTCTTATCCTAAAACTAAGAACCAAATGAATTAGTTATGAAAGTTGATGAATCCGTTGAGAAAGTTAATGAATTGAAATTGATTTTTTCACCGGGTTCGAATCCCATGAGGGGAAAATTCTATTTTTGGATTGATAATTTTTCCAATGATTCATCAACTTTCATGATGAATTCATCGGTTTTGGTTCTCACGTTCTCACAATAAAAATGGTTCTCACGTTAACCTCCTATATATATATATATATATATATAGTTATTTTGAAAATTAATTTTTCATTAAAAAAAGAACAAAATTTACGACGGAATCCGTTTTCAAATATCAACAGATTAAAACATCATAGTTCACCAACAATAGTATATTTACTAAACCGTCGCGAAATCATTGTCGAAATTTTCCTTCATTGATTCATGAAATTATCATGGATATCTCGACAGAGCATTTTCGTCGTTAATTATAATTAATAATAAATTCTTTTATCTTAATGATGAAAAATTCTATTGTTAGAGCCACATTTTTTGTTGTGTATACACATGAGTTCTGAGCAATTCATCCATTGTTATGGCCAGATTTTCAAGCTCGAGCTCAAATTGTGTGAATGAAAAAGTTAATTGAAACGGAAATTGAAAAAGAACATATTAAATATATGTAAGACAATAGGTAGTCAATATATATATATATATATATATATATATATATATATAGAGAGAGAGAGAGAGTTTGGTTCAAATAAGAATCATTTTTATCCTAAAAACTAAGAACCAAATGAATTTGTAATGAAAGTTGATGAATCCGTTGAGAAAGTTAATGAATTCAAAATTTTAGAATTTTTTCACCCGGGTTCGAATCCGGGTGAAATGGATAATTTTTATCCTAAAAACTAAGAACCAAATGAATTTGTAATAAAAATGGTTCTCACGTTAACCCTCATATATATATATATATATATATATATATATATATATATATAGGAGATGGATCAGGTAGGAATGGATAATTTGGTAGGAAATAGGAATGAATATGGGCCTTTGATTTCCTATATCAATGGTTGAGATTTAATTTTCGGGTGTGCTACAGTTTTATGGTTTGTGTGCTACACGGATTATTGTGCAACACTATAACTCTTCTTCTTGCAATGAAAGATGTGCTAAACTAATATATGAAAGATGTGCTACTAATGGATGAAATACTAACTAATATGCAATATAGTAATTACGATTGTGCTACACAAATATGAAAGATGTGCTACTATTCTTATTTTCGTACATTAAGGAGCTTTCTCACCATAACCAATCCATATATATATATATATATATTGACACAATTACTACATGCGGAATACTCTCAAATATACAATTTGATCGGTCTAGTGTTTGGTGATTCCACACGTAATTAAATGAAGAAATCATTAACTCTGATAAATATCAAATATCTACTCAATTCTTCAAGTATATTATACAAATAATCAATAAATCAATCAAACCTACTTATACAGAATATAAAATAATACTTCAACCGTCCTACCTGATAAGCCTCAGTTTTACCTATTTTTATGGGTTATATTTATCTTGTTTCTAATTGATAAGTGATCTTTTGAGCTATCTTTTGATATATTTATGTTTACCTTGAAAGATATGATGCCTTGGGTATTTCATGTCATTTTAGTACAGGTTTTGATGTCAAAAAGGTGGATCACGATAAAAGAGGAATTAACTAATAAGTTCGTGAGGTTGGCGCATAATTATCACGCCTCGCGAGACGTGAAGAAGGAGTTGCGAGGAAGACCCGCTAGGCTGACACGCGAAGAAGATGGAGAGTTTCCTCGCGACCCGCTATCGCGACCAACGGTCGCGATTATGGTTCGCGAGGTAATATTAAACGCGCGCTGAAGGAATAGCTCGCGACCCGCTATCGCGACAAACACTCACGATGAAAGATCGCGAGGTCACACGGGAGCGCATCGCGATTAGATATCGGGACCATTGATCGCGAGGTAGGACGGAGCACGTCTCGCGAGGCGTGAATCCTAGGGCTCAATATATGCATTACGCGAGGGAGACAGAAGGAGGCCGCACACATTGGACGAAAGATTGCAGAACAACTTTTCCTTTTTCAATTATTTTCTTGTGACGTTGGTTTTACAGAGTATTTAATTTAGCTTTTGTGTTTAGTTTTATATTCATTCTGTTTTCGTATTCGCGAATTATTCAATAGTTTAGCTTCTAGTTTTTTTTTTAGTTTCGATTCCAGTGTTCTTAGTTCAAGTTTTTATTTCAGATTTCAGTTATATTCCGAATTCAGTTTTCACAATTCATTTTATTCGAGATTTCGGATCTCTTTACGGATCCGGTTGCTACAATTGTTCTTCGTGGATTCTTACGGTTTTATCTTTCTATCTTAATTTATGCTTTATTTATTTATTTATTGTTTTGTTATTTTAATTATGCGTAGCTAAAGTTCGTATTGATCCTAGAGTTTGTATGTCTAACTAGATTTATATAATTAATCTGTTGATACTGTTTTACCGTCCCATTCATGATTTATAATTTTTGGCTTTAATTCTCATGTGTTGGTGTCTGATCAATATTAATGCATGTTAGTTATGTGATTGATGTCCTGGCGGAATTAATTGCATAATCAATATCTGAAATTTATAATACGTTTTGCCTTGAGACAAGCGGAGATAGGTGAACTGTAGGAGGTTAAATCTTAGTGTGCTTTTGGTAATTAGCTTACTTCTCTTGAGACCCGACGGAGATAGAGTTTAGGCTAACCTACTACTATAGGCTGTCTTGGCGGAAACTATAGTTACATTAGTGATCCTTCATCTGAATGCGGATTAAATTGGTAAACAGATTAATAGGTTAATTGTGTGAATTGGGTTAGGTTAAGTACATCCCTAGGATCAGTCTTTTTAATTATAGCGATTAAATTTTGGCGCCGTTGCCGGGGACTGTTTAGATTGCATAGTGATAATTTTCTGGATTGTAGTTATTAATTCAGGCGTTTACCAAAAAAAAAAATTCATAAAAATAGAAAATAAAAATAAAATTATTTATTTCTGTGTTGCTTCTCAGATCTGACTTGGTTTTTATCTCTCTGTGCAGTGCATGATTACGAGATCTCAAAGGAGAGAAATTATTCATTTGGATCTTGAGATTGAGAGATCCCATAAGAGAGAGAGCCGAGAAATGAGACAAACAATGGCAGATAGACAGCCCCAAGGGCACGATCGGATGGCCGAAATGGAGGAGATGTTAGCAGCAATGCAACGCCAACTGACGTTGAATAATCGGATGGGCCAGATGGGTGGTCGAGCACAGCCCTTACCGCTCAATCATATGTACAGACCACCTACGGATCAGTTCCAAGGTGGAGGATGGGGGCCGAATGTCAACGCGAATAACTTTGAGTTAAAGCCTGCCCTCATCAGCATGATCCAGCGAGCGATTTAGGGAGGGTGATCAAGACCCCAACGCACATTTAGAGCGTTCACGGATATATGTGATACTATCAAGCGTAAGCAGTGTTACGGTGATGCCATCCGGATGCGGATGTTCGGATTTTACCGGCGAGTCAAGCGAAAGAGTGGTTCAAGAGCTTGGGCGGATCAAGAATCACCACGTGGGAGCGATTATGCGAAATTTCGTCCAAATACTTCCCACCGCCAAGCGCGAGAAAATCATTGCCGAGATCTCCCATTTCTCACAATTGGGAGATGAGTCGTTATTTGAGGCCTGAGAGCGATACAGAAACTTGCTTCGCAAGTGTCCACAGCATGGATTTTCACCGAGCGAGCAAGTAACACAATTTCTGATGGACTCAATGCTAACACCGGAGCATTGTTGATCGTCCACCGGAGGATGCCTTCTCAATAGAGGAATAGATGAGCGTTGAGAATAATTGAGGAGATGGCATCCAATAGCTATCAATGGTCGATGGAGGCGGCCGATCGAAGAGTGGCTGCTGCGAGTTGGATGAAAAGTATGATGACTTGTTGAGAAGTTCACAACTCTGCGGAAGAGTACTGGCCGAGAGGAAAGGCGGATGATCGTGGCCATGGCGCGAGAATATGGAGGAGATTCAATATTTGAACCAAAGGAGTAATGGCAGGGGAATCAGGGTGGGAACCCATCCTATCATCCCAATAATAGGAATCACCCAAATTTTTCCTATGCCAATGCGCAGAATGCTCAAAGAAGCGCCACCGGTTTTTTGTGAATAATGGAATGATTGTGGAGCCTAAGAAGCCGAGCCTCGAGGATATGATGCAACAATTGTTGGCGAGCAATCAGCAAATAGCAACAAGTCACCAACAAATGGTGGCTCAGCAAAATATTCAAATCCAGCAGCTTGGGAATAGGATGAACGCTCTGGAGAGCACAGTCAACGTCATCAACAATACGGTGATAGCAATGGGAAAACAATTGAAGATGTTGGAGAACCAAGTGGGGCAGATGGCCAATGAGAGAGCTGGAATGCACAAGCAAGGGCAATTCCCAAGCAACACTGAACAGAACCCTAAGAATCAGATACCTCAGAATCAGTGTAATGCTATTTATACGAGAAGTGGAAGATCTTACATAAATCATCCGGAGCACGAAAGGGAAGAAGAGGATCATATGCCTGAAGGAATAGAATTACACCTCGCGACATGGCAAGAGGGCGCGAGTCGCGAGCCTCAGTCGCGATCACAGTCCGCGAGGCAAGCCTCGCCTGAGAAGGATGATTTCCTCGCGACCCAGCATCGCGACCAAGGATCGCGAGCTCCTGACGCGAAGACAGACAGAGAACACCTCACGACAAGCCTTCGCGAGGTATCATCGCGACAGACGGTCGCGAAGTCAGACAAAGAGCGCCTCGCGATAGAAGGCAGAGAGGGCGTCTCGCGAGGCAAAGAAAGAGAGGATTCGCGAGAGAGAGTAGGGAATGATCAGACATTTCCAAAGCCTACAGCCCCATTTCCTCAGCGTTTTGGGAAAACGAAATATGATGAAGAGTACGCCCGCTTCAAGGAGATATTCCAGAAAGTGAATATTACTCTTCCTCTTTTTGATGCGCTTCGGAATATGCCCGGATACGTCAAATTTCTCAAGGATGCAGTGACAAATAAGAAGAAGTTGGGGAAATTTGACAAGATCAACCTCTCTGAAGAGTGCAGTGCTATGTTGCAGAGAAAGTTACCACTGAAACAAAAAGATCCGGGGAGCTTCACGCTAGAGTGCGAGATTGCAGAGCGCACGTTTCCCAACGTATTGTGTGATCTGGGGGCGAGCATAAATCCGATGCCATTAAATGTGTTCAATCGCGTAGAGCTGGGCAAACTGAAGAAGACCTCCATTTCGTTAATGATGGCTGACAGGTCAGTCGCATACCCTAAGGGCATAGTTGAAGATGTGTTGGTAAGGATTCGGGATTTTGTCTTTCCTGCTGATTTTGTTATTTTAGACATTCCCGAATTTAAAAATCAACCACTAATCTTGGGTCGACCTTTTCTAGCAACTGGTCGTGCGTTAATTGATGTGCAGGAAGGCAATCTGACTTTTCGTGTCAACGATGAGGAGCTAAAAATTTCAATCTATGATGCCATCCGCGACACGATAGTGCAGAGCATGAAGAATGTCATTCAATCACCACTGTTGCAGCTAGCCAAATCTCGAGCTTGGATGTCAACCGACTAGTTGACAAGGGTGCTACAAAGAAGAGATGGACTCGACATGGAACTCCGAGTGACTTGTTCAAGTTTGGGGGAGGCCACTTCCACACTCAGTGGTGGTCTGCGGTAAATGAAAAATATCGAGGCAAGCACAGATTTGGGAAGAAGACTGCTGCCAAATCGCCAGATTGATTGAGGTTAGTATTGGTCTAGCTAAAGACATTTAAATATAGCACTTGTTGGGAGGTAACCCAATGTTTTTCTTTGTTTTGGTTTGTTTTCGTTTTTGTTCTGTTTTCTTTTTGTTTGTGTTTGTTTTGTTTTTCGTGTTTGGGTTTTGTGTCTGTTTTGTGGGTTGAGTTGAATGACGAGCAGCCGATGATGAGAATTGTTTTTATTAGAAAATCTATTGCAATTGATTTTGTGAGACGAAGCATGTTATGATTGTTGTGAGTATTAAGCCTTTGAGAACTTGATCGCATTTTTGAAACCCGTGAGACTTGAGCTTTTGACTGTCATATCTTTTCAGTCTTGTTTCTTCCTGTGTGAATAGTGTGAAATAGCATGTGTTTCTCTAGAACTTGCTCTGGTCCTTTTTCGAGGTTGCATTGATGTGCTTAAGAATTATGAGATGATATTAGGCATTCTTTTCTTAGCCTATACACTATCCAAACACTAACCTGTATTTTATTATCCTTTGATGAGCCCGTTTGAGCCTACCTAATTTTTTTCATATAGCCATGGGTTGGGTTATGTTGTTAGTATGATATTTGGTTGCTTGAAATTGAGGGTTGAGAAAAAGAAAGGAAATGAAATAAATGATGAAAGTGATTATTAAAAATAGTTGCTTACCCATATAAGTTCGAAAAAAAAATTTAAAAAATAAAAGAGTTGGTACAAGTGTGTGAAAAGAACATAAATGGGTAAGTAGCTAGTGCTTGAGATGAGTTTATCACCTATATAATAATTATGGAGTTCTTAGAAAAAATGACTTTTTGGTGTAGAGATTTGAAATGAATTATGAAAGTTTGGGAATTGTGTCTTATGATACTTATAGTGTTTTCATTATGGGATTATGAGTCACTTGGCTTAAATATATCCTACCTTACCAAAGAGCCTACATTATAACCTTTTATAAGACCTTTTTGATCTTAGTTCTTGAGCACATATTTGAGCAATGGAGAATTAGACGATTTGCAAGCTTATGGTAGATTCCATGTAATTTTGAACTTTGAGAGCATACACATCCTCCTTGATACGTTTGAGTGTTTGAGTTTTCTTATATATATATCCATGTCGTGAGGATTCAAGTTTGAGAAGGCTTGTGCTTATGATGTTTATGATGTGTTGAGTTTAATGAAAGACGTTGTAATTTGATTCATTTGAATTGCTCATGGCTCTGAGGCTTATTGCTATTGTCATTCGACTCTGTGCCTACTGTTGGTCGTCTCTCTCGTGTTTTAATTTGTTTGAGGACAAACAAAAGGGTAAGTTTGGGGAGTTGATAAGCCTCAGTTTTACCTATTTTTATGGGTTATATTTATCTTGTTTCTAATTGATAAGTGATCTTTTGAGTTATCTTTTGATATATTTATGTTTACCTTGAAAGATATGATGCATTGGGTATTTCATGTCATTTCAGTACAGGTTTTGATGTCAAAAAGAAGGATCACGATAAAAGAGGAATTAACTAATAAGTTCGTGAGGTTGGCGCACAATTATCACGCCTCGCGAGGCGTGAAGAAGGAGTTGCGAGGAAGACCCGCGAGGTTGACACGCGAAGAAGATGGAGAGTTTCCTCGCGACCCTCTATCGCGACCAACGGTCGCGATTATGGTTCGCGAGGTAATAATAAACGCGCGCTGAAGGAATAACTCGCGACCCGCTATCGCGACAAACACTCACGATGAAAGATCGCGAGGTCACACAGGAGCGCATCGCGATTAGATATCGGGACCATTGATCGCGAGGTAGGACGGAGCGCGTCTCGCGAGGCGTGAATCCTAGGGCTCAATATATGCATTACGCGAGGGAGACAGAAGGAGGCCGCACACATTGGACGAAAGATTGCAGAACAACTTTTCCTTTTTCAATTATTTTCTTGTGACGTTGGTTTTACAGAGTATTTAATTTAGCTTTTGTGTTTAGTTTTATATTCATTCAGTTTTCCTATTCGCGAATAATTCAATAGTTTAGCTTCCAGTTTTTTTTAGTTTCGATTCCAGTGTTCTTAGTTCAAGTTTTTATTTCAGATTTCAGTTATATTCCGAATTCAGTTTTCACAATTCATTTTATTCGAGATTTCGGATCTCTTTTCGGATCCGGTTGCTACAATTGTTCTTCGTGGATTCTTACGGTTTTATCTTTCTATCTTAATTTATGCTTTATTTATTTATTTATTTATTTATTGTTTTGTTATTTTAATTATGCGTAGCTAAAGTTCGTATTGATCCTAGAGTTTGTATGTCTAACTAGATTTATATAATTAACTGTTGATCTTTGTTTTACCGTCCATTCATGATTTATAATTTTGGCTTTAATTCTCATGTGTTGGTGTCGATCAATATTAATGCATGTTAGTTATGTGATTGATGTCTGACGGAATTAATTGCATAATCGATATCTAAAATTTATAATACAGTTTTTGCCTTGAGACCCGACGGAGATAGGTGAACTGTAGGAGGTTAAATCTTAGTGTGCTTTTGGTAATTAGCTTACTTCTCTTGAGACCCGACGGAGATAGAGTTTAGGCTAACCTACTACTATAAATTTGTCTTGGCGGAAACTATAGTTACATTAGTGATCCTTCATCTGAATGCGGATTAAATTGGTAAACAGATTAATAGGTTAATTGTGTGAATTTGGTTAGGTTAAGTACATCCCTAGGATCAGTCTTTTTAATTATAGCGATTAAATTTTGGCGCCGTTGCCGGGGACTGTTTAGATTGCATAGTGATAATTTTCTGGATTGTAGTTATTAATTCAGGCGTTTACCAATTTTTTTTTTCATAAAAATAGAAAATAAAAATAAAATTATTTATTTCTGTGTTGCTTCTCAGATCTGACTTGGTTTTTATCTCTCTGTGCAGTGCATGATTACGAGATCTCAAAGGAGAGAAATTATTCATTTGGATCTTGAGATTGAGAGATCTCATAAGAGAGAGAGCCGAGAAAGGAGACAAGCAATGGCAGATAGACAGCCCCAAGGGCACGATCGGATGGCCGAAATGGAGGAGATGTTAGCAGCAATGCAACGCCAACTGACGTTGAATAATCGGATGGGCCAGATGGGTGGTCGAGCACAGCCCTTACCGCTCAATCATATGTACAGACCACCTACGGATCAGTTCCAAGGTGGAGGATGGGGGCCGAATGTCAACGCGAATAACTTTGAGTTAAAGCCTGCCCTCATCAGCATGATCCAAGCGGAGCAGTTTGGGGGAGGGGTGACTGAAGACCCCAACGCACATTTAGAGGCGTTCCTGGATATATGTGATACTATCAAGCAGAACGGAGTGCCAGCTGATGCCATCCGGATGCGGATGTTCGGATTTTCGCTGAGGAGTCAAGCGAAAGAGTGGTTCAAGAGCTTGGACAGATCAAGAATCACCACGTGGGAGCAGTTATGCGAGAAATTTCTGTCCAAATACTTCCCACCTGCCAAGGCACAGAAAATCATTGCCGAGATCTCCCATTTCTCACAATTGGGAGATGAGTCGTTATTTGAGGCCTGAGAGCGATACAGAAACTTGCTTCGCAAGTGTCCACAACATGGATTTTCACCGGGCGACAAGTAACACAATTTACAATGGACTCAATGCTAACACCGGAGCATTGTTGATCGTCCGGAGGATGCCTTCTCAATTGAGGAATAGATGAGCGTTGAGAATAATTGAGGAGATGGCATCCAATAGCTATCAATGGCCGATGAGAGACAATCGATCGGAAGAGTGGCTACCGCGAGTTGGATGATAAGTATGATGACTTGTTAGAAGTTCACAACTCTGCGGAAGAAGAGTACGGGCCGAGAGGAAAGGGCGGATGATCGTGGCCATGGCGCAGAATATGGAGGAGATTGATATTTGAACCAAAGGAGTAATGGCGGGGAATCGGTGGGAACCCATCCTATCATCCCAATAATAGGAATCACCCAAATTTTCCTATGCCAATGCGAGAATGCTCAAAGAAGCGCCACCGGTTTCTTTGTGAATAATGGAATGATTGTGGAGCCTAAAGCCGAGCCTCGAGGATATGATGCAACAATTGTTGGCGAGCAATCGAAGAATAGCAACAAGTCACCAACAAATGGTGGCTCGACAAAATATTCAAACCAAAGACTTGGGAATAGGATGAACGCTCTGGAGAGCACAGTCAACGTCATCAACAATACGGTGATAGCAATGGGAAAACAATTGAAGATGTTGGAGAACCAAGTGGGGCAGATGGCCAATGAGAGAGCTGGAATGCACAGGCAAGGGCAATTCCCAAGCAACACTGATATTTTGTTCCTTAGGATCAGTCTTTTATATCTGGTTTTATTTCTATCTTTATTTTCGAGTCTAGTTTTATTATATTCTCTCTTGATATTTTGTTGCCTAGATAATAATAAAGATGTTGATTATTTGTTGTGTTCTCGAGTCGCAGTCCCTGTGGATACGATATATATACTTGTTGTTTTGCTATCATTTATTTGGTAGGAATATTAGCGATCACTACCCAAACAGCTCATTTCTTTTCCGCACGTTTATTTAGGAGAAGGGTATAAAGTGATTAAACTTATAAAAAATAGGTAGGTTCACAACTTTTAAAGAGATAATTATTTCCTAAAAAAGAAACATGCTATCTTAGATGGGACGTCCAAAAAAGAATACATATCATCTTGTGTGTGACCAGGGGCGGATCCAGAAGTTGATGATGGGGTGGGCTGAAAATAAATACTTCGGAGTATTAAATATCATAAATGCTAAAATATTTCTATGTTTTCATAAGTTATCTTGCGAGATTTCAATATACAAAATCCATCAATAATTGAGTTTATATTTATATTTTTAATAAAATTTCTTTCAATATAAACCATTCTTTAACGTTAATTTTAGGAAATCCATCAACAAAACCATTGACAAAATTTGGCTGCGATTGAACTTGAACTTTGACAGCTTCGAATGGACAGAGAGCAATATCGGCAAACACTTGAGCAGAGGCAGCGCTGAGGAAGAATATGACACCTTTGTTTGGCTAATTTTCCCGACTCGTATGAATCTTTGAGAATTCAGACAAATAGGGTATTCCAAAAACATCAATATACGTCGTTCAAAATAGTAGGCACTCAACAATAAGGAGACACAAAATTTTAGCGTGGAAAACCTCTTAAAAGGAAAGAGAGGAAAAAAACAACGGGACTAATAGAGTCGTTTAAATCCACTATAATCAACAATGAAACAGTACACAATCTTCTCTAAATTATATTAGAGGCATACAAAATATCATACACTCAAAAATAAGCACATCAAGATTTATGGAATCAAAATCGAGCAAAGATAAAAAAAATATTATCAGAAATTCTCCTCTATTCAGATCGACAAAACCTGATCTTCGAAACTCAAAATCCGATCTCCACCGTCCAAAACGTTGGCCTAGATGCTGTGAAGCTTATGCCCAAAAATCACAGTGATCTAACGGTTCAATCCCCAGGAACGAAATTTTTCTGAAGCTGCGCACTGAAAATCCGAGAGGAAAAAAAAAGGCTACGAATTTTTCTGTTTTAGCTACTTCAATTTCTCCCTTCAAAAATGGTGGTTGACCCTTTTCATTCTTATAACATTCTCATGGGTAAAAAATATAAGAAAATCCAACAATAACAATTTTATTTTAATTTTTTAATTATTTTGGACTGGGCTAATTTTGAATTGGATTTAATATAATACATAAATGGAAGAAAAAGTTTGGAACTAGCCCGGTGTAGCTTACCCCTAGATCCGCCCTTGTGTGTGACGGAGGGAGTAACTAACAAAAATTATACTTGACAAATAAGTTTTAAATTTGAAACTTCCTAGATAAACGTGCATGCATAGAAAACTAGAAAGAACAAAAAGAACTTGAAGAAATATAATATTGTTGTTCTTAAAAATGCAATCGGCACAATTTGGTTAATTGAAATATTGGTTATATAAACATCAAGATCTACACTCTTAGAAATTAAACCGATTAAATCAGAGTAAGGACAAATTAAGAGGGTGTTTGGCTGAGCTTATAAGCTCATTAAAACAGCTTATAAATTGTTTATGATCTTATAAGCAGTTGCAAAGTGTTTGGTAAAATAAGCTCCTAAACAGCTTATATAAGCTGTGAAAATAAGCTCCCCTAAAAATAAGTTGATCAACCCTAACTAATTTTTTTAATAAACTTATAATCAACCATGAATTTACCAAAATAACTTTATTATAGTTCGTTATTTGCTACACATACACTATCAACTTCACATCTCGTTAATTTTATCTCTCTAACTATGATTTTCTCTCTCTAACTCACGATTCTTTTTCTAGCATACAAGATCAATCATCCAAATATTTTAACAACTTATAAGCACTTGAGATATTACTTTTTAGCTCTTATAAATTCTTGAAACATTTTATAAGTTCTCGAAGCTTATAAGCTCTCCAAAATAAGCTTAGCCAAACACCCCCTAAGCCAATTAATTAGATCTAAATAGCTAATGAGGAAAAGTGTATCATGTATGGCTTAAATAAACTCAACTGATGTTAGAAATAAATGGTCGAAGATGGCTCATAAGCAATTTAATAAAAATATAATGGATCTAGAACTTTCATATTTATTAATTTAGTATAATGACGACCATGAAGTCATGAACAAACTAATAAAACAGAAAAACCAAGCATTGGAGGGTGGCAATTAATTAAACATTATACATTACGTGGTATATTGATATTTTGATTTAGATTTTGTTATTTCTTCCAATATTCTAATAAACACATCGATCCTACCTCATTATTGATGGGAAAAAAGAATATTGTTTTCACGATGCAATCCCAACTACATATCTGCAAAAGCATGAAGACAAATATTCCCACATGCATAAATGTAAATACACACACACACACTACACCGATACTATGTTTTACTAGACAATTTTTATCCTAGTGTATATGATAATTTCAATATTAGTTGTCACGTCAAGATTGGCTACTAAGCTAAAAAATAGATGAACGTGTGTACACAGAAAGAACTTCAGAAACTGATTCAGGAAGATGTACGAAGTATTTTTGTCATCAATATCTCTATGCCACTTATTTTTAGCAAAAGATAATATAAATTAGTGTGTATGAAGCACAAAAAAAGCCCACAAATTTAGGGGGGCATAAACCACCCCATACCCTTTTTGCCCAAATAAATTAGTGCCAAGATTATGCATGCCCACATGCTTGCATGTGATGGGAAATGGGATGATTTCTAATCGATGTACTTCCCTTCATTATTTCTACTTTGGGGATGTTGGGATTGCATTTCATGAAATTAAAAAGTTATTTTTGATAAATTTATTGTTATTTATAAATTTATAAAAAAATAAATTGGGATTCATGACTTATTTTTTGGAGAGCTTATGAGTTGTTTGAGCTTTCTTTTTACAACTTATAAGATGTTTAGAAATTTATTTTATCAAACATTTTATATAAAATTATAAAACTCCTAAACAACTTAAAAACTATTTTGAGAAACTTAAAACCTCGCCCAACCACCCTCTAATTAATCACAAAAGAAATGTTTCTTCACTGACCAACCATCCTAGAATTATGTACCATATATAGTAGCGGATCTAGACATTTTGGTCAGGGGAGTCCAAAAAAATATCTAGGGTCCAAATAATCATAATTTTATAAATTCATAAAAAGAATTTTACAATTAAAATAAAAAATAAATAATAATTTAATATGAAAAATTGAAACTTAGTGTTATATGCTTAAAAAACAATTAAAGTGTCCATCGAAACAATATAAATTGGTATTTTCGTTGCAACAAAATAGAATTAAACCATTTTTTTCTATGTTTAGCTCCCTTTCAATTTTTATGTATTTATTTTAAGCATAGTATAGACTATTTTTCACATATTTATGTAATATCCCAAAGTTCTAAAACTAGGTTATGATAAGATAAGTCGTTAATTAGGGTTTTGTTTCGATAATCAAAATAGTAATTTATCGAAGCTCAATTTCGACTATCCATAATACAAGAATTTTCATATTATATCCATAAACAATTAGTAAATTAAGGAATATATATATGTTATTCCTTCGAGAGCGTTTTCCAATGTCGATTAATTTTTGATACGAGAGTGTTTTTCCAACATCGATTAATTTTCGATAATTAGTCTTACGTTATTTTCTAAGTAAAGAAGCTTAGAATTTAATTCCATATTAACGAAGAACTAATAAGGTGATTACGACTTTCTTATGAACGTTTTTCCATGATTCGAAAATTTTAGTATAATGTTTACAGAATTTTAATATTTAAAGTCCTATGATTGTTTTATGAAACAAGAGCATTTTTTTTATATATTCCTTCTCTACAATATTTTTATTTATTAAAGAAATGGAGTTTGGATAATTAATTTCAATTTTATAGCTGTGGTTCGAAAATTTGTATTTAGACTTGTTCATTTTTTTTATGATATATATCATCACCTAGGACCTATAGTATATCATATTAGTATTAAATGGAAAAAATGAAGATATGTAGCATATTATCCTATAGTGGACGAAAATTATGGTGCAAGTGTGAAAAGAAGAAAAAAGTTTCATCTTTGTTGAAAGTGATGTGTAATTATTTTGAAAATGAAAGGTATTTAATTTAGAGATAAGATGAGATGATTAATTAATAAGGTGATAATGTATTATTTGTTTGGTAGTAAGGGTGTAAATTTTTAAGAGATAAAAAAGTGTATTTTGTTGACTTTTTATAGATATTTTTTTAAAGCTTGATTAATATTTTATATCATCAAAAAAATAAAAATCACTTCATTCTCTCACTTATTGGGACCGAAACTTTGAGAAAAAAAGGAGAGAGTTCTTCAAATTTTTCTTTCCAATTTTAAGTTAGAAAATCAATTTCTTCGTCGATCGACTCCGATTAAAAGATTAGAAATTGTATAAGCTTCTTAGATATGCAAAAATATTAGAATCCATCCATGAAAAATGAAGTTATATGCTTTTGTTATTTCATGTGAAATTTGAGAATTTTTGTTAAATGTTTAAGTTGTTAATTAAATATGTTTATATGATGGTTGTAAGCATGTATTATGAATTTAGTACAAAGTTGAGCATGTTAGAATTTTTCTTATTATAGTTGAGATATATGAGATTTATATGTTAGTGATAATGAATTTTGATTGTTGTTTTGAGCATGAATTGATAATAGTTAGTATTGTTTAAGTATTTATGAATTAATTCATAATTTTTGAAAAATATTGTATATTATTTCAAAAAAAAAAGAGAAAACTAAAGTGTATGACATATTGATGTGTGATTTGTGTATGATGGATATTAAGGTATATTGTTGATGTATGATGATAATCAGGGACGGAGCCACATAGGGGCCTGGGGGCCCATGGGCCCCCCAACTTTTTTGAAAACACAGGTATATATTTGATATGCAAAACAATATTAGAAATGTTTGTCTAGCCTAATGGTTAGAATCTACTCCTAATTTTCGGTGAGCTGAGTTCGAAACTCACCATCAGCATTTCTTCTATTTTTTCTTTCCTGTTTTCTCTCTCTCTCCTTCTTTTTCTCGTTTCCTTGTTTTCTCTCTCTCTTTCTTTCCTTTTTTTATTTCCCTCCTCTATTTCTTTCTTTTGGTTTGTACTTTTTTCCACCTCTCTCTATTCTATTTTTCTCTTTATTTTGAGATTTTTTTTTTTTCTTTCTTATATAATTTGTTTTATTTTAATAAAAGAAAATATGTATGCAAATAATAACACTATGTGAATTAATTCTTAGCTAAACATGTGTGCTCTCTATAAATATTTAATAACTAAATTCATTATAGTCTAATGGGTTAGGATTTTTATCTCACATTTAAGAGATCTTGGTTCGATTCCTTTTAGTTACATGTTTTATTTTTTATTTTTTCTATACTTATTTTGTTTTATTTCCTTTTTCTTTCCTTTATCTTTTTCTTATAATTTGTTTTATGTTCATAAAATGCTATTTCTTTTCTTTTTATATAATTTGTTTTATATTGATAAAATAAAAGACATATGTAAATAATAAAGTTTTATATGTGAATTAATATTACCAATCAAATTTCTAAAAGGATTATAATAAACTCATTATATTATTAAATTATTATTATTTTATAATTTTATTTATTACCTTTTAAAATTATAATTAATTGGGCCCCCCACCCCCCCGAAAAAATTTCCTGGCTTCGTCACTGATGATAATAATGTGTTGTGTGAATTAATTAGAATTTTTGAAAATTGTTTAATTGATTTTTCAAAGGTTTCGAAAACTATAAAGCTTAGGGTTTTGATGTCAAATTTTTCTATGACTAATGTTATTAGATATTATTTATCCTATGTTAATATAGTGTGTTATGTGAATTCATAGGAATTTATGGAAAAGTTTTGAAAATTCTTCCAAAAATGCCGAAAATATTAAAGTGGAAAGTTTAGAGTTTCAAATTTATTTTATTAGATGTGATCACATATTTAGTCCCAAAAATATGTTTAAGATATGCTATGAATTTATGTGATTTTTAAAATGGGATATCATATTTTTACGTTAAAACGTTTTGTTAAGTGATGTGGGATTTTGAAATATAAAGTATTATGCTTAAACTAGTTTCATCTATATGTATATTTGGCATGATTGATTGTTAAAGTGAAATTATGAGACTTATTGGAATATGATTAGTAATAAATTAGAATTAGAGTATATATGTAAGTTAATAGTTCTAAATATGAACGTTGAGAAATGCATGTTTTTGAAGTCGAAAATAACTTGGTTAAAGTATGAATGTATGAAGCATGTTAGTGCGTGAGTAGAGTTATGTTTAACGCACAGAGTTATGTTTTACGCACAGAGTTATGTTTTACGCCTAGTATAAATATGGGTTTCTCTGAATAGATACATTAGGACATGTGAGACGAATTAGACATATAAGAATATCTCTTTTATAAGAATCGATTTCATAATTGAAATTATTTTATCGGAAAATAGCTAATACAAGTTCAACCTAATTTATTAGTATGAGGTCTGAAGCAATGTCTCGTATCTGTTAAAAACGAGAAGTTATAAGTTAGAATATTCGATGAAAAGACGAACCAAATTGGTTAAAAGATACAAAGGCTTTAGAAGGTCTATATTCAGTTAATAAGTCTTAATAAGATTTGAAAATAATCGAGTTTCATTAGATTTTGACGATTTTCTAAGATGCGACCGACGTACTAAATTAGTTTCTTACGTAAAGGTGGAGCACGAAAGTGAACGCTGAAGTAAAGAATGAAACTCGTTTTGAGAATAAGAATATACCAGGTGGGCTTTTTCTCCTCAAGGATAAAATAAAATGACAAATGTTTTATTTACGATGTTTTCTGTTGAGAAAATGATGATGAAATGCTATTATTTAATTACCTACCCAAAATATTTATGTTTAATGTATGGATCCTATCAGTGTTGGTTCGCCAACGTAAGTTTAATCGAATTCGGATCCTATGCTAGAAGGAGAATTCCTAGCAAGGATTAACGTGTACACTAAGGTAACTATACTTGCTGAAAGATTTGCTCAGCAGTTACGGTGACTGTGTGCTGAAAGGTTTTCTCGACCGGTCATGGCGTCCGTGGAAGAAGGCTTCCTTCTACGGCGCAAGATGAGATTGGATATGGATCATACATACAGAAAATATGTCTGGCCAGACAAAGTTTATGAAAAATGACAGAAAATGTTTAGTAAACACGAACATTTCAAATAAAACCTCGTGTTACTGATGGGGCAGTGTAATTCAAAGTTATGATGTATGTTTTTGGCATAATTCCACTGAATCTTTATATTCAGCCATGCATGTTTGTTTTTAAATGTGCAGGTTGAGCTGGTGATGAGATGGAGCAGTGTCGAGGAGTAGAAAACTTTTGTAGCTGATAGTAGAACCTTGAGTGCACATCTTCATATATGTACTTCACATGTTTTCCGCTGCAAGAACACGTAGTTATATTTTGAGCAGAGAACTAGATTCATTCAGATCAGTTGAACCATTTTGTTAAAGATCTGATGGTCTAGTCTCTCGCATGTAAATTATATTTGTTTAATCTCAAATTCTTTGAAGTTTTTAGAAGTTTCCTTGATATATGTCTCACAATGTAATATTCCATTTTCTTTTCCCGCTTCTTAACTTCCATCCCAAGTAACAGTCTTTGTTAATCCGTCCTTAAGGATAGTGGGCTGTTACAATTTCATACCTTTA
The DNA here is from genome assembly GCA_036937905.1 of Salvia rosmarinus. Classification (NCBI taxonomy): domain Eukaryota; kingdom Viridiplantae; phylum Streptophyta; class Magnoliopsida; order Lamiales; family Lamiaceae; genus Salvia; species Salvia rosmarinus. The sequence continues at coordinate 27,744,963 of CM072821.1, forward strand.
AATATATATATTTTTTATTATTAGATTACTATTATATCCCTAGTATTTTTTAAAAAAATATTTTAAACATGGTATAGACTATTTTTCACATAGTTTATATCTTTAAATATATATATTTTTAATTATTAAATATAAAATTACTATTATACTCCTAATATTTTTTAAAAATCCAGTGGAGCCCAGTGCGTCGGGTCCGCCACTGACCATATATCACCTATTTAATTACGTTTACATAGACCTTTCACCAAAATAAATAATATTCTCTTTTGAGACCATAGTAAATAATTAGTCGCGATCTCGCGATGATAATCATACATTAATCAATCATTAGGCAGCAAGTATAACAAATATGCCATTTCCGATTCGATTCCTCATAATGCAGCAATTGTTAATACAACCCCGATTTACTCGAACGGAATCAGGCATTGTGATCGATAAACAAGTCCAAATAAATCCAAAACGCATTCACATGCTAATAACACTGTTCAAACAAACTCCAATTTTTCTTATATTTATTTAAATCAAAATCAGCATCTTTGAGCGTAGGAAACTCAATTAAACGACCTTGCACGAAATCTAAATCAACCCAAGAAAGTCATTTTGCTATGCCTTTGTTTTTGTACCTATGTGTTTTCAAATATTCCATTGAAATCCATGTCCATTTTGTTGCTACCAGATGACAAGGAAGCCATAGATAGTAAATAGGTATACAAGAGGAAGAGAGATTCTGATGGAGATGTTTAGGCTTTTAAATCCAGACTTGTGGTGAAAGGGTATACACAGATTGAGGGCATCAATTACGATGATACCTTTTCGCCTGCAGCAATGCTCAAGTCCATTAGAATTCTTCTGGCCATAGCAGCTCACCTAAACCTAGGGGTTTGGCAAATGGATGTGAAAACTTCTTTCTTAAACGGTTACCTTGAGGAAGGTAGAGACATCTTTATGCAGCAACCCGAAGGTTATGTGATGAAAGGTGAAGAACATCTAGTGTGAAAGTTTAAGAAGTTCATTTATGGACTCAACCAAGCTTCTCGATCATGGAACTTACGCTTTGACGACGTGGTAAAATCTTATGTTTTTACCCAGTTGTCTAACGAGAGTTGCGTGTATCGTTTAGATGTCAATGGTGACATGGTATTCCTTGCACTTTACGTAGACGACATCCTTCTACTAGGCAACAATGTGAAGCTGTTATCAGACGTAAAGAGTTGGTTATCCGATCAGTTTCAGATAAAAGACTTAAGAGATGCAGCATACATTATTGGGATCAAGGTTTACCGAGATCGCAAGAGAAAAATGTTGAGCTTATCTCAGGTGTTTTATAATGATATTTTGATTACTCATTTTAGTATACAAACCTCCAAGAAGGGATTGTTACCCTTCAGACATAGCGTTCCTTTATCTAAGGAGTAATCACTGAAGACTGCAAAGGAGATAGAGGAAATGAGACATGTTCTTTAGGCTTCCGTAGTAGAAAGTCTCATGTATGCAATGCTGTGTACAAGGCCCGATATCTGTTATGCGGTAGGCATAGTAGTAAGATATCAGTCTAACCCTGGACAAGCTCATTGGACCGCGGTAAAGCATACTCAAGTACGTGAAAAGAACTCGAGATTATAGGCTAGTTTACCAGGCAGACAATATAATATATTTGGGTTATTCAGACTCGGATTTCCAAGCTGACCGTGATGAGAAGAAGTCTACCTCAGGTTATGTGTTTACGTTGGGAGGTGGAACCGTATCTTGACGTAGTGCAAAGCAGTGGTGCATTGCAGACTCCACCATGGAATCCGAATATGTAGCTGCATCTGAGGCTGTTAAGGAGGCAGTATGGTTCAAGAACTACCTCATGGATCTAGATGTGGTACCTCGTTTGCCCAAGAGTATCACAGTGTTCTGATAACTCTGGTGCAGTAGGATCTCGAATGAACCACGAACCCAAAAGGCGACGAAACATATAGAGAGAAAGTACCATATCATACGAGAAATCGTACGATGAGGTGACGTGCTGATAGAGAAGATTGGTACTGCAAAAAACCTAGTTGACCCATTTACGAAGAGCTTGCCGCAAAAAAGTATACGACGAACATGTTTGAGGAATTGGACTGCTCAAGATGGCCCTTACTTAGAAAGGAAACTTTTGTAGAAGGGGGAGAAACAAAATGATGGTGTTGTTTGTAATAGCTAGTAGAGAGAGATACATTGTATACTAAAAGTTTGCTTTAGTATAAGTGGGAGATTATTAGATTTATACTGAAAGTAGAATGATTGAGCTTGTATACAATGTTTCTTGTTACCACTATTACAATCTCCTATCTGAATTGATTACTTGATTGCATATGTATGTCTCATTATCTCATATGAAAGTTAGATCATATACTATATAGAAGATCACATAAGTCTGTATGATTGGCTAAGCTTAATGAGATATAAAAAGATCACAACTGAGACAACTTGAGGATGAGTTATCGGTATAGGCTGCAGTATAGATAAGAAGTGACTTGACTTGGTTGCTTGTCTATGCCGGTACATCTTGACGTATTGATGGATCACAGTGATATGAATTCTTCTATCTGACCGTCGTGAAGAACCGAGACCTCGGTGACTTTATGTTGATCTAAACCTCGATAAGGGTTTAGATGAGTATGAGTTACTGACTATAACTTTGACTTGTTATCAGTGAGGGTTACATGAGATAACCCAAGATTTTCCGCATCTTGGTGGTGGCAGTGCTTGTATGTCATGCTAGTTGCCTATATCGAATCACCGTATCCGTTTAGGATGATGACGTCCCCTTAAGGAGCTCAAAAGGTTTATTATACTAAACCCTACAGGTTGAGTTAGCTCAAGTACAATAATAAGGTTAAGTGGTACTACTTAAAAAATTAAAGAGATTAATTATTTTAAGCAGTTAGAATGTTATAAATAATTAATAGATGTGCGATATCATAAATACGAGGATTCGTAAGTCTAAGTGTAAGCCCGACTTAACTTCGATAATAAAGGGGAAGTCAGCATTTATTCTCTAGTAGAATGAATAAATGTTTATGAATTAATTTGTGTTCGAGGCTGAGCATAAGATAATTAATTCATTTTATGACAATCTTTATTTCTTGCATTTGATCCCTGGACTGGCCATCAAGGCTTGTTGCTGCTGTAAATTTCTTCCACTTCCTAGTAGAGTCCCACTGGGACTCTATTCTGATTCTCCAGTATCTAGATAGATATTATCTGATATTGTTAGATATCAAAAGATATTATCTGATATAATTAGATATCAAGATATATTATCTGATATTATTAGATATCAAAAGATAATTATTCTAGATATATTTTATCTATAAAGATATGATGTATTTATTAGATATGCAGGAATCCTATCTAAATATGATTCTAGGAATGCATTATAAATACAAAGTGAGAGAAAATCAGAATAATCTTATTCATCATTGAGATTTTTGAAAATTTCAAGTGAGAGGAAGAAGGGGAATTTTTGCAGTATTCTCCATAGATTGCTCTCACTCAGCATTGGAGAATTGACATCCGGGTTATAGTCCAGAAGATCAAAGCTGGAGTCTGACATTGATCTTTCATCTAAGAAATTCGCAGGTAAACACGATTAACACCAATGTGTTGCAATTAATTATATATATGCATGCTAGGTATATAATCAATTTATGGTAAATTAAACATCCAAAATAGATCATCGGAAAGAGGGTAAAATTAGATTTTCCTACATATATATATAAGAGAAGGTTTAAATAAAAACTTTATTAAAGTGAGAACGTAAGAATCATTTTTAGCCATTAGATCGTCAAGATCTAAAATGATGCATCACTTTGCTGAATGAGTGCATTGTCAACCATTTGGGTTAGAATCTCATGAGAATCAAAAATTTATTTATTTATTTATTTTGTGCAGTAACTTTCATGAAGAATGCATTGTTATCACATTTGTAGGATAACAAAAGTTTTACAATAACTCAATTCCTTAACTTATAAACTGCGAACCCCTAAAATCGTCCGAGTTCGTCGTGAAAATCTGAATTCGCCGTATAAGTGTCTAAATTTAGAAAAATAAAATTTCTTCTCTCATGAGATTCGAATCAAGATGTTTGAATCAATCAAGTAAGGTTATAAATTCACCATAAATATTCATGAATCAATGATTGAAAATGGATCATATTTTATACTTTAAGATTGGTTTGTATTTGATCTCATTTATATATATATATATATGATAAATCATGTAGAAATGAAATTATTTGTAAGAAATAAGAATAAATCTAAGCCATTGATTTTAGTAAATCAATGGACAATACTAATTTACGTTCTGCAGCAGTTCATAACTAAATATGCTACATTTTAAATTCATCGGATTAATTAAAATTTATATTAGTAATTTAGTTCCTTGATTTTAGGGATTTGTTTTAATCTATTTTGTGTAACAATAAATTGAGCAGATTATATGTTATAAATGTGCTACACATTATGATATGCGTACAAAAATCAACATTCACCTGCAATACAAAAAAAAACGTACAATATTTAATATCACGAATAATTTAATATTTTTTTATTATGTATGTGCAACAAATTTATTCATTATGTGAAGATTTGGAAGAGTGGATGAATCCCTATAATTAAGGAAGGTGGTAAGATTTATGGGATGATGATGTATTTTTTTTAATACCATTTTTATGTCTTATTCGTAAATCACAATAAATAATGACTGAAATCATCAATTAATTTTAACTTTATTTGGACCGTAAATTTGGACTTGATGTATGATTGTGATATATTCCTATTATATATATATATATATATATATATATATATATATAGAGAGAGAGAGAGAGAGAGAGAATGGATCAAATAGTACCCGGGCCTCAGATAGTATGTAGTACTCAATCTCATCCACTCATCTAATAGATTCTATGGTTCAGATTTTTTCGGACTTTTTAAGCTTAATTTCGCTAATTTTCGCTTCATTAAGGGTAGATTGGTATTTGATTTGTTATGTGATTGCGAAAAACAAACAATGCATTTAGTTGAATCGATAATGCATTCAAATGAACAAAAATTCATACGATTGAAGAGAATAATGCATGCGCGCGCAAGGGCGTATCAACGCTCGCCGTGCTCGTGCGAAAACACACTCCAGCATTGCTTGCTTGCGCACCATACGGTTGGCGCGATGCGCTTTTATGTTCAAGTGAATGCGGTGTTATGTTATTTCATATGTATTTTTTATGTTTTGTTGTGGCTCTTCTAAACCATGTTTCTACCCAATGGCGGCACCAGCGTCGGAGCCCACCCAGCGCTCGCTTGCTCGCACCCAGTGCCGGTTGTGCGCGATGCAGTTTTATGTTCATTTAAATGCATTGTCATGTTATTCTATATGCATTATCTGTGTTTTGTTGTGCATCAACTCAAACTCACCGCCCGCGGAGAACCCAACACCCGCGGACTCCCCTACCCAGCGCCGGCGGACACCCAGCGCCCGCTGGGTGCCTTCCCATTTTGCCCCTGGGCGAAAAATGGGTTGCCACGTGTCAAATTTTGGTGCGTCCACGTGTTCAAAATGGGTGGTCTAGATTGAACACTACATACTATCTGGGGGCCGGGTACTACGGGAACCCAACCCTATGTATATATATATATGCCATAGTAGCAAAAGTGGTGAAGATGAAGCTGCGCCTTCTTGTTCATGAAGAAGCTGATAAGTTTTTTAGTATTTCACTTTTAATATTTATGTTATTAATAATTAAATTATGGATTAGTTTGCAATTTCTAAAACTTATAGTAGTATAAATACGTTTTAGTTATTGGAGATGAGAGGTCATTGGTATGAATAAAATTCTGAGAGTGTCTCTTCACTTTTCACCACTTCTTCTTCCGGTATACTGTGTATCAACGACAAGAGGAGTTCAGGTCTTGTGTTCTTATTAAAGATACATGTTCCGCTGCATCATTTGGTATCCAGTTGCCAGTTCTTCGATCCTGAATCATGCCACTGTAGGGAAAACTAGGTTGTTTAGCCCTCGCCCCGAGGATCTATCTTGGATATTTAATTCACCATACATTGATTATTTACCTAGCATGCACCTATATAATTAATTGTAACACGTAGGGGTTTTCTCGTGTTTACCTTTGAATCTGTCGAGGCGGAATGGATCGAGACTCGTGCTTTGACCTTCTGGACTATATCCCGGTTGCCTAATCTCCAACGCCGAGTGAGGACGATCTATGGAGAATGCTCCGGAAAAACACCCCAAGCCCTCTCAAAATTCTCGAAAATCTCTCCTATTTTTCCTTAGGAATTCTCGAAAATTGCTTGTGTTAATGTATGGATTAACTTTGATTCTATCCCTTACCTTATATTTATAATGCACTACCTTAATCCCATAAGGAAATGATCTATGCATATACCATAAATATAATAATATCCTTATAGGATAAAGAGAATAAAATCCTTTCCATTAACCCCCAATTTTCGAAAACTCACTATATTAATAATATAATGGACGAAAATTGTAGGTTAATTAATTATCATTAACCTAGATATTATCTCTTACCTTATATTTATAATGCATTACCATAATCCCATAAGGAAAAGATCTATGCATATTCCATAAATATAATTATATCCTTGTAGGATAAAGAGAATAAAATCTTTCCTTTGAGAGACATATGGGGCGCGATTTTACAGAGCTACAGCCTGGATGGGCCACCTGAGGATCAAATGCAAGGAATAAAGATGGGCATCAAATAAATTAATTATCTTATATTCACCCGTAACATAAATTAATTTATAAACATTCATTCATGCCACTAGAGAATAAATGCCGACTTACCCTTTTTTTTACCGAAGTTGAGTCGAGCTTGCACTTAGACATTACGAATCCCCGTATTTAAGATATCGAACGTCCATTAATTATTTAGAGCACTCTGACTGCTTAAAATAATTAATATCTTCATTTCCTTAAGTAGTACCACTCAACCTTATTATTGTACTTGAGCTAACTCAACTGCGGGGTTTAGTACAATAAACATTTTGAGCTCCTTAAGGGACGCCATCATCCTAAACGGATACGGTGACTGATCTGAGATAACTAGCATGACATACAAGCACCGCCACCACCCAAGATGCAGAGAATATGGGTTAGAACATATAACCCTCACCCATAACAAGTCAAAGTAATTGTCAAGAACTCATACTCACCTAATACCTTATCGAGGTTTAGATCATCGTAAGTCACCAAGATCTAGGTTCTTCACTATGGTCGATAGAAGAACTCATCTCATCGTGATCCTTCAATACGCCGTAGACGCATCAAAGATAGACAAGCAACCAAGTCAAGTCACTTCTTATCTATACCGCACTTATACCAACAACTCGCCCTCAAGTTGTCTCGGTGTGAAACTTTTATATCTCATTAAGCTTGACCAATCATACGGACTTCGTGATCTTCTACACACCGTATGATCTAACTTATATATGAGATAAGGGACACGCTTATATGCAATCAAGTATTCAATTCGGATAGAGATTGTAATAGTGGTAACAGAAACATTGTATACAAGCTCAACCAAAAGCGCTTTCGTTATAATAACTCAACAATATCCCACTTATACTAAAGCAAACTTTTAGTATACAATGTGTCTCTACTAGCTATTACAAACAAAACCATCACTTTGCTTCTCCCACTTATACAAAAGTTTCCTTTCTAAGTGGGTGCCATCAAGCGCAATCCAAGTCCTCTAACGTGTCCATCGTAGACTTTTGCGGCAGCTCTTCGTGAATGGATCCGCTAGGTTATCCGTCAGATCAATCTTTTCAATCAAGACGCCACTCGTCTAACGATTTCTCGTATGACATGGTACTTCTCTCTATGTGTTTGGTCGCTTGTGGGTCCGTGGTTCCTTCGAGTTTGCACATCGCACCGAGTTATCACAAGAAACTATGATACTCTTGGGCAAACCAGTACCACACCTAGATCCATGAGGTAGTTCTTGAACCATATAGCCTCCTTAGAAGCCTCCGGCGGCTACATATTCGGCTTCCATGGTAGAGTCCGCAATGCATCGCCGCTTTGCATTCCGCCAGATACGGCTCCACCTCCCAAGGTAAACACATAGCCCGAGGTGACTTTTTCTCATCACGGTCGGCTTGGAAATCCAAGTCTCAGATAACCCAAAGGCATTAGACTATCCGCATGGTAAACTAGCCTATAATCTCGAGTCCTTTCGGTACTTGAGTATATGCTTCATCGCAATCCAATGAGCTTGTCCAGGTTAGAATGATATCTAGCTACTATGCCTACCGCATAGCAACGATATCGGCCTCGTGCATAGCATTGCGTACATGAGACTTCCTACGGCGGAAGCATAAGGAACTTGTCTCATTTCCTCTATCTCCTTCGCAGTCATAGGTGATCGCTGCTCAGATAAAGGAACGCCATGTCCGAAAGGTAGCGATCCTTTCTTGGCGGTCTCGCATACTAAAACGAGTAATCACGAAGATCAATGTAAGGCGCCGAGATAAGCTCAATATTTTCTTCGCGATCTCGGTAAACCTTGATCCCAAGAATGTACACGCATCTCCTAAGTCTTTCATTTGAAACCGATCGGATAGCCAACTCTTTACGCTTGATAACGACTTCACGTTGTTGCCAACTAGAAGAATGTCATCTACATAAAGTGCAAGAAATACCACATCACCGCTGACATCTAATCGATACACACAACTCTCGCTAGGCAACTGGGTAAATCCATAGGACTTTACCACCTCTTCAAAGCGTAAGTTCCATGATCGAGGTTCGCTTAAGTCCATAAATGGACTTCTTAAGCTTCCATACTAGATGCTCTTCACCCTTTATCACATAACCTTGGGTTCTTTGCATATAGATGTCTCTACCTTCCTCAAGGTAACCGCTTAGAAAAGCGGTTTTAACATCCATTTGCCAAACCTATAGGTTCAAGTGGGCTGCTATGGCGGAAGAATTCGATGGACTTGAGCATTGCTACATGCGAAAAGGTCTCATCGAAATCGATGCCCTCAACTGAGTGTACCTTTCGCCACAAGCACGGCTTTAAAAGCGAAACCTCTCCATCGAATCTCTTCCTTTGTATATCCACTTAATTCCTATGGCTTCCTTGCCATCCGGTAGAGGTGTCTTTTCATATACATCCATAGCCGTTATGGACTCCATTTCTAAGTCCATAGCGGTGTGCCATGATCTTGCATCAATGTCTTGTATCGCCTCCTTGTATGTCCATGGGTCGATTATTGCTGCTCGTTTCACGGGACTAAACCAAGATTCTCCCACGAACATAAATCGCTCGGGTTGACAAACAACCCTCCCACTACGATGAGGTTCTACAGCACTATGGCAGCGGTGGGTGCGAAACTTGTGGTTCTCTATCTTGCACAACTTCTTGGGTAGGTACCACATATGGTCGGTATCTCCGGTGGAACTCGACCCACTTCAATTTCTTGAAGTATCCGTGTCGATCCTCCCACTAGACTCGACATCTCGCACTTTCGCCTAATCGGTGGCGGAATACGATCATCTTCTAATTCTTGAAGAATGATTTCAACTTTGGACTTATGATTCATATTCCTCTTCTAAGAATCGGGCATTAGTGCTAATAATGACCTTCCGATCCTTAGGACTATAGAATAAACCACCTTCGTTCCTCTAGGATATCCAATAAACGACCTTGCGTCGGATCTAGCCTCCAACTTGTCGCCTTCTTGTTCAAAGACGTGCCGGATCGCCCCATATCCTTATGTTGTTTAAGCGGGCTTGCGCCCAAACCACAACTCGAAAGGGTCTTTTCGACCGACTTGGATGGTACTAGATTTAGCAAGTATGCATGCCGCTTCTAAGGCATACCCCGTAACGAAATAGGCAATGTTGCATAACTCATCATTGATCTAACCATTTCCAAAAGAGTCCTATTTCTTGCTCGACACACCATTTTCTTTGTGGTGTGCGGTGGTGAATGCGTTGGGAGGTAATCCCATACTTCACTAGATAGTCCATGAACTCACATCGAGGTATTCTCCACCGCGATCGGACCGCAAAGTGACTTGATACTCTTACCAAGCTTCGTCTCCACTTTCGCTTTAAACTCTTTGAATTTCTCAAAGCATTCGGACTTGCGGTGAAGCGGTATACGTATCCGCACCTCGAGTAATCGTCAATGAAAGTGACAAAATACTCGTACCTCCACGAGCTTGTGTGGACATCGGTCCACTGTGTCGAAATGGACTAACTCTAACATTTCTTTGGCTCTATAACCCTTCGCTTTGAAGGTGCGGTCGACATCTTACCTTCTATCTGTGATTCACGGGCGGGAATAGAGTAGCGTGAGATTACCCAACGCTCAATTCTTAGCCAGTCTTTGGATCCTATTTAGATTGATGTGACCTAATATAAGATGCCAGAGAAATGTGGTGTCATCTTGCGAAGAAAACTTTCTCTTTCTAGGGTTTGAAGAAGATACAACATAGTTATAGGTATTATGTTTTGCAGAAATAGTATAAAGCGAATTATATAAAGTGCCAACACGAGATAACTTCGTCATTTCTTATGATAGAAACACCACTATCAAAAATAATGAGAATATCCATGAGTAAATAGTTTCAAATGAAACAAGGTTCCGTCGAAAATCCGCACATATAAAACGTCTTTTAAAACTAAAGCTGCTCTCTCAAACATAAAGTAACATCTCCGATCGCAACGGCCTCGACTTTCGCCGCGTTGCCCATGGAGATCGTTATCTCGCCATTACTCAGCTCCCTTGTCCGTAGGAACCCCTGCAAGGTGTAACAAACATGATCAGTCGCACCCGTGTCTACTACCCAAGAATGGGTAGAACAAGTTGCTAAACATGTTTCGTTACTAAAGCAAACGTCATACCTTGAGCCTCGAGCATAGGGCGCTTAGCCTTCCAATACCTGTGCTTACCGTGACTTGAAGCACTTGCCTTCCCCTTGGCTTCTTCAAGCCTCCGGTGGCAGCCATGTTCTTGTTCCCATTACTCCCACTATTTCCCTTACCTCTACCACCTTTGGTGCCCTTTTTTCCTTTTCCATTTTGCAACGGAAAATTTGGGCCCTTAGATGTGCTAGCAAGAGCATCGTTCCTTTTCCCATAACTCCTTCCGCAGCCACGAGATCATTAAGCAACCGACTAAGTGTATACTCGGTCTTGCTCATGATCGCATTCACGGCGAAAGTTCTCAAAAGACTTGGGCAGTGTATTGAGGATGATATCGACCTTGGTCGCCGTCAATACCTCCTCCCAACTGATCAAGACTATCCATGAGATGAGTCATGTGGGAGACATGTTCAAGGACCGAACTTCCTTCTTCCATCTTACACGCCAAGATTTCTCTCATTGTGTGGAAGCGGATTTTCCGATCCGACTGCCCAAACTTACTCGCGAGACTTGACCAAATATCAATCGCGTCTACCATCGACTGATGCTGCAGCTGCAAGCCTTTGGACATAGTAGTCATCATATAGCATTTAGCCATATTGTTTGACTTATTCCAAAGTCTGCTTGACTCTCGGTGCTCATTAGTCGATGTGTCAGTAAGGGCATCGGGTTTAGGAGTAGTGAGAAAAAACATGTGTTCTTCAACGATAAGAACATATTCCATGTTTCGTTTCCACTCGATAAAATTTGGATCGGATAACGGATTTTGTGCGAGCATATTGATAATCGGTGTAAGAGACATATCTGAAATGATAATGTAAACACATAAGCATACGATCGCACATAATTAAGAATAATAATATTGTAACATTTTGATAAAACAATATTAATTGAAACCTCCAATCGCCCAAGGAATCCCACATGCAAGCCACGCGTGTGGGCGTTTACATGAACCCTCGACTGAGACTAAAATATACCTTTTAGTCGTTTAATTTCAAACCATGTCAACTTATCCTTATGACAAATGAAATTAACGATTGGACCTTACTAGACCACATCACTATCACAAGAAGGACTTCGTGGGAAGTTGTACTTGAGGTGATGTCTAAGAAATGACCACATTTTAACAAATGACGAATTCTTAGAATTAGCATACTCACTAGGACCATACCGCTTCAATTCAAATTCTTTGTTATCTCATTTTATATCTATCTCTAGAGAACTTATGAAAATCGCACATGCAAGCCCACGCGAGTGGGCGTTTACATGAAACTCCCACTTCTCAATAGATTTAAAATGTTTTATTTAGAAATCTCATCTAACAAACTTATGATAAACAGTGCAAGCATGCCACGCGTGTGGACGTTTACTCAAAGTGCGTATCACTTTGTTTAGAGATCAAAAAGTGGAGGTCTTGACATTTTAGTTTAAAAAAAAAATTAATTTGTCGGTTTGCTTGCTTAGTCTTTTTGTTCAAAAGGTTTGTCCATGCAGATCACGTAATCCTAGCATGCTTTTCTATAGAACTCAACATGTAAAACATGCTCATGAAATTCTAAAATATGCTTGAAAACGCGATAAACCTAGCATGCTTACTATGCGCACCCAATTACGAAAATACTTAAAGGTTTGTCATGAAGAAGCTGATAAGTTTTTTAGTATTTCACTTTTAATATTTATGTTATTAATAAATAAATTATGGATTAGTTTGCAATTTCTAAAACTTATAGTAGTATAAATACGTTTTAGTTATTGGAGATGAGAGGTCGTTGGTATGAATAAAATTCGAGAGTGTCTCTTCACTTTTCACCACTTCTTCTTCCCAGATATCCGTGTATCAACGGCAAGAGGAGTTCAAGTCTTGTGTTCTTATTAAAGATACATGTTCCATTGATCATTTGGTATCCGGTTGCGGTTCTTGATCTGAATCATGCCACCGTAGGGAAAACTAGGTTGTTTAGCCCTCGCTTGAGGATCTATCTTGGATATTTAATTCACCATACATTGATTATTTACCTAGCATGCACCTATATAATTAATTGCAACACGTGGGGTTTTCGGTGTTTACCTTTGAATGCCATCGGCGGAATGGATCGAGACTCGTGCTTTGACCTTCTGGAGTGTATCCCGGTTGCCCAATCTCCAACGCCGAGTGAGGATGATCTATGGAGAATGCTCCGGAAAAACACCCCAAGCCCTCTCAAAATTCTCGAAAATCTCTCCTATTTTTCCTTAGGAATTCTCGAAAATTGCTTGTGTTAATGTATGGATTAACTTTGATTCTATCCCTTACCTTATATTTATAATGCACTACCTTAATCCCATAAGGAAAGGATCTATGCATATACCATAAATATAATAATATCCTTATAGGATAAAGAGAATAAAATCATTTCCATTAACCCCCAATTTTCGAAAACTCACTATATTAATAATATAATGGACGAAAATTGTAGGTTAATTAATTATCATTAACCTAGACATTATCTCTTACCTTATATTTATAATGCATTACCATAATCCCATAAGGAAAAGATCTATGCATATTCCATAAATATAATTATATCCTTGTAGGATAAAGAGAATAAAATCTTTCCTTTGAGAGACATATGGGCGCGATTTTCCAGAGCTACGGACTTGGATGGGCCGACCAGGATCAAATGCAAGGAATAAAGATGGGCCTCAAATAAATTAATTATCTTATGTTCATTGAACATAAATTAATTTATAAACATTCATTCATGCCACTAGAGAATAAATCTTGACTTACCCTTTATTACCGAAGTTGAGTCGGGCTTGCACTTAGATATTACGAATCCCGTATTTAAGATATCGAGCGTCCATTAATTATTTAGAGCACTGATTGCTTAAAATAATTAATATCTTCATTCTTAAGTAGTACCACTCAACCTTATTATTGTACTTGAGCTAACTCAACCGCGGGGTTTAGTACAATAAACATTTTGAAGCTCCTTAAGGGGCGTCATCATCCTAAACGGATATGGTGACTCGTCTGAGATAACTAGCATGACATACAAGCACGCCACCACCCAAGATCACGGAGAATATTGGGTTAGAACATATAACCCTAACCCATAACAAGTCAAAGTGATGGTCGACAACTCATATTCACCTAATACCTTATCGAGGTTTAGATCATTGTAAGTCACCGAGATCTGGGTTCTTCACTATGGTGGATAGAAGAACTCATCTCACCGTGATCCTTCAATACGCCGTAGACGCATCAAAGACAGACAAGCAACCAAGTCAAGTCACTTCTTATCTATACCGCACTTTCATACCAACAACTCGCCCTCAAGTTGTCTCGTTTGTGAAACTTTTATATCTCATTAAGCTTGACCAATCATACGAGACTTACGTGATCTTCTACACATTGTATGATCTAACTTATATATGAGATAAGGGACACGCTTATATGCAATCAAGTATTCAATTCAGATAGGAGATTGTAATAGTGGTAACAGGAAACATTGTATACAAGCTCAACCAAAACTGCTTTCAGTATACAACTCCAATAGTCACCACGTCAACGTCCTAACGGACTCGAACAACGCCTTGATGCTCTCACGGAACAATTGGCTAATGTGGTACAGTTGCTTCACACTCAGACCGAGGTAGCCCAGCATCGCCCCGAGGCAAATCCACGTCGCCGCGATGCATCCCTGGAACACGACCACGATATCACCTCATCTGATGATGAAGCAACTATTGACAACCTATTTGCTACGTCGTCTTCCCGCAACAACAATCGTGGTGATGATCCTCGTCGTTGGGAGTCAGGATTTCACCTTGATTTGCCGGAATTTAATGAAGGCATGGAACCCGATGAGTTCTTGGATTGGTTGATTGTCGTTAAAGATATGTCGATTTGGCGTCGTTCCCGGCGAACATCGTGTTTCTCCGCCGGTTGTCGCTATGTGGTCGCGCCCGCGCTTGGTGGTGCCAACTCAAGCGATGCGCCTTCTTCGGGCAAATCTAAAGTTGTTCAATGGGAGAAGTTTGTTAAACATCTTCGCGCTGAATTTTTTCCCAACAATTATTCTCGCATACTATATCAGAAATTTCAGAATCTTCGCCAAGGCACTCACACAGTTGATGCTTATACGGAAGAGTTTTATCTACTTCTCTCGTGCACCGATATCTCTGAATCTCCCGATCAGCTTGTGTCTCGTTACATTGGGGCTTCGTTTGCCATTTCAGGATGTATTGAACTTATTGGTACCTATTACTATCTCTGAGGCACATCAACGGGCTGTTTTATTGGAACGGTAATTTAATCGTCGTCCTACCGGTCCCTTTGCACCTTCGTCTTCACGTACTCATCCTTCTGTTCCACTGCCTGAGCAGCGTTCTCCAGCAGCTCGTGGGTCTCCTGTCCCACTCCCTTCACGTCAATCTACACAAATGGGTGCTTCTAGTCCCCCTCGTCTGGGGCTGTGTTTTTCTTGTGGCGAATTTGGCCATCGCCAAGCTTCATGCCCCCGATCCGGTGGCACTCGTGGATTATTTATTGATGAAGGTGATTCTTCTGATTACTCTCACCCTCCTATTTTCGATGATGACAACTCTGGCAATGTCCCCGAGGAGGACTTATTGGGTGATGTGGGCACGATGTTGGTACTTCGCCCTACTTGTTTATCACCTCGACATGAGGATATTAATCAACAACGAAATACTCTTTTTTCCTCGACCTGCACTATTCAAGGGAAGATATGTCGTTTTATCATAGACTCCGGTTCGTGTGAAAATGTCATGGCTCAAGATGCTGTTGATAAATTGGCTCTTCCTACTGAAGCACATCCACATCCTTATAATTTGGCTTGGTTGCAAAGTGACAGCAATATTCCCGTTACTCGTCGCGTGCTTGTTCAATTTTCAGTTGGTGCCAATTATAATGATTCCACATGGTGTGACGTAGTTCCTATGGATGCTTGTCATTTGTTGTTAGGGAGATGTTGTGACATAGAATTTGCAACACAATTCAATATACGCAAGTGCACGTAGTCAACAAGTAATATACGGAAATATTCCGAGATCGAATCCACAGGGATCGCACTTTTTTAAATCACGCCGACAATCAATTTTTGTTTAAGAGAACAACACTAGAGAAATTAAACAGGAAGAACAACCTAATAAAGCATGACGGAAAACCAAAACTATGAGAAAGTTACTACGAAGCGAGGTGAAATTTCAGACTAATATATGATTAAACAAATGATAAAAGGATGAGAAATAGACTGACCTCTCAATTCCACCCATGCTCAGATAAATATGCTACAAGATTATCATCATTTCATTACTATGACATGAACTTCTCCGATTCTTAGTATTTTTCCAAATCTAAGATTATAATCTATAAGTCATTCGATATATTCCTATACCAAACAACTCTTAGATTATCTTTACTAATCCATTCATTTATGTCATAAGGTAAACACATATTCCTATGCTATTCACACACATAAAATTTTAAATCACGCTTCGTCACTCTCTTGTTTTCCACTCTATAAGAACTTCCCGTAAATTATAGAGCTAAAATCCCACCCATGGTGATCAATCACAAGCAAGATGAATAATCTCCAAGAGAACAATAGCAATTTAACAAGATAAACAGAGAAATGAGCTCGCCACACGAGCACGGGTTTCATCAAAAGATCAAGTCCTACAAATTTAGCTCATAGCGAGTGCTCAACAATATCCGGATAAACGAATGCCATAACAAGCTAAAAGAATTCGAGAAAGAAAGTGAAAATACGCCGCTGGAATCACGTGCTTCTTCTCGATCGCCGCCTCTCCGATGGCTTCTTTCCAAGTTGTCGCCCTCCGATTCCTCCTTCTTCCAATGATTGTGTGTTTCCCGCACGAATAGAATATCCTCTTCTTTGTCTGTCCCCTTTAATAACCAACTCGGGTTCTTTTTGGGGTATAGACAGGCAACCGCTAGCCCTTCAACCTCTCGATTTTTAGTCCTTTTCGATGGCTCGATGATCACCCGTCCCCTTTATGCTCGCCAGAAATAAATGCCACGTGGTTGTGGTCCCGCAGATCTCCTCGCCTCACCAAAACCTTTCATACGTCGTTGATCATCCATCGACATGTGCTCTTCTCCGCTTACGACCGACTTCGCCTCCAGATTTCGACTTTGGTTGCTAGCTCGACTTAATTCACGAGCTCGGCTCACCACGAACTCAACCTCGTCCGCTCTCTCTCTCTTCCCGAGTCCGGTCTCGCCACGAGCTCAACTTTGCTGCGAGCTCGTCTGCCTCGAGTTCGGCTTTTGATTATGAGCTCGTCGGCCTTGAGCTCGAACCTGCGGCGAGCTTGAGTGTGGTTAGTCTCTCTTACGAGCTCGGTTTCAAGACTTCGCCCAAAGATCCTCGCCACTTTTCCTTTGAGCTTTGACTTCGCCTTCGAGTTCGACCTTGCTCCCGCATTACTCCGGCCTTGTTCGTTCTATCCTTCCTCGTATTTCAAGTCAAGCTCTCTCACGAGTTCGGCCTTGTTTGCTTGCTCGACCGGAGCTCGCTTCACTCACGGACTTCAAAGATCGCCTTTCACGCGCTCTTCCCGCTACATGCCATAGATTGATTAAATAAAGCTTAAAAGAACATAAAACCCTTAAAGCACCCAACTCAATCCTACACGCACACACACGAAAACACAACATAAACACACCAAACAACACAAACACACGAGCCAGAACACACAATACTCAAGGTTATTATCATCAAAGGTTACATAATAACTCTTTTACAAGAGTTATCACACCCTCAAACTTAGCTCATTACTCGTCCTCGAGTGATGCTCTGCCCAGAACACACAAAAGCACACACAAAACACAGAAACAATGTTCATAATGCTTCATGACAGCTGAGATGATGGCCTAATCAACTAAGGATATTGCTTTCAGTCAAAAATTTCAAAGAAGATAAATCATTCAGTCCTTCTCGTTGCAAGTCTAGTTAATCACCTCATATTGCAAGAATGTAACGCTACATATATCAACAGGTATATAACACATTAGCAACTACATGAATCTTCCCATAACTTAGTTCTCCTTAATATGACCATATTTTGATTATCAAGTGCACAAATGTCTCCACAAATTCAGTTCGGTCAGCCCCCTCTCCATTAACATGAGTGTCATCAATATTGGATCAGTAGGTCTTTAAAAGCTTATAATGTTGGGCTTGGGTGAATGTAGGATTGTTTGGGATAATGTAGCTCAAAACACCCGCACCTTTACTCATTCTTCGTTTCAAGCACGCTTTATAAATATCTTTTCTCTTGCTGAGAGACCCTTTTCTTCATTGTTTCTCTCCTTTTCATATACACAGTTCAAAACTTATTCCCCTTTTTATTTTATTTTTAATTTTTTTTTAAACGTAAAAATAACCAACATTTTTGCAACAACTTCACCTTTAACTCCAGAGGTTACTTTACCTCGCCACCCCCAAACTTAGAACACAACATTGTCCCCAATGTTGGAATTTATAACAAAAATGGGGGATGGAACACTGATATTTCAATGCGGAGATAAAGCATGGCCAACGGTTATGGATAAGAGAAAGGTTGAGTCACAAGTGAACATGCCCAATGTGAAGGGTAAGAAGAGATTAAATTATAAACGTGGGGTATAAAGGAGATTATTTAGCGGCTGCACCAAGGAAAAGGCTGTAAGCTCAAAAGGGGACCCTAAGGAAATTAAGATATCGGGGTAGCTTAGAAAGGCACAATCGATCCAAAATGGCATACGCCCTATCCATATTAAACACTCAAGTATATTGTCTCGGGAATTCCAACCAAATAGGAGAGACAAACACTCATACAAAAATGTAAGCCAATTAAGGTTTACCAATTCAATGGTCAATCCCTATAGAGACTAATATGCTAACACCCTAAATATTAGAGGCACATCCCCAAAACATAAGGGTCAATTCCAGACACGCAATGAGAATGACCAATCGACTGCAATATAAAACAAAAAGATACTAGCATCATAAAGCCATCCATTGCCAATCGGGCATCATCATCATCAGTCATTGAAAACAAAAATGACATGCTCCTACACAAACAAAACCAGAACATGAAAAGGAACCACACAAACCAACAAAAGCTATAAAAAAAATGAACAACCAAACAACAGACGAGACATACACACAACAACAAAACACCAACAAATGATTGAGTTAGAGAAAACGCCCCGGCCTACACTTCGGGAGATCCCGAAAGAGTAGGAGAAGCATGGGTAGATGGAGCGGTAGCAGGCGAAACAGCTTCGATTTCAGGAGACACAGCCAGCTCGGCCTCGATCGAGGTGCGCACTTCGGCAGATGGGGCAAATGGTGCCTGGGCCTCGGTTCGGGCAGCAGGGTCAGATTCAGTTGGCTGAGTCTGACTTGGGCAAGCATTCTTTGCAAACTAAGCTCGGTTCGGCCTCGCATCTTTCTCCTTCTCAGCCCCGGTGACAGAATCAAAATCCGAAGGTAAAGGCCAAGTCTGGAATACCCGGTGTGGGAATTCAGGGAAGGCTGGCAGAGTTACCGTACATAATGATTTGAGACTATCCTCCAATACACGATCCCGTTCACAAAAATACGCCCAATAATGCTTAAGAGCGTCTTCTAGCACAGCAGATCGAAGCATGAAGGCTTTGACCTGCAAGCAGAGGCACTTTTGCATGTCTAGAACAGTGGGCTCAGAAGAGGTCGGCATTGGAGGAGATGGACCAGCCTGGGCGGCGTGCAAAGATGGGTCTTCAGCCGAACCATGACAATGAGTCAAGGTCTTTATATCAATAAAAGCTTTCTCCGCGAGGCGATCTTCGTCATCTCCAAAAGGCACTCCAGCCTGTATGCACAACTGAGTAATCAAAGAGAAAAGAACAAACGGCATTTCTTCCTTTACGGACTCATCCACCTCGCCAAATTTGGGCGCCCACATCGACTTTCCTTCCGGTGAAAATGCACAGGAGCAAAGATCCGCCTCCCGAGACAATGGTGTCATGGGTGGTGGACAGGATATGGCTCTTAATGAATTGAAGCCAAACATGGGCCTCCAATCTTAATGATGCGGCCTTTATTGAGCGACACCCCTACGTGGAAAAAGCCCACCGTGCCTTCGACGGTCGTTAGTCTTAGCGCCTTCTAAATCACAACCGGCTGAGCCTCTTCATGGCGGAGAATGCATCATCCATCTCATTCTCCAAGTTATAAAAATCATTAATGGTTTCCGGAGAGAAAACCACCAACTTTCCCCTCACCACTGCCGATAAACCCTCCTTATTCGGCAAAGGAGAGATGTTTGCATAGAATTCTTTGACAAGAGGCGTAATGGGTGGGGGTGGAATTGCTGCAAACGACGCCCAACCATTTAGGGATATCAACTCCACCACAAAAATAAGAGTTTCTTTAGATCTCTGGAAGCCCTTCTCCATCCATAGCTGCCATGATTTCAGGCGCTTAAATCTCTCGAACCCACCATGTGCTCGGAATTTTAGAATGGCTTCGATTGACCGTCCTGTGTTTTTCGATGGGGGTTTGTCCACCCTCGCCCTCTTGACTTGAATGGCCACAGGCTCGGCTTCTTCCGACAACTTGGCTTTACCCTTATCACTCTGACGATCTTTCCTCTTAGATGAAGAATGCTCAACAACCTGCGGAGAAACCGGTGAAGCTTCCGGTGACAACTCAGCGTCTGATATGATGAGAGGCGTGTCCGCGTCATTGCTAGGGATAGACAATGGTACCACCTGCTTCCTGACCCTGATGCTGAATCTCCTCATGATAATTAAATTTGTAGGAGGAACAAAATGAATGAGACAATTAAATTTCAGAACCAAAATAAAATTTTGAGAGAATAGCAGGTGGACGTGGGAAGTGAGAGCAAAATCGCAGCAAAATGAGAGAAATGGGAGAAATGGCTGATCGTGGGGTGGGAAAGAAAAAGGGGCACGGTCCTTTAAACAAAAAGTCAACCCAATTTTTCCCGCTCTTTTTCCCAAGATAGCAAACTGATATTTCACTTTTTCTCCATTTTCTGCAAATCCAATACTGGAGCAAAAACTAGCATAATGCTCAGAATTTTTGCCCAGAGGTACGCATGTACCACACCTGCAATCCAAAATTTCACACATCATTTTCACATAAATCCCTCATCCTTCTTAACAATGCTAAGGCAATTTATTTTCAACACCAAAAACAACGAGACAAATGAGAATAAAACAAATATGTACAACAGAATAAAATGGTGCGCCAGCGCTCGATCGCTATGGCAACCCATGATACCACCGTCAGCGCCCTTGAGAGATGTTGAGGTCTTCTCACGAACGACCTCGCCACCACGATAGTGCTTGACACGCGTCCATTAACCATGAATTCACTACCGACGCTCCTTCAGAATGTGATAGCACCATGAGGTGCCACCAAGAATGGTGAAAGGACCGCACCATCGTGATTTCGGTTTGCGATGAATAGCCTCGACTTTGAATTGAACAAAGAACACCGCTTGACCCGCAAGAACTCACGGCGCAAGATGTTGTTATCATGTCATCTCTTGGTTTTTCTTTGTAAAATTTCGCATTCTCATAAGCAAACCATCGAATTCATCCATTTCACTTAGTTGCAAACAAACGAGCCTCTCCGTGACCTTTATGCTCAAAATTCGCTTTATCGCCCAACAGGCTCGATGCTCAAGTTCCGATGGAGATGACAAGCTTTGCCATAGACCAACCGATAAGGTGACATCCCTAAAGGTGTTTTGAAAGTTGTTAGAGGGCCCACACCGCATAATCCAAGCGATGGACCAATCCTTTCGACCGGTTCACCACCTTCTCCAAGATACCTTTATTTCTCTATTGGAGAGTTCCGCTGGCCATTCGCTTGAGGATGATATGCCGTAGCGATCTTGTGGAGAACGTTATACTTGGCTAGACGGCACCCATCGCTTGTTGACAAATGAGTTCCTTCGCTACTAATGATCGCACGAGGAGTACCGAATCGTAAATATGTTCTTTGCAAGAACTTAATTACAACTTTCGCATCATTAGTCGAGCTTGCCACGGCCTCCACCCATTTAGATACGTAATCAACCGCCACCAGGATGTAGAGATTGTCGAAGGAGGGCGGAAAAGGACCCATAAAATCAAGGCCCCAAACATCAAAGAGCTCAATTTCTAAGATAAAGTTCGCTGGCATCTCATTCCGAGAAGACATATTTCCAACTCTTCGACATCGATCACATTTACGCATTAAAGGCATGAGCATCTTTAAACAAGGACGGCCAAAATAACTTTGATTGGAGTACCTTAGTCACGTTTTTGTCCTACAAAGTGACCACCGTATGGGGTGGCAATGATATCCTTCTAGAATTGATTCCATTTCTCATGCGGAACGCAATACCATCAACCCGTCAAGACAAAGGTTTATATAAGAACGGTTCATCCCAAAAGTAATGGTTGACTTCGAAAAGAATCTTTTCCTCTGTTGGTATGAAAAGTCGAGGCAACACCCACCTGACCAAGAAGTTGACAAAATCGCATACGGGGTATGCTATGCTGGTGCATGCTCATCAATTGTTCATCGTGAAATGCATCCCGAATTTGGACATGAGTTTCTTCACACTCACCGTTGGCAATCGGATAAATGATCGCCCACTTGATTCTCGGTTCCTTCCGCCTCTAATTTCCAAATCAAATTCTTGTAGAAGCAAGATCCATCGAATTAACCGTGGCTCGCATCTTTCTTGGCGACAAGATACCGATCGCCGCGTGATCCGTGTAAATAATCACCCTCAAACCCACGAGGTAGGCTCTAAACTTTCACATGCGAATACCACCGCTAGCGCCCTTCTCCGTAGTGGTGTAATTGATTTGAGCTCCACCAACGCTTTGCTAGCATAATAGACGGAGTGGAATATCTTCCTTCGCTGACCAAAGACGGTCCCCACGGCGAAGTCACTTGCGCCGACATCACCGAAAGGTAATGACCGCTCGACCAATGATCACCGAGTCATCACTAAAGCTCGCTTCAAAACGCCAAACGCTTTCAGATAATCCCGAGTAAACTCAAGTGGCTATTTTTCTCCAAAGAAGGCACACAGATGGCTTAGAAATTTTGAAAAATCCTTTATAAACCTTTCCAGAAAATCTTGCATGCCCCAAGAAACTACGCACACCCTTAACAAGGTGGTGGGGTGAAAGTTTATCTATCACTCGATGTTGGCTCGTCCACTTCGATCCCTTCCTCGATATGTGATGGCCCAGCACGATGCCCTCGCACCATGAAGTGGCATTTTTCCCAATTTAAGACCAGTGTGTCGCCTCAACGCCTCCAGACCTTCCCAAGTTATTTAGGCATACCCAAAAGTATCCCCAAACACGGGAAGTCATCCATGAAGATTTCAACCGACTTCTCCACCATATCCGAAAATATGGCCATCATGCAACGCCGAACGTCATAGGGAATTACAGAGTCCAAAAGGCATCCTTCTAAAAGCAAAAGTGCCATAGGGATGTAAAGGTGGTTTTGTATTGATCATCGGGGCAATGGCAATCGATGATAACCGTAATACCCATCTAGGAAATGTAAGAACTCCTTACCAATGAAGTTTGTCAAGCATTTGATCCATGAATGGCGAGAGAAAATGGTCTTTCCTAGTAGCCGTGTTCAATTTCGTAATCCACAAACACGCCATCCCGTTATCACCCGAGTTGGAATCAGCCCCGCCGATCATTAGAAATCACCGAACCCTCCTTTTTTGAACGCACCGCACCGGGATCACCCAAGAACTATCCGAGATCGGATAAATGATTCCAGATCCAGCCATTTAATAACTTCCTTCTTCAACACCTATTTCATGTTTGGTTAAGACAACAGTGTGCTCATGGAAGTCTTGTGACAATCTTCCAACAATATCTTGTGTATACACAAGAAAGGATCGATCCTTTTGATATCGGCAATTGACTAACCAATAGCTCTCTTGTACTTTTGCAGAAGGATCGAGCTAAAACACACTCAAATTCACTCGATAATCGCATTTAGGTAATCGTAGCGTGGTAAGTTAACACGAGTCGCCTCAAGGAAAACTTAATGTATGATTGTTCATGTCATACATGTAAAGCGATTAAATACTAAACATTCTAACATCAACGGGGTTGAAACATACGAGGAAATGAAATACGAGAAAATAAATAACATCCTAAGCTAGGGTTGTCAATCCCGAGCTAAACTAATAAAGCGATAAATCTAAACTAGGGTTGTCAATCCCTAGTTGAACTATGAAAGCGATAAATCGAAAGCGTAAACAAAAGCGAGAGCAAACCTATTCTTAGGGTTCGCCAAGCCCTAATCTAAGTCTACTCGTAAATGAACAATAAACATCGATCAACCAACAAGAACGTGAATTAAACCAAAGCAAGATAGATCAAAGCAATGTAAATTGATAGGAACATGAGAACACTTCATTGTCACTTATGAAATTGAATCCTACGTAAACCATCAAACAAAACACTATGAAATTGATTCTCGAAGAATCGATAATCCAAAGCATAAATTAATAAACAAATTATTCAATCGAATTGAAAACTAGAATTGTATCTCATTATCCAAACTCGTGAAGATCCTCATGAATGTCTCAAGAACAGTCTCGGTCGCTCGGAGAAGGAAACCAAACTCGAAAAAACGCGACCATTCACTCAACCCTAAGCGCCAGATATTTATATTAATGAAGTGAGCCGCGTTCAAAATGAACGACGCTCAAAATACATTCGCTTCAATATGAACGCTGGATCACAATGAACGAGCAGCCGGGTGAAGAGTTCAGACAGCGAGCGCCGTTGGAGGCCAACGAGCTGGGTAATGAACGCGGGCGGAGGCGTAGTGGTTTGGCGCGACGCTGCTGCGGGCGCGCGGTGGGCTGGAGATGCGGAGCCTTGGTGGCCGGACTCAACGCATACCGAGAGTCGGGCGCTTGGCGGGCGAGGCGTGTACGGAAAGGGGTGACGCTGAGTTGAGCGCCGAGAACGCGGCTGCACGGGCGTTGGGCATGCATGCGCGACGCGGAGCGAGCGACGCCTGCGGGGAGGTGCGCGCTGGTGAGCCTTGGCTGTTGTTGAGCGCGCGAGGTAACGCTGAACGCAGGCCGGTTAGCTCGCTGGCTGGGCGACATCGAGCTGGGCGCGCTGCGCGCGGGCGTTCGCGGGTGCGCGGGTGTCGGGCGCCAGGCGCGACTTTGACGTTCGCTCCTCTTCCTCGCTTGAACTCCGACATCCGCCGCCTATGAACTCCTGTCGAGATGCTCTTCAATTATATCTGATCCTTGGCAGATCCAATTCATCCTATTTTCTGCCATTTTCCTATAAAACATCGAGACGAACGGCAAGTCCGAATCGATAAATATTAATCGAACCAACAAAGATAAGTAGGACAAATCATAGAAAATGACACGTAAAACAATACCAAGAATCATCACAAAATCATACCAAACAACTCCCCACACTTATCCATTTGCTTGTCCTCAAGCAAAGTCTATACTAATAAGAGTCGAAGATAACTCATACAACTTTTCCCTTATTCTAATCAATCAAACCTTATTGCATTTCCCCACACTTGGTGTTTACGAATTCAAAGATAATGCGAAATAAATCAAGAACGACAATCGACTTCCAATAAATAAAATGTAATCTCTCGCCGCACCCAACTCTCCGTTAGGGGTGAATTAACTAATGTGGTTACCTTTAGCAACAAGTTTCTTTTATATAGCACAAAGAATGTTTTAATGATTTTGAATAAAATTGAAGGTGCACTCGATGAACTCGAGTCTCCTAACGTGGTTTCCATGTCCATTTCTCAAATTACTAGAAAGAGGACATAATCCCATCCTCCATTTCAACAATCTCAACAAGATACCGGAGCTTTCATTCTCCTCATTTTCTTCTTTTTCACATTTTTTTTTTTTTATATATAAATGAAACAAGTATATAGTCAACCACAATGTTAACACTCCCCTAACATTAGCCTGACAAATCACATCAATTTCTCCTATTCATTTTCTATCAATCACGCCTCGTCAATTCACATTATACTCAAATCATATATCACCAAAAGTTTCGGAAATTCAAAATCGTTTGATCAATACCACGTAGTTCGCTTGCACAAATCAAGATCCTAACTTACTCGATAGACAAAGCTTACGTCCAAACAATCAAAATAAGCACAAGCGGCACGTCATTAAGCATAACGAAACAAGATATCACGCACACAAAACCGAGTAAACATCCCCCATTTTAAATCGAGCATCGTCCCCCTTGCTCAAAACATTAAAAGCTCAAAATAACCATAGAGGATGACTTCCTCGATAATCGATTTAATGCGATGTAGAGTTGGAGCATCCCACCATCTCACACCGATCAAAATATGCAAACTTCATTCCCAAATTCAAACAAGACTAACACAAAGATAACAAACAGATCAAAGAAAACAGAAAACAAACAAAAAGAAAGAACGGAAAAGAAATAAAATTAGGTGGGTCGACTCCCACGAAGATTCGCTTAACGTCGTGAGCACGACGTGTTCCGGTCAACAACGGACTATCCATAGTCCTTCACCTGCAGGAATACCAACTCGGCCAAAGCATCAGTGTGAACCATATAAGCATAGAGGACAGTAAAGGAAACAAACAACGAATCATTTAAGCTCAAGTCAAACATCCTATTCTCCAAAGAAAAATAGATAACTATAATTCCCAAAGCACGATACTTTGGTGAATTAGGATGTTGACAAATTATTGAAATTACCTCAACCTTTGTTATCATTGTGTCATCCTCTGGGATCACGTATTTCACATGTTGAGGCAGCTCTTTCACTTTCAGAGTGGGCTTTGGCATTCGAGTATCTTCAAGTGCCCACTCTTTCTCCATCCTGATAACCACTTCCTCGTGGCTCTGATTATGCTCATCATCCTCACGTGCCCACTCGTTCTCACTTTCCACCCCTTCGACCGCAATGCTCTTGGTGGCTCTCCCACCATATCTTCAATAATTGGGTCACTTTCAAGAGTAGTGACCGCCGAGCTCGATCGGGTTGGTGTGGGAAAGTCGGCTCATCCGATGTCTCTTCCACCCATTCTCAATACTTGGGTCACTTTCTAGAATTGTGACCCACCGATCCGCCGGATTGGTTTGGAGGTTCCTCCATTGTCGCAATGCCTCTTTAAGCAAGCTATTAACATGCCCCGCTTGCGCCTCCAAAACGAGATGAGGTGTTTGCAAAGATCCATTTTGTTAAGTAACATATCCATTCGTGGGGTGAACGAATCCTCAAATGATGACCTCTGCGGTGGTGATGCGTGTGGATATGAGTCTTGAGGTGGAGGTGGTTGTTGTGAGTACTCATCTTGAGGTGGAGGATATGGTTGCTCCCAAGGGCATGGGAGGCTTGATCCTCATAGTCTTGTGGAGGTGGTTGGTCCCAGCTGGGATCATAAGCGTGATCCTCATAGTACGGTGGAGGTGGTTGGTTCAGCTGGGATCATAGGTTTGTTCCTCGTCTTTGTGCAGGAGGTGGTTGATCCTGCAGGGATCGTATGCTTGATGCTCGAGCCCAACGGACATCCTCGGAAAAATCGAATTGGGCTCCTTCTTCAAAAGAAGAATTTGCCCAATCTGACGAACTTCCTCCCCGCCCGCTCGACCATACTCGATCGCTGGTAACCCCGCACAATGACACCAACAACAAAACAAAATTACACGCACTGTGGGGAGAAAATAACGAAATGTAAAGAAAAGAAACACAGAAAACAAACAACACAAACAATACGCTTAAAGTTTTCCCGACAACGGCGCCAAAATTGATCGAGCTAAAACACACTCAAATTCACTCGCAATCGCACGAGGTAATCGTAGCGTGGTAAGTTAACACGAGTCGTCTCTCAAGGAAAACTTAACAGGGCGATTGTTCATGTCATACACAGAAAGCGATTAAATACTAAACATTCTAACATCAACGGGGGTTGAAACATACGAGGAAATGAAATACGAGAAAATAAATAACATCCTAAGCTAGGGGTTGTCAATCCCGAGCTAAACTAATAAAGCGATAAATCTAAACTAGGGGTTGTCAATCCCTAGTTGAACTATGAAAGCGATAAATCGAAAGCGGTAAACAAAAGCAGGAGCAAACCTATTCTTAGGGTTCGTCAAGCCCTAATCTAAGTCTACTCGTAAATGAACAATAAACATCGATCAACCAACAAGAACAGGAATTAAACCAAAGCAAGATAGATCAAAGCAATGTAAATTGATAGGAACATGAGAACACTTCATTGTCACTTATGAAATTGAATCCCACAGAAACCATCAAACAAAACACTATGAAATTGATTCTGAAAGAACTGATAATCCAAAGCATAAATTAATAAACAAATTATTCAATCAATTGAAAACTAGAATTGTATCTCATTATCTCGAAGCTGGTGAAGATCCTCATGAATGTCTGAAGAACAGGCCTCGCGGCTGCCTGGAGAAGGAAACCAAAACTCGAAAAAACGCGACCATCACTCAACCCTAAGCGCAGATATTTATATTAAATGAAAGTGAGCGGCTCAAAATGAACGACGCTCAAAATACATTTCGCCTTCAATATGAACGCTGGATCACAATGAACGCCGGGTGAAGAGTTCTCAGACAGCGAGCGCCGGTTGAGGCCAACGAGCGCTGGTAATGAACGCGGGCGAGGGCGGGTTGGTCTGCGTCGCAAGGGCGGAGGCGCGGGCGCGGGCGCTGGGCCGGAGATGCGGGAGCGCACCGGCGCTGGACTTGAACGCTTGTTGGAGTGCTGGCGCTGGCGGGTGAGGCGGCACGGAAGGGGTGACGCTGGAGTTGAGGCCGAGAAGCAGCGGCATCGGGCGTTGGGCAAGCATGCGCGACGCGGAAGCGGAAGCGACGCTGCGGGAGGCGAGGCAGGAGCGCCGGCTGTTGTTGAGCGCGCGAGGTAAATTCAGCGGAACGCAGGCCGGTTAGCTCGCTGGCTGGGCGACCGAGAGCTGGGGCGTTGCTATGCGGCGGGCGAGGCGCTGGTGCGCGGGTGTCGGGCGCCAGGCGCGACTTTGACGTTCGCCCGCTCTTCCTCGCTTGAACTCCGACATCCGCCGCCTATGAACTCCTGTCGAGATGCTCTTCAATTATATCTGATCCTTGGCAGATCCAATTCATCCTATTTTCTGCCATTTTCCTATAAAACATCGAGACGAACGAAGTAAGTCCGAATCGATAAATATTAATCGAACCAACAGCATAAGTAGGACAAATCATAGAAAATGACACGTAAAACAATACCAAGAATCATCACAAAATCATACCAAACACGCAGCACCTGTAACAGGGTTTCTTCCTTGTCGTGCTCGAGAGCAGCTGAAATGATTACTGGAAGAGTTTTTCCCTCGCCCAGATAAGCATATTTCAAGTGGTTGGGCAATGTTTTCAGACTAAGCACAAGAGGTTCGTCTATTGAAGGTTTAGATACCTGGACGGACCGATCTGCGAGTCCGAGTGACTCCGGAGCTCGGCTGATACGAGGTGGCACTTTGGCAGATCTCTCGTTAGAGGGACGCCGAGGAGCCCCTCTCGCTCTAACTCCATGAGCTCGGCATATTCATTATCATCGCTCTCGAACCGGACGAGTGTTCCAAAGATTTTATCCGCGACGACCTGCTCTAATACTTGAATTACCAAGCATTCCTCCACTTCGTCAGGGTACTTCATAGCATTGAATAGATTAAAAGTAACCTTCTGATCATTTACCCTCATTGTGAGTTCGCCTTTTTGGACATCAAGCAAAGTCCTTCCATTTGCAAGGAAAGGACGTCCCAAGATAATAGACACCTCGTGATCTGCTTCATAATCCAGAATGATGAAATCTGCGGGAAAGATGAATGTATCCACCTTTACTAGCACATCTTCAATTTTTCCTTCAGGATGAGCCATCGATCTATCTGCCAACTGCAAGATCACTGTCATAGGTCTAGCTTCACCTATCCCTAGCTTCCTGAATATTGAGAGCGGCATTAAGTTTATACTTGCTCCCAAATCACATAGAGCACGACCGACGTCGCATCCTCCAATGGAGCATGGAATTGTAAAGCTCCCTGGATCTTTCAATTTGGGTAGGATTTTGCTCTTTAACATGGTACTACTGCTCTCTGTCAGTGCCACTATTTCGAACTCACCCAGATGTCTCTTCTTTGTCAGGATGTCTTTTAAGAACTTCACATAGTTCGGCATCTGTTCCAAAGCCTCCACCAATGGGATATTAATGTGCAGTTGCTTTAAGACATCTAGAAATCTCCGAAACTGAGTATCTTGTTGTTTCTTTTTCAACCTTTCGGGGAAAGGTGGTGGTGGACGATAAACCACCTCGTCCAATTGCTTCGGCAGTGGATTCACTTCGGCAGGCTTCTCAGCATTACGGGTTTGCTTCGGTGCTTCCACTTTGCTTTTTAGGTTTGAGGACTCGCGATTCTCTCTTGGTTTGGCAACTCGCTTTCCGTGATCCGCTTCCCACTTCGTGAGTGATGCCTCGACATGTTCTTTATCTTCCGAGGATTTTCCGTGTCACTGGAAGATTGCCATGGTCGATTCCTCATTCGTTAGCTAGTTGTCCGATCCGGACCTCCAAATTCCTTAGCGAAGTGGACCGCCTCAGACATTGCATCGGTCTTAGCCATATACTCCTTCATCAAGGTTTCCATAGTTTTGGGGCGTGGAGCGGCTTTATTCGCTTTTGGTGGGAAATTTTGTCGACACGTATTTTCTCAAAATTTCCACCACCACTTGTTCCCGATCCTGGCCTCCCACCAGAAATTAGGATGTTGTCTCCACCCGGATTGTATGTTTGTGAGTAAGGATTATTCCTCCGCCATTTCGATTTCCCATGTAGCACACCGAGGTCGGGTTTGATGGGCGCTATCAGTATGCCCTTCCCACAATAAACGCACGACACCTCGCTCACTTGCATTGTGGGTGCGACCACCGAACACTTGTTAGTTGAACAACCGGATTGGCTACTTGCAAGCCTTTAACATATTGCTCATGGATGCCACTGAGCGAAGCATCGTTGTCAAGGCATCGACCTCCAACACACCGCAATGATTTATTCCCATCGAGCACGAGAATTGGACCATTGGCGGTTGTTATTTGCAATCCTTTCCAATATCTCATACGCCTCATTGTAGGATTTAGAGAATAGCTCCATTTATGAGGCATCGAGCACCAAGCGTGGTGGACGCTTAACCCATTTTAGAAGGTCTCGAGTTGAATGCGCATGGAATGCCGTGGTGAGGATATTTCCATAGCATTTCCTTATAATGTTCCCATGCCTCGCACACTAACTCATCATCATTCTCACCGAACGACATGATGTCGCTTTGAATCTCAGCATTCTTTCAGAGGTGGGAAGTATTTCATTAAAAAATTTCTCCCGAGCTCGCTCCACTAAGTGATAGAATCTGATGGAAGATCATTCACCATGCTTTGCACGATCTCGTAGCTAAAAGA
The DNA here is from genome assembly GCA_036937905.1 of Salvia rosmarinus. Classification (NCBI taxonomy): domain Eukaryota; kingdom Viridiplantae; phylum Streptophyta; class Magnoliopsida; order Lamiales; family Lamiaceae; genus Salvia; species Salvia rosmarinus. The sequence goes on from CM072821.1 coordinate 27,776,486, forward strand.
AACAACCAAAGTCTCAACGCTCGGCCGAGACACCGTGTAACAGAACGAGTCACCCACCTCCAAGAAAGACCAAGATGAAGATGTGATCCTCCGTGGTTTGCCCACCGAATCGCCCCATTGTTTGGAGCATTTGGAACATGACCGGCTTCACCGAATCGGTTTGCTTGCACTCGGGTCGGGTAATTCCCGATTTAACTCATTAAACTGGGTTAGCTAGTCACGATACCCTTTCCTGGCCATCAAGAATGACTATGGCATTTCCTCCGTCACCTCGGTGCGCCATTCGGCTTGTGCTCATGGACGCTGACGCCGCCTTCCTCTACGAAAGTGCGCTCAATCTCTAGATCTAACGGGTATAATACCGCGCTGCTTTATGCGCATATACCACAATCCAGAGCCCTGCTTTCACACAAAAGAAAATAATCGAGTTAACCACTAATAATAAATAAACACAAAATTGCAATATCAACGAATTTATAATTGGCATCCCGCAACGCGCCTAAAAACTTGTTGTGACATAGAATGTTGCAACACAATTCAATATACGCAAGTGCACGTAGTCAACAAGTAATACACGAAATTATTCCGAGATCGAATCCACATGGATCGCACTTTTTTAAATCACGCCGACAATCAATTTTTGTTTAAGAGAACAACACTAGAGAAATTAAACAGGAAGAACAACCTAATAAAGACAGACGGAAAACCAAAACTATGAGAAAGTTACTACGAAGTGAGGTGAAATTTCAGACTAATATATGATTAAACAGCTGATAAAAGGATGAGAAATAGACTTGACCTCTCGATTCCACCCATGCTCTGTATTAAATATGCTACAACATTATCATTGCCTCATTACTATGACATGAACTTCTCCGATTCTTAGTATTTTTCCAAATCTAAGATTATAATCTATAAGTCATTCGATATATTCCTATACCAAACAACTCTTAGATTATCTTTACTAATCCATTCATTTATGTCACGCAAGGTAAACACATATTCCTATGCTATTCACACACATAAAATTTTAAATCATGTTCTTGCGTCACTCTCTTGTTTTCCACTCTATAAGAACTTCCGTAAATTATAGAGCTAAATCCCACCCATGGTGATCAATCACAAGCAAGATGAATAATCTCAAGAGAACAATAGCAATTTAACAAGATAAGCGAGAAATGAGCTCGTCACACGAGCATGGGTTTCATCAAAAGATCAAGTCCTACAAATTTAGCTCATAGCGAGTCGCTCAACAATATCCGGATAAACGAATGTCATAACAAGCTAAAAGAATTCGAGAAAAGAAAGTGAAAATACATCGCCGGAATAACGTGCTTCTTCTTGGATCGTCGCCTCTTCCGATGGCTTCTTCTCCAAGTTATCGCTCCTCTGATTCCTCCTTCTTCCAATGATTGTGTGTTTCCCCAGAATGAATAGAATATCCTCTTCTGTTGTCTGTCCCCCTTTTAATAACCAACTCTGGTTCTTTTTTGGGGTATAGACGGCGCACCTGCTAGCCCTTCAACCTCTGATTTTTTAGTCCTTTTCTGATGGCTCTGACTGATAACAACCCGCGCGTCCCTTTTATGTTGCCGTGGCCAGATGCCATGTGGCTGTGGTCCTGCAGATCTCCTCAGTCTTCAGCCAAAACCTTTCATACTTCGTCGTTGATCATCCATCAGCACAGGCTCTTCTCCGTTTACGACCTGACTTCGCTCCATATTTCGACTTTGGTTGCTAGCTCGACTTAATTCACGAGCTCGGCTTGACCACGAACTCAACCTTGTTCGCTCTCTCTTCTCGAGTTTGGTTTCGCCACGAGCTCGACTGTCACGAGCTCGTCCATCTCGAGTTCGGCTTTTGATTACGAACTCTCGGCCTTGAGCTCGGCTTTTGATTACGAGCTCGTCGGCCTTGAGCTCGGCCTGCGGCGAGCTTGAGTGTGGTCAGCTTCTTCCGAGCTCGGTTTCAAGACTTCGCCCAAAGATCCCTCGCCACTTTTCCTTTGAGCTTTGATTTCTTCTTCAAGTTCGACCTGCTCCCGCATTACCCGCCTTTGTTCGTTCTATCCTTCCTCGTATTTCAAGTCAAGCTCGCATGAGTTCACGAGTTCGGCCTTGTTTACGCATTCGACCGGACCCCTTATAAAGCACCAAACTCAATCCTACACGCACACACACTAAAAAACCACATAAACACACCAAACAACACAAACACAAGGTTACATAATAACTCTTTTGTAACACACACCTTACTCAAGGTTATTATCATCAAAAGGTTCCAAAATTTCAAAGAAGATAATAACTCTTTACAAGAGTTATCAACATTTTGCAACAACACCTTTAACTCCGGAGGTTACTTTACCTCGCACCCCTGAACTTAGAACACAACATTGTCCCTAATGTTGGAATTTATAACAAAAATGGGGATGGAACACCGATATTTCAATGCGGAGATAAAGCATGGCCAGCGGTTATGGATAAGAGAAAGGTTGAGTCCTGAGTGAACATGCTTGATGTGAAGGGTAAGAAGAGATTAAATTATAAGCGGGTGGGGTATAAAGGAGATTATTTAGCGGTGCACGAGGAAAGGTGTAAGCTCAAGGGGACCCTAAGGAAATTAAGATATCGGGGTAGGCTTAGAAAGGCACAATCGATCCAAAATGGCATACGTCCCATCCATATTAAAACACTCAGTATATTGTCTCGAGAATTCCCGACCAAATAGGAGACAAACACTCGTACAAAAATGTAAGCGATTAAGGTTTACCAATTTAATGGTCGATCCCTATGAGACTAATATACTAACACCCTAAATATTAGAGCAAGACATCCCCAAAACATAAGAGTCGATTCGGACACGTGATGAGGAATGACCAATCGATTGCAATATAAAGCAAAAGATACTAGCATCATAAAGCCATCCATTGCCAATCGGGCATCATCATCATCGATCATTGAAAACAAAATGACATGCTCCTCACACAAACAAAACCCGAACATGAAAGGAACACACAAACCAACAAAAGCTATAAAAAAAATGAACAACCAAACAATGACGAGACATACACACAACAACAAAACACCAACAAATGATTGAGTTAGAGAAAACGCGGCCTACACTTCGGAGATCCCGAAAGAGTAGGAGAAGCATGGGTAGATGGAGCGGTAGCGAGCGAACAGCTTCGATTTCGTGAGACCTGACCAGCTCGGCCTCGATCGAGTGCGCACGGCAGATGGGCAATGGTGCTGGGCCCGGTCGGGCGGCGGTCGATTCATTGGTCGAGTCGACTGGGCCAACATTCTTTGCAAACTAAGCTCGGTTTGGCCTCGCATCTTTCTCTTCTACGGCCCGATGTGGAATCAAAATCCGAAGGTAAGGCAAGTCCGGAATACCGGTGTGGGAATTCATGAAGGTGGCGAGTTCCGTACATAATGATTTGAGACTATCCTCCAATACGATCCGTTCACAAAATATCGCAATAATGCTTAGGCGTCTTCTAGCGCAGCAGATCAAGCATGAAGGCTTTGACACTGCAGCGAGCATTTTGCATGTCTAGAACGATTGGGCTCGTAAGAGGTTGGCATTGGAGGAGATGGACCAGCTGGGCGGCGTGCAAAGATGGGTCTTGGTAGAACCATGACAATGAGTCAGGTCTTTATATCAATAAAAGCTTTCTCCATGCGCGATCTTGTCGTCTCAAAAGGCACTCCACTGTATGCTGAAAGTGTCAAAGAGAAAAGAACAAGCGGCATTTCTTCCTTTACGGCACTCATCCACCTCGCGCCAAATTTGGGCGCCCATTGACTTTCCTTCATGTGAAAATGCTGCGAGGAGCGGAGATCCGCTCCTCCGGAGACGATGGTGTCATGGGTGGTGGAGCGGGATATGGCTCTTAATGAATTGAAGCCAAACATGGGCCTCCGATCTTAATGATCGGCCTTTATTGGCGACACCCCTACGTGGAAAAAGCCCTCCGTGCCTTCGACGGCACGTTAGTCTTAGCGCCTCTTCTAAATCGTCGACGAAGGAGCCTCTTCATGGCGGAGAATGCATCATCCATCTCATTCTCAAGTTATAAAAATCATTAATGGTTTAGGAGAAAACCACCAACTTTCCCTCACCTTGCTGATAAACCCTCTTATTCGGCAAATGAGAAGATGTTTGCATAAATTCTTTGACAAGAGGCGTAATGGGTGGGGTGGAATTGCTATAAGACGGCCCAACCATTTAGGGATATCAACTCCACCACAAAATAAGAGTTTCTTTAGATCTCTGGAAGCCTTCTCCATCCATAGTCGCCGTGATTTGGCTTAAATCTCGAACCCACCATGTGCTCGGAATTTGAATGGCTTGATTGACCGTCCTGTGTTTTTCGATGGGGTTTGTCCACTCGCCTCTTGACTTGAATGGCCACAGCCCGCTTCTTCCGACAACTTGGCTTTACCCTTATCACTCGGCGATCTTTCCTCTTAGATGAAGAATGCTCAACAACTGCGGAGAAACCGGTGAAGCTTCGGTGACAACTCGTATCGATATGATGAGGCGTGTCAGCGTCATTCTTGGGATGAACAATGGTACCACCGCTACGACCACGATCTTGAATCTCCTCATGATAATTAAATTTGTAGGAGGAACAAAATGAATGAGACAATTAAATTTCGGAACGAAATAAAATTTTGAGAGAATAGCGGTGGACGTGGGAAGAGAGCAAAATCGCAGCAAAATGAGAGAAATGGGAGAAATGGCTGATGGTAGGTGGGAAAGAAAAGGGCAGTCCTTTAAACAAAAAGTCGACCCAATTTTTCCCGCTTTTTTCCCGAGATAAAACCGATATTTCACTTTTTCTCCATTTTACGCAAATCCAATCTTGGAGCAAAACTAGCATAATGCTCGAATTTTTGCCCAGATGCATGTACCACACGCCGCAATCAAAATTTCACACATCATTTTCACATAAATCCCCATCCTTCTTAACAATGCTAAGGCAATTTATTTTCAACACCAAAAACAACGAGACAAATGAGAATAAAACAAATATGTACAACAGAACAAAATGGTGCGGGCGCGATCGCCATGGCAACCCATGATACCACCGTCGAGCGTCTTGAGAGATGTTGAGGTCTTCTCACGAGCGACCTCGCCACCCGAGAAGTCTTGACACGCTGTCCATTAACCATGAATTCACGGCTGGCGTTCCTTCAGAATGTGATAGCACCATGAGGTGCCACAGAAGAATGGTGAAAGGACCCGGACCATCGTGATTTCGATTTGCGGTGAATAGCCTCGGCTTTGAATTGAGCAACACCTACTCGACCCGGCAAGAACTCACGCGCGCAAGATGTTGTTCTCATGTAAATCTCTTGGTTTTTCTTTGTAAAATTTTGCATTCTCATAAGCAAACCATCGAATTCATCCATTTCACTTAGTTGCGACAAGCGAGCCTCTCCGTGACCTTATGCTCAAAATTCGGTTTCTTTATCGCCTGATAGGCTCGATGCTCAAGTTCGATGGGAGATGACAAGCTTTGCCATAGACCAACCGATAAGGTGACATCCACTAAGGTGTTTTGAAAGTTGTTACGTAGGCCGCTGCATAATCAGCGTATGGACCAATCCTTTGACTGGGTTCACCACCTTCTCGATTATACCTTTTATTTCTCTATTGAGAGTTCCGCTTAGCCATTCGTTTGAGGATGATATGCCGTAGCGATCTTGTGGAAACGTTATGCTTAGCTAGGGGGCGGCGCTTGCCTTGTTGACAAAATGAGTTCCTTCGTCACTAATGATGCACGAGAGAGTGCGAATCGTGTAAATATGTTCTTTGCAAGAACTTAATTACAACTTCGCATCATTAGTCGAGCTTGCCACGGCCTCCACCCGTTTAGATCGTAATCAACCGCCACTGGGATGTAGAGATTGTCGAAGGAGGCGAAAAAGGACCCGTAAAATCAAGGCCCCAAACATCAAAGAGCTCGATTTCTAAGATAAAGTTCGTTGGCATCTCATTCCAGAAGACATATTTCCAACTCTTTGACATCGATCACATTTACGCACAAAGGCATGAGCATCTTTAAACAAGGACGGCCAAAATAACTTTGATTGGAGTACCTTAGTCATTGTTCTTTGTCCTACAAAGTGACCACCGTATGGGGTGGCATGATATCCTTCTAGAATTGATTCCATTTCCTCATGCGAACGGCGCCTCATCAACCCGTCGACGGTGCTTATATAAGAATGGTTCATCCCAGTAATGGTTGACTTGGAAAGAATCTTTTCCTCTGTTGGTATGAAAAGTCGGGAAGCGACACTCCATGACAAGAAGTTGACAAAATCGCATACCGGGGGTATGCTCGTGGGTGCATGCTCGTCAATTGTTCATCGTGAAATGCATCACGAATTTGGACATGAGTTTCTTCACTCTCATTTGTTGGCAATCGGGATAAATGATCGCCCACTTGATTCTCGGCCTTCCTTCATCTCTAATTTCCAAATCAAATTCTTGTAAGCAAGATCCGTGAATTAAGTGGCTTGGCATCTTTCTTGGCGACAAGATACACGATTGCCGCGTGATGCGTGTAAATAATCACCCTCAAACCCACGAGGTAGGCTCTAAACTTTTCACATGCGAATACCCGCGCTAGCGGCTCCTTCTGCCGTAGTGGTGTAATTGATTTGAGCTTCCACCAACGTTTCTAGCATAATAGATGGAGTGGAATATCTTCTCCTTCGTTGACCCGGCCGCCCCCACGGCGAAGTCACTTGCGTCGCACATCACCTCGAAGGTAATGACCATTCGGACCAATGATCATCGGAGTCGTCACTAAAGCTCGTTCAAAACGTCAAACGCTTTCGCACAATCCGAGTAAACTTCGAAGTGGCTATTTTTCTCGGCAAAGGCACACAATGGCTTAGAAATTTTGAAAAATCCTTTATAAACCTTACAGAAAATCTTGCATGCCCCAAGAAACTACGCACGCCCTTAACAAGATGAGTGGGGGTGAAAGTTTATCTATCACTCGATGTTGGCTCGTCCACTTCGATCCCTTGTGGATATGTGATGGCTTCAGCACGATGCCCCTTGCACCATGAAGTGGCATTTTCCCAATTTAAGACCAAGTGTCGTCATAGCGCTCGGGACCTTCCCAGTTATTTAGGCATACTCCAAAAGTATCCCCAAATACGGGAAGTCGTCCATAATTTCAACTGACTTCTCCACCATATCTAAAATATGGCCATCATGCAACCTGGAGCGTCATAGGAATTACAGAGTCAAAAGGCATCCTTCTAAAAGCAAAAGTGCCATAGGGACGTGTAAAGGTGGTTTTGTATTGATCGCCGGGTGCAATGGCAATCCATGATAACCAGAATACCCATCTAGGAAACAGAAGAACTCCTTACCAGTGAGTTTGTCAAGCATTTGATCCATGAATGGCAGAGGAAAATGGTCTTTCCTAGTAGCCGTGTTCAATTTCCTGTAATCCACACAAACACGCCATCCCGTTATCACCCGAGTTGGAATCAGCTCCTGCCGATCATTAGAAATCACCGTAACCCCTCCTTTTTTGGAGCGACCGCACCGGATCACCAAGAACTATCCGAGATCGGATAAATGATTCCGACATCCACCATTTAATAACTTCCTTCTTCAACACCTATTTCATCGCTGGGTTAAGACAGCGCTGGTGCTCTATGGAAGTGCTGTGACAATCTTCCAACAATATCTTGTGTATACACAAGAAAGGACTGATCCTTTTGATATCGACAATTGACTAACCAATAGCTCTCTTGTACTTGCGCAGCACCTGTAACAGGGTTTCTTCCTTGTCGTGCTCGAGAGCGGTGAAATGATTCTTGGAAGAGTTTTCCCTCGCCCGGATAAGCATATTTCAAGTGGTTGGGCAATGTTTTCGAACTAAGCAAGAGGTTCGTCTATTGAAGGTTTAGATACAGGACGGACCGATCTGCGAGTCGAGTGACTCCTGAGCTCGGCCGTCTGAGTGGCACTTGGCGGATCTCGTTAGAGGATCTTTGAGGAGCCCCTTTGCTCTAACCCACGAGCTCGGCATATTCATTATCCTTTGTTTGAACTGGGACGAAGTGTTCGGCATTTTATCATGACGACTGCTCTAATACTTGAATTACCGAGCATTCCTCCACTTCGTCGAAGTACTTCATAGCATTGAATAGATTAAAAGTAACCTTCGATCATTTACCCTCATGTGAGTTCGCCTTTTTGGACATCAATCAAAGTCCTTCCATTTGCAAGGAAAGGGCGTCCCAAGATAATAGACACCTCGTGATGCATCATAATCCGAATGATGAAATCGGGAAAGATGAATGTATCCACCTTTACTAGCACGTCTTGATTTTTCCTTGAGGATGAGCCATCGATCTGTCGCCAACCGCAAGATCACATCTATAGGTCTAGCTTCACCTATCCCTAGCTTCCACGAATATTGAGAGCGGCATTAAGTTTATACTTGCTCCCAAATCACATGAAACACGATCGACGTCGCGTCCTCCAATGGAGCATGGAATTGTAAAGCTCCTGGATCTTTCAATTTGGGTAGGATTTTGCTCTTTAACATGGTACTCTTGCTCTCATCGGTGCCACTATTTCGAACTCACCCGGATGTCTCTTCTTTGTCGGGATGTCTTTTAAGAACTTCACATAGTTCGCATCTCATTCCAAAGCCTCCACCAATGGGATATTAATGTGCGATTGCTTTAAGACATCTAGAAATCTCAAACCGAGTATCTTGTTGTTTCTTTTCAACCTTTCTGGGAAAGGTGGTGGTGGACGATAAACCACCTCGTGCAATTGCTTTCGGTGGATTCACTTGGCGGAGCTTCTCAAGATTACGGGTTTGCTTGGTGCTTCCACTTTGCTTTTGTGTTTGAGGACTCCGCCTTCTTCTTGGTTTGGCAACTCGTTTCTGCATCCGCTTCCCACTTCGTAGTGACAGCCTCGACATGTTCTTTATCTTTCCGAGGATTTTCCGTGTCACTTGGAAGATTGCCAGTGGTCGATTCCTCATTCGTTAGCTAGTTGTCCGATCTGGACCTCCAAATTCCTTAGCGAAGTGGGTCACTTGACATCGCATCGGATCTTAGCCATATACTCCTTCATCAAGGTTTCCATAGTTTTGGGGCATGGGCGGCTGTTCTTTGCTTTGGTGGGAAATTTTCCGACACGTATTTTCTCAAAATTTCCACCACCACTTGTTCCCGATCCTTGGCCTCCCCACGAAATTAGGATGTTGTCTCCACCCGATTGTATGTTTGTGGTAAGGATTATTCCTCCGCCATTTCGATTTCCCATGTAGCACACCGAGGTGGGTTTGATGGGCGACTATCAAAGTATGCCCTTCCCCACAATAAACGCATGACACCTCGTTCACTTGCATTGTGGGTGCGACCTTGGAACACTTGTTAGTTGAACAAGCTGGATTGGCTACTTGCAAGCCTTTTAACATATTGCTCATGGATGCCACTTGAGCGATTAATCTTTGTCGAGCATCGACCTCCAACACACCTAAGCAATGCATTTATTCCCCATTGGAGCACGAGAATGGACCATTGGCGGTTGTTATTTGCAATCCTTTCCAATATCTCATCGCCTCATTGTAGGATTTAGAGAATAGCTCCATTTGCGGAGGCATCGAGCACCAAGCGTGTGGACGCGTTTAACCCATTTTAGAAGGTCTCGAGTTGAATGCAGTGCGGAATACCGTGGTGAGGATATTTCCATAGCATTTCCTTATAATGTTCCCATGCCTCGCACACTGACTCATCATCATTCTCACTTTGGAGCGACATGATGTCGTTTCGAATCTTCGATTCTTTGTAGGTGGGAAGTATTTCATTAAAAAATTTCTCCGAGCTCGCTCACGAGTGATAGAATCGATGGAAGATCATTCACCATGCTTTTGCACGATCTCGTGGCGAAAAGGAAACAACCAAAGTCTCAACGCTCGCCGAGACACGGGTAACAGGCAGTCACCGACCTCCAAGAAAGACCGAAGATGAAAATGTGGATCCTCTGTGGTCTGACACCTTTCGCCGCCTTGTTTGGAGCATTTGGAACATGATGAACCCACTCGATGGTTTGCTTGCACCTCGGTCGGGTAATTCCCGTGTTAACTCATTAAATGCAGGGTTAGCTAGTCACGTATACCCTTTCCGGTCATCGGCAATGACTATGGCATTTCCTCCGTACCTCACAGTGCGACCATTCGGCTTGCTCTGCTGGACGTTTTAACGTCGCCTCTATGAAAAGTGCGTTCAATCTCTAGATCTAACGGGTATAATACCAAGGCTTTGGCTTTATGCATATACCACAATCCAGAGCCTGTTTCACAAAAGAAAATAATCGAGTTAACCACTAATAACAAATAAACACAAAATTGCAATATCAACGTAATTTATAATTGGCGATCCCCGGGAACGGCGCCAAAAACTTGTTGTGACATAGAATGTTGCAACACAATTCAATATACGCAAGTGCACGTAGTCAACAAGTAATACACGAAAATATTCCGAGATCGAATCCACAGGGATCGCACTTTTTAAATCACGCCGACAATCAATTTTTGTTTAAGAGAACAACACTAGAGAAATTAAGCGGGAAGAACAACCTAATAAAGATGACGGAAACCAAAACTATGAGAAAGTTACTACGAAGTGAGGTGAAATTTCAGACTAATATATGATTAAACAGATGATAAAAGGATGAGAAATAGACTTGACCTCTCGATTCCACCCATGCTCTGTATTAAATATGCTCTGAGATTATCATTGCCTCATTACTATGACATGAACTTCTCCGATTCTTAGTATTTTTCCAAATCTAAGATTATAATCTATAAGTCATTCGATATATTCCTATACCAAACAACTCTTAGATTATCTTTACTAATCCATTCATTTATGTCACGCAAGGTAAACACATATTCCTATGCTATTCACACACATAAAATTTTAAATCATGTTCTTGCGTCACTCTCTTGTTTTCCACTCTATAAGAACTTCCCAGAAATTATAGAGCTAAAATCCCACCCATGGTGATCAATCACAAGCAAGATGAATAATCTCCAAGAGAACAATAGCAATTTAACAAGATAAGCGTAGAAATGAGCTCGTCACACGAGCATGGGTTTCATCAAAAGATCAAGTCCTACAAATTTAGCTCATAGCGAGCTGTTCAACAATATCCAGATAAACGAATGCCATAACAAGCTAAAAGAATTCGAGAAAAGAAAGTGAAAATACATCGCCGGAATAACGTGCTCCTTCTTGGATCGTCGCCTCTTCCGATGGCTTCTTCTCCAAGTTATCGCTCCTCTGATTCCTCCTTCTTCCAATGATTGTGTGTTTCCCCAGAATGAATAGAATATCCTCTTCTGTTTCATCCCCTTTAATAACCAACTCGGTTCTTTTAGGGGTATAGGCAGGCAGCCTGCTAACCCTTCAACCTCTCGATTTTTAGTCCTTTTTCATGGCTCGACGGATAACAACCAGCGCGTCCTTTTATGTTGTCGTGGCGGATGCCATGTGGTACGGTCTGCAGATCTCCTCGTCTTCAGCCCAAACCTTTCATACCGTCGTTGATCATCCATCGATGTGCTCTTCTCCGTTACGACCGACTTCGCCCATATTTCGACTTTGGTTGCTAGCTCGACTTAATTCACGAGCTCGGCTTCAGTCACGAACTCAACCTTGTCTGCTCTCTCTCTCTTTCCTGGAGTTTGGTTTCGCTTACGAGCTCGACTCTGGTTGCGAGCTCGTCCATCTCGAGTTCGGCTTTTGATTACGAACTCGTCAGTCTTGAGCTCGGCTTTTGATTACGAGCTCGTCAGTCTTGAGCTCGGCTTCTGCGGCGAGCTTGAGTGTGGTCAGTTCTCTCTTCTGGAGCTTGGCTTCAAGACTTCGCTCCAGCATCCTCAGTTTTCACTTTTCCTTTGAGCTTTGATTTCTTCTTTCAAGTTCGACCTTGCTCCCGCATTACTCCAGCTTTGTTCGTTCTATCCTTCCTCGTATTTCGAAGTCAAGCTCGCTCACGAGTTCGGCCTTGTTTGCGCATTCGACCTGGAGCTTGGCTTCGACTCAGAGACTTCAAGATCGCCTTCTGCCGCTCTTCCCGCTACATGCCATAGATTGATTAAATAAAGCTTAAAAGAACATAAACCCCTTAAAAACACCAAACTCAATCCTACACGCACACACACGAAAACACAACATAAACACACCAAACAACACAAACACACGAACAGAACACACATACTCAAGGTTATTATCATCAAAAAAGGTTACATAATAACTCTTTTACAAGAGTTATCAGGAGACCGTGGTAATTTGATCGCGACGTTGCCCATAAAGGTCGGAAAAATACATATAGCTTCTCTTTTGAGGGTTGACGTTTTGTATTGTGGCCATCTGTACCTGCTCCGAAAATTCCATCACCATCACCGAAGGGCCCTGTTTCACTCTTATCGCGACGCGATTTTATGCTCGAACATTCAGATTCATCTGGCGTTTTCTTATTGCTTGCTCGTGAGGCGACAAAGGTTTCCACTGTGCCTCCCATGATCTCTTCTCTATTACAGAAATTCGCTGATATCTTTCCATCTGAGCTACCTGCTGTCTTACCTCCATTGCGAGATATTCAACATCAAATTGACCTAATTCTGGGTGCTTAGTTACCGAATCGACCACATTATCGAATGAGTCCGGCTGAGCACGAGGAATTGCGACGACAAGTTGAAGATTTGTTACGCCCTTGTTCGCGAGAGTTTAAGTCCCTGTGCTGTTCCCGCTCTTCTTATTCCCAAAAAGACTGGTGAATGGAGAATGTGTGTTGATAGTCGTGCTATCAACAAAATTACGATTCGGTACCGTTTTCCAATTCCTCGACTTGATGATTTATTAGATCAATTGAGTGGTGCTGTTGTTTTTAGTAAACTTGACCTCAAGAGTGGATATCATCAGATTCTTATTCGTCCCGGTGATGAGTGGAAGACGGCCTTCAAAATTCGGGAAGGATTATTTGAGTGGCCTGTGGTACCGTTTGGATTATCTAATGCGCCAAGTAATTTTATGTGTGTCATGAATCAGGCTTTACGACCTTTAATTGGTGTGTGTGTGGTCGTTTATTTTGATGACATCTTGGTTTACAGCAAGTCTACAGATGAGCATCTCCTTCATCTCCGCTCGGTTTTGCTCATCCTTCGTGATCAGAAATTTTATGCTGCAGATTCTAAATGCATCTTCATGATCGAATTTGTCATACCCCGTCTTTTTCAATAGGATTAAAATGACCTTCGAACTTAGAATTTTTAAAATGATTCGTGCCCAATGAAAGGAAATTTTTAAATTCCAACAAAAAGAATTTATTTCATTAAATATTATAAAGTGATTACGAAAATTATTATACATAATATAATAATCGAATATGATTTATATATATATACTTATAAATCATTATATTAATAATTTTATGCTAATGTTTAATTATTAATTCATCGTCTTCAGGATCGAACTTTGAGCCATAAGAATAAACTGTTTAATGGGCTTTGGTTTGATAAGCCCAAAAAGAGAAGCCCATTGGAACCCTACACTATACAAGCATCATTTCCCCTTCTTTTTGAACCCTAGCCTCACTTTCACTCACTATTTTCTCCCTACAGCCTCAACAAGAGGAATCAAAGGTTTATACTTGGAACCTCCATTTCTTTTAATGTTATATGCGTTTATGTATACATGTATGTGTGTGGGTGTTGAGGGAGATGAGGTAGAGGGAGAGAGAACCGAGAGGGAGATGAGGCGGTGACCGGCGACGTGGCCGGCCAAGCGCGACGACGACGGCGGTGGTCGTGCGTCGCGTGGTGTGTGTTGCTCTGCGTGTGTGTGCGCGTGCTGTGTCGCCATCGTGTGCGTGTTTACGTGCTGCCGTGTACGTGTGGGTATGCGACGGCGTGTCACCGTCGCATGTGTGTCTCCGTCGCGTCGTGTGTGTGTGCGTGCATCGGCGTTTGTGTGTGTCTCATGTGTGTGCGTGAGTGTGTGAGAAGAGCGAGAGAGATGTGAAGAAGAGAGGGCGAGAGAGAGAGAAGAGAGGAGGGCGAGGAGGTCGCGGTGGCCACGACGACACCATCACGACGGCGGTGTAACTCATTGACCGTGGCGACAATGGCGTGTCAGCGTGACGGCGGCATTGTGGTATTGTGTCTTGCATTTACGTGTGTGTGTGCGTTCATGTATGAGAGTCGAGAGAGGCGTGAAGGAGAGAGATGAGAGAAATGGAGAAAAAAAAAAGTGAGTGTAGAAATCGTGGCCAGGGCATGTGATCCGACGGTGGCTAGAGGTAGTGATGGCGGTACCGAGCGAGTCGTGACAATGATGGGCTGACGAATGAAATATTTTTGCATGCTTAGAGTGGTTCTCTTTTAAAACCTTCTAAGTTATGTTATCATGATTGGATAAAGCGCTTTTACGGATTTATGAAATGTTTATGAAAAATGCCCACCGAGTACATTAGTACTTAGCCCAAATATTTTCAAATGTTTCGGGCTGATTGAACCGATGAATCACCGGCGACTACCGATTTGAGTTCACTCCGTATTTTGTGGATTATTCAGATTTAGACTTAGCCGATGAATTAACTCGATTTTATTTTCCCTTCTTCGTCTATGACTTGGAATTGTACCTTTTGATGAGCTTAGACTACAATCCTTGATGTTTAGCATTTATCGAAGCCTGAAACTAAACTTGTGATCCACGAGGATAAATATTGTGGATTACATCCTTCGATGTCTTCCATATTCATATAGGAAGTCATGAGAAATCGGGCCACACGATGGCTGATTATCATGTTGATCACCGGACGCCAACCGTTTATAATTCAAAGTCGTTGAACCGATCACGTTGCCACTATCACGTAAGTTTATCACCGGAAAAGTTATAAATTAAGTTTATTTTATGAGTAATGGTCAATATCATTGTGAGTCGTCATTTCGGATAAGCTAAGTTCATTGTCGTGGTGCCAACCTGAGATCATTATCTAAGTTCATTGTCGTGTTAGGGACAGACCGAACCCTTAACGACACAAAAGAAATTGATTTTCGAATTAGATTTTCAAATCTTTTCGATCATGTATAAGATCATTGGAACCTACATGATAATAGCTTCCACAAAAGCGAAAATGATTGATAACGATATTTTTGGATTCATATCACGAAATGATCGAAATAAGGTATGGGTTCTATCACAAACCGTGTGTACCCAAGGGACTTTTGAAATGTAAGTCATGATAGCTTTGCTATAACAACGTAGAAAGAACTAGTTCCTTTGTTTCACATAGAAGTGCTTGAACATAGAAGTCACATGAAAAGGATTGAGGTCACTTGAGTTACACCATTATGGTTATGATTGGTTCTCATGTGGTGTTAACTATCGAGAATGAAAGACGGACGATAGAGAAGATGTTAGGGGGAGGGCCGAGGGCGATGGCGATGACGTGATGCCGTGAACAAGGAAGAGGTTTTGTCCATCAAGGACATAACTCACGTAGCACCGAACCGTCTGTGATCAAGAAAGGTTCGAATGAGAAATCTCCGATGTTCGATGGACTGGGTGATCCGATGGAAGCCGTGGAACGGATTTTCAACTATATCAGATGTGAAGATAGGGAAAAAGTGAAGTGCACCCACCTACCGCCGTAAGCTGATACGGTGGGGTCAGTGAAGCCGCACTCATGATGAGGAAGAACTCGAGAACCTCACATGGGAAGAATTCATGATTGAATTGTATGAGAAATACATACCGTAATGTTATCGTCAAGAAAGCGAGCAAGTTATGGAATCTGAGCGGAGAACTCACATGCTCTTCTTATAAGGCATTAGACTTAACTCTGAACCATCTAGGAAGCTTTAATGATTAGCACAGATGGTTACATTGTCTTGAACTTAGAATTGAACATAGGTCTGAAGAATTTATGGCCGAGTCATCGAATCGATCATATTCGGCCAGGAAAAGTGGGGAGAAATTAGGTTTAAGGTTTGTGAGTATGGGTTGTTCCAATATCTGAGACCTTGTATGGTCCGATCACCTCAGTCTGCTAGGTCGACTGAGTGCAAATGGTTGAGAAAGTCGATCACATTAAACAAAGCAAAGAAGCTGCGCGATCGACTTAGAATTTAATGTCGGGGATCGAGTTTTTCTTATGGTGTACGCTTTCGAGATGAGAGTTACGACCCCGCTATATGTGTGCGTGAGCTTTGCCACCAAGTGGAGGCGTACAATGTGTTCCATGAAGATGCGAGATGTGAAGAGAAGAGACCTGCGAAAAGAGAGAGAAGAGTGGAACCATCAGAGAGGAGGAGGACTTGAGGAGGAGGTCACTGGAGGGGTCACGACGACGTAGATTTCATTCGATTACGACATTGTATAAGAATGACTTGGGCAAATGCGAATAATATAACTTAATGGGCTTTATAAGTGAAACCCATGGGACAACCAAACCCTACACTATAAAGGTGGAACCCTAGGCATTTTCGTAAATTCACTCTCTCGTTTGGTTCCTATTTATTTTAGTGTATTGGGCTTGTTCCATTTTTAATTAAATGTTAGTTGGGCCATGTATTAAGTTTGGGCTGGTTTTACTCTTAATTAAATGAGTGGGTTGTTTTTAATAAATGAGTTGGCCTATTTCTGTTGGGCCGAGAATTTTTGTAAATGGTTGGACTGATTTTTATTTAAATGTTAGGCTGAAAGTATAAATTAATGGGCTGAGTTTTGTTTTAATTAAAGTGTTGGGTTTTTTTATTTAAATGTTGGGCCGAAATGTTTTATGTTGGGCTGGGCTTCTGTTTATTTTATTTATTTGAATGCAAATGGACTATTATTAATTTTAGGCCCAATTCTTAATAAGGAACATGAGTTATATATTGTAATAATAGTTGGGCTTAGATTTAATTTAATGATTGAGCTTTAATTTTAATTAATGACTAGACTTGCTTTAATTAATTAAACCTTTGGACTTAAATTAATTAAATTATATTAAGTCTAATTAAATAAATAATTAACTTAAACTTAAATATAATTTTAAATTATTTAATTATGGTAAGTTAATTAATTACTATTAAGTTTAATTAATTAATTGATTGAGTTAAGGTTAAGTCCAAGTTTAAGTTACTTTTTATGATCATGACCTATTTAATTAATGTAATTAATTTCTTTTAATGAAATTAATTAAGTTAGAATGTTTAATAAATTAAATTATGTTAGAAAAGTGCATAATTTGATAATTTTATTATGAGTTATATTAAGCGAGATTCCTTAATATACATATATGATTTTAGTATGCATTTCAATTGCATTATCCTTTTGTAAAAAGTATTTATCATAAGAAGATTATGAAATTTAATGCGTTTTTAAACGAAAAGTCGAGCAATGGTATTGTTGGTACCCTTAGCCGATAGATATTGGTTTTCAAATTTATTTATATTTTGAAAACCCGGGCTTAACGAATCATAAGCTAGTATCAAACTTTACTTGAACTTAAGGCTAGCTTTTCGAGACCTATTAAGATTAGTGCTTCTTGTAGGTTTTGTCGATCAAGGGGATTAGCGTTGCTTCCCGAGACGCATACAATAGTGATTTCATCAGGCTTTGTCCTATCAAGGTGGGCTTTACTTACAAAAGTATATTTGAGTTATCTGCTCGATATTTCATGAAATCTGTTGTTTATCAATAAAATGTTTTGTGCGCTCTACTACTGTTTAAGGCTCGTAAATGTATCGATCGAGATTCTCTTTTAAACTTAATATGTTAATTGAGAATTGTGTACACTAGTTAGTTGTTTGGTGGGTTGATCTCAATCGGACACTAACATAATCATGAGGTGTTATAAGGGTGCTTGTCTGGATGCGTTCCGAAGTACGTCATGAAATTATGAATTTGTCCGGATTACGTCCCCGATGACAATAATGGGGCATGTGATCCGACGGTGGCTAGAGGCCCGGGATCAAAGCGAGTAACAGAAGAGTCGTGACAATGGGCCCAATAAATGAAATGTTTTCGCATGCTTAGAAGTGATTTCTCTTTTTAAAACCTTCTAAGTTATGTTATCATGATTGGATAAACTGCTTTTACGGATTTATGAAATGTTTATAGAAAATGCATGTCCACTGAGTACATTAGTACTCAGCCCAAATGTTTTCAAATGTTTTCAGGTTGATCAATGGGCGCTGACGGGGCAGAGCTAAGATTAGGGTTCACTCCGTATTTTGACGGATTATTTCCGTATTTAGACTTCCGCTGATGAACTAGCTCTAATTTTATTTTCCCTTCTTGTCTATGACTTGAATTGTACCTTTTGATGAGCTTAGACTCTGAATCCTTGATGTTTAGCATTTTGACGTATATTGGCTATTAGAAGCACGAAACTAAACTTGTGATCCTGAGGATAATTATTTTTTTGATCGGATTACATCATTTGATGTCTTCCATTTTCATTTAGGAAGCTATTCCCTAATTCTAAGGGTTTATTGCCTTGATCATTCGAGTCAACTTTTTACCTTATATTTTTCCGCATTTTATTAGTCGCGTCTCGATTTACGAGCTTCCATTATATTAGGAATTGGGGCGTTAAAGAATCCATTCTCTTCCTGGGATATCGTATTTCAGGGGCTGGAATTAGTGTTGATGATAGCAAAGTTGCTGCAATTCGGGATTGGCCACGGCCATGTTCACTGACAGAGGCACGAAGTTTTCACGGTTTAGCCTCTTTTTATCGACGATTCATCCCACACTTTAGCTCCATAATGGCGTCAATCACAGACGCTATGCACGGAAAGTCTTTTATTTGGAGCTCTGAAGCCGACTCGGCCTTCCATTTGATCAAACAAAAGCTCACTATATAATGCCCCGCTCCTTGTTTTGCCTGATTTTTCTTCACCTTTTAAACTTTATTGCGATGCCTCGAAGCTTGGTATCGGGGCTGTTTTGACTCAAGGAGGTCGCCCCGTTGCTTACTTCAGTGAAAAGTTATCAGGTCCCCGTGCTCGTTATTCTACGTATGATGTTGAGTTTTATGCGGTGGTGCGGGCAGTGCGCCATTGGCGCCACTATCTCTTTCAACGAGAATTCATTTTATATACTGATCATGAAGCTCTTAAACCTTTGGCCAGTCAAGATTCTCTCTCAGCTCAACATGCTAAATGGTCTGCTTTTCTTCAACAATTTACTTTCATGGTAAAGCACCAGTCCGGCACTTCTAATAAAGTGGCAGATGCACTGAGCCGACGTCTTTGTCTATTACATGCGTGTTGAGGTTCCTTGGCTTGAGAATCTATCTTCTTTATATCCTACTGACCCATTTTTTGGTCCTATCTTGCTTGCATTACCGTCTGGAGGAGCTGCAGACTATACTATTGTTGATGGTTTCTTATTTAAAGGTGTGTGTTTATGTATCCTGGCATGTAGTATGTGTCCCAAAATTATTGCTGAAGTTCATTGTGCTGGGCATGTTGGTCGCGACCGTTCAATCGAGTTGGTCTTGCGTCGCTTCTTTTGGCCAACAGCGCGACGTGAGGTGGTCCGGTATGTCGAGCGTTGTCGTGTTTGTCAAGTTTCCAAGGGCACGACATCTAATGCAGGTTTATATAAGCCGTTGCCTATTCCTTCTCAGCCATGGGCAGCGGTTAGCATGGATTTTGTTCTCGGCTTACCTCGTACTCAACGAGGCACGATGCCATTTTTGTTGTGGTGGATCGCTTTTCTAAAATGGTCCATTTTATCCCCTGCAAACGGTCTTCTGATGCGGTCCATGTTGCTATGCTTTTCTTTCGCAAGGTGTACCGACTTCATGGGTTGCCACTTTCTATTGTATCGGATCATGACACTCGTTTCTTGAACCATTTTTGGTGAAGTTTGTAGCGTATGGCTCAAACTGAATTAAATTTCAGTAGTGATTACCACCCTCAAACCGATGGCCAAACCGAGGTGGTTAATCGTTCTTTGGGTAATTTGCTAAGATGTCTTGTCGGTGATAACATTAAGTCGTGGGATATGAAGTTGAGCCAAGCCAAATTCGCTCACAATGTTGCTGTGAACCGCAGTACGGGTTTTTGTCCATTTCAGATCGTGTATGCAGTCATCCCTCGCAGCCCCGTCGACCTTCTTACACTGCCCGTAAATTCTTCTGAGAATAGAGCCACTGACTTTATGGCTGACTTGCAGCAGGTTCATACTACTACTCGTGCTCGTCTTGAGGAATCTAATGCTAAGTACAAGCGCGCTGCTGATGCGAAACATCGTGATCTTCAATTTAACGTTGGAGATTATGTATGGGCAGTCCTCACGAAAGATCGCTTTCCCTCGCATGAATATAATAAACTTGCATCTTGCAAGATCGGTCCCGTGGAGATTCTTGAGAAAATCAATCCAAATGCCTATCATCTCCGCCTCCCTTCTCATTTGAAGACGTCTGATGTGTTCAACATTAAGCACTTGGTCCGTTTCCATGGTGATAATTCTGATGAAGATGAAGCTGGCCCCGATTCGAGGGCGAATCGTTCTGCTGCCGGGGAGAATGGTGAAGATGAAGCTGCGCCTTCTTGTTCATGAAGAAGCTGATCAGTTTTTAAGTATTTCACTTTTAATATTTATGTTATTAATAATTAAATTATGGATTAGTTTGCAATTTCTAAAACTTATAGTAGTATAAATACGTTTTAGTTATTGGAGATGAGAGGTCATTGGTATGAATAAAATTCTGAGAGTGTCTCTTCACTTTTCACCACTTCTTCCGGTATACTGTGTATCAACGGCAAGAGGAGTTCAAGTCTTGTGTTCTTATTAAAGATACATGTTCCGCTGTATCAAAAAGTCTTTGCTCACGACCTAATTATGCTAGCCAATTAGATTGCAAGTCCTTTCCATGCTTTTCCACAGCTTTCTTGAACTTGTTCCGTTTGTAATTTCGATCCCCTTTTTCTTGGAAATTAATAATGGTAATAAGTTCAAGATAATTGTGGGAAAACATGGTAATACTGGCTTTCTTACTGCCGCGCCGTTGAGAAAATCTGAGAATGGCCCTCTCCCATGCTGCAGATTGCTCAAGTTTTCACTTCTGTTAGGATCCATGGTAAATTTCTCAGCCACTTTTATCATGTAGTTCGAGCTTTGAATACTACTCGTGTGATTAAATCTTACTTTCATGGTTAAGACGCAGTAAAAAAATATGTAAGAATATCAGTTCGGTTTCTTTGAATTTGGAAACTTTTGTGATTTCGTAAAACTTTCCAAGAAAATTGTTGATTTAACGAATTTTCCAGAAGTGGAGGGATGTTGATGAAGCAGTTGTCAGAAGGTTTAGCAGTGTGTTATTTAGAGTATTTACCACGGTTAGTTACCACTGATGGAAAATCCCCTTTTTTAAATCTTTTTACTGCTTGTTTTCAGTGAGAATGGTGAAAAAAACTGGAAGATGTAGCAGAGAAGATTCCATTCGCTCCCCCCTTCCTTTATCATCAATAATTGACAGTTCATAATCTTCTTTGCTTTTTGTTCTCACTCTCTCTCTCTCTCTCTCACACACACACACACACAAATGTTCATACATTTTCGTGAAAAAGGTTAACCTTTGTCATCTTCTGCTAAGATTGGGGCTTATTTCTTGCTTCCACACACTTCACACGCTCAGACTCTCACATAGATAGATACATACCTATAACTTAACACACTGGAAATCATGAGTGCTCATTCATGAGAGGTGGTGAAGTTTCGTGACAAAGCTACCAATGCTTATTGCCTCTGTCAACTACATTACACCTACCCAGTTATGACTTGTTATGTCCTGCATCAACATCAAATTTCACAAAAAAAAATTACATAAATTTCTTGTCCAGAATTTCCTACTTATTTTTTATAATTAATATTCACGAGCATAATATTCGCTGTGCCGTCAAACACTGCAATTCAGAACAATTAATCACCATTGGATCTTTCTCTTTAGCTTGGTGTCTGTAATGAATCAGTTTATTTGAATGAATCCAGTTATACTGTCATATTAGCTAACTGGAGACTGGATTCAGGCATTTTTATACATTTTTGGCCAAATTATTGGTTTATAGACTCAGTTTCCATATATAAATGATTGGTTTATAGACTCAGTTCAATAGTTGGATTCAATTTTGTTGCAATGTACATTTTCTTGATAAAAGACTAGATGAATTCTTCATGAGAAGCGGCCCATCTTCAAATTGGATGTATGAATGTGTATTTGTAAAGCCAATTATGTATTTTTTTGACGAGGTGTGTATTAATTATAATATTATATTCTCAAGCAGGATATATGCCAACAATTTTAGGTATGAAGCACCCTGTTTAATTCATAAATGATTTCAGCTATTTGTTGCTTAATGAAATTTGTCCTGCAATATGCATATAGAAATATAAATTTCATAAACTGCATCTGTGAGCCTGTGATCACGTTAAGAAAACAAGAAGCTTCTATATAAAAGACTCGATGACACACACACACATTTTTATGTACATTCACATGCAGTAAGTTATAATTTTCTGTTGATAGTCTATTTCTATTAATTGAAATCGTATTCATACATACAGATGCACATACATAATCAAAATTTGTTGTAATTTTCCCTATTACATAAAGAGTAGGGAATAGCTTCATCTGGACTTGAATTGAAGTTGAGATTATGAAACCAAAAGTTGTCCCTAGTTATACCTATCCACTTATAATAAGAATTGCCGGTTAATTATCTCATAATCTTTAATCGTCTATGAGAACCATATAATAATCTATAACCTGTCCAATTATAACAAGAACTTGGTGGTTATTTAATCCAAATCTATAGTAACTAAAAACCTAGTAATTATGGATGTGCAATGTGTTAGATATAGAAAGTTAGTTATGTAATGAAAGTATATGAAACCTAGTGCGAAGATATTTATTGTTTATCACACCGTAATTCAAAATAGATGTAAATAGTCAAGAATGAATACTCTGAATAAGAAAAATAATTATTTTAAAATGTCACACCCTCAATCCTAAGACGGATTAACGGGACTATAACTCTAAGCAGGATAAAATACAAGGAGACTCTTTTAACAATAAGCGTAATACATATGTCATTTATATTCTTGGACTATATTACATAATTTAGGGTTCTTGCGGTGGAAGACATGTGATATGTACGTATGACGATGTCTGATCAAGGTATAAAACATTTCAATGACAACATTCCTATTGCTCAACACCGCTTCATCCATCATCCGCTCAACTGCGCACATTTAAAACAAACATGCAGTGAGTACAAGAATGCACTCGATGGACTCATGCCAAAACATTTTATTTGCTTTGAATTACATCGCCAACATCATGGTAAGACATGAGGGTTTTAGTTGAAAATGCCATGCTTACTAAAATATTTTCATCATTTCATAAAATCATCGCTGGCCGGGCATTTTTACAGTGTGTATGATCCATATCCTTAACATCCTTTCGTCATATCATCATAGTCGAACGTCGTGAAGGAGGCCTCCCTCTACGACGCCGTGACCGGCCGTGAATTGTCCTTACAGCACACAGTCACCTTAGTGTACACGTTAATCCTAGCCAGGTATTGTCCTTCCGGCATAGGATCCGATATCGATTTTCATTCATAAGTTAGGAGCGACCCCACAACATTCATAACATTTCATAACATCTCATAACATCTCATGGATAGGATACATACACAAAACATAAACATTTTTGGCAGGTAATCATGTAAACATTTTATCAACAGTTGAAATAAGCATCGTAAATAAATATTTCAAAAGCATTTTATTTTTGACTAGAGTAAGCCCACAGGTAGTAGATGCCTTAATCCCATTTCTTTAAGCTGTAAGTCCTAGCTTTAGCCTATCTATTCTTGGCCTTGAGGTTTTGGAGTGGAAAAATCCATTGGGTCTTAGAACCCATATTTCTATTTTAGTGTATATCATGGTATGATATACACTCAATTGACCATGTGATAGCACCTAGTCAAATATTTTACGTTAATGTATGCTTCGTGAAAAATCGTATCATGATGTTTTATCATAATTCGTACATCTTATAATGCTCTATCGTACCTTGCGACATAACATAATGAATGCATCGATTAATAGCATGTTAGTCACATAAGGCATACTTCACATAGGGGTTTCCAACACTTAGTAAAATTTCAAGTGTTGAATTTCAACAAAACAGCTTGAAATAACCCAAGTGGCAAACTTTGACGATTCATAACTCTCGAGTTAGAATACGTATGGCCGCACAAAGATACATTCTGGAAACCTCTAAACATGTACTACAAGTTCTAAGAAGGAATTAAATCCAAAAGAGTCGTGGTTCTGACGATATAGGGTCTCAAAGTGGGCAACTCAAACTGACTTCTATACTTAGAAAAGTTTTCAGAATTTTCAGTTTTAGCTTAACGACGAGGGGTTTTGCGAGGCTCGTAACTTTTGACTCACAATGCCAAAATGGCTGCAGGCTACCAATTTAGAAACCTTGTAAC
Organism: Salvia rosmarinus; assembly: GCA_036937905.1. Classification (NCBI taxonomy): domain Eukaryota; kingdom Viridiplantae; phylum Streptophyta; class Magnoliopsida; order Lamiales; family Lamiaceae; genus Salvia; species Salvia rosmarinus. The sequence continues at coordinate 27,801,057 of CM072821.1, forward strand.
AAGTACTACATATGTCATGAAGACCATACTGGAAAATATCTAACGCATCGAGAAATACATAAGCTCGAAGTTGACTAGATGGAAATGGACAGTTTCCAGTAGGTGACTTTGGGTCGATGAAAGGTATACTTATAAAATTTGGTTTGGGATCAAACTTTCCAGATCATAACTAGACATGGTGGGGAACATTTCTTATGAAGAAACCCAAGTCCAAATCGGACTACAAATGGCTTGAACATCTCACGTAAAAGTCATACTCGAACAGCCTATTATATGAAAAATTCACTAAGGCAGTTTGTCCAAAACAACTTACTGTAATGTATCAACTTCAAAAATTCACCGTGAGTTCATTACAAGGAATCTGGGAATGAAACCAATCATATTGAAAAGCCACTTAAGTCTAGTTTAATCCAGAAAAAGCCTCACTCAATGATTCACAATAGATTGGGAGCTAAAAATATTTTACCACAAGCTATCACTCCCGTGACAGTTTTGTGCAGTTAACTTGTAAAATATGGAATAAATAGTAAAACGTTTTAGAAAATTCTGAACATTTACATACATCTTCTAGACATTCTGAATTATGTTTCTGCAAAATTTCAGAGTTTTATCATTAGCCAAACTTAAAACGAAAGCCACGGACTATGGGTGATGAACACGGTGATTTCACAGATTTGCGCGATGCTTTCGAAAAATATGATTAAAATAGCAAATCATGTTGGATGGACTTGAAATTTTACAGAGGCATATTAGACACATATATTTTCAACATATTTAAAATTCACAATCATCGGACCACTGTAACTTAGTCTAATAATTTCGTGAAGTTGCTGTTCGTCCAGGTAAATCAACATGCAATCACCTATACTTATAAATCTAGCACATTCAAGCATATATGTGTACATGCATGTATGTAGCTCCAACACTATTGAGTCCAAGGTTTAGATTCTTCACCTTGGACAGGATGTATGAAGCTATAAAATCCAAGTGGAGTGGATTGAATTTGGTGGCCATCGCCACCTTGATTTGGCCGTGAATTTGGCGATGAGCATTCCGTCGGGAGAGGTGGCTTGAGCTATCCTTGGAGCTGTTCTTGGAGCTGTTCTTGGAGGAAGGAGAGAAGTGGAGGGGACGGCTGAGTGTAGGGAGAGGGAATGGCTGAAGTGGGGGGTGTGGTGGTAGAGAGGTGGGGTGGTTGCATGGGGTGGACAAGTGTTGCCTCAAGTGACAATTGTCCAACATAACTCATGCACAAACAACACCACACACCTCATGCACGATTTTTACATATATATCTATGTATATATCTGATTTTAATTGATTAGTTAGGTTATAATTAATCACATTGTCATATAGTAGATACATGCAATAGGAAAAATCAACAAGATAAACTTGTATACATAGGTGTGTAGTTTTCGGCTTTACACTATGCCAATGGGTCTAATTTTTATTTTCCATGCCAAACATTGATATATGTTATAACATATAGTTTAGATGATAAATAATATCATAGGATAATTTTATGGCATCATTTTATGCGATAAAAATCGAGTTCGAAAATTAGGGTTTTCAAGCGTTTGAAAAATTGGTCACTACAAATCTTGATGATCTAGCATTGATTTAATGCTAAATAATACTGTAATTACATATACTAATCATAGAAAATTAATTCCTATAATTTCTTGATCGATTAAAGCGCTTTTCGTTTCATCTCAAAGCGTTAACGTTTGAAAGCGTTATGAACGTTCATTATCGACTCATCTCGAAATGGTCGTCATCACTTTATTACATTATTCCATTAATAATGGAATTTAATTCTAGCAATTGCTTAGAAAATATCATGAATTTTAACAATCGATGCGATCGACGTTAAAATAATCTCGCCGATATACTTCATATACTTTTATTCCTTAATTCACAATTCTCGGTGAATATAAAATAGGATTTCATTCCTTCGTAAATAATCGAAATCATTATTCGATATCTTATGGATTGAATCATCTCAATAATTTCTAATTTACTGGTTTTAAATACGTAATTGGGCATCTAATTCTGCGGGGTATTACATAAAATATGTGTAAATAGTCTAAAATGATTGAAACATAAAGCCTATAGATTAAAAATATATATAAACCTTAAAAAGATTCAAAATAAAACCTTAAAACTAAAAATTTAAATAACCAAGTTTTAGAAAATCCCCAAAAGTCAGAAACACTAAAGAAAAATACTAGAATTAAATAACCCAAATTATAAAATATAAACCCCAAAAAATGAAAAATAAATCTGAAAAACTAAATATAGACCTATAATATAAAATAAAAAACAACTCCATAAACAAGAAGATTAAATTAACGCAAGCATAGATGGAATAATTAAATTGAGGAATGAAATTAACTATAATAATTGATTTTGTTTCCTTACTTCGAAATGAAAGTGTAGCATGATGGTTTGCACATATTGATTTAATCATTTTTTTTTTGTTAATTAAATACAGAAATTTAACCCCGGACATTAACCACTCTATCACTAGACGAACATACTCACACTTGATTTAATCAATTTTGTTATACTATAATGTCATCCAAATTAGATAGTATAATAGAAGGTCTAACAATATTGTTGTGTAATAGAGAATTCAAATAGAGGTATTTTGGCAATACAATTTTTTTTCTGTTGCTCATATCTCTCCATCAAATAACATTACGCGAGTTTAATTACCTTCCGATGAATAATTTTCTTTTTCTTACACCTATCTCGATTGGTTGAAATATTTATTACAAGACATAGGTGCATTTAAACACGTGACGTCTTAGTCATGAGATCGACTCTCAATGACGAAGATACATCGAAAAGGTGTTTAGTAGAAATGGAGTTTACATAGTACGAACTAACGAATCAGAGTGAGAGTTGAAGGGGGCAGCATCCGTGATCAAAGGAGATGAAATTTGCCAACGCAATTATGAGAGAGACAGCAAGCACCGTCGACGCCGTCGCGTTGCTATCTACTCACAAGTCACAACCAACTTCACTTTTTCCAACTATATTAAATTTCTATTAGCATCGATGAATACGTTATAGCAATGTGATTTGATTTTGAATGATTTGAGTAGTAATTGTGGGAAAAAGGGTTTGGTTCTTTACTGAATTGATCCAAGACAGGCATATCAGGAGCCAGATCGCCTTGGATCAAATCACAACTTTTTTTTCCTGTCTTTTAATTTCCACTTTTTAAAATGGGTTCTTCCACCATAAATGGACAAAGAGCAGAGGTAGATCAACCTTATCCCTCTTATCTTTATAACCAAAAGCAGAAATGCGTCGCATCAGACAAATATTTTTTGACTTGAATAGAAAAAAAATTAATGGCAGAATATGCATATATTTTTCATTACTTGATACATAATTTTTAAAATAAAATATGTACATTCCTCCATCCCATACTGGTCTATCACCTCAACAGAGAGAGAGAGAGAGAGAGAGAAGTAATAAAAGCAAAAAGAAGAAAGCAAACCATGCACTAATTGACTGAATAATTTCCTTGCTGTAAAGAAAGTTACCACGATTATAATATGATTAAATCAACTAAGAATAAATTAATTAATGCTCACATTAATTTAATCATCCCAATGCAGAGTGGCCTTGATTAGAGAGGAGGCAGGGACATTAGGATCTGATCTTGAGGCATTAGAGCCCTAACAAGACAAAACAAGATTATTGTTTTCATACTACTAGAATGTCTTTTTACCGCTGTGGGGGTCGGGGGTGGCAACCTAGTTTTCTTCAACTTCTTCTGCAAGTGTCTTCACTTTTACCCTCCCAAGGTGAAATTTTCATTGGTAAAAAAGCTAACAGTTACAATGCATCCCCATTTTCAGCAACATGCTTTGCCATTTCCACCCATATACTCTCCTTTTGTGGGCTGCTTGCATTCATCAATTTTTTGTGGTCCATTCTTCCCATCTCAATTTTTTCACATTTTCATCAGATGGATTATCATAATAAAAACTGTTGCACATATATATCATATTTTTGGTGTGATTTGAACCTTTTCAAGGGTGAAGACTTAGCCACTCCACCACTAAACATTAACGGTTACACTTAACACATCTTTGGCTGGCATTAGTGGAATAAAAAATAAAGGGAATGAGAAACATAAGAAGAGTATATATAATGCCTGTACAATAAAAAGTTATGTAATTAACAGTGAAGGTATGTCAGTCCCCACCAATCATAGCAACCAAAACAACCTCTCACCCATTTTTTGGGGTATTATTTGGATATAAGGATCTCAAACAAAAACAACCCACAGATCTTCCTGCTCTCTCTTATCCTTCGTGTGTGGTTGTGGGCATCATACCTATCACCATTATTTCTCAAAAACGTCAATTCAAGAACCCTTTTTCTCTCTAATCAAACACAATCTAGATTCAAAAATTGATAAAATCAATAATATTGCAATCAAGAAACTGATGCGTTAGAGATCGAAAGGGATGTCAGCAGGTCTTACTTTCCTTTTTTTCTCAAAGATCATAACGCTGGTTTTTGGACGAATTCAATCTAGCAAGAAAAAGGACGAACTGTAGATAAAAGAACAGCAGGGAACGACGGTTAATCACGAAAGCCTGCAATCAAAGGATGAATTCCGGTTGGCCCTCACCGTATCTTCCCACAGCTTTATTGAACCGCAGAAGATTGTATCGCCTTCGGTGCGGGGACGTACAGTTCGGCGCAGTTCAAGAAAGCTGTGGAAGAATAAGAAGAGGATCATTTCTCAAGAGAAGGGTGTGGTCAACCCTAAATAGGGTTTCTCCAAAATAAATGAGAGAAGAATTATATAAACATATTATGTTGTGTGTGTTAGAGAGAGAGATGAGAGTGTAGGTTTAGGGTGGAGGAGACGGCAGTATATATAGGCGAAGTGGAAGTCTTCCAACAATCCCGAGAAGAATATTGGGCCATTAAAAAAGTCTGACTACATTTCATCCAATTAATTATTTCTCACGATTATATACAAACATAATTTTTATTCGAAATCAATTAGTTTTTAATCAATTAAGATAAGTATATAAATAATTTTTTTTATTTTGAATTCATAGAAAATCTCGTTATCTTCGGTACACACTCGATAAATCTCACGTTACGTATCTGATAACACAAATCATACATACATGTGAAACTATCTTGGAAACCAAGTGTAATGCCCCAAATCACACGTAAGCAGTAAATTATATTTGAAAACCAAGTATGATAAGCTCATATCCATAGACAATGAGTTCGAATTTGTAACTTTTTGGCTGTGAATCCAAAAATCCGTAGTCGCTAGCTTCGATGCACACTCGATAAATCTCATGTTCATGTACAATAGCCTGCAAATCATACAGGATGGGTAAATCATACTTGGAGAAATCAAGTGTGACAAACTCAAATCCATAGACAGTGGATTCGAAGCTATGACATTTTGATCACAAGAATCTACTTTACCACTGGGTAGTCCCAAAGGAACAAAGTCAAATAAATTTTATTTATTTTTTTGAATTCATGGGGGAACTTGCAACCACACTACCTTTATTATCCATTAGGTAAACCCCAATAATAGCCTACAAACCACATTGTACAGATAAATCACATTTGAAAAATTAGGTATGACAGACTTAGACTCATAGATGCATTAGTGAGGTTCGAACCTGTGATCTTTTGGTCACAAAAATCAACTTTACCACTGAGTCATCCGAAAGGACAAAGTCAAGTAATTCTATATATATATATATATATATATATATATATATATATGGTTCCTTTGAGAATGGAAATAAGTGTATGAAATAAGAATAAATATGTAAGTCTAGCATATCTTTCATATTTGTGTAGCACAATCAAAATTACTATGTTGTACATGTTAGTTTAGCACATATTTCATCTCTTCGTAGAACATATCTAAATATATTAGTTTAGACATCTTTCATTCTAACAGAAGACAAGAAGGGTTCTAGTGTTGCGACATGAATCGCGTAGACATAAAACACAAAGCAGTAGCATAACCGAAACTAAATCTCAACAGCGAATCAAAGGCCCAGATTCATTCTCATTTCCTACCAAATTATCATTTCCTACTTGATTCATCTCCTACATATATATACATACATACATATATATATATATATATATATATATATATATAATGTGAAATGAGCAGCAATTTTTGGAGTATATACACACCTGCATTATACGTGCGGCTGTGAAGCATCATCCTGCTCAATCCAATGTACGGCTATAATCTGCCTTCGCACGGTTCCTATAATTGGACATTAATGCTCATTCGTGGAGATTTTATTTTTATTTATTTATTTACAAAATTTAAGACTATTAATTATACAACCACACGTACAAATATTGTTGGTACTTTTGGGCAGTCCAGAAGAAACATTTGAAGTTTTACAATCTTTATAATTTTAAAGATAGTGTAGACAATTAAAAATTGTTAGCAAATTATATTACGCCACGTGTGAATCACGAATTAAATAATTAATTATATTTCTATTTTATTAATGGAATTTATTCCAAAATTAAATAGATATGTGATTAATATTTAATTTCATCGACGAATAGGAGAATGACATGTGGCAACGATACCTCGGAGAGGAATAACCACCCAAACTGCATCAAATAAGCCCAAAAGGACCATAAGTCTAAGCCCAAGCTCAAGCCCATGGTTTGGTGGCCTAAAAGACCCATAAGCCCAAGCCTAAGATCAAGCCCATGGTTTGGTGGCCCATAAGCCCAAGTCTAAGCTTAAGCCCATGGTTTGGGGCCCAAAGGCCCATAAGCCCAAAAAGCCCACTAAGCCCACTAAGCCCACTTCTATAAATAGGGGTGAATGCTCTCATAAAGGAGAGGTGAAGTGAAGTGAAGCGAAGTGAAGATTCGAAGAGCTCAAGACACTCGAAGAATCCCTGAAGTCTTCTCCGACATTCAAGTCTTCTTCAAGCATTCAGGCGTTCTTCGTGCAAATCACCACGTTCTTCGCAAGATCATCCTCCAAATCAAACCAAGTTGAAGTTCAATTCGGAAACAAGGCGAAAGCCCTCCGCGTTGGCGCTCAAACTCGAAGATCTTCAAACGTTCTTCAACATATCAAGTTAATCCGGCGGTTGCTCGAAAACAAGGCCGAGGTCCGCGGATCAGCGTCGTCAATCCAAACTTCAAGTTCGAGGAGATCGAGGAATCATATCCTCCAAACTTGAAGAACATCAAGATCGTTCAAGAAATCAACATTGAAGAGAAGAGTCAGAGGAAAGATAGAGATCGAACTCATCTCAAATTCATCAAATCCAAATTACATTCATTTTTGTATACGATTTTGTATTTATAAAAATTTAAATACAAAAATTTGTGTTACAGTTTGACCAAACTTATTTGACCAGTTCAAGAATCTTTAAATATATTATGTTATTACTTTTTAAAACTATTGATTGCTGTTGACCATTATTATACAATTTGATCACTTTGTGATATTTACTTCACGATTACATTTTCATGAGCTCGAACATAATATTTAAGTTGTGCATATTTTGTGCCTATAAATAATAGAGAAATTTAGTTTGCAAATACATGAAAAATGTGATATCTGTATATGCATTGAATTTCTCCCACTTCATATGTATTAGCGCCCCTCGGAATCTTTATTTATTTATTTTTTCTCAATATACCATCAATTATGAAAATTCACAGGTTATAATACATGTATAAAGATATATTTGCAATGCTTAAAGTAAAATGATCTGTTTATTTATGATAAATCTCCTCATGGTTGTATTCGGAGCGACTTCCCAAACTTTAATGCATTTTTCTGTACAGTAATTGTCTTTAAAGGGAAAAATAAAATGAAAAGAAAAATAAATTTCTCTCTTCAAGAATTTTCTGCTTGACATTAGTATTTCTCAACCAAAATTTCTAAGGACAAAATTGTAAACAAATTACATAAATCATTTGAACTACAGATGGAAACTTTTCTCCGGTAGAAATTATGACCATGCATTTTTTTTATAATATATGATCGATCTTAATTTCGTTAGGAAGTAAATGCACGATGAACACGAAGGATTTACGTGGTTCGATCTCTGAATTAGATCTACGTCAACGGGCAAGAGAGAGTATGTGTATTAAGAGTGTAAGATGTTGGAAGTTAATGGGTTGTGAGTGGGAATTGCTAGTAATGAGGTTCGTGGCCTTGGCCTTTCATTTCCAACTCTTGATGTTAAGAGTTAATGGAATATTGATGTTTGTCATCAATTGTGACCTTAGAACATCCCTCTGGAGTCTATATATAGTGCGTCATTCTAGAGTTAGAAGCATAAGAAAAACATTCTATTCTCTCTAGCAAAAGCAAAGCATTCTACTCATTCTTAGCTCATAGTTCTTAGTCTTGAGTTCGGTTCTCGTTTCCGTCCGGTTCACGGGCTCGACTTGTTTGTGGTGCTACTACGATCGAGACGAAAGTCGTTACCTTTGGGGACGAGCCGCCAATCGTGAGCACTACCGGCGTTTCTCGTCTGCGGGCGTAAGTTGACTTGGGCGACTTATTGATAAGTTCTTGTTTTCTTCGACATCTCATTTGTAATAGTTATTATTAATCATTTCATTGTAATTTTGCACGATATTGTAACCAATATTCAACTACAATCGCAAGACGAGAAATTACGCCCAACTCTCTGTTCGAGTTACCGATCGTGCAAATTGAAGATGTCGACCAATCGATGGCGCCCGCCACCACTCAATCCGTTGGAGCTAGTAGCGGTTCCACCATGGCTCGAAAGGTTGAACCCCGCATTCCCGTGGCTCAACAATCGCCAATTTTCACCGCCGACTTCAAACGCGGGCGCATAAGATGATGTTTTACATCACCACAATGGGCTTGCTAGCTTCTGCGTGAAGACGGGCTGCCTATTCCTTCCGAGGAAGAAGCGGACGTAGAAGTGCGTATGAAATACGACACTTGGTATCATTCCGACTATACGTGGTCGGAATATGGTGTTAAATGGGCTTGATAATAGCTTATTTAATGTATTTTGCGATCGAGATACCGCCGAAGAGTTATGGGAGGCACTTAACCAAAAGTATCTGGTTGAGGAGGCTAGCACGAAGAAGTTCGTGGTTACGTGCTCACCGAGTTCAAGATTGTGGATTCAAACCGATCATGCCTCAAGTACACGAGTTTCAAGCTCATTGCACGATGTTCACGCCGAAGGTATGCCTCTGCACGAACAATATTCCATTGCGATTTTAATTGACAAATTGCCGAAGGATGGAAAGGGTTCGATCTTACCTTAAGCACAAGCGAAAGCGAGATGACCATGAAAGCATGGTTGCTCGACTCCAGTTCAAGCTCAAGTTAAGGAGGCGAGTTGAAGGCTAAAAGTCCGATGGAGGCTAAAGCAAATCTGACCGAGGAGGACCTTGACAAGCGCCCTCGTCCGATGAACAAAGGCGAGGGAAAGAAGTAGGCAAAACCAGATTTTCCGGAACGCTACAACCGTGATAAGCTCGGGCACATGGCTAAAGACCGCCGAAAGCCTAAGAGAAAAGACAAAGGCAAAGGCGCGTCAACAATGTTGAGAAGGACTTGACACTGGGACAAAGATGACTTTGTTGCCATGATAACCGAGGTAAACCAAGTCACAAATCCTACCCTACTTCTTGGTTTCTTGACACAAAGCTACTGTTCACATTTGTGTCCATCGAGACTTGTTCTACACCTACAAAGAGGTTGAAGACAGCAGTGTGACCGAGGCAAGTGATCATACTTCCAAGGTGCTTGAGTTGGTACCGTTGTACTTCAACTTACCTCGGTGTGGAAATAACTCAAGGATGTCTTGCGATGCTCCTTCGATCCCAAGAATCTCATCTCAAGCGTCGAGTTGACTAGAGCCAAATTTGATATAGATTTTCGTGGAGAATATGTAATAGTTAGAAAGTTTGGAAAGACTCTCGGCAAGGGTTATGTCTCAGAAGATCTTTTCAAACTCAAGTTGTTAGAGCTTGTAAGCCTTCTAAAGCGATTGCAAAATTAATGAGAATGCTTCTACCGCTACTTGATTGAGTGTTCGATTTATGGCATTGTAGACTTGGTCATGTTAATGTTAATGCTATAAAGAAACTCGCTAACACGAACTTGTTAAAATAGAAGTATCTAAAACACAAGATAAATGTGAAACTGTGTTGAAGCAAAAATGACCAAGTTGCCTTTCAAATCCGTTGAAAGAAGCTCAAAACCTCTAGAATTAATTCACACCGATGTTTGTGATTTAAAGTTTGTACAAACTAGAGGTGGTAAAAGTATTTTATTACTTTTATCGACGATTGCACAAGATATTGTTATCTTTATTTATTAAGAAGTAAAGATGAAGCAATTGATGCATTTGAAACTTCAAGAATGAAGTGAAAATCAACTTAATTGCAAAATTAAGGTTGTAAGAAGTGATCGAGGTGGAGAATATGTTGCTCGTTCTTTGAATTATGCAACGAAAGTGGTATAATCCATCAAACGATCGCCCTTATTCACCTCAATCAAATGGTGTTGTGAGAATAAAAATCGAACTCTTAAGGAGATGATGAATGCGTTATTAATAAGTTCGGATTACCCTGAATATGTGGGTCGTTCTTCTGACCCAACTATATCTTGAACAAGATTCCTATCAAAGGAAGGACGCAACTCCTTATGAACTTTGGAAAGGAAGGAAACCTTCATATAAATACTTCAAAGTGTGGGGTGTTTAGCTAAGGTTGAAATATCGTTACAAAACAAGTTACAATTGGACCTAAAACGGTAGATTGTATCTTTATTGGTTATGCACTTAATAGTAGTGCTTATAGATTTGTTGTGCACAAATCGATATACTGATGTTCATGTGGGAACAACAATTCAATCGAGGAACGCTATATTCTTTGAGAATATCTATCCTAATAAGGATAAGAATAGTTCGATTCAAGTAAAAGAATTGAGGAAGATTCTACCAATTCTCATCTTGTTGAAGAAAGTGAACCTCAAGTTCTAAGCAAGTTTTTATGGCCACGCTAATAGAAAACGACCCAGGTCTACACCAAGATGTGCAACCTAGACGTGGTAATCGTAAGAAAAGCTAAAATTTATGGACCGGATTATGTCGCTTTATTGTTAAATGATGAACCGTTCTGTAAAAGAAGCTTTATCGTGCCCGATGCGATCTGTGGAGAGAAGCAATAGACATTGAGATAGAGTCTATTATGTTGAATCATACTTGGGTGTTAGTAGATCTTCCACTGGTTGTAAAGCTTTAGGATGCAAGTGGATCCTAAAGAAGAAATACAAGTCGATGGCACTATTGATAAATATAAGGCCGGACTTGTAGTTCAAGTTTAGACAAAATTTGGGTATGACTTCTTCGATACCTACCGCCCGTGACTAAACATACTTCTATTAGAACGCTGCCGCTATTCTTTGCTTTGCAAAATCTCGAGATTCATCAAATGGATGTAAAAGCAGCGTTTACGTATGGAGAGTTAGAAGATGAGATCTATATGAAACAGTAGGAAGGTTTTGTAGTACACCGGCAAGAGCACAAGGTATGCAAACTTCAAAAGTCTTTGTATGGACTTAAGCAAGCGCCACCGCAATGGCATATGAAATTTGACGGTTATGTTGTCAAATGGTTTCAAAATCAACGAGTGACAAGTGTGTCTATGTAAAGAATTCAATAACGATTTTGTTATTGTTTGTCTTTATGTAGATGACATGTTGATAATGGGAAGTAACTCTCGTGTGATTGGAGAAACAAAAGAATGCTAAGTAAGAACTTGACATGAAAGATATGGGTTTAGCGGATGTAATTCTTGGAATTAAAATTCTTAGAACGCCAAATGGAATTGCTTGATACAATCCCACTATGTTGAGAAAGTGTCAAGAAATTCAATGCAATGGATAAGCCTATTTCAAGACTCCTGGGACTCGAGTGTTCATTCGACTCCAAATAGGGGTGAACCTATAAGTCAAGATGAATATGCTAAGATTATTGGGAGTTTGATGTATCTCACAAACCTGCACCGACCGATTTAGCTTGCTCGTGAACAAATTGAGTAGTTTCACAGCTAATCCAAGTAGAGAACATTGGAAAGCACTTGAACGCGTATTGGGTTACTTAAAGTTTACCGAATTATGCGATTCATTATTCTAGTGAGCCACTGTACTTGAAGGGTATAGTGATGCTAATTGGATATCGCCTCAACCGACTCGTTTTCCACAAGTGGATACGTGTTCACTATTGGAGGTGGAGCCGATCTTGAAGTCCAAGAAAGCAGTCTTGTATAGCAAGGTCTACTATGGAATCAATTCATAGCTTTAGATAAGGTTTGGTGAAAAGTTCGAATGGCTTAGAAATTTCCTCGAGGATATTCCATGTTGGCCGAGTCCCGTGCTTTCCGTGTTGATTCACCGTGATAGTCAATCGCAATAGGAAGGGCACAAATATATATTACAACGGTAAGTCTCGACATATTAAATCGACGACACAATACCGTGAGACATTTGATCACGAGTGGGGTTATCACTATTGATTATGTAAAATCAATAGATAATCTAGCGGATCCACGACAAAAGCATTAATCGAGATCAAATGTTTAAACTGTTAGAGGAATGGGTGTTAAATCCACATCTTAAGGATGATTATAATGAAACCCAACCATGATGATTGGATTGTCCGAGAACATGGTTCAAAAGGACAACGGTTATAAAATCCGTGTGATAAACACTCAAACATGCCTATTCTCCGAGAACGGTGAGTGTTTGTAAGTCCGCAAGTGGTGAGGTTAAGTTTTTAACTTTAATGACTATGGATACCTCGAGGAGGTCAAGTATAGCGAATACTTGGTTGTAATAGTCACCTATGCAAGTGTGAAGTGGGCCGCTCAAGTGATACACTTGTGAATCCAAAGGGTGTTCCAAGGCCATAATGGACACAAACGTAAGAACGGATGAAAATTGAGATGATATTGTGTCAATATTATTGTCTCAAGATACACCATGGAGGACTAGTTCAGGTGAAATAACCACTATGCCGCGGTATGCTCGATAATTGCGACTATGGAAGGTTCGAGGCCACAAGCTACCTTTCCAAATGCAATATCGTCTCTTGAGGACCGAACTTTGCGCTTTGCTTTTATATGGCATTTCCACTCATGTGGGGATTGTTGGAAGTTAATGGGTTGTGAGTGGGAATTGCTAGTAATGAGGTTCGTGGCCTCGCCTTTCATTTCCAACTCTTGATGTTAAGAGTTAATGGAATATTGATGTTTGTCATCAATTGTGACCTTAGAACATCCCTCTTGGAGTGCTATATATAGTGCATCATTCTAGAGTTAGAAGCATAAGAAAAACATTCTATTTCTCTAGCAAAAGCAAAGCATTCTACTTGCATTCTTAGCTCATAGTTCTTAGTCTTGAGTTCGCCTCGTTTCCGTCCAGTTCACGGGGCTCGACTTGTTTGTGGTGCTACTACAATCGAGACGAAAGTCGTTTACCTTTGGGGACGAGCCGCCAATCGTGAGCACTCACTAGGCGTTGCTCGTCTTTGCAGGGGCGTAAGTTCAACTTGGCCACTTATTGATAAGTTCTTGTTTTCTTCGACATCTCATTTGTAATAGTTATTATTAATCATTTCATTGTAATTTTGCACGATATTGTAACCAATATTCAACTACATAAGAAGCGATTACAAAGAGTGTAGATCAAGTGATCGATCCGAGTGTAGATCCATCCGAATGTCCCCTTTCTTCTATTCTAGCCCTTTATTTATATACCATCAAGTTGAGTTCGACTACGATTCAAATTGAGTTTGACTCTAATACAAATAGAGTTTGACTCTACTACAAAGTCTTCTCTCATAAGGATTCTTTAGATATGCATCCGAATCTTCTACGCTCCAATTGCGATTAGAGTTGTAGTTGGTCGGGAGTCTTCTTGGACCGAACTCACATGGGCCGAGCTTAATGTCGGGCCCATTTATATTGGGTCGATGCTTGGGCCTAGTAGTTGGGCGTATCCTATCATATCCACCCTCCAAAAAAAGACGTAGAAGTGAGGTCGTGATGGAGGAACGGTGGTTGACGCCGCCGGGAATTCGTAGTCCCGGCGAGGTGGAGCAATCTGATGCCCCTGCCGAAGTTGAATGTCGCTTGGCCGTCCTGTGAGGCATTCTACCAAGTCGATGTCGCTGCTTGCCCCGCCGAGGTATTTCGCCAAGTTGAATGTCGCTGCCAAGTCCCGCCGAGCCGCTTCGCGAAGTCGAATGTCGCTGCTTCGCCCGCCGAGGCGTTTCGCCAAGTCGATGTCGCTGCTTCGCCCCGCCGAGGCATTCGCCGAGTTGAATGTCGCCGCTTCGCCCCGCCGAGGCGTTATGCCGTCAAGTCGATGTCGCTGCCCGGCCGCTTTGAGGCGTTCGCCGAAGTTGTATGTCGCTGATTCGCCGCCAGGCGCTCGCCGAAGTCGATGTTGCTCGCTTCACCGCTAGGTGTTTCGCCGGTCGAATGTCGCCGGCTCCATTGGCCAAGTCGAATGCTCGTTGCCTTCACAAGTCGAATATGTAACCGTGTCGGCGCGGGCTCGGGACGCGCAAGCAGGAGGCCGGGCTCGATGGCGCCAAGGTGGCGAAGGTCGAGGTCGGCCATAGGAGGGCCGAGGCGGAGGCGAAGGCGACCATGTATCGGGAGGCCGAGGTGGTGAAGGCCGAGGTGGCGAAGGCCGAGGCGAGGTCGACCTGCGGAGGGCCGAGGCGAAGGCGGGCGGCGGCCATGTATCGGGAGGTCGAGGTGGCGAAGGCCGAGGCGAGGTCGACCTGCGGAGGGCCGAGGCGAAGGCGGCGAAGGCCGAGGTCGGCCTGCGGAGGTAGTTCGTCCTCGTAAAACGAAGGTAATTCATCCTCGAAATAAACGAAGGTAGTTCGTCCTCGTATTAAACGAAGGTAATTCATCCTCGAAATAAACGAAGGTATAGGTTCCTTATTTGTCGAGTTTTATCGATAGGGGTGGTCCCCTCACGCGCGTTTATAATTCATCCTAGTAATTAAACGAAGGTAGTTCGCCTCCCTCCTCCTAGAGGGTATTGTTCATCCTCCGTAGGTATTGTTCATCCTCCGTAGAGGGTATTGTTCTTCCTCCGTAGAGGGTATTGTTCATCCTCCGTAGAGGGTATTGTTCTTCCTCCGTATAGGGTATTTATCATCCTCCGTAGAGGGTATTGTTCATCCTCCGTAGAGGGTATCAGTATATTGGGGAGATGCGGATGCATAAGTGACAAATGAAATATGCAAGACTCAACTCAAGCACGTAAAGAAAAGATTTTATTAATGAAAAATGACGTAACAAAAGAAAAGTACCTCAACTCCGAAGTACGAGGTCGCCTACTTGGAATTATCGGGATTTGGCACGCTGGTTATAATACCGAACTACTTTGTACCGAGCTTCTCTAATATAGGCGAGGTCTCCCTTCTCTTCGATTTTCTGCCGGGATTACTACATTGGTTCCTTCGATCATCCTCTTAGAGGGTATTTCGACTTCGGCATCGGTCTTTTCGATCATCCTCGGTATTTCGACTGGCCTTCTTCGATCATCCTTGTAGAGGGTATTTCGACTTCGACCTCGGTCTCTTCGATCATCCTCTTTCTTCTTGTCAGAGGGTTCTGCCTTGTCAGCTTCTCGCTTTCTCCTATCTGCTTCATCCGCTTTGGCGAACCGATCTGCTATGCGCTATAGCTCCGACGCAGCGCTGGGGCTCGATTGACGATCTCCTCAGATAGGGCCCCGGTAAGATGCCGTTTTGAAAGCCGAGATAATGAGGAGGTCGTCTACATCCTCGATTTTAGGCTCTCCTTATTGAACCTCGTCATGAAGTCGCTGATGGACTCACCTCGGCCTTGTCTTACAGTGAGGAGATGAGCCGATGTGGTCTTGGACTCAGCTTTTTGGAAGAACCTTCGATGAAAGACTTCCATTAGATCTCGGTAAGACCCAATACTGCCGGGAGGTAGACTATCGAACCACCGGCAGGCGTTGTCGATCAGTAGCTCCGGGAAAAGCTTGCACATGTGGATGGTGTTGAGACGTTGATTGATCATGTTGTACTGGAACTGAGAGAGGAAGTTTTGTGGATCTCGCAATCCGTCATAGGGCTATACTGCACCGGTACTTGTCCGGGAGAGGGTGTCGAGTATCTCATTGGAGAAAGGGTAATGATCTTTCGTATCCATCGAATCCGCCTCCGGAGAAGCGGCGCGAGTTCGTCGGCCGAACTCGTTTTGGTGGGCGGGATCGACCTCGCGGTGATCACGACGTCCCGTCCCGCGCCGCCGTCCCTCGAACGGTTGGTTTGGGCCCCAACCCGTGTAGAGGTATGAGCGCCATCATCCGGAGGTGGGGATTCACCTCGCTTCTTTTTTTGGCCGCGTCCTTGTCTCCGTGATGATGCCGAACTTGTTCTCGGACAAGGTCTTGGAGGAAGCTCTCCTTGTTCTTTCGGGAACCCTTTAACCGCTTTGTTCAGGTTTAAGCGTGGTGCTAGGGGTTCTCTCGGTTCTTCGCTGCAACCTCCTCGCTACGGTACTCTTCTTCTTCATGCGGGATGGGATGGCCTTGCTCGTCGAGACTTTGGACATGCCTTCGTGGGTCGTATCTCGACCGGCTTTTCCCAAACCGAGCTCGCGCCCCGCCGCCGTTGTTCTTTGTTGTTGCCACGGCGACTGGATGTAAGACTTTTGTATTCATCGTCGTGATTGATTCCCTGTAAACAAAGGTTGATCGAAAACACAGAATTTTGTTTCCCACGCAGGCGCGCGGTGATCGATCTTAATTTCGTTAGGGAAGTAAATGCATGATGAACACGAAGGATTTACGTGGTTCGATCTGTGAATTAGATCTACGTCCACGGGGCAAGAGAGAGAGTATGTGTATTAAGAGTGTAAGAAGCGATTACAAAGAGTGTAGATCAAGTGATCGATCTGAGTGTAGATCCATCTGAGTGTCCCCCTTTCTCTTCTATTCTAGCCTCTATTTATATACCATCAAGTTGAGTTCGACTCTGATTCAAATTGAGTTTGACTCTAATACAAATAGAGTTTGACTCTACTACAAAGTCTTCTCTCATAAGGATTCTTTTAGATATGCATCCGAATCTTCTACGTCTCCAATTGCGATTAGAGTTGTAGTTGGTCGATGAGTCTTCTTGGCCGAACTCACATGGACCAAGCTTAATGTCGGGGCCCATTTATATTGGGACTGATGCTTGAGAATAGTAATTGGGCCGTATCCTATCAATATACAATAATACCTTTTATGCAATAATATTTTTTTTATATATTATAGTAATAATTAAATTTTTTTTTATATATTATAGTAATAATAATCATCACCGTATTGTATCCATTTGGCAAAGTGTGATTGGTCTATCAAGGTTTTTTTGAGATATAGATTAGATATTTTATCTTGTGTATGATTATATATTAAAAAACAAAATATTATATCAAAATTCATCATTTTTTTTCTTTATAAATAAAGTCTAATATTGTTAGTTTGACACAAATTTAAATTCTCATTTTTATATATTTCTCTGTTATATTTCTATCATTTAAATATGTAATTTTTTTAAGTTTGTGTCTTATTTTAAGTGTAGGACATTTTTATAATTATGATTCCAAAATATAAGATTATATATATATATATATATAATTTGATATTTTAAATGTAGTACATTTATTTTAGATAGTAAGTAATTAAAAATAAATAAGAAAGGAAAATAACTTAGATTGGATTGGTATTATCACAGTATAAAAAAGATGAAATTAGATTGAATTATGAACTCTGCAAGTGGACGAGAAAGAAACGAATATTATATTAAAATATTAGATTGAAATAGACTATGGATGGAGATAATCTAATATGCAGTTTTTCAGAATTTGGACACTATTTTATTTGTTTATGTTGACAAACAACACAAGTGATGCACATATATATATGGCCCATAATACTACAAGTCATCTAACAAAAATTATGAAAAGTAGCTAGATACCCCTACTTATTATGAAGCAATCCTAGCTACTATTTAACTAGGAATATCAGTCTTTTTCGAAAACTTGTTTCCTTAAGTTTGGCAGATTGTTAATTCATAAAAAAGACAATATATAAATGGAAAGTTATATTATTATATTACGGTGCATCTTCACTAATTATTAAAATATTCTTATACACACTATATATGTTGATAGTGTCATTTTATATCCTCAGTGTATATCAAGCTTTAAGGAAAAGAATACAGATTATATACTTATCAATCACATACAACTTTTTTTTATTATAACAAATTTTACTATGTTATAAAAAAAAAATCTAAACCTCACATATATACAAACACAAATCAAATTGTCAAACTCAAACATATATTAATATATGAATGGAGATTAGATATTATTATTATTATTATTATTATTATTATTATTATTATTATTATTGTTGTTGTTGTTGTTGTTGTTGTTGTTGACTTATTAAATCCTCTATATTTTTACATATATGGTCATTGTATTTTATCGTGCTTATTAAATAAAGTTCCATATATGTAACTACGTAAAGTCCGAATGTTCAAATATAAAGACAATAATACAATAACCTATACAAATTTACTATAGTGTAAAGAATATATTAACAATTTAAAGTTTTTTCAATCTGAAGCAAATATAGAGCACAATATATCTATAGCAAAATAAAGATTACCATTAATCCAAAATGGTCGTATTTTCTCCTGAATGATTCATTTATATTCCTATATTATACGTGTACTTTTGAATCAAAATAATATTCATTATTTTTAAAATTCTTACTCTATATAGCTTTATTTAGAAAAATCAAAATATATGTATACTTATAAAATAAATTGCACCCGTCTCGTACAATCAATTAGCAAACTTTTCAAATAGATTTGAGTATGGTAAATACATATTACACCAGTATGAAGTACAAACAATATAATCCCAAACATTTTATATCACACACTCATGTATCCATGTGGGTACAAAAATTATGAAAAACAAAAAATTTTGCACATCTTAATTATTTCAAAAGATGCATAGATCCACACTTACAGATTCATAAATGCAAAAGTGTTGATCGCATTATATGAATACAATAATTAATTCAAGACAACAAAGCAATTGTCTCAAAATTGTTATTAAAACAATTCCTCCATAATCATCACGAGCTACAAAATGGAGTTATGAGAATTATAACATGTTTGTATTAATTTAATTTAGTTATAGGAAGAAAACAAAAATGAATAAATAAATAAATAAATAAGATGAAAACAGGGAATGCAAATGGACGGGGTTGGCATGTGAGGGAGGGACCCACAAAGTGAAAGATCCCCCGTTTTTGGTGGATTACGGTCTGTCTGTCTGTTGGTGGCGGACGGACACCCTTTTATCTCGACGCCTACTACTTATATATACCAAATTTAATTATTACCTATTCTATTCACCTAAAGTAATAGTATTAATCTTGTCGTTACTTTTACACTCCATATTTTCTTCATTTCCATGCTTCTGCTTCATCATTGAGGCCGGAAGTAGACATATAAATTGGAAGAAATTAAAATCGAAATTTGTTCACTTCAAAAAAATGTAAAATGAAATATAAAAAATTATAAAGATTAAAAAGAAATAGGTGCAAGCTCGCCAGCTCTGCCCCTGCTTCATCATATAAAGATATTTTTGTATTTGACATGTGAGATACGATATTTACCACCAAATAATTCCTACGATATTTCCGTCCAGAGCCCCTATTCGTGGTGAAGGAAAATAAATATATTAAAGAGTTTCTTAATCTAATCTAATCTCAGCTGCGGCCAATCAGAATGATTCCAAGGAAAAGAATATATATAGAGGGTGTTTGACTAAGTTTATAAGCTGTTTAGAGTTTATAAGCTCATCATAAGTGTTTGGCAAAATAGTTTCATAAACAAATTTATATGTTGTGAAAATAGTTTCAAATAAATTATAAAACTTCCTTAAAAATAGTAGCTTAACCCCAACTTATTTTTTCATAAGCTTCACAAATAATGTGAATTTACCAAAATAACCTTACTATGATTCGTTATAATCTACATATATACTATCGACTTCACCTCTCGTCAATTTTCTCGCTCTAACTATGATTTTCTCTCTCTAACTTACGATTCTTTCTCTAGCTTATAAGCTAAATTATCCAAACACTTTGACAACTTATAAGCTCTTGAAATATTATGTCTTATAAGTTCTTAAAACATCTTATAAGTTCTTAGAGCTTATAAACTCTTTAAAATAAGCTTAGCCAAACACCTTCATAATCTCATCCCACAATCAGCCGCCCCTTTTTTATTTCTTAATTACCGCCAAAAGAATTCTTAACTACCAAACAAATCCCTAGTCTAAGCCGTCACTTAGAGATAATATGGCCCAAATAAATAAGTCAAAGCCCAATAATCCTCCCTTGACTCGATTTATATTTTATTCAATATTTCTTGCCTTTTCACTTCTTCAATAATTTCACCAAAATTTTCTATTTCTTCTCTTCCTTTTGTTGAACTCCATCAATAAACTTCCACAAAAACTCATGTACATCTGTCTACATCGTACGGATAGACAAAAATAACATTTATTATTAAGAAAATATCATTTACATTAAAGAAAAATATCATTTGTTTTTTACCCTGTAATTAGAAAGTATCATTTACATTAAAAAAATATTTACACTGAACAAAAGTATCAAAGTCTGTATATACGAACGGATGTAAATGAGACCACCTCATAAAGTTCTTTTCAATTTATGCACCCAAAACAACATAACGTGTATATTAAATCCAAATAATATGGACAATAAAAATAAGGGTTATTGACGCATAAATACATCAACTTTAAGTCAATTTTGATTTTTCCACGAACTTTAAAAATTGTCAGAAAAATACATAAACTTGATCATTTTAGTGATTTTACCACGATTTCAAATTCAGGCCAAATTAGATTTGACTTGGCATCTCGAAAATTTACTATAGATAAAACGTTTAGTGATATAAACTGCATCAGAGAGATGATGTCAATTATTTTGATCACAAGTAGAACCAGACAATGAAACAAATAAGAAGACTATAAGTTCGTGGGAAAAACCAAAATACGCCCAAAATTAATGTATTTATGCACCAATAACCCTAAAAATAAATATATCACGACCATTCTTACATTCTTAGTTATGTATCAGGTGGTTAGGGTGTTGACTCTCAATAAACCGATTATGCAACTTATTATTATAAAATCAGTTGAATTCGAATTAGAAATTATGTTGCCAATTTTCTATAGATTTTAGGTAGTTCGAGATGCTTAAGTAGTGTAGAGTTTGTTAGTATTAAGTCTTAAATGAAAACTTAAAAGGTGAGAGAGGTTGATGAATGTAGTCAAAAGACATATATCTGACTGGCTGATAATTTTTGTTTTCAATAAAGAGCGTTTTTATATTTTTCGGTTGCGAATTTGTTACTTTTAACAAGTTCGTCATCGTAATATATCACTATGCGCCTTAGTTAAGGAGTATTAAACTTACCATACATATGTGCATCTAGTTACTCATGGAATACTGCATTCAAAGTAAATTAATTCTCTGACTGTATGCAATTATAAATGATAATTATTACGAATTGGACTTCTCATATTATCATATATATTGAAGGTTTGTAAGTTTACGCAATTACAGGCAACTCCTTTCTCAAAACCCAAATACATCTTCGTTTTCCTTTTTTTTTTTTATATCAGAAAAAGAACCCTATATCAAACCACAGTAACCACACTTGGAAAAATCAAACCCATAGACAAGTGACCTTGAACCCACCTTAATTTGTTGTGACATCTTCGTTTTTCCTTTTAAAGAAAAAGAACCCTAATCTAGTAAAACAATTAGACAAGTTTGATTGACAAATTCTCCATATTTCATTAAGTTAGATATAAATTATTATTATTATTATTATTATTATTATTATTATTATTATTATTATTATTAATTAATTAATTAATTTGAAGCGTTATTGTTATTGGTTGTACTTTTACTACAAGTCTAAGTCAATATATATATATAAGAAGTTTCAAATAAAAACTTTATTTTAAGTGAGAATGTGATAATCATTTTTAGCCATTAGATCGCGAAGATCTACTGTGATGTATCACTTTGTTGAACACATATTATATATATATGGAGTGTTTATTGTGTGGACACTCCTTATAGTATAAACATGAGGACAAATATTAACTCTTGATAAATCAATATGGATGCTTCAGATTCAACGCACAAATTATGATGCAAATACACAATTATATGCGAAATATAGGGGTGAGAATCGGGTCGGGACTGTGCCGATCCCGAGTCCCGAAGTCCCGAATTTTGCAATTTTGGGTCTCGGTCCCGAAAATTTACAATTTTAGTCCGGTCCCGGTCCGAATTGAAATTTCCGAAAATGTCGAAAGTTTGAAATCACGAATTACAGAAAATGTCCCGAATTACCGAAAATATCCGAAATTACCGAAAATGTCCCAAGTCCCAAGTCCCGAAATTACTGAAAATGTCCCGAAGTCCCAAATTAAAATAGATATATTTAAAATCGGGACTTCTGGATTTTAACAGGACTCGGGACTTTCCGATACCGAAAATCAAAATTTCTGGTCCGGTCCTGTCCCGATCCCGAACCCGTAAATTTTGGGACTCGGGGTCCCGAATCCCGTCGGGGCTCGGGTCGGGACCGGAATTTCCCGAGTCCCGGTCCCAAATTCTCACCCCTACAGAAATATGCATATAACTAATTCAGATACATACTTAAAAATAACTATTATATTTGAAATTTCAAATCTAATGAATATGATTTGTTCTCATTTACAGATTTAGGATTGTATGTACATGAATCAATTCTTATATATATATATATATATATATATAGGAGGGTTCAAATAAAAACTTTTCGCTGTGTGTTAACTAGGAACCAATCCGAGTCCTTTATTTTTTTCGATCGATGGATAAGATTATGTAATTATTTAAATTTAATTATTATATAAACCAATTAACAGAATACCTTATTTGTTGGGATCATGCAATATATTGTTTCTCTCCTATGTTGCACTAACCATTTTTAGATAAGAGAGAATAATATAAAATATTAAATATATTACCTCTAATATATATATACACGTCTCGCATAGATTAAATATATAAAACATTATCTTGGTGCCTTTAAATTAATTGTCTCTTAATTAAGTTTCAATAAATTGCCTCTGAATTATATATGCAATATGTTTGTTTAATTCTCAATGCCTCGATTATGTATATTTGTTTAAATTTGACATGAATATTCCCTCAAAGATTATGTATATCCATCAATTATTAAGTATATGCAATGTTGCTTTTTTTTAACTAACCATAATGCTTTTATTACTCTTAAAGTTTGCTTCCATCGTATGAAATATTATTTTGTAAACATCATAGTTGCTTTCTTTATCATCCTTTAATGCTTACTTACTTATATTCAAATTGCTGTTAATGATATAATTTATGGATTCCAACATCATTTTTTGAATGTCTTTATTGATGTTATTAAACACTAGCTGCTTTTGTCATATCCCGTCTTTCTTAATAAGATTAGAAGGACTTTCGAACTTAGAATTTAAAATGATTCGTGTCCAAAGAAAGAAAACTTTTAAATTCCAACAAAAAAGAATTTATTTCATTAAAGCGATTACGAGAATTATTATATATTATATAATAATCGAATATGATTTATATATATATACTTATAAATCATTATATCAAAATGATATAATAATATTTAATTACTAATTTATATTCTCTAAGATCGGACTTGAGCCGTAAGAATAAATCATATAATGGGCTTTGGTTTAACAAGGCCCAAAATGAAAGCCATGGACAATCAAAACCCTAACTATATAAACTCATCTTCTCCTCATTTTGAACCCTAGCCTCACTTTCACTCATTCTTGCAAGAGGGATCTACAAAGGTTGAAATTTTACCTCCTATTTCATTTATGTGTATATGCAAATATGTATATGTTGTATGTGTAATGTGTGATATGAAAAATGGAGGGAGGCGGCGACGACGGTGGTCCGGTGACCACCGCCATCGGCGAAACTAAGCAAGGCGGCGGCGCGATGAGTTGGGCGGCGGTTGTTGCCGTTGCGTGTGTGTGTGAGTTGTGGTCGTGTGCGTGTGTTCGTGTGTTGCGTGCGTGTGTGCGTGTGTTCGATCGGAGACGGCGGCGACGACGACGTCGCCGAGCAACGACGGCGGCATCACGTGTGTGCTGCGTGTCCGCGTGTGTGCGTGCATTGGCGTATGGTTGTGTGTCTCGGTGTGTGTGCGTGAGTGAGAGGAGGAGGTGATGATCGCCGCCGGCCGAGCGACATGGGCGGCGGCGACCTCTGCGTGCGTGTGTAAGAGCGAGCGAGAGAGGGACGAGAGAAGAGTCGAGAGAGAGAGACGTGAAGAGAGAAGAGAGAAATGGAAAAAAAAAATGTGTCGCCGGAATTTTCGCCGGCGACGACGACGACGGCGGCTCGTCGGAAAGCGGCGCCGGAAAAAAAGAATGAGGGTGGAGAAATTAGATTTAGGTTTAGGGTTCAAAGTGATGGGCTATAGATTTTATTAAATGAGTGGGCTGTTTTTTTTATTTAAAATGGGTTGGGCTCTTCCTATTTAAATTGTTTGGGCCAAATGCTGTTATGGGCTGGATTGATTTTAAAATAAAAGAGTTGGGCCGATTTTCTTTATTTAAAATGTATGAATTTCTCAGTAGTGGGCTTAATTTATTCAAAGTGTTGGGTCCAATCTATTTAAATGTATTGGGCTGCTCTATTTAAATAAATATGTTGGGCTCCAATGAATTAAATAATAATTGGGCTTGGTTTTAATTAATGTTTTGGGCACTTCTTATTCTGTTGGGCCAAAACTAATGTAGAGAGATGGACTGACTTTATTTAATTCATAATATTGGACTGGGCTTTTTAAATTAAATGCTGATGGGCTGATTTTATTTTAAAGGATGGACTGGACTTTTAATTAAAAGCTGATGGACTATGTTTTAATATTGGGCTGAGAATTAAATGAATTGGGCCAAAAATAAATGGATTTGGGCTCCAGAGAATTTAAATAAATAGTTGGACTTTAACTATTTAAATATAGTTGGGCTTTAGTTTAATTAAATGATTAGACTTACCCTAAATTAAATTCTTGGACTTAAATTAATTAAATCTTTGAGACTTAATTAATTAAATTATATTAAGTCCAATTAAATAAATAATTAACTTAAACTTAAATATAAGTTTAAATTATTTAATTATGGTAAGTTTAATTGATTGATCAAGTTAAGGTCAAGTTCAAGTTTAATTTATCTTTAATTTATGATTATAACCTACTTAATTAATGTAATTAATTTCTTTTAATGAAATTAATTAAGTTATGATGATTAAACAAATTAAATTATGTTAAACAAGTGCATAATTTGATAATTATATTATGTGTTATATATATATATAGTCCTTAATATATATATATGATTTTAGTATGCAATTTAATTGCATTATACTTTTGTAAAAAGTATTTAACAAAAGAAGATTATGAAATTAAGTTGTTTCTAAACGAAAAGTCGAGCAAGGGTATTGTTGGTGTCTTGGCCGATATAAATTAGTTTTCAAATTTAATTATATTTTGAAAACTCGGGCTTAACGAATCATAAGCTAGTATCCTACTTTACTTGAACATAAGACTAGCTTTTCGAGACCTATTAAGATTAGTGCTTCTTGTAGGTTTTATCGATCAAGGGGATTAGCGCTGCTTTCCCGAGACGCGTACTATAGTGATTCGTCAAGCTTTGTCCTATCGAGGTGGGCTTATCTTACAAAAGTATATTTGAGTTATATGCTCTGATATTTCATGAAATGCAAACTGTTGTTTATCCAATAAAATATTTTTGTGCGCTCTACTGTTTAAGGCTCGTAAATGTATCGATCGAGATTCTCTTTAATCTTATACATTAATTGAGAATTGTGTACACCGTTAGTTGTTTGGTGGGTTGATCTCCATCGGCACCAACATAATCATGAGGCATTATAAGGGTGCTTGTTCGGACGCGTTCCGGCACGTCATGTTATTATGGTGCTTGTGCGGATACGTTCCAAGCACGTCATGAATTGTCCGGTTACGCCCCGATGATAATAATGGGAGCATGTGATCCGCGGTGACTAGAGGCCCGAGATCAAAGCGAGTAACAAAAGAGTCGTGACAATGGGCCCAAATGAATGAAATATTTTGCATGCTTAGAAGTGGTTTCTCTTTTAAAACCTTCTAAGTTATGTTATCATGATTGGATAAACCGCTTTTACGGATTTATGAAATGTTTATGAAAATGATGCCCACCGAGTACATTAGTACTCACCCAAATATTTTCAAATGTTTTCGGGATGATCAATGGTACCGACGAGGCAGAGCCGAGATTTGAGTTCACTCCGTATTTTGTGGATTATTCCGTATTTAGACTTCGTGATGAACTAGCTCTAGTTACATTTTCCTTCTTGTCTATGACTTGAATTATATCTTTGATTGAGCTTAGACTCAATCATTGATGTTAGTATTGTTGATGTATATTGGCTATCAGAAGCACGAAACTAAACTTGTGATCCTGAGGATAATTATCGTTTTGATTGGATTTCATCCTTCGATGTCTTCCGTTTTCATTTAGGAAGCTATTCCCAAATCCTAAGGGTTTATTACCTTGATCATTCGAGTCAACTTTATTCTTCATATTTCTCCTTATTTTATTCGTCGTGCCTCGATTTACGAGATTCCGTTATTTTTAGAAATCGGGACGTGACAGAGTGGTATCAGAGCATAAGTTTTCTTTCGTGTCTCTGACTGCCAAAAATCTTTCACGTCGAGTCTAGAATAGTATCCATAGACTTCTTGTAATCTCAGTGACTCTCAGCTCACCGTCACGCCAACTGATCAACAAAGGTATGATTTAAATGTTTCAAAGTGAGATTATGAAATGATGTACGCCATTG
This sequence comes from Salvia rosmarinus, assembly GCA_036937905.1. Lineage (NCBI taxonomy): Eukaryota > Viridiplantae > Streptophyta > Magnoliopsida > Lamiales > Lamiaceae > Salvia > Salvia rosmarinus. The sequence goes on from CM072821.1 coordinate 27,828,205, forward strand.
ATGAATGTTTCCATGTGGATTACAAGTTATTTTCATGTGATGATTTGTGAATTGTCTAATTGCTTTCAATTGTGAGTCATTGTACTCAGATAGCTACGTTCAATGTCGTGTTATGGACAACCCGAACCCTTAACGACCCAAATGAAATTGATTGTCGAATTGGATTTTCAAATCTTTTCGATCATGCATGAGACTTTTGGAACTTACATGACAATAGGTTCCACAAAAACGAAAATGTTGATGACGATATTTTTGGATTCATATCCTAAAATGATCGGAATAAGTTATGGGTTCTCTCACAAACTGTTTATGTACTCAATGAACTGTTTGAAAACGTAAGTCGTGATAGCCTCGCTATAACAACTTAGAAAGAACTAGTTCACTATTTCACATAGAAGCGCTTGAACATAGAAGTAACATGGAAAGGATTAAGGATTCATTTGAGTTACACCTTTATGGTTATGATTAGTTTCTCCCATAGGTGTTATCTTTTCTGAATGGAAGACGCACCAATAGGATATGGCATGGAAGACGTACCAATAGGGAATGGTAGGGGTCGAGGCCGAGAACGAGGACGAGGCCGAGGATGTGGTCGTGTACAAGGAAGAGGTTTTGTCCATCGTGAACCTAACCCAAAAGTAGCACCAACCGCACGATCAAGAAAAGTTCATGAAGAGAAACCTCCGTTGTTCGATGGACTAAGTGATCCGATGGATCTTTGAGAAATGGATACGAGTTGTGGAACGGATTTTCAACTATATCCGATGTGAAGATAGGGAAAAGTGAAGTGCGCTACCTACCGCCTTGTGGAAGAAGGCGACTTACAGTGGGAGTCGGTGATACGCACCATGATCGGAGGAAGAACTCGAGAACCTCACGTGGGAAGAATTCAAGATCGGCTGCACGAGAAGTACATACCGAGGATGTTACCGTCGGAAAAAGTAACGAGTTTCGAATCAAGCAAAGAATTGGAAGATCCTTTGAATATGATGAGCTTTCAACCAACTGTCAAGGTATGCTCCACATCTGGTGGACACTGATGCCAAACGCATTGAGAAGTTCAGGAACGGACTACGTCATGAAATATCGATTTCCCTAGCAAGTCAGGGTGATCTGATATATGCACAAACGTTGAGCAGGGCTCTTACCATCGAGTCACTTCTGCCAAGAAAAAAAAAACTCCCCTTCAGGCTGTGCATGCGCCATCTCAAGATAATGGCAAAGGAAAAAGAAAATGGAATGAGAGTAATGGAGGAAGCTTCAGAAATGGAAATAAACCCTGGAAATCAACAAAGGCAAATCCCTGGTCCCAGAGGAAACCAAGGACAACCACCAAACGTGAGGGCCTATGCTCTAAACCAGAAGCAAGCGGCTCGAGCACAGGGAAACCTGACAGGGATGATCAATGTGACTGGTATACCGGTTATGGCTTTGTTGATACGGGGGCATCACACTCTTTCATTTCACATGCTGCTTGTAAGGCTTTAGATTTAACTCCTGAACCATCTAGTGAAGCTTTAGTGATTAGCACACCAAGTGGAGAAAGAATGTTTGCTGAACATATTGTCTCGAACTTAGAATTGAACATAGGTCCTTGAAAAGTTAGGCGCACTTATATGTCATCTCTATGATAGAATTTGACATCATCTTAGGAATGGATTGGCTCACCAAAGTCAATGCCACAATTTTGTGTAACGAGAGAAAGATCTCATTCCAGATCCTTGGAAAGGAAGGGACGAATTTTCATGGGATAAGAATGGGAAAAGGAGTATCGGTGATATCTGCCATGAAAGCCACCAAGATTATGAAGAAAGGAGGTTGTTATGCTTTTTTCGTCGACGACAAGAAAACCAGAGGTGGAGAAAACAATTGGAGAAGTTCCATGGTTCGAGAGTACGAAGATGTTTTCGGAAGAATTGCGGGTATGCCACCAGATCGGCAATTAGAGTTCACAATCGACGTAGAACCCAAGCAGCTCCAAGATCAAAAGACACCGTATAGGATGGCCCCACCCAATTACAAGAACTAAAGATTCGATTGTGAGGCTGAAGGACCTAGGTTTCATACAACCTATTGTATCGCCATGGGGAGCACCAGTCCTATTCGTCAAGAAGAAAGACGGAACATTAAGGATGTGTATCGATTACAGAAAATTGAACAAGCTCACTATTAAGAATAGATATCCTCTCCCCAGGATAGACGACTTGTTCGACCAACTGAAAGGAGCTGGAGTATTTTCCAAGATAGACCTAAGGTCTGGATACCATCAGCTCAAAATGAGAAGGGATGATATTCCTAAGACAGCGTTTAGAACACGTTACGGACATTACGAGTTCACAGTAATGCCGTTTGGGTTAACAAATGCCCCAGCTGTTTTTATGGATCTGATGAATAGAGTATTCCATCAATATCTCAATAGTTTTGTCTTAGTGTGTATCGATGATATTCTCATCTACTCTAAGACCGAGGAACAACACGAAGAGCACTTGCGTGTTGTACTCGAGATTTTACGAAACGAGAAGTTATACGCCAAATTCAACAAGTGTGAATTTTAGTTAAGGAAAGTGATGTTTCTCGGACATATCGTGTCAGCTGAGGAAATCAAAGTAGATCCTGCTAAAGTGGAAGCCGTCAAAGGATGAAGACACCATCAAACGCCAATGAGATCAGAAGTTTTCTCGGCTTGGCAGGATACTACAGACGATTCATTGAAGGATTTTCAAAATTGGCTAGACCAATGACACGGCTTCTAAGAAAAGGGACCAAGTACATTTGGACCGAAGACTGTGAAAAGAGTTTTCAAGAGCTCAAGACAAAGCTAACCACTGATCCAGTGTTAGCAATCCCAGAGGAGAATGAATGATTCGTAGTTTACACGGATGCCTCAAAGTTGGGATTAAGTTGTGTACTAATGCAAAATCGAAAGGTGATAGCATACGCATCTCGTCAATTGAAGCCCATGAGTTGAATTATCCGACTCATGACTTAGAGTTAGCTGCAGTATCTGAAGTAAATTTATTATCTAATGAAAAAGATAATTTTCGAATGATGCCAGAAAGGATTTTTATCCAAACATTAATTGGTCGTGTATTAGCCGATGTGCTGAACCATACCACATAGTTCCAGAGTGCATGCTTTGAAGATCTGGAGACACCACCTTTATGGAGTCAGGTGTGAAATCTTCACAGATCATAAGAATTTGAAGTATTTTTTTTTTCGAACAGAAGGATCTGAATATGAGATTTCAAATTTTATTATTACCCAAGTTCTGTCATTGAGTTTAACTCTATGATCTAGTTTCAACTGGGAAATCACTTGAGTTTTCCACTTTTCGTGAAAGAAGTTTACAAACAGAAAATTTCATAAAAGCGTCATTTTGAAACCAAGCCTTCACGTGACTGAGAAGTATTTGTGACGGGTCTGGCCAGCCCATATGACCAAAGATATCTCAGTAGTCGTCATTCTGATCTTCGGATCCTATATTCCAATTATTAAATTCAAGGAACATATTGGTTCAAACTCTCAAAAGTACGATCACCTCGAATTTCAAACCCTTACCCTTGTAAGTTGTTTTGATAAGTTTTCTTCAATCCTCGAAACTAATAAGTACGATGTAGGTTGACTTACCTTGTCACCTAAGTTTTCAGAATTTGTAAGTGATAGACATCAAGTTATGATGTAGAAAAGTTCTCGATGAGACGGGATATATTCTTTCCTTATGATACACATAAGTACGATGACCCTTGAGGGGTTTTGTAGATACTGATGACAGTAAAGTTATACTCGCATGTGAGTGTTATGAAAATAAAGTTATGAATGATATACTCTTTAGCATTTAGTGCAAGAGTAGAAGTAAAGGAAAATATATGATATTATTGGGAAATAATCTCATATAAATATTTTATAAAGAGAGAGATCACAACTTATCTTTAAGATAGTTGATTGTCCTTAAGACCTCGTTAGTAGGTTGGACATGTTTAAAGTTGGTGATGCACGAGACTCTTTTCAATGGACATATAAGGAATGATAGCATCCTTGTTAACAAATCTCTCGCTTTATACCTCAACCCTTAGAATTATGCTTGAGCATAATTGATTTCGAATATACGAGACCTTGTATGGTCGAAAATTTCGATCACCACTTTATTGGGATAAAGTGAGTGAAAGAAAGTTACTAGGTCCAGATCGGGTACAACAATATTGGAAAGGTCGATCACATCAAGCAAAGAATCAAAGAAGCTCAGGACAGACAAAAGTCTTACGCCGACAAACGTCGATCAGACTTAGAATTCAATTTCGGGGATCGAGTTTTTCTTAAGGTTTCTCCTTCAAAGGGAGTTATACGTTTTGGCAAGAGATGAAAGTTACGACCCCGCTATATAGGACCCTTCGAGATCCTAGACAGAATAGGCCTTGTAGCCTATAGGTTGGCTTTGCCACCAAGCATTGGAGACGTGCACAATGGGTTTCATGTCTCACAATTAAGAAAGTACGTGTTTGATCCGAAACACGTAATTAAGCACGATGAAGTAGTCTTAGCCCAGGACTTGAGTTATGAAGAAAGACCTGTCCAAATTTTGGATAGAAAAGTTCAAATTTTGCGGAACAAACAAATTGTTCTCGTTAAAGTAAAGTGGAACCATCACGGTACGGAGGAGGCCACATGGGAACTTGAGACAAAATGAAATCTAAGTATCCCGAACTAGATTACCAAGGTATGTAATTTCGAGGGTGAAATTTTTATAAGGATGGAGGGATGTCATATCCCGTCTTTCTTAATAAGATTAGAAGGACTTTCGAACTTAGAATTTAAAATGATTCGTGTCCAAAGAAAGAAAACTTTTAAATTCCAACAAAAAAAGAATTTATTTCATTAAAGCGATTACGAGAATTATTTTATATTATATAATAATCGAATATGATTTATATATATACTTATAAATCATTATATCAAAAATGATATACTAATGTTTAATTACTAATTTATAATCTCTAAGATCGGACTTGAGCCCGTAAGAATAAATCATATAATGGGCTTTGATTTAACAAGGCCCAAAAATGAAAGCCCATGGACAATCAAAACCCTAACTATATAAACTTCTCTTCTCCTCATTTTGAACCCTAGCCTCACTTTCATTCATTCTTGCAAGAGGGATCTACAAAGGTTGAAATTTTTACCTCCTATTTCATTTATGTGTATATGCAAATATGTATATGTTGTATGTGTAATGTGTGTGATATGAAAAATGGAGGGGGAGAGGCGGCGACGGCGGTGGTGCGGCTGACCACTGCCGTCGGCCGAAACTAAGCAAAGGCGGCGGCGGCGGCACCGATGAGTTGGGCGTGCGGCTGTTGCCGTTGCGTGTGTGTGTGAGTTGTGGTCGTGTGCGTGTGTTCGTGTGTTGCGTGCGTGTGTGCGTGTGTTCGACCGAGAGGGAGACGGCGACGACGCACGTCGCCGGAGCAACGACGGCGGCGTCGCGTGTGTGCTTGCGTGTCCGCGTGTGTGTGCGTGCATTGGCGTATGGGTGTGTGTCTCAGTGTGTGTGCGTGAGTGAGAGGAGGAGGCTGTGACAGTCGCCGCCGACCGGCGACATGGAGGCGGCGGCGGCAGCCTCTGCCGTGCGTGTGTAAGAGCGAGCGAGAGAGGAACGAGAGAAGAGTCGAGAGAGAGAGACGTGAAGAGAGAAGAGAGAAATGGAAAAAAAATGTGTCGCCGAATTTTCACGGCGACGACGACGACAATGACTCACGGAAAGCTGTAGGAAAAAAAGAATGAGGGTGGAGAAATTAGATTTAGGTTTAGGGTTCAAAGTGATGGGCTGTTTTTTTTATTTAAAATGGGTTGGGCTCTTCCTATTTAAATTGTTTGGGCCAAATGCTGTTATGGGCTGGATTGATTTTAAAATAAAAGAGTTGGGCCGATTTTCTTTATTTAAAATGTATGGGCTGCTGTAGTGGGCTTAATTTATTCAAAGTGTTGGGTCCAATCTATTTAAATGTATTGGGCTGCTCTATTTAAATAAATAGGTTGGGCTCCAATGAATTAAATAATAATTGGGCTTGGTTTTAATTAATGTTTTGGGCTCTTCTTATTCTGTTGGGCCGAAACTAATGTAGAGAGATGGACTGACTTTATTTAATTCATAATATTGGACTGGGCTTTTTAATTAAATGCTGATGGGCTGATTTTATTTTAAAGGATGGACTAGACTTTTAATTAAAAGCTGATGGACTATGTTTTAATATCAATGAGAATTAAATGAATTGGGCCGAAAATAAATGGATTTGGGCTCCAGAGAATTTAAATAAATAGTTGGACTTTAACTATTTAAATATAGTTGGGCTTTAGTTTAATTAAATGATTAGACTTACCCTAAATTAAATTCTTGGACTTAAATTAATTAAATCTTTGAGACTTAATTAATTAAATTATATTAAGTCCAATTAAATAAATAATTAACTTAAACTTAAATATAAGTTTAAATTATTTAATTATGGTAAGTTAATTAATTAATTAATTAATTACTATTAAGTTTAATTAATTGATTGATCAAGTTAAGGTCAAGTTCAAGTTTAATTTATCTTTAATTTATGATTATAACCTACTTAATTAATGTAATTAATTTCTTTTAATGAAATTAGTTAAGTTATGATGATTAAACAAATTAAATTATGTTAAACAAGTGCATAATTTGATAATTATATTATGTGTTATATTAAGCGAGAGTCCTTAATATATATATATATATATATATGATTTTAGTATGCAATTTAATTGCATTATATTTTTGTTAAAAGTATTTAACAAAAGAAGATTATGAAATTAAGTTGTTTCTAAACGAAAAGTTGAGCAAGGGTATTGTTGGTGCCTTGGCCGATATAAATTAGTTTTCAAATTTAATTATATTTTGAAAACTCGGGCTTAACGAATCATAAGCTAGTATCCTACTTTACTTGAACATAAGACTAGCTTTTCGAGACCTATTAAGATTAGTGCTTCTTGTAGGTTTTATCGATCAAGGGGATTAGCGCTGCTTTCCCGAGACGCGTACTATAGTGATTCGTCAGGCTTTGTCCTATCGAGGTGGGCTTATCTTACAAAAGTATATTTGAGTTATATGCTCTGATATTTCATGAAATGCAAACTGTTTATCCAATAAAATGTTTTTGTGCGCCTACTGCTTAAGGCTCATAAATGTATCGATCGAGATTCTCTTTAATCTTATACATTAATTGAGAATTGTGTACACCGTTAGTTGTTTGGTGGGTTGATCTCCATCGGGCACTAACATAATCATGAGGCGTTATAAGGGTGCTTTTCGGATGCGTTCCAAGCACGTCATGTTATTATGGTGCTTGTGCGGATACGTTCGGCACGTCATGAATTATCCGGTTACGCCCCGATGACAATAATGGGAGCATGTGATCCGACGGTGGCTAGAGGCCCGGATCAAAGCGAGTAATGTAAGAGTCGTGACAATGGGCCCAAATGAATGAAATATTTTGTATGCTTAGAAGTGGTTTCTTTTAAAACCTTCTAAGTTATGTTATCATGATTGGATAAACCGCTTACGGATTTATGAAATGTTTATTAAAATGCATGCCCACTGAGTACATTAGTACTTAGCCCAAATATTTTCAAATGTTTTCAGGATGATCAATGGGCGCTGACGGGGCAAAGCTGAGATTTGAGTTCACTCCGTATTTTGACGGATTATTCCGTATTTAGACTTCCGCTGATGAACTAGCTCTAGTTATATTTTCCTTCTTGTCTATGACTTGAATTATATCTTTTGATTGAGCTTAGACTCTGAATCATTGATGTTAGTATTGTTGATGTATATTGGCTATTAGAAGCACGAAACTAAACTTGTGATCCTGAGGATAATTATCGTTTTGATTGGATTTCATCCTTCGATGTCTTCCGTTTTCATTTAGGAAGCTATTCCCAAATCCTAAGGGTTTATTGCCTTGATCATTCGAGTCAACTTTATTCTTCATATTTCTCCTTATTTCATTTGTCGCGCCTCGATTTACGAGCTTCCGTTATTTTTAGAAATCGGGACGTGACAGCTTTCTTGCAAAAACATCATAGCTGCTTTTTTTTTAACTAACCTTAATGCTTTTATTGCGCTTGAGGTTTGCTTCCAAACATCATAACTGCTTTCTTTATAATCCTTTAATGCGTACCGAAAATAAAAGCATACACCAAAATAGATGAAATATTTTGTCTCCAACAATAAAAAATGGAATTAATTACTCGTACCATTGTCGATATCCTCCTGTCTAAGTTGGCGTTTAGTACCCATGAAAGAATAATTTGCTTGTGAATATTTACGCCAACCTTTGTTTAATTCTCAGTCAACCTTTGTTTGATTGTTTAAATAAAAAATCTCTTAATATTTATTTAAGTTTATGTATATCCCATGTATAGAATCCAAATTATATGGGATCTTTTTTTTATTCGAATTGATAAGCCAAATCCTGGAATCTACGCTTTGTTAATTACATAAAGATATTAAGCAGTTAAAATATTTTCTTAATCTGAACGGTTCATTAAGTATAAATCTAAGGTCTATAATGGTTCCTAGTTAAAACATAGGTGTTGGTTTCTATTATAACTCTCCCATATATATATATATATATATATATATATATATATAGAGAGAGAGAGAGAGAGAGATCAAATAGTACCCGAGCCTGAGGTAGTATGTAGTACTCAATCTCATCCACTTATCTTATAGATCCTATGGTGGTGATTTTTTCTGATTTTTAAAGCCATTTGGCGCTGATTTCACTACAGTAAGGGTAGATTAATAATTTGATTTTTTATGTGATACAAAAAAAAACATGCATGTTTTAAAACAGAAAAATTCATATGTTTGAACACAATAATACATATGTTTAAACATAAAACTGCATACGTGTTAACAAAAAAATGCATGAGATTTATTTATCCAGAAACTACATGCATATTGTTATACATAAAACTGCATACGATTGAACATAAAACTGCATAATGTTGAACACAAAATTGTAATATCCCGAAGAATTAAATGCCTAATTACGATATTTAAATTCGTAAATTAGGGTTTCGCCGAAATAATTGAATTAGTAATTTATCGAATAATGATTTCGATTAATTATGAGATAATGAATTCCTATTTTATATTCACAAAGAATTGTGAATTAAGGAATAAAACCTTATAAAGTGTTTCGGCAATATAATTTTAACATCGATTGAGTATCGATAGTTAAAATTTTGAGAAATTTTCTAAGCAACGAAGCTTAGAATTAAATTCCATATTAAATGGAGTAAATTAATAAAGTGATTACGACTTTATTACGACCATTTTGAGATGAGTCGATAGTTAACGTTTTGAGACGTTTCAAACGTTAACATTTAGAGATGAATAGAAAAATAAGTTTAATGATCAATGAATTATAGTATTTAAATTCCTATAATTATTATATGTAATTATAGTATTATTTAGCATTAAAACAATGCTAGAATTTTGAAGGATTAATTATTGAACAATGCACTAATTTTCGAAAACCCTAATTCGAAAATTAGGGTTTTCTTGCATGAAATGATACCAATAATTTTTCATATGATATAATTTATCATCTAAGATATATATTATGATATATATATCTAATAATGGCATGAAAATTGTTTACGTAAATTGTGTGTTTGTTTGCAATGTTATGTGATTTAATCATGCAAGTGGTAGCTAATGTACACAATAACCAAGTAATGAACAAGTGGGAGCAAAATAGTGAGAGAGAGCTGATTTCTTTGACTTCTATAACTCTTGGATGATGTATTATATATATATATATATGTGGGATAGAGTGTAGGATATATGCATGTATTAAGACAAAATGAATTAATATACTTCTCTTTGAACAAGAGGTAGCCGACGGCTCCACCTCTCCAATTCAAGGGATTTAATTGTTCAAGAAATAGTTGTGTAAGAGTATACTTACTTCCATGACATAATACATAGTGAGTCATCACCAATTGCTTTGTGTGTGTGTTGTGATCGACGACATTTGCTCCCAAAGGCAAAGTATTGATTTTGTTTTAATCAAAAACTTTATGCAAGAAGTAACTATGATGATGTAATACAGTATGACTCATAAAGTGATATTGAAAAGGCTCTCAAATTGTGTCTTGTATTTGTGAGTGAAGGACCGAGAGAGAGAGAGTGAGAGAGGTGGGATTTTATTTGGTTCATTACATAAGTATTAAGTCTCATAAAACCAACACATTCTCTCTTTTCCAAAAACAAGAAAAATACCGTGAGCTTCATGATGGATTTTAAGCATGATTATGTTGTTTTTAGTTAATGTTATGATGAAATGTTAATATACTATAGAGTATAAGTACAGTGTAATTTAATTGGAAATTTACAAAATGTTTGGTATAAAAATAGGAAGGAACCGTGACCTTGAACAATATATATACCTTAGTGTAGAATTGGAATATGTTGGACTATAGGTTATAAGTATGCTATAAATTAATGTTGGAACCTTGTATAAATTAATTAGAATTTTAGAAAATTTATTCGACAAGGTTTGGAAATAACCGGCCTATATGGAATAAATAAGTGATGCCCAAAATTTCTATAGTTAATGTTAATGCATATTAGTGATACTATGATAAAATAGTACACTATATGATTTTAGAAGAATTTTTGGAAGAAGAATGAAAATATAAGCTTAAAATCGAAAGCTTGTAAGTATATATTAAGGGTTTTAAATCCTTAATATCAAGAAAAATAATACTCCCTCCGTCCACTATTTTTCTTTACACTTTGACTTGGCACGGGTTTTAATAATTTGTATTGACTTGAGTAGAGATATGTAGTAAGTGGAATTTGGGTCCCACTTTTATTTTGTTTGTTATTGATTTAGTGTAGAGAAAGTGGAATTTGGGTCCCACTTTACTTCCTAAAATGGCAAAATTGAAATGTAAAGAAAGGTTGTGGACGGACCAAAATGGCAAAATGTAAAGAAAATTCGTGGACGGAGGAGTACATTATATGTCTAGAAATTAATTTTGACATATTAAGAATTTATGAAATTTTATAAACATAGAATACTATGTTTATGACGAAACGTTATATTAAATAACGTTAGAAATGAAAAATAATGTTTAAAGAATAAGTTAATTAATATTTAAGAAAATATTAATGAAGTTTATCGGTTTTGCGTGAAAATCGAGAATTAAGACTTTATGAAAAGAAATCGATTGAAAATCGATTTATATTGAATTTAGATATTAAAATATAAATTTTTAAGGAATTTAATAAAGAAAAGTCAAAATGTTGACTTTTGAAATCAACGTATGAAATACGCTCAAAATACGCTAATACGTAAAACGTATTATTTATATAAGGAAATCTCATTAGTGAGAAAAGATTTCATAATTGAAATCCTTGCATCGAAAAACGGTAAATCGTTAAACGCTTAACCTAAAAGGTTAAAGGAAATAGTTAAACATATCTCAAGCACGAGAAATGTTTAGTTCGTAATCTGTGATTGAGCAGTATTGAATTGTTAAGGAATTCAAATTATATTAGAATAAGTTATCAAAGTTTATTCTAAACTTTGAAAATCTCGAAAACGTGACCAACGTATCGCTTTTACGTAAAGGTGTAGAAGCGTGCGACGACGCGAAGAAGAATCGAAAATTTGACGATCAAGAAGTCCAGGTGGGCTTTACTATACTCTTAAATGATAAAATGCTGAACAAATGATTTTATTTACGATGCTTATATCAAAGAATGATGATAAAATATTTATGAAATTACCTGCCAAAAATGTTTATGTTTTATGTATGTATCCTATCCATGAATGAATGAATGTTGTTGGGTCATTCCCAACTTATGAATGAAATCGAATTCGGATCCTATGCCGGAAGGCTTATACCTGGCTAGGATTAACGTGTACACAAGAAAATAGTGACTGTGGGAGCTGTAAGGACAATGCACGGCCGGTCACAGCGACGTAGAGGGAGGCCTCCTTCTACGACGCTAAATTATAAAGATATGATAAAAGGATAAGGATATGGATCATACATGCAAGTAAAATGCTCGCCTGGCGATGATGTTTATGAAATGATGAAAATGATTTAGTAAGCATAAGGCATTTCAAGTAAAACCCTTATGTCTTACCATGATTTGGCAGAGTAATTTAAATACGATAAAATGTTTTGGCATGAGTCCACTGAGTGCATTCTTGTACTCAGCCCTGCATGTTTGCTTTTAAATGTTCAGGTTGAGCTGTTGATGATGATGATGGAGGGTGTTGAGAAGTCTGAACGCTTTTTGAATATTAAGTTAGAAACCTTGGGTACACGTCGTCATACGTGTATTCACCTGTCTTCCGCTGTGTTTGAACAATGTCTACTTTTGAATATTATGCTTATGTCTGAATGTTAACAGTTGAAGTCCTTCAGATCGTTGGTATTCTTTTGGATCTGTTGGCCTAGCCCTTTTTGTACATTATGTTATTAATGTATATAATGGTTGAATCGTCTTATTTTACGTGTTATATGTCTTGAAATAGGCTATCATGAACCCTAATCACTGTTCCTAGTATTAGTCCTCTTTAATCCGTCTTAAGGATTATGGGGCTGTTACAAAAATACATATGAGATTGATTTCTCCAAAATTTATTCTCATGTTTAGATCGATCACTTCTAACTTCATAATTCAAAAGAAAACATATGATCAACAATAAAGAAAACAAAGGATCAACAAGTTAAGTGTTTGTGTATATTGGAGAAGATATAAAGAGAGATATCGTGAATGAGAAACCTATAATTTTCTTTTTTAAAGCATGCATGTTTGTGTTTCGTAGCATGCTTATTTGTGTTTAGTCGTATGAATGTTATTGTTTTGTAATATGCATATTTTTGTTAGAAAATATACATGCTTATATTTTTTAGTATGCATGTTTACGTTTATAGAAAGCATGTTGATGTTTTGTTGTATGCATTTTTACGTTTTGCAGTTTCATACTTCATTTTCGACAGTAAAACTCATCATTATCATTCTCCGTCGTTTTGCCGCTTCTTTCTTCGATTACCGACGAACTTCCCCGTAAACTACTGCCATAACCACCATGTCTCTCAATCCTTCAAAATCCACATATCTTTTTTTCACAAAATCTCTCAAATTTCTTCTCAAAATCTTTTTTCCTCTATTTTATCTTTCAAAATCTGTTGTCTTATGCTTCACACCACTGATGTTGCACCGCCACCGTCGATGTTGTCACATCGAAAGCGCTGTTGCCCGTCGTCGCACCGCTGCAGTAAAAAATTTCAAAGAAAATGAAAAAAAATCGGATGAGAGGAGAAGAAGAAGAAGAGGAGGAGGAGGAAGAAGAAAAAAGGCTAATTTTTATTTTGCCCAATATACCCTTGCGAAAATTAAAAAGATAAATAAATGAAAAAGAGATTGCCACGCGTCGGCTTGTGGTGCGGCCACATGTTTAAAATGTGTGGTCTAGATTGAGTACTACATACTATCTGGGGACCGAGTACTACGGGAACCCAACCCTATATATATATTTTGGAACATGCAAGAATACAAATATTGGTAAGAAATAAGAATGCAACATAGAACGTATAAAGTTGTTGCATTAAATGTATAAATTTATTTCACCAAATTCAACATATAAAATATACCACTGAATATAAAGTTGTTGCACAGAATTTAGTGCAACAAATTTATACATTTAGTGCAACAACTTTATATGTTCAATGTTGCATTCTAATTTCTTACCAATATTTATATTTTTATGTGAACCACCATATATATATATATATATATATATATATATATGGATTGGATCCAGTGAAAACTCATTTTTTTTTTAGAACTTGAAAACTATGAACAGATATAAAATTAATAACAAAACCTATAAACTTGTGCATAATAAAAACATTCTAAAACTGTTATACAACAAAACAATTTTAGAAGCATCGTACACAACTTTATACCGTTATGTGCATCATCATTACCGTCTTATGCATAGTTCACATAGTTCTCAAAAAAGATGTAGTTCTCATTTGATCCACTCCATATATATATATATATATATATATATATATATATATATATGGAGTGGATCAAATGAGAATCACACATTTTTTATGAACTCTGCGGACCATGCATAAGACGTTGAAGATGATGCATAAAACGGTATACAGTTGTGCATAACGAAAACTTTCTAAAATTATTTTTTTCTGCAACAATTTTAGAATATTTTCATTGTGCACAACTTTATAGATTTTATTCATCAACTTTATACGTCTGTGCATAGTTATAAAAAAAATGATTATTTTTTTGTGCAACAGTTTTAGAATGTTTTCGTTATGCATAACTTTATAGGTTTTGTTCATCAATTTTATACATCTGTGCATAGTTTTCAAGTTCTCAAAAAAGATAAGTTCTCACTGAATCCAACCCATATATATATTGGATGATTATGGTGAGAATGCTACTGTGTATAAGAAATAAAAATAAATCATAATCATTAATTAACATGTAATTAACGTTCCAGATTTCATGCTTTATTTTAAACAAGATTGATGACATCATCACCCTTCTATTCAGCTAAAATCAGATGAGAGTAAATATGGTGGAAAAAAGAGTTATCTTTCCAAATCTTTCACCTATCGTTGTATGATACTTATTTGTGTTGCACAAATTGTATAATATGTAGCACATGTTATAACTAACATTGTATCAATGTGTTGCAATAAAAAATTAGTATTATTTTGTAAAATATATTTGTAGCACAGATAAATATATTATGTAGCACAATCTTAACATTTACTTTGCATAACTTTATTATTGCAGATATTAACGAAATTAAATGATGAATAAACATTACACTACCAGTGCAACGCAATCAATTGACAAAGCAAAGAAATTACATTACCAGTGCAATGAAATAAATACGAAAAAAGATAAACATTTGAAATAATAATATCTATCTAAGATATGAAATCCCATAAAAAAGTAAAAATCAAATCCCATAAAAATAATATTATGACTCTGACCTATTAATTTTTCTTGTGTATTAAAAACGTAGCATATCCAGTTATTAATACATCACATAAATATCTAATCTGAACCATCAAATTATTATGATGAAGGACTAGGATTTATTCATATTTCTCATCAAAATTTATATATATGAGTAGGTTCAAATAAAAAACTTTAGTTAAAGTGAGAACGTGATTACCATTTTCAGCTATTAGATCGCGAAAATCTACGGTGATGCATCACTTTGCTGGATGAGTGCATTGTGCACCACCCGGGTTTGAATCCCATGAGAAACGAAAATTCAAATATTTTTGTTTAATGTAATAATTTTCATAGAGAATACATTGTTCTCACGTTTGTAGGATAACAAAAGTTTTTATAATAACCCACCCCTATATATATATATATGTGAAGGGGATCAAATAGAAACCACCCTTAAACTAGTAAGTAAAAGCCAACAATATCCGTTGATTATATGAGATCTATGGACGAAACTTAAGGAGCCATTTTGATCCTTTTATTTTTATTTTTCATTTAAAAATGTTAGATTTGTCTTTTCTTTTCTTAATTGAAACGGAAGTTACCGAATTTAAGGGATATGAAATTTATTGTCATCTCAAATTATTATTTTTATTTGTTTTGATAGTTACCGTAGTACTTAAGATGATTTTCACAATCCTTTTTATATCGTTATCTTCCTTTTTTTTGTCAACAAAGTACAATCGACTTACTTTGATCTAATGAATACTTGGGGTGAGTGCATTGTTTTGTAAATTTTTTATTTGTTAGTGTAGTTTGAACATGGTAGTATTGTACTATTGTATTACTTCGACTACACTTGTGTCAACTTTGTGAAAGCATAGGGTATTGTTGAAAAAAAACGTTATCTTACAATCCACACAAGCATGATTAAGTGTGTGCAATTTATTTTTATAGAGTGTTTGATGAGGTTATTTTTGTTCTCTTTAAATGACAAAATCATTGTGTTTAGTAGATTCTATGGTTCAACTCTGTCTACTCAAGTTAATGTTAAGCAGCCACCTATTTTCAAAAATAAACGAAATGGGACTCGTATAAAATTGGGAATAGAGAAAGCATTAAAGCTTGCTAGCAAACCTATGAGGCCGTGCAGAAAATGCAATGACCACCTTGATAATATGAATTGCCCAAGAGTTTTCAGTAAAGCAGTAACTCAATAATATGTAATAGTATATGAAGTATTTAATCTCATTTATATGCTGCTTTCAGCAATTACATTTTTTCTGTGAGTTTGTATATGCTGTTACCAATGCCTTTGAGCGATAAAGCATTAGTGCAACTAATGCATAGTTTATATTAATATATGCTTTGACAAGTGACATTTAAAAATTAAGCCTACAAAAACTGTTTTATGAAATCACAATACCAAAGTAACATGACACATTCCGATAGAATATAGTAGGGCTGACTATTCGGTACGGGTCGGGTACCCTACCCGAAAAAATCGAGTACCCGACCCCGATTTTGCATAAAATGTGATACCCGACCCCGACCCCGACCCGATTCTGTAAATCGGGTCCCCGAATACCCGACCCGTTTATATATATATATATATATATATATATATATATATAGGGTTGGTTATGGTGAAGCTCCTTAACGCATTTAAAATACTGAATAGTAGACATCTTTCATATTTTGTAGCACAATCGTAATTACTATATTGCACATGTTAGTTTAGCACATATTTCATCAATTGTAGCACATATGCTAAATATATTAGTTTAGCACATCTTTCATTCAGCAGAAGACAAGAAGAGTTATAGTGTTGCACAATAATCCAGTATAGACACAAAACACAAAACAGAAAGACACCGAAAATTAAATCTCAATCATTGATATAGCAAATCAAAGGCCCAGATTCATTCCTATTTCCTACCAAATTATCCATTCCTACCGATCCATCTCCTATATATATATATATATATATATATATATATATATATATATTGTAAGTATTAGTTTATTAGAATTAATAATATTAAATAATAATAAAAGTTCTTCCTAGACGCACTTTTTGTTTTTGTTTTATTTTTTGTATTTATTTATTTTATTTTTATATTTGTATATAAATCTATATATATGTTGTAATGTTACTAATAACTATATTAGCTATATATTTGGATATTCCTGTGGTATTATTATAGCATTTTTTCTTTGTATTTATTTATTTTGTTTTTATTTTTGTACATAATTTTAAATATATAAGTTAGTTATATACTTCCATTTGCCAAGATATGATAGCATATCACGTATTTAAAGGTATATGTTATTTTAATATTAAGATATCATTTATAAATTTCACATATTAAAATTAAGAATAATATTAATTTCAATATATTAATTATATATTTAAATATATAAAAATATATAAAATATAAATATTTTAAAAAATCGGGTATCGGGTATACCCGATACCCGATCTCACCTAAATAGCTATACCCGACCCCGACCCCGACACCCGATTTTCGGGTAATGGGTACCCAATACCCGAGAAATCTCGGGTCGGGTACCCGACTACCCGATACCCAAATAGTCATCCCTAGAATATAGAATGATAAAAACTTGGGTGAGCTTCGCCTCACCTGAGTTCACCCTTGTGTTTTGTTAAAATAATTGTATATTAATTGTGATGAGTAAGAATAATTAGATTTTATTAATTTATAATTGAATTTATTAATTCAAAATTAGAATTTATTAATTCATAATTATGGTTTATTAATTAATAATTAAGATTTATTAATTCATAATCCGGGTTTATTAATTCATAATTAGGATTTAATAATTCAAAATTAGGGTTTATTATCCAAAATTAGAGTTTATTAATTCTAATTAGGGTTTTTCAAAATTAGGATTTATTATTCAAAATTAGTGTTTATTAATTCCAATTAGGGTTTATTAATTAAAAAATTAATATTTATTAATTCACAATCAGGGTTTATTAATTCATAATTAGGAATTATTAATTTAAATTTAAAATTTATTAATTCATGATTATAATTTATTAATCCAAAATTATTATTTATTAATAATTATGATTTATTAATTTATAATTAAGATTTATTAAATTAATTAATTTTAATTAGAATTAATTTAATATTAATTAATTAATTTAGAATTAATTAGGGGTGGGTATAACTGTGCGCGCGCTCACAGGAGACCACCCCATATAGAATTTATGCGATTTGAAAGCTTGAAATTTTAGGAACCAACAACATTCAATGATTTCAAATTTGTCCCATGTCTTGACACAAAATGAACAAAAACATATTTCACGCAAGATCTTATATTGCAAAGTTAATGACTACACATTATCCAACACAATTCTACTTTTCCTTGTACGCACGTATTTCAATAATATTATTTTGCCGTTGCACAATTTTGTTTCGTGATGTTGTTACAATCAACGACACATATGTGATCGTAGTATCTTACACAAAACACATTCAATTGATCGTTTGTCCTCTTTTAGAGTCCGGATCTCCATTAGACTATATTGTCACATAAAGTCTCCATGTATCTCATTACATAAAGACCACAATCCACATTATTGTTATTATCCGCCCTTCAAAACTTGATCCTCCCTTCAAATAAACATAGAATGAACATGATTTTGGAATAGAAATCATAACAGACATAGTAAAATAAGATACCAAATGAAAGCATGACTTATGTAGTCAAAAAATATATCCAAATAATTGAGGGAAGCATAGGTATGTCATTGCTTCGTATGTCGACCACATCTTTAAAAGGAGATACTAAACAAAAGCATGATTTATGTAGTTAAAAAGCATATACAATTAAATTATCGAAGCATAACTATGTTATTACTGTGTATCCATATTAACCAACAAACATAAGCATGCGTATTTATGCTACAGAAGCATACTCAAATAACCAACATAAGCATACGCATACAACAAATGCCAACGTACATGTATTCCTAATTGGGATAGAAAAATGTCTCAGTAGAAACGCGAAAAAAATGTCCAAAGTAGAAATCAGAAAAATAAATAAATTGCGCTCATTCGTCTAACTGAGGTTATTCGACTCCTAAAATGACACAAAATCATTGAAATCGACAAAAGCAATGATATATCAAACACTTTGAATAAAAATATATATAGCGCCATGGGAGAAGACATACCTTCGTCGTTTGACATCAATTCATCCGGTTTTTTTCTACAAATTCACCATCAATTTAACGCATTTTATGTGTTTTTGGAAGACTCGATAGAGAACTTACATTCAATTTTCAATACAAAGCAAATAATGAGATTTGATGGTTTGTGGAGGTTTAGTTATGCTATGTGTTGTAACGGATTACGATTATTGAACCATTAAGAAATAGAAATGTAAATAAAACATAGATTTACGTGGTTCATCAACAATGAGTTGACTACGTTATTAGGAGGCTAGAGTTTCAGATTACAGATTACAGCTCTCAAAGACCATATATATAGTAATAATAATACTATAATAGAATACACCAATTGGGCTCAGCCCAATACGAGTATTAAGGTCCAATACTGCATACCGTCGGGCCACAAATGGAATAAAATATTAGTGTGGGATTAACAAAATCACTGGCTATGATGCGTTTCTAATCATTAGTTTAAAGTTGGTTTCAAGTAAATCATATCCCCGTGTTTATATATATATATATATATATATATAGGTGAGTTATGGTGAGAAAGCTCCTTAGTGTAGGAAAAAATAGGAATAGTAGCATATCTTTCGTATTTATATAACACAATAAGAATTATTATTTTGCACATGTTAGTTTAGCACATCTTTCATTGCAGCGTAGCACAAGAAGGGTTCTAGTGCTGCACAATAATCCGCGTAGCACACAAAATAAAAAACTGTAGCACAACTGAAATTAAATCTCAACCATTGATCCAACAAATCAAATGCTCAGATTCATTCTCATTTCCTACCAAATTATCATTTCCTATCTGAACCATCTCCTATATATATAGGGGATGGTTAACGTGAAAATCATTTTTATCGTGAGAATATAAGAACAAAAAAATGATGAATTCATTGTGAAAATTGATGAATCCATTGGGAAAATTACTGAATTCAAAAAATAGAATTTTCGTCTCTCATGTGATTCGAACCCGGGTGAATTTTTTTGAATTTTAGAATTCAATAACTTTCTCAACGGATTCATCAACTTTCATAGCAAATTCATTTGGTTCTTAGTTTTTAGGATAAAAGTTGTTTTCATTTGAACCTAACTCTCTCTCTATATATATATATATATTAATTCAAATGAGATCCATTTTTATCTTAAAAACTAAGAATCAAATGAATTTGCTATGAAAGTTGATGAATCCGTTGAGAAAATTACTGAATTCAAATATTCGAAATTTTTAACACGGGTTTGAATCCCATGGGGCGTAAATTTCATTTTTTTGGATTCATGAACTTTTCCAGCGGATTCATCAACTTTCACTATGAATTCATCATTTTTGGTTCTCACGTTCTCACATTAACTCTCCCTATATATATATATATATATATATATATATATATATATATGCATTTTACGTATAAAATTAATGAACAATTGAGTTTTGGTAAAATACAACAATATTAATCAATATTTCGTAGTGCATTAACTTTATACATAAAGTGCATTAATTTTGTTTGTAAAATACATTAGTTTTTAGGTTTTTACGAAAAATAAGTTTTTATTTGATCTATTTCTCATATATATAGATAAATTGGTTCATGTACATACAATCTTTAACATGCATAAATGAAAATAAATCATCTCCATTAGATTTAGAAATCTAATGATTATTTTTAATTGTGCATCTGAATTAGTTATACGCACATTTCTATATATAATTGTACATTTACTTCACAATTTGTGTATTGAATCTGAAGCGTACATATTGATTTATCAAGGGTTGATATTTGTCCTCATATTTACACTATATGGAGTGGATCAAATGAGAACTCTAACTTTTCTAAGAACTAAGAACTAATGTGGTCCATCCATTTTTTATATTCTAACGATCAATATTAATTATAAATCGTTTATTATCCTCAAACTTTAATGTTAACCATTTAGTCATATCATTAAGGGATTTTATATATGCATTTACGATAATTGTTTATATATACACAATCATTACGATTACATGCACAATAACATAGATTACATAAACATAATAATTAATTAGAATGTGATAGCATGCACAAGAACTAAGATTACATGAACAACAATATGGATTACACGAACAATGAAGAATAAAATGTGAAAAATCCAAATAACAAAAATTTAGGGATTTGAATATTTTTATCATTAAATAATTATGAGTCATTCGAATCTTATTCAACCTAGCAGCAGTTATTGGTTCTTAGTTCTTATCTAAGAGAACTCATGCATGTATATATATATATATACATAAGAATTAGTTCATATACATACAATTAGGGGTGCTTAAACGGGTATCGATTTTTGGTTAATCGAAAAGCGAAATCGAAAAAATCGATTATCAGTTTCGGTTCGGGTATCGGTTAACCAGTTCAAGTGTATTTTGATTATCATGTACAACCGATTAACCGACAGTTATACCCGATTAATCGAAATTAATTAATATATATGTATATATATATATATATATTTAATTAATTAATTAATTAGTAAGTAAAAAATATTTAATTTAATATCATATTTTCGGCAATATTCTCGATTATTTTCGGTTAATTTCGGTTATTTTTGGTTAATTTTTGTATTTTATATATTTTTTATTTTTTAATTTTAATATTAATTTCGGTTAACCTCTAACCGAACCGACTAATCGAATCGATTAATCAGTTAACCGATCAGTATCGGTTTCGGTTAGCTAATTTTATCGATTTTGGTTTCGGTTAACCGAAACCGAACCGAATCTCACCCCTACATACAATTAGAGGTGGCAAAGTAGTGGGCAGGGTTGGCCCGTCCCCGGGCCCGTCGGGCTTTTATATTTTTCGGGCCGGGTCGGGCCGACCCAAAATTTTTTCGGGCCTAGAAATATGAAGCCCAAACCAACCCCGGGCGGGCTTTTTTTAGATTATTTTTTAATTTTTTTTAATATATAAAAATAATATTTTAAATTTCAAAAAAATAAATAAATTAAATACATAATTAAAATCTCATAACTCCAACTTAAATTAAAAATCAGTGATAAGAACATATTAAGCTTACTTATTCTTATGATAACGTTTATTGTATATTTTAATATATTTATGTATTCATACGATGATATTGTAATGCAATATAATTTTAATTCTTTAATTTAAGGAGAAATAAATTAGTAATTACAAATCAAATGTAAATGATATTATTAAACGTAAATTCCACTTATACGCCTAAAATATTAGAAAAAATAAATTAATTATATAATATATATTTAAGATCAATGATTCAAAATAGTTTTACATATTATAAGGTCATTAATCATCAGCCTATATTTTTTGGAGATCATTTCTTTTATGAATTATTTTGGAATGATTTATGAAGTTATTATTCTTTTCAGAATTTTTATGTATTGCAATTCAAAAAAATATATTTTTTGACCAGTATAATTAGTAAGAAACTTACTACTTGATAAACGCGCATTTTACACGTTTATAGTTGTTATTTAAAGATGAGTTTAGATCATTTAATGTGCCACGTATCGCTTCTCAATGTTTTATCTATTTTAGAAGACACGCTCTTGGGTGTTATTTTAGTGTTTTGTAGGTTTATGTGTTGAAAATCAAGCAAGGAACGAAGCACGAACCAAAATAGCAATCATTTAGTTTAGCGACCGACTAGCGGTCGCCAGGTCGGTCGCGAGGCAAACCAATGACGCCCGTAAGAGTAGCGATCGAGAGCTCGTGCACGCGAAGCGAGCCCTAGCGCCGAGAAAGCTCTCGGACGATTTCTCGCGACTGCTCGTAATAGGTAGCGATCGCTAGGCGGGTCGCGAGGTACCATGCGAGAAGAGGAGGCGGCGAAGAGCGAAAGCGCTACGAGACATGCCTAGCGATCGCCCTAGCGATCGCGAAGGGTGGTCGCGAGTCGTGGGCAGAGGCGCAAATTAGGTTTCCACCATTTTCTATAAACAAGTAAGCCCTTGCGCTTCATGAGACCCATTACGCCCGCACACGCTTTTAGAGAGTTTTCCTCGTTTTCCATTCTTTAGCTTTAGTTTCAATTTAGTTTAGTTTTAGATTTAATTCTTGCATTGTTCTAGTTTAGTTTTTCAATTCGTTATCGATCGGAACGCTTTATCCGATCGCTTCCGTTGTTTTCCGCTCTTTCACTGGGATTGGATTCAAGACCAACCATTGTTCATCCAACGCTTCATCGCGGATTTTATATATTTAATTTCCGCTTATGGTTAAATCGTATTTTATTACGCTTATTATGTCTCGGCTAGTTTTCGTTCTAATCCTAGGGTTTGCATGATTCGATCCTATATGTTGTGATTCCCGTTATCGCTATTTACCGCCCGTGCATTGATTCATGATTCGATTGTGCTTATTTATATGTGTTGATTTACGATCAATCTTGATGCATATCTAGTTGTCGGTTAATTACGTAGTTGTATTAATTGTCAATCGATCTCGAATGCATGATACGAATGAGCCTTGAGTCGTAGCTGAGATAGGATATTCGTAGGAAGCATATTCTTAGTGATCCTTTTGGAGTTACTTGTTTTCACCTAGAATGGTAGGAAAACTCGTAATCTCGCCGCAATTGTCGAATTGAAGTTGTTGGTTACATTTGTGATCTTCCATCTTGTGCGGATTAAAATTGGCTAATAGGATCGGGATAAACGACGTTGTGGATATGATTAATGCATCCCAGGGTTAGTCTTTCTTATCTGCTTTATCATCCGTCGGTTTAGTGCTTTATTTTATATTTCGCTTGGTTACCTTTGCTTTGGATTAAATTCCGAATCCCCAAAACCTCTCATCTTTTATCTGTGCTTGAATAATATTGAATCAGCGTTGAGCTAGCTTCTGTGTTTTCGGATTGCAATCCCCGTGGATACGATGCTTGCTTACCCTATACTTACACCTTTTCGTGTTAGAAAAGTGAGCGATCAAATTTTAGGCGCTGTTCGGGATTGTTAAAATTACATAGGAATAATTTGACGATTTGGATTTATTAATTCAAGTTATATATTATATTATTTATTTATTGTTACGTAGTGAATTCTCTTTTCTCGTGTAGTTTATGCGTCAAGATCTCGTGGACCTCCGAAATATTATTAGATACCGAGATCGAAAGTTCTCAAAGGAGAAGAGGACGAGAGAGAGACGGCTACAATGTCGACCAATCCGCGAATCGGGGCATTCCTCCGAGCAAGTTGCACGCATGCTAGGCGACTTTGTAGAGATGCGTGTCGATGACAAATATGGGAATCATTGTCCCTACTCGGAGGAAAGACCTCGAATCACATGTACCGACATCCCACCGAGCAGTTCAAGGAGGCGGTTGGGGCCCGAACGTAGATGCAAACAATTTTGAGCTAAACGTGTCTCGATCAAGATGGTCCAAGGAGAGCAGTTTGGGGGAGGAGTCATGGAAGACCCGAATGCGCATCTCGAGACTTTTCTCGATATTTGTGACACCATCAAACAGAATGGGGTGCCACAAGACACGATCCGGATGCGCATGTTCGGTTTCTCGCTGCGCAGCCAGGCGAAAGATTGGTTCAAGAGTTTGGACCGAACTGGCATCGACACTTGGGGAAACTTTATAGAAGTTTCTTTCAAATACTTTCCGCCGCGAAAGCAGAAGATCATCGCCGAAATCTCTCATTTTTGCCAAAACCACGACGAATCATTATTCGAGGCATGGGAGAGATTCAGAGGTCTATTGAGACGATGTCCACAACATGGGTTCTCCAAGGAGCAACAAATCACACAGTTCTACGGTGGACTGACATGGCAGACGAGGAGCATGGTGGATGCGTCGGCGGGGGGCTGTTTATTGAACCGACAAGTAGACGAGGCAAGCCGTATTGTAGAGGAGATGGCTGCCAACAGCTATCAATGGCCAACGGAGAGAACGCCATTGTTCAAAGCAGCTGCTGTTGAGAGTGATTCAAAATATGACGATCTCATGAAGAAGTTCACTCTTTTGAAGAGTCAGATTGAGACAGAGAACGTCAGCCACATCAATCAGAGGAATCATCCGAATTTCCAACAACCTCCAAAGAGCTTCAATGTTCGTAATGGTGTAATTCAAGAGTCGAAGAAGCCAAGTCTCAAGACATGATGCGCAGGTTGGTTGTAAGCAACCAACAATTGGCAACGAACCGTAATTCGTTTATAAGCAACACCGAGCGAAGATAAATCATTTGGAGTCCTTGTGACGCTATGGGAAAGCATATGAAGATGTTGGAAAATCAAATTGGTCAAATAGCCGCATAAGTGAATGCACTACAAAAGACGGGCCAATTTTCGAGTAATACGGAGGTGAACCCGAAGAATCGGTGCTTCGCCATCCGCACGAGGTGGACAAGCTTACCCGAGCCCTACAGGAAGAAGAGCAAGAAAGCATTCAGGCGTAAATTGCGATCGAGCTCGCGACCGCGAGCCCGATCGCGAGGAGTCCGGAATTTTTTCCACAGAAGCCCGCGACCGAGCACGCGCCGTGAATCCGACCGCGAGCCATCAGAGTGTGCGCGCGCCAGATTTGTTCGCGAGCGACCCAGCGCTCGCATGCCACCCCGCGAGCAATCGAGCGAGCAAAGCACGAGAAATCAAGACGCGAGCTCGCGCCCGCAAGCTCGCACGCGAAGAAGGAGTCCAGCGCCCAGGAGATACCTCGCGACCTTCCCAGCGGTCGCGAGGTCAACCGCGAGGCAACCCCAGAAGCAAATCCTCGCACGTACACTCCTCCGGTCCCGTTTCCGAGTCGACTTGTCAAGTCAAAATATGACGAGGAGTTTGTTCGTTTCAAAGAGATTTTTCAAAAAGTTGAGATAAATTTGCCTCTCTTTGAAGCGTTGAAACATGCCGGGATACATGAAATTCTTAAAAGACGCGCTTGCAAGCAAGAAGAAACTGGGGAAATTTGAGAAAATTACCCTATCCGAAGAATGCAGTGCCGTCTTGCAAAGGAAGCTCCCTCTGAAGCAGAAGGATCCCGGCAGTTTTACGTTAGAGTGCGAGATCGCCGAGCAGACTTTTCCAAATGTTTTGTGCGACTTGGGGGCGAGCATCAATCTGATGCCGTTGAACGTATTCAACCGGCTACACCTAGGAAAGATGAAGCCGACGAAGATTTCACTGATGATGGCTGACCGGTCAGTCACATATCCAAAAGGTATCGTCGAAGACGTGTTGGTAAGAATTCGGGATTTTGTTTTTCCTGCCGACTTTGTGATTTTAGATATTCCCGAATTCAAACAACAACCGCTAATCCTAGGTAGACCTTTTCTAGCAACTGGTCGTGCGTTGATTGATGTGCAGGAAGGCAATCTCACGTTTCGTGTTAACGATGAGGAGCTCAAGATTTCCATATACGACGCCATCAAGCAACACGACGGTGGAAAGCGGAAGATTGCTCGCCGATCATGACTGCCGCCACACACATCTCGCGTTTAGAGGGTACTCGACCGATCGAGGAAGCTGTGAGAAGGAAGAAGTGGACTCGGCATGGAACTCCGAGTGTATCGTTCAAGTTTGGGGGGGGCACTTCCATAGTCAGTGGTGGAGATCCGTGAATGCTAAGTTTAGGAGGATCCACGAGTTGAGAAGGATTTCTGTTGCCACCAAAATGCCAGATTGACAAGGTTAGTGATGGTCTAGCTAAAGACGTTAAATTAGCACTTGTTGGGAGGTAACCCAACGTTTTCTTTGTTTTTGTTTTCGTGTTTTGTCGTGTCTTTCGTTTGTGTTGCTTTTTGTCGTGTTTCTGTTTTTTCTTTTCGTTGTTGTGTCGGTCGATCAACGAGTTAAGTGAAGTGTGTTAATCCATGGGGCCAATGACGATAGAAAATTTTGGTGAAATTTAATGATAGTGCACATGATATGTTAGAAAATGACACATGAACGACTTGAGATTGCTTAAACTTGTTGTTTTCACCAATTGCTTAACCCGTGAGACTTGATCTTCTTTGTATAAACATCTTGATACGCTTTTAATTGTGTGATATCGTGCATGTGATTATCTTCTAGAACTTGCCGTTTTTACGTAGGTCGAGACCGCAATATGTGTTTAATTTGGAAAGGATAAAGGCCATCTTTGTTAACCACATATTTTCCCAAACACTAGCCCAATGATATATACCATTTGTCGCTTCTTTGAGCCTTTATTAGACTTTTTCTTTCGATTAACCGGATGATAGGAGGTGAGGATGGATATGGGAATCAAAAGGGGTTGAAATTTTGATGTAGTTATGACGAGAAAAGTTTCTTTTAGAAAAATACATCTGTGGTGAAGGATGGTACCCGTGTGAAAAAGAATAGACCCTATAAGCTCTATTACAAAGCCAAGAAAAGTAAAAGTGAAAAGAAAAATTTTGTGTATAGTATGAGCATAAAGGAAGTCAATTGTCATAGTATATGGTACCTTGAGTTGCTTAAATGTGAAATAGCACGTTGGAAAAAGAAGAGGAAAATGGACAAAGTCCATATGAGTTGTTTGTTTAGATGGAAGTGCTTGGAGTTTACTTGAGTCACTTAGCCATATATTATCCTACCTTAACCAATGTGCCTACATTATAACCTATCAAAAGACCTCTTTGATCCTTATTTGAACACATTTGACGCGGTGGAGATGTTAGAGAAATGGCAAGCCTATGGTAAGATGTTGCATTGCATTGATCTATGAGTGTATACACGTCCTTAATTTCTTTATGAGTTTGAGTGTATCCTCTATATTCTACACACATGCCTTTGTGAGGGTTGAAATAAATGAGTTTTTGCTTTCAATCGTTGTTTGTGTTGAAGTGACTAATGTCGTCATGTGTGCTAGTATTTTTGAGAGTTGAAGTATATTTTCCGAGGCTTGATTGTGTTTATCACCTTTGCTATGCTCGTTGATCTTTTGTTGTGTCCTTCGTGGTGTCTTTCTGTTCTGTTTTTGTTTGAGGACAAACAATGCTTTAAGTTTGGGGGGTTTGATAAACGCGCATTTTACACGTTTATAGTTGTTATTTAAAGATGAGTTTAGATCATTTAATGTGCGTTTACGTATCGTTTCTCAATGTTTTATCTATTTTAGAAGATCGCTCTTGGGTGTTATTTTAGTGTTTTGTAGGTTTATGTGTTGAAAATCAAGCAAGGAACCAAGCACGAACCAAAATAACAATCGCCCATTTTAGCAACCAGCCTAGCGGTCGCTAGGCTGGTCATGGCAAACCAATGAACACCCGTAAGAGTAGCGACCGAGAGCTCGTGCACGCAAGCGAGGCCTAGCGCCGAGAAAGCTACTGGACGATTTCTCGCGACCGGTTCACAATAGGTAGCGACCGCTAGCCGGGTCGCGAGGTACCATGCGAGCAGAAGGAGGCGAGCGAGCGAAGAACGCGCGAGACATGCTAGCGATCGCCTAGCGATCGCGAAGGGTGGTCGCGAGTCGTGGCGGCAGAGGCGCAAATTAGGGTTTCCACCCTTTTCTATAAATAGGGCAAAGCCCCTTGCGCCCCCATGAGATCCATTACGCCCCAGACACGTTTTTAGAGAGTTTTTCCTCAGTTTTTCCATTCTTTAGCTTTAGTTTCAATTTAGTTTAGTTTTAGATTTAATTCTTGCATTGTTCTAGTTTAGTTTTTCAATTCGTTATCGATCGGAACGTTTTGTCCGATCGCTTTCCGTTGTTTTCCGTTCTTTCACTTGGGATTGGATTCAAGACCAACCATTGTTCATCCAACGCTTCATCACGGATTTTATATATTTAATTTCCGTTTTTATGGTTAAATCGTATTTTATTACGTTTATTATGTCCGCTAGTTTTCGTTCTAATCCTAGGGTTTGCATGATTCGATCCTATATGTTGTGATTCCTGTTATCGCTATTTACCGTCCAGGCATTGATTCATGATTCGATTGTGCTTATTTATATGTGTTGATTTCTGATCAATCTTGATGCATATCTAGTTGTCGGTTAATTACGTAGTTGTATTAATTGTCAATCGATCTCGAATGCATGATACGAATGAGCCTTGAGTCGTAGCTGAGATAGGATATTCGTAGGAAGCATATTCTTAGTGATCCTTTTGGAGTTACTTGTTTTCACCTAGAATGGTAGGGAAAACTCGTAATCTACTGCCGCAATTGTCGTAATTGAAGTTGTTGGTTACATTTGTGATCTTCCATCTTGTCTGGATTAAAATTGGCTAATAGGATCAGGATAAACGTACGTTGTGGATAGGATTAATGCATCCCTAGGGTTAGTCTTTCTTATCTGTTTTATCATCCGTGAGTTTAGTGCTTTATTTTATATTTCTGCTTGGTTACCTTTGCTTTGGATTAAATTCCGAAGTCCCAAAACCTCTCATCTTTTATACGTGTCAATAATATCAATCATTGAGCTAGCTTCGTGTTTCGGATTGCAATCCACGTGGATACGATACTTGCCACCCTATACTTACACCTTTTCGTGTTAGAAAAGTGAGCGATCACTACTCCCTCCATCCACTATCTTTCTTTACAATTTGACTTGGCACGGGTTTTAATAATTTGTATTGACTTTGAGTAGAGATATGTAGTTAGTGGAATTTGGGTCCCACTTTTATTTTGTTTGTTATTGATTTAATGTAGACAAAGTGGAATTTGGGTCCCACTTTTCTTCCTAAAATGGCAAAATTGAAATTTAAAGAAAGGTTGTGGACGGACCAAAATGGCAAAATGTAAAGAAAATTCGTGAACGGAGGAGTATAAAATATAATTAATATTATTAAAAAATTATAGATATGTATATTAAATAATTTATATAATATATATATTTAATAAAATATTGGGCAGGCTTTTTTCCGGGCGGGCTTTTTAGTTCCGGTTTTTTTCGGGCCTTTAATTTTTAAGCCCAAACCAACCCAAATCCCGGATACCCCAGGCGGACTTTTCGGGCCGGGCTCATTTTGCCGGTTCTACATACAATCCTTAACATACATAAATGAGAAAAAATTATGTTCAATAGATTTGAAAATCTAAAGGTTATATTTTAAATGTGCATTTGTATTAGGTATATACATATTTCTACATATAGTTGTGTATTTATGTATTTGCATCATAATTTGTGCACTGAATCTGAATTGTTCATATTGATTTATCAATGGTTGATATTTGTCTTCGTATTTACACATAAATAGTGTCCACACAATAACTGATTTATCCTCTATATATGGGATGATTCATGTGAGAATGAAAATAAATGTAAGAAATAAGAATAAATTTAATCCATTGATTTTAGTAAGTTAATGGATATGATTTATTTCGTTGTGCTACATATAATAACTATATGTGCAATGAATTTTTACCTGCGTTTTTAGTCAAGATTAGATAAGTAATTCAATCTTATAAGAATCAATTCTTTTTCTTAATTTAAGGTAACACACGATTTTATCTTTATTTTTGAGGATTTCTTGTAATCTATCATTTAACTTATTATCTACAACATTATTTCAATTTCAATACTTAATATATACAAAATTATTTGTGATTTAAGCTAGCTAGCAAATCCATGGAAAACTTAGGTAAAATTATATATATTGATTCATACATATGGTTATATATAGCACTGATCTCTTATATTTACTGTCAAATAATATGATAGTAAAACAACAAGTATATATATCGTATTCGCAGGGACTGCGATTCGAGAACACAATAAATAATCAACACATAATCTTTATTATTATTCAGGCAACAAAATATCAAGAGAGAGATAATAATAAAACTAGACTCAAAATATAAATAGGAATAAAATCAGATATGAAAGACTGACTCTAGGGATGTATTTAACCTAACCAGATTCACACAATTAACCTATTAATCTATTTACCAATTTAATCTACATTCATATGAAGGATCACTAATGTAACTATAGTTTCGTCAGGACAACCTATAGTAGTAGGTTAGCCTAAACTCTATCTCCGTCGTGTCTCAAGAGAAGTAAGCTAATTACCAAAAGCACACAAAGAATAACCTCCTACAATTCACCTATCTCCGTCAAGTCTCAAGGTAAAAACTGTATTATGAATTCAAGATATCGACTATGTAATTAATTCTACCAAGACATCAATCACATAACTGGCATGCATCAATATTGGCCAGATACCAACACATGAGAATTAAAGTCAAGAATCATAAATCATGAATGAGACGACAAAACAGTATCAACAGATAAATTATACGAATCTAGTCAGACATACAAACCCTATGATCAATATGGAATTTAGCTACGCATAATTAAAATACTAAAGTAACAAATAAATAAAAATAACATAAACTGAATTAAATAAATAACACCGTAGAAATCCATGATAAACAATGCAACAGCTTCGATCCTGTAATACCCCGTATTTCTGTAACAGAGATTAGCTCATGATTAAGAGCTTATTAAGAAGGGCATTGCATCCTTAAGAACGAGTTGGTTAAGTTAGAAGCTTTTGTGCTAAGCTTCGAGTTGAGACGATAGAATCGAGACAGAATCTAAGATAAGATTCTCAGATCTTATTTAGGATAAGAAGACCTAGATTCCAAGGGTCTTAAGATGATAGATACATGCTCAATAAGTCTTGATTTCAGAAAAATTGAGAATTTCAAAATCTACGTTTTTGTGACGTCGGTGTTTGTCGATTAAGCTCGGATTAAGAGCAAAATATTTAAAATGGTTTCTAAGGTCAAAAATATTTTTAATTATTATTTTGTAATGATATTTGATGATGGAAAAATTTAGAAAGTGATTTTGAAGGATTTAAGAATAAATGGAATATTTAATTCCATTATTTGCATAAAATGGAATTAAATCTCTATTTTTATAAAGTGAGTTTCTATTATATATTTTATAATTTTGGGACTTTATATTGATGAAAATGATGAGTTTAAAGTGTTAAGAAAATAAGATTCAATATTGAAATTTTTGGGAATTAATTATGGAATTTTCTACAATATTTTGGAAAATTACATGAAAATATATTATTATTATTATTATTATTATTATTATTTCTATTAATTACGAAAATTCAAAAATAAAATATGGGAATTATTTTATGGAATTCTCTAGAGTATGGTGTGTTGGCACCATTTTGTTTGGGAAAAATAAAAGAAAATTTAATTTATAATGTGAAATTACTATTTTGCCCTTATTAATTATATAAGTATACTTTTGGAACCATTTTCTTCCTCATTTTTCAGCAAAAACTCACGCAACACACACACTTAAACACAGCAAATTTTCGAAAAAGTTGGAAGAAAAATAGGAAGATCCGACCGTTGAATTTTTGATCGGTCTTCGAATAGAGGTATAAATTCATCTCTAGAACACATCTACGGTTTTAAATTTTTAAAAACATGATCATATGTTGAAATCAGATTTTTGGTCATTATGTATTGATTATGATTGATTATGTTTTGTTGATTATTTATGGATATTATGATAGATTCGACGCTCACGTATTGTTTAACGTTGAATTTATAAAGCATGTGTTTATTATTTGTAAATTCATGAAATTTTCGAAAAAGGGGGCTGTTTAATCTTGAATTATGATGTTGTTATGATTGAATTATCTTTATATATATGTTATTGGATTGATATAAACGTGTTTGGAACAAGAAAAACGTTTGAAATCGAAAGTATACGAAAAAGCCCAAATGGCCGAAAACCCTAAGTGTCATAATGTTGAATTTTTGATTTTATTTGATCATTTTGACTTCATATTTGAATTCTATGATAAGAATAAATCCTAAAATAATTTATTCGGATTTTTCCGCCGACGTATTCAAAAACGGTGAAATTTTAGTTTGTCGGCGAAAATTTGTTTTCAAAGCCAAAGCTTTGATCTTTATGTTTTATTGATAAAATGATGATCTTTGATGATAGTTGAGCATGTATATAGGTTCGTTGGTGTTAGATGGCGTTTTACGTGAAATTTCGACGTTAGACCCTAAGTGACGTCTTAAGGGGATTTTCGGTTATTGGCTAAGATGAGATAATTGAAGCTTGTTGTTGAGTTTCCTATGCATATTGAGACATATGGTGATGAATTGATGGAGTTTGGGCTATGTTTGGTTGATCGGTGTTGATTTGGCGATCGTTTTATAAACGTTCTACGCCGAATTTTCGATAGAAATTGTTTGTTAATAAGATGTTAGAGGATGCAATGACCCATGTTTTGATAGACCATAGCGTCTTAGATTTGATATCAAGAAGATATGGTCGTGTCGATTTACTAAGATGATTAATGATCGTGTTTGTTTTTGTTAGGCATTTATGCCGCTTAATATGGATAAAGAAAGAAATGGAATTGGGAATTAGTTCCTTAGCTCTAAGGAACATCCAGTGGGTATAAATATTTTTTTATATGATATGCTTATGTTTTTTATGTTTTCAAAATGAAATGAATTTCATTATGAGCAAAGTTTCAAAGTTAAATGACTCCTGCTTTGAGCATGAACATGAGCATGATGTATTACCTATCCACGGAAATGAAAGAAAGAAAAGGAAGAAATGATAAAGAGTATGGTGTGGCATGGTACCTTCGGGTCCATCAACACGGGTATGTTATGGTGTTTGAGATTTACCGGCGTCGGATAGCGACCCTTCGGTCATAGCGTGTTTGAGAAGGAGGCCTCTTTCAACACATAGAAAGAATCGTGGATATGGGAAGAGAAAGTTATCGGCCGACATGAGAACATGCATATGCATATTTTATGATGATGCTATGAAATGAAAGCAAGTAAGTAAATGTTTATGTTTATTATGATGCATGCAGAGTTATTTCACTAAAACCCTCTCGCATTGCTAACGTTATGCAAGTCAATTATATAGCCCTAAGGGCAATGTTTTATGTTTTCGCAGATATCCACTTAGTGTATTTTTGTACTCACGCCCTCCATGTATTTCTAAACGTGCAGGTTGAGCTCGAGAGGATGCTGGAATCGAATGCTGTGCAAGGAGCTTTTCTAAACGTTTGACTCATGATGAAAATGTTAAATTGTTGATATGATTCATTTGAAGTTATCATATTTTGTTGCCCTGAGTTTTATGTCATCACACATAATTCTCAGCCACCCTTCTCGTTGCCAAACTTTGGCCTTCATTTGTTTTGAAATGTTGCTACGTTGAGTTGATTAAAATCTTGATGATATCCTTGATTTGTTGATATAATCTCGGCAGTGTTGTTATAATGTCGACTTGATTCTAAGAACATGGATTCCTTGAAATTCCTTTGTGAACAAGGATTTACTTGAAAGTTCAGAATAGTTTTTGTTAGACCCAATAAGATGTATATCATGTCTTGGGCATGTTGTCGAACCATACTTTGAAACATCGAAAGATTCTTATTGTTGTTAAAGCATTTCTTGAATACATATATTCTTAGTAAGGTTATTCTTTTGTAATTATTGCCCTCAGCCGTTGTTAGTTTTCAATCAATTTTTCATTTTGGTTTGAAAACCTAAACTTAACCTTTTGTTAAACTTCCTGTTATTTCTTGATCATAAAATGTTTGATTCCTTAATGACGGAAGTTGATGTCATATGTCATTTTTGAGATGTATATTCAATCGGAATTGTTGTTATCGATTATCAGAAGTTATAGAAGTTCTTTCTTAACCCACATCACGGTCCAATTATTTGACCAATTACGTGGTTAAGTAGTCGGGCTGTGACAGATCCGTAAAATAAACTAAACTCTCGCAGGAACACTAAATACTAAAACTAGAAACGAAAAGGAATTGAACAACTGATTCTAAGCAAATATTCTGGAATGAGGAAAAATAAACGTGGAAAGAATAAATCCTAAAATATGTTCTGTATTTTGAATCCAAAAACTCTACGTCTCTCTACTGTAAAATATATGGTGTCTCTGATGTGTGTTCTTTTCATCAAATCTGAAAAGTTGCGCTATATCAACCCTATGTGCCTTAGCTCGTGAGCAATTCTCGCGATAGAAAGTCGCGAACCTTCAAATATGCCGTGCTTCCATTGTTCCTCGCGAGTTTGTCTCGCGACGAGCAAGTCTCGCGAGGTGTGTTTTCTTGCATGCGCGACTTCGCTGTTTCGCTCTGTTCTCTCTCGTCCGAACTTCGAATTACGATCCGTTTGCGTCTATGGACTCCTATCGAGATACTCTTTAACATTGTAAATTTTTTACATCCATATTTGTCACATCCATTTCATGCTATTTAACATCATTTTTAAACAGTTCTTCTTCGCGTGAACTCGCGACCGGGCTAGCTAATTCCTCTTTATCGTGATCTACCTTTTTACATCAAAATCTGTGCTAAAATGACATGAAATACACATGACATAATATATTCAAAGGTAAACATAAATATATCAAAAGACAGCTCAAAAGATCACTTATCAATTATAAACAAAACGAACATAGCCTTATTAATCAGGTAAAAATGAGGCTTATCAAGCACATGTATACCAGTTTCATAGCATTTTTTTACTTATTCACATACTACTAAAATTTCGAAAATATTGTCGTGATGAGATTAAACCTTATGTGTAACGAGATAAGTAAAAAAGTGCTACGAAAATATTCCACCAGTACAATAAGTACTGAAAAACAAATATGAATGAATGCATAAATTTTTTTACCTGCATATGTACAAAATGAATAAGTTAAAAATGCTACAAAAATATTTCTCTAGTGCAATGACATAGGTACAAAAAAAAGCACAACATATAAAATAAATTGACAATGATTTTTGAAATTTTAGTGGTATGTGCAACGAATAATTAAAAAAATGCTATGGAGCTGTTATATCAGTGCTATATAGAATCACATGTATTAATTAATATATATATTATTTTACCTAAGTTTTTCATGAATTTGCTCGCTTGAACCACAAATAATTTTGTATATATTAAGTATTGAAACTAAAATAATATTGCAGATAATGATTTAAAGGATAAGTTACAATAAATTCATTAAAATAAGTATAAAAGCATGTTTTTCCTTAAATTAAGGAAAAAAACTGATTCTTAAAAGATAAAATTACTTATTTAACTTTTGACGTAAACATAGAAAAAAAATTATAGCACAACGAAAATAAATATTGTCTATTGATTTACTAAAATCAATGGTTTATATTTATTCTTATTTCTTACAAAAAAAATTATTCCTACCTGATCCATCCTTTATATATATCTATCTATTAATAATATATTCCGTTACGCATTCCTATCGCCTCATTCATCTACGATCCTACATGGCATTACAAGAATTTTTTATTTCTAATTTTCTAAATTCTCCATTTTATATCTTCTTCATTCTAAATTTTTAATTTCAATGATTATCAATCATTTAATGCAGACCTTAATTACAATATGAATGCATTAAATTTAAATTACAATTACTATGTGCATGGCAATATATTTATTCAAGTTTTGTTTGTTATATTTTATTATTATAATTGCATTCTTAATTAGATTATATAGGTATAGAATGATAGTTTCCACACAAAAAATCTATTAATAATGTATTCCGTTACGCATTCATATCGCCTCATTCATCTACGATCCTACATGGCATTACAAGAATTTTTTATTTCTAATTTTCTAAATTCTCCATTTTATATCTTCTTCATTCTAAATTTTTAATTTCAATGATTATCAACCATTTAATGCAGACCTTGATTACATTATGAATGCATTAAATTTAAATTACAGTTACTATGTGCGTATGGCAATATATTTATTCAAGTTTCGTTTGTTATATTTTATGATTATAATTGTATTCATAATTAGATTATATAGGTATAGAATGATAGTTTCCACACCAGAAAAAAAAAATTGGGGATGCCAAAATGTATTAGTCATACCATTTTACTTACTCAACTTTATCTATATTGTACCTTGCATGTAAAGGTGGTTGTATCAAAAATTAGATTCATATTTTTGGTATTGTTATATATATACCCATTGTATATATACATGTTAATATATTTTGAAATAAAAAACAGTGATTTAATTGCATGTGAAACATTTTACAAGAAGCTATAAAATTTTTTAGGGGATTCAAACTAATAATGTTAAAATGCAATAAGTAGAACTACAAAACAAAGTTCGAAGTTAATAGTATTTTTAGTGCAATCTATATCTAATTATGTCACAACAATAAAGAGATCGATTGATGAAGCTGAAATCTCCACAACATGATCAAACATTTTATTAATTGATTAACTTAATACCTTATTCTCACTCTTTATCTTGCTTATACACTTTAGATGCGCCTAGGAGGCTGATAATATTTTTAAATATAAATATACATCCTCTTTAATTCAAGTAATTAGTAGGTATATTACTACACCATATTGATAATTGAACAAATAATATTAATTATTGTAACAACTTATATTTAAAATTTAAATAAGTTTTAGTAAATATGAGAATCACTACATGCTTGTGACGAGAACGAGTAGTATATATAGTCACCTTTTAATCTGATTGGAATGAGTGCATGTATATATATTCTAGCTAGGTTCATATGACTGAAATATTTATATATAAACGTATATGACATCTTTAATTCGAATAATTAATGGCTATTATTATACGAGACTTATATGAGAATGAGTAGTAAAATTACTCTTTAATCGAGTACGAGACATATACATATATGCACATTCTAAACATATTTCATAAAATTTATAATTTTGAAATTTATACTTTGAATTTAATTTGTATTTCTTAAAGTCACTTTTAGTCAGATTTGAGATGGTATATACATTATAAATGAGTCAGTTGGTAGAAATTTTTGTATATCTAATATGACATCTTTAATTCGGGTATATAGGTACTATTTCACAAGACCGATACAAGTACGAGTACTATCCATTATTGTAAAACTTATATTTATAGTTGTAAGTGTGTTCAGATAATTATGAGTATCATTATAAGGGTTTCAGATGACAATTTCAACTACTTTTTTATATTTTGAAGAAACATTTATTTAAATTAATCTTTACCTTTTATATTTAGAGCAATATTTTATTATTATCCTTTTAAATATATGTATAGTTAAATTTCAATTAGTTTATTGCAGAAAAATAAAGTGGAGAAAATCTAATAAACACAATCTTTGACTTATTTTTATATTATAATTTTATTAATCCCTCAATA
Organism: Salvia rosmarinus; assembly: GCA_036937905.1. Classification (NCBI taxonomy): domain Eukaryota; kingdom Viridiplantae; phylum Streptophyta; class Magnoliopsida; order Lamiales; family Lamiaceae; genus Salvia; species Salvia rosmarinus. The sequence continues at coordinate 27,866,614 of CM072821.1, forward strand.
TTTCTTCCAATTATAATAGGATTTAATTTGTATTTTTAAAGTCACTTTTAATCGGATTTGAGACGGTATATACATTATAAATGAGTCAGTTGGTAGAAATTTTTGTATATCTAAGTATATGACATCTTTAATTCGGGTATATAGGTACTATTTCACAAGACCAATAATTGTTCGAAATACTAATACTTGTAATTATAATGTGAAGTGATTTCCTATCCAAATTAAAAGGATTTAATGATTCTATCTCCTACATGACATCATATATAATTCAGAGGATCTCATATCTCATATTGTTTTCTAACCAAAGTCCACCATGAATAAGATCTATATAAATATGTGTATATTTTTTTCACCCCACAATTAATTTTACACCTCTAATTTAATTTGACCAGTTAATTAATTGTTTGGGCAACCATATATTTATATCTTTTATTGAAAATTTTAATTTAATTTGACTAATAATATTATTTTTAATTTTTCATGAGACTTTAACAATTTAAGATATTAAAAAGGGGTGAAGAAAAAAGTCCCCAATTGTCAGATGGGCCAGAGTTTGGTCTACTAGATGCCCAGAAATTCCTTTGAAATAATATATATTTTTATATATTTTAAATCTTTTGTTATTTATATTATTTGGGTATAACAATATACATCTAAACGGGTGCGGACATTTATCAACATATTTATGTGAAACTTTTTAATCTCACAACAATTTATCATAAGACTTCACAATTAATAAAAAAGTTTTGAAATAAATAGTAAAATTTATTATTTTATTGAGAGGATGATCAATTATTAGAATCAATTTATATTTTATTAATAAATAATTTCGGATAGTTAATCAAATTTGGGACGGGTGCGGGTATGTATACGCTAGACATGTTCTTCATTTTGTAATCTATTGTTATGTATATTGTTTATTATTAATATTTATCCTATAATATTCGAATCATTATTGAGATAGATAATTAATTACTTTAATAACTTATATAAAAATATGAACTTTAAACATATATGGATAGTTAGCGGGTATTAACTACACGAGTTTGGAACATGAACGAATAGTAAAAATACTTTTTAATCAAATTTGAGACATGTACGACTATAAAAATTCTAAAGGATCCTAACATTAATTTATATGCCTGCGTGAATTTTATTCTATTTTTTTTTTGATATTTTGTTATTTATATTATTTATCATTAATGTTTACTTTGTAGTGTTTGCTTTTTATCGAGAAGAATAATCAATGTTTTGAGTTGATATTTTGAACATGTTGGAATAAAATAACCCGCAGCTTTAAAAGCCTAATTACGTTTTAAAACCCCAAGACAAATTCAAAAATAGAATATTCGTGATCGTTATGGAAAATCAAATCAATTTGAAATCGAATATGAATTTCAATTAATTCAATTTGAAAGGAATGATTTCAATTATTCACACATTCACCAATTTCAAATTCGTGAATGTAAGAATCGAAAGTTTTAAATTTTATCTGAAGTATATTTTTTTTAACGTCGAACGATATCGATCGTTGAAATTTCATGATATTTTTCTAAGCAATCAAGCTTAGAATTATATTCCATTACTAATGGAATATTTTAATAATGGGATTACGATTATTTACGACCATTTCAAAGATGAGACGATACGTAAAGTTTTGAGACGTTTCAAACGTTAACGTTTTGAAATAAAACGAAGATGGTTTTAATGAGCAATAAATTATAGGAATTTATTTCCTATGATATTTTTATGATATTACAGTATTATTAAGCATTTAATTAATGCTTGAACATTAGAATTAATAAACATCCTAATTTAGTTTCAAAAACCCTATATTTTCGAAAATTAGGGTTTTCCCCATACAATAACATCTTTTAATTATCCTATGATATTAATTATCATCTAAATTATATTATATGATGTATATATATATGTTTAGCATGGAATTAAATTATTTAATGTGTATTGGGCATAATAACCGTGTAGTGTACATATGTGCATAACAAAATGTGTTTTAATTATATCACTCTTATATATATATATATGATGTATATATTCAGATTTTTACTTGAGTCTCCCACTAAATATATATACTTTAGCTATTTCCAAGATATATTGTGTAAGGCACTAATGATTGGGAACCCATTAGTGAATAAATTAGTAATAAAATGTGAAGAGTCCCTTATGTGTATTGGGAGGGTGGCGAGAGTGAGGAGTGTATAGGGGGTTTGCCTCAGATTTTTTTTCATTATTCACTTATACACAAACACTCCAACACTCCAACTACATTATTCTCTCTCCAAACCTCTCATTTCTCTCTCAAGAACACTCTCTTCTTCTCCATTTTTTTTCTGCAACACCGAGAGCTCCCTCTCCTCTCCAAGCTTCGATTTTTCTCTTCTCATCTCCATATAACACTTAGACACCTTGTACTTTGTTCCATCCATCCATATCACAAGGTAGGAGTTGAACAAGAGCTTGGTTTTGTTCTTGAAACTTTCGAAATTTTCGAAGAAATGGTCTAGTTTATTGCATGTGTTATAGATGATCCTTGTTGGTGATGCTTTGCTATTGCATGTGTATAGATGATAAGAAAAAGGATTAGGTATGTGTTCTTGTTTCAAAATGTATTGCATGTAAAATTTTTGTTCAAAAACTTTCGAACCTATAGCTATGTTGGGTTCTAAGATTTTGTAGCATGTTATTTTGAAGCTTAGATCATACTTTAAGAATTTATTTGAACATGTATGAGGAATGTTGAGATGGCCGAGAGCTTTGAGAAATTATTGGAGCATGAAATTGTGATCTATGAGTTAATATGTGTCTATGGTATTTGTTTGAAAAATTTAGAAAAATCCATGCTATTTTCTTATAAAAAACCGAGACATATATAAATTATAAGTGGATGTATGATTTTTATTTTGTACATGCAAGGTGAAATTATTGATCTATGATGTATTGAGAGTGTATATAAATTATTTGAGAATTTTTAGAACACTCTTGCTATTTTATATGATGACCGAGACATATATATATAATTGTATGATGATTGATTTTATTTTTTAAGCATGCAATTACATATAATTGACCTATGATAATATATGAGTCTATAGCCTTTTTGTTTGGAAATTTTAGAAAATTCCTACCTATTCTTTCCCAAATAACCGTGAGTCACATACATATATATATTAGTGTATGATTTTATTTTGTAACATGCAATGATGTTTTATTACTCTAGAGTATGAATTATATACCCTATGATTTAATTGGAAATTTTAGGAAAAATCCTACCTATTCTTTTTAAAATGACCGAAACATATATATATTTATATGTGGATGTATAATTTTTATTTAGAACATGCAAGTACATATTGTTGATTCAAGATGATATATATATCCCTTGTAAATTATTGGGAATTTTTAGAAAAATCTTATCTATTATTTTTAAGAATACCGAAGCTTATATATATATATAAGTTGATGTGTGATTTTTATTTAGTACATGCAATGTTATATTATTGGCCTAGAATATGTTTTATGCATCTTGAGTTGTTATTAGAAATTTCGAAAATCAATTCCCTATTTTTATTCAAATAAACCAAGAGCTAAGCTCACTATGGTGATGAATAAATTGGATTTGATATTTATTATGATGTAGTGTTACTACAATATGATTTATAAGCATACTATAATTGTTTGGGATTTTATAAAAATATTGGATAAAGATTGTGAAGGGGCCGAGAGCTATGGTACCATTTATATGGTATAATATTGTTATATCATGAATTATATGACATAAATATGTCATGGACTAATGTTTGGACCTTATATTAATTTAGTAAAATTTTAGAAAAATTGTTGGGCATTTTTCAAAAATGCCGTGACCTTATAAATGAATAAGGTGATTTTCGAAAGTTAATTAGTTGATATTATAATGTATTAATGACCATAGTGTATAATAATACACTATATGGAATTAGAAAAAATTTTGGACACCATTTGGTAATTTTTAATAATTACCGAGAAATTTTTAAGGATTTTTAAATCCTTTTTAATCAAGTTTATTAATAAATTATATGTCTAATATTATTTTAGACATATTCGGAAACTATAAGAAATTTTTGAAATTATTTAAGTTATAAAACTTAAAATAGCCGTGAGCTATTTTTAATTTCGAATAAGGATTTTTAATCCTTAAATTCATTATTTATAATGAATTATATGTTTAAAAATTATTTTTAAACATATTAAAGCATTTTATAAAAAGAAATCAATTGGAAATTGATTTTCATGAAAATTTAATATTAAAGTATGACTTAGTAATTAAAGTACTAAGAAAAGTCAAAATTGTTGACTTTTGAAATCAACGAACGAAGTACGTTCGATAAATACGCGAATACGCGTAAAACGTATCAGTTTGCTAATAAAATCCCGTTGATATGAAAAGATTTCATGTTTGAAGTCGTTAGATCGAAAAACGTGAGAAAACGTTGAACCAATTACCAAGAGGGGTAAAATGGTAATTTTAAACGTATCTCGTCTCTATTGAAGAACGAGAAATGTTAAGATGTTACGCGTTTGAGAAACGTATTGAATTCATTAAAGAATTCAATTTATGTCGATATAAAATCGAATCTTATTATAGACTTTGTAAGTCTCGAATTACGTAAACGACGTACTAAAACATCCTTTTTATATAAAGGTGTGGACGCTGACGCAACAGCTGGACGTTGACGAGTAAGCAATCGTTAAAGACGAACAATAGTTTTTCAGGTGGGCTTTATTACTAAAACAGAACAACTTTGCTGCTCTTTTCAACCGTCTTTGTTTACGTACTTTTCAACTATTGATAAAATTGTTTAAATGATTACCTGCCAAAATGTTTACGTTTTGTGTATTGTATCCTATCCATGAGAATGACATGAATGATGTGATGTTGTTGGGTTGTTCCCAACTTATGAATAAAAATCGATATCGGATTCTATGCCGGAAGGCTTATACCTGGCTAGGATTAACGTGTACACTGATGGTGATTGTGTGTCGTAAGGAAAATTCACGGTCGGTCACGGGTCGCAGAGGAGGCCTCCCTCACGACTTTCGACTATGATAATATGATGGAATGATAATAAGGGATATGGATCATACACACCCAGAAAATGCTTGGCCAAGCAAATTTTATGAACTGATGAAAATATTTTAGTAAGCACAAGGCATTTCCAACTAAAACCCTTGTGTCTTACCATAATATTGGCAGTGTAATTCAAGAAAATAAAATGTTTTCGCATGAGTCCACTGGGTGCAAATTTTGTACTTAGCCCTGCATGTTTGTTTTTAAATGTGCAGGTTGAGCTCGGATGTTGAGGATGGAGGAGTGTTGAGGAATGTCCAGTGTCCTTGATGTCATGTTTAAACTTATTATCCTTGAATACATATCGTCATATATGTATTCACGCACTTTCCGCTGCGACTCTGAATTTATTTTATGCTATGTATGACGATGAGATGTTATGAACTGTTGAAGACTATCAGATCATTGTTGATCTTTGGATCTGATAGCTTAAGCCACTTAGTTTGACCTATATTAAAGTATGTATGATCAAGTATTATTCGTCTAACTATGAAAATTTCCCTTATTATAATTACCCATGATTCTTAAATACTATTCCTAGTATTAGTCCGTCCAGACTCTGGGTTATCCGGAGTGTGGTCGTGACAGAGTGGTATCAGAGCAGTTGCTCTTTGAAACTCAAATTCCTTCTAAAATTAAGTCTAGATTGAGTCACTGGACTTCTAGAAAATCTACTGGCTATCCTCAACACTCCATCACATCGAGCTCAACTGGGAAAAGGTAACTGGTTTCTTTTAAACTTATGAAGTGAAGAATTCTATATGATGATCAAGTTTGAAAGGATTTTTGAAGAAAAAGGAAAGGGAAAGTTATAGTGTGATGATGATGGAAATGAAAAGTTATGAGTAAAGATTTTCAAAAAGTTTAAATTTTGAAATTGAATAGTAATGATACGAAGTGGTTAAGTTGAAATGTATGTTTAGAAACGAATCATGATGATTAAAGACGAATGTATGAAGGCAAGATGATATGTATGTATGAATGAACTATGATGTTGTTTTGATGTTATACTTATGAATCATGAAATTTATGTTGATAACTGGGTATGCTGTTCTCTTGAGAAGAACGTAGACGATATAAGAAGCATGTTCACATAATGAAAGAAAACAAAAGAATGATAGGAAGCATGTATATGACTTTAGTTTTGTTTTTGAACGTCGAGAGTGGAACGTAAAGATGATCGAGAACGACGTTGACCATGAAAGAATGAAGAAGATTGATATCGTATCACGGCTTTAATGTAAGCAACCACAATCACAATTTCAACATGCGTGACCGTTGACTTGGATTTCAGAATGTTAAGCATCAACCTGAATGCGTGGATGTAATAGTTATACTACGTCGGCAGCAGCCATAGCGTGCACAACTTCGTCATCGGCATTGCCTCGAAATTTTGCCACGATCGCGAAAATTTTCTACACTGCGCAGTAAATTTGTTTTTGATCGTACTCCTTCGATAGAACTCCGTTTTACGCATGGTTTTCGCCTGCGTATCCCTAACACTCTGAACTTCATTTGTTATGAAGGACATAATTTCTTTTTCCGTCTCCAGAATACAGTAGAGGCTGGCTAAAGTTTAGCTCGAGTTTTGTTAGAGCAGAAAAACCTATGGTATCTCGTATATCTTAGAATAGCAATAGGAGTTTTGTTCCTAGGTAGACTAAGAATGTCATGATCTGTGTTTTAATCGTTAGTATTTATCGCCTTATAGATTGAATAGTTCTTTCTAGTTGATTAACCGATGTACTAAGCTACCTTATCTGCTATCAGATATTAGTAGTGACTGACATTAGTTTTGATCGTGACAGATGGAGGAAATGCGCTATATTGCGAGGAGGAGGATAGGACCCGACCCGACTCCCGAGGAGACTATCCGTATCTATCGGGAAAGCTGGATGTGTGCCGGTGAAGATCTAGGAGAGTTCTTGATGTACTACCTTAGACTGTGGAGGAACGCCAGAGCATATGGCGTGACGGACTACGATGGCATCAAACGCCTTCTTACCATACTCCCATGTAATTGGGAAGACTATGCTCGGAAGTTTCGAGACTATATCTACCGTATGACCGAGGATATGACCGATAGGCGATTTACCCAGTTCATCACCACCGACATATGTGTATAAGATTTACGGCGCAGCACCGAGAGGACCTTATCTCCTCCACGGAGTACACATGGCGTGATGAGTCACCGAGTGGTCAGACACCGAGGTTCCACGGATAGTCGACCCGTGGTGCCTCGATATCGGATTGACGAGGGTAGACTGCTCAGCGGACGGAGCAGCCTGCACCTAGAGCTTTGGGAGCCCTGCTTTCCTCCTTCGATGTTTGGACACCCTGTGCGTTCACCACTCCCGCCTACCACCGATGGCAGCACCCCTACCGCCAGTCGAGAGTTTCCGTCAGACAGCACGGATAAGTGTGACAGGTACCCTTGATGGTTATAACCCAATCCATGACAGCTACAGTCCGATTCGTGTAGATTATGGTCCGCTGCGGGATATTTCCATGGTAGAGAGTAATGGCGCTGGACCCTCTAGAGTACACGGCCAGGACGATGACTCGGATGAAGAGGAAGAGGACCCCGAGGAGGATGAGGAAGACTCGAGGGGTTGATGTTGATGTAAAAGTTTGAAGGATTATGTTATTTATCTTATGTATGTTTTATTTATGTTTTTGAAGAACTTGGATGACGAGGAAACTGGATTTTTGTAAGGCTATAAAGCCATTGTGCATGATTTTATTTTTGTAAAGCCTTGTAAGCCGATATGTGTATGGCTCATTTTGAAATGTTTTGAAAATTAGCATGTAAGTAATCCTCGGTGTAATGACTGTTGATCACAAGTACTTTGCATATGGTACTTTTGCCATTATATATATATATGACCCGAGAGGGCTTTTGCAACAAAATTGTCTATGACAAGGATGAAATGTTTTATTTAAGTTATTTTTTCCAAAAGGCAATGATGAAATTGTATACATTCAAGTTATAAAAATAATGCACGATGCTAATGATATATTTTACATAACAGAATGCCTCCTAGACAAGATCCCGAACAAGGAGTAAGGGGCAGGGGCAGACCTAGGAGAAGAGGTAGAACTCCTGAGCAAGAAGAACAGGCTATACCTCAACCACCTCCACCTCAACCTGATCGCAGGATAGAGGAATTATTCTTAAGACAAAACCCTCCTACTTTCAATGGGAAGGGTAGTCCAGAAGATGCTGAACAGTGGATGAGAACTATTGAAAGGATTTTCACCTTTTTAAGGTGCACAGCACAAGAACGACTGTCATGTGTAACCTTCCAGTTGAATGGACTCCGATTTCGTGGGAGGCCGAAGAAAACCTTACAGAGCGTATGGAAGAGTTAACATGGGAAGATTTTAAAAGAGAAATGTATGATAAGTACGCACTCAAAAAGTTACAAGAAGAAGAAGGAACACTAATTTTCTTGTTAAAGGTGAAAAGATGTCAGTAATCGATTATGATCGCACATTTCGCGAGATGTCTAGATATGCATCGATCAGTGGACATGCACTCAAAATGGCGTAAAAATTTAGGTCGGGTTAAGGCCGTAAATAAGAATGTCTCTCACCGGTCCGGGAGACACTATACAGAGGCTCTTACACGAGCTCTAGACATCGAGGCAAAGAATGCCGATGATAAGTCGACATCACCGATGCGTAATACAATGGACAAGGGAAAGAGGAAATGGGATACCGCTTTAGTAACAAAGAAGAAGGGAAATTTTGAGAACATGAATAATAAACAACAAAGGGCAAGGAGTACAAGAAATCAAGGACAAGGATGGAGGAAGCCAAGATTTGTTCCTCCAACAAGAGGTCCACAAGAGCAAAGAAGGGCTCTTCCGCGTCTAAAGTGCCGAAAAATGCACACAGAATGTGCATGGCGGGCGCTGGAACTGCTTTTAGTGTGGAATGAAAGGACATTATGCAAACTTTGCCGGGGTGCGCTCGAAACGGTCGAAGGCCGAACCAACCCGAAATGTCCAACCACCGAGGGCTATCCAATTTCAACCCCAACCTCAACAAACAAATACACCACAACAATGGCAACAACCTCCGCAACAATCTGAAGAACAACCGCAAGCAGCCACAACAGAAATGCAAAAAGAAGAAGTGGCAACCACCTCAAGAACGAAGGCAACAACCACCACGGCAACGCCAAGAAGAACAAAGAGCCTGCATAACAAAGAACAACCCCCAAACAAAGACAAGCACAACGTCACCACAGCCACCCCAAGCTAGGCATATGCTCGCACCGCGACAAAACGAACAGACCAGGGAAACCGCGTGTATGGGAATCCTTCTCAACATACCGTTATAGTATTGTTCGACACGGTGCTTCGCACTCCTTCATAGCAAAATCATGCGAGATCTGCTGGGACTTAGTGCTATAAAAGCAAACCAGATATGAGAATCTCTTCACCTATAGGAGGATTATGATCACATATTATCGCCGAACCTAGAGTTGAACTTAGGATCACTTAGGTTTCGCAAATAATTTGAACATAATACCCATGGGTGACGAGATATAATTCTAGGAATGGATCGTTAGTCGCAAACCACTCCACGATTCTTTGCAAGGAAAGGAAAATATCATTTCATTTTCCCGACAAGAAGCAACGACTTCCATGGAATTAGTATGGAAAGAGAGTTCCGATTGTATCCGCATGAAGGCAAGGAAGATGATGAATAAGAAGGATACCATGCTTTTCTCGCTTATTCGAACGGTGAAGAAAAGCCGAAATGAAGGTAGAAGACATAGAAATTGTTAAGGAATTTCCAGATGTATTTCTAAGGATCTACCAGATTACCTCCCGATAGACAATTGAATTTACCATCGACTTGGAACCGTGATCGGCTCAAAGGTCGAAGGCACCCTATGAATGGCCCCAAAGGAATTGGAAGAACCGAAAATCCAAATCCAAGAACTGTTGGACCTAGGTTTCATTAGACCTAGTGTTTCTCCTTGGGGAGCGCCTGTATTGTTTGTCAAGAAAAAGGATGGATCTTTAAGGATGTGTATAGACTATCGAGAGCTGAACAAGATGACACTCAAAAACAAATACCCTTTGCCAAGAATTGACGATCTGTTTGATCAATTGAGAGGGGCAAGCATATTCTCAAAAATTGATCTCAAGTCAGGATACCATCAACTCAAAGTACGGCCTGAAGACATAGCTAAAACTGCATTCCGAACAAGATATGGCCATTATGAATTCGTGGTTATGCTGCTCGGGTTAACAAATGCACCACCAGATTTATGGACCTCATGAACCGAGTGTTTCATCCGCATTTAGACAAGTTTGTCTTGGTTTTCATAGATGATATTCTCATCTATTCGAAAATGAGGAAGACCATAAGGAACATCTAAGAATGGTGTTGCAAACTTTGAGGAATGAAAGATTATTTGCTAAGTTCAAGAAATGCGAATTTTGGTGAAGGAAGTAATGTTCCTTGACACATCGTGTCCGCCGATGGAATCAAAGTGGATCCACCAAAGTGGAAGAAGGCAAGAGTGGAAATCGCCGCGAACTCGTAATGAGATCCGAGTTTTCTAGATCGTGGTTATTACAGAGATTCATTGAGGATTCTCCAAAATAGCAAGACTAATGACCCAACTACTCCGAAAGGGAGTTAAGTACACTGGATCAGAATGTGAGGCGAGTTTTCAAAACTCAAGGAGAAGTTAACAAGTGCACCAAGATTAGCAAAGGCTGTATGCATAAAGAATATGTGGTTTATACAGACGCTCAAGAACGGACTAGGTTGCGCTTGATGCAAGAGGAAAAGTAATAGCATACGCATCCCGCAACTTAGACCACATGAGCTGAACTACCCAACACATGACTTAGAATTAGCAAGCAGTGGTTCATGCACCGAAAATATGGAGACACCATCTCACGGAGTGAGATGTGAAATCTATACGATCATAAGAGTTTGAAATACTTTTTGAGAGCAGAGATCTAAACATGAGGCGAGGAGATGGCTCGAACTAGTAAAAGATTACGACTGTGGTATTAACTATCACCCAGGTAAAGCGAATGTAGTAGCTGACGCCTTGAGTCGTAAAAATCAAACTAAATTGGGATGTCTCCTTACGCAAGAAGATAAACTCATTAAGGAGTTTAGAAAATTGAAAATTGAACTGATTGAACAACCAGAGACGATCACGAGCTATATCGCTACACTCACCATGACACCTGATTTAAGAAAAAGGATCATTGAGAGACAAAGGATGGAGGAAAAGTTGGAAAAGATAAGAGAAAGGGTGAGAACTGGCGAATTGAAGGATTTCCATGAAGCATCAGATAATGCTTTAATGTTTGAAGGAAGAATATGTGTTCCAGAAGATACTGAGATTCGGAACGAAATAATGTGTGAAGCTCACGATACACCTTACACCGCCCATCCAGGCAGTACGAAGATGTATCAAGACCTAAAAGAAAAGTTCTGGTGGGAAGGCATGAAACGAGACATAGCTTCTTTCGTAGAACGCTGCCTTGTTTGCCAGCAAGTAAAAGCTTTACATCAACGTCCCTACGGGAAGTTACAACCGTTGGGTATACCCGAGTGGAAGTGGGATGAAATAACGATGGATTTCGTTACAGATTTACCCAAGTCTAGAAAAGGGAACACTACCATATGGGTAGTGGTGGATAGACTCACAAAATGCGCTCATTTTCTACCAATTCAGAACACTTATGGAGCTGATAGACTAGCCCAAATATATGTAAAAGAGGTTATACGACTACATGGAGTACCAAAATCTATTACATCAGATAGAGACTCCAAATTCACATCAAGATTTTGGGTGAGCCTACAAAGAGAATTGGGAACGAAGTTGAACTTCAGTACAACATTTCACCCACAAACTGATGGGCAGTCAGAAAGGACAATCCAAACTCTGGAAGATATGCTGAGAACCGTAGTATTAGATCGAGGTGCAAAATGGGAAGACATTTTACCTCTTATTAAGTTTGCCTACAATAATAGTTATCAAGCGACGATTGATATGGCCCCATACGCAGCCTTGTATGGCAAGAAGTGTAGATCACCACTTTACTGGGATGAAGTGGGTGAAAGGAAAGTAGTAGGGCCAGAAGCAGTGAATGAAATGATTGAAATCGTTCGACAGATTAGGCAAAGAATAAGAGAAGCTCAAGATAGACAAAAGTCTTATGCCGATACACGAGATCCGAGTTGCAATTTGAAAGTGGAGACAAAGTATTTTCAAAGTCTCTCCATCGAAGGGGATCATAAGATTTGGTGTGAAAGGAAAACTAAGACCCCGTTTCATAGGACCATATGAGATCCTAGAGAAAATAGGCCCAGTAGCCTATAAGTTGGCTCTTCCGCCAAACTTGGGAAATGTGCATAATGTTTTTCACGTATCTCAATTAAGAAAATATGTACACGATCCAAAACATGTGATCCGTCAAGACGACGTAGTTCTCAACTCAGACATGAGCTATGAAGAGGAGCCTACAACAATAATAGACCATAAAGTTCAACAATTGAGAAACAAATCAATTTCGCTGGTCAAAGTGCCGTGGAAACACCACGGACAAGAAGAAGCTACGTGGGAACTAGAAGATGCAGTGAAAGAACGATACCCCAGATTATTCTTTTAAGGTATACAAATTTAAGGAAGAAATTTTTTTTAAGGGGGGTAGGATGTAATAACCCGCAGTTTTAAAAGCTTAATTACGGTTTTTAAAACCCGTAAAGTAGAATTTCGCCGTGAAATCAAATCAATTTGAAATCGAATATGATTTCAATTATTCACGAAGGAATGATTTCCTGTTACACATTCACTCAAATTCGTGAATGTAAGAATCGAAAGTTTTAAATTTTATCGGCAGTATATTTTTTTTAACGTCGAATACATATCGACTGTTGAAATTTCATGATATTTTTCTAAGCAATCAAGCTTAGAATTATATTCCATTACTAATGGAATATTTTAATAATGGGATTACGATTATTTATGACCATTTCAAAGATGAGACGATACGTAAAGTTTTGAGACGTTTCAAACGTTAACGTTTTGAAATAAAACGAAAGATGGTTTTAATGAGCAATAAATTATAGGAATTTATTTCCTATGATATTTTTATGACATTACAGTATTATTAAGCATTTAATTAATGCTTGAACATTAGAATTAATAAACATCACAATTTAATTTTCGAAAACCCTATATTTTCAAAAATTAGGGTTTTCCCCATACAATAACATCTTTTAATTATCCTATGATATTAATTATCATCTAAATTATATTATATGATGTATATATATATGTTTAGCATGGAATTAAATTATTTAATGTGTATTGGGCATAATAGCCGTGTAGTGTACATATGTGCATAACAAAATGTGTTTTAATTATATCACTCTTGCATATATATATATATGATGTATATATTCAGATTTTTACTTGAGTCTCCCACTAAATATATATACTTTAGCTATTTCCAAGATATATTGTGTAAGGCACTAATGATTGGGAACCCATTAGTGAATAAATTAGTAATAAAATGTGAAGAGTCCCTTATGTGTATTGGGGAGGGGTGGCCGAGAGTGAGGAGTGTATAGGGGGTTTGCCTCAGTTTTTTTTCATTATTCACTTATACACAAACACCCCAACACTCCAACTACATTATCTCTCTCCAAAACCTCTCACCTCTCTCAAGAACACTCTCTTCTTCTCCATTTTTTTTTCGCAACACCGAGAGCTCCCTCTCCTCTCCAAGCTTCGATTTTTCTCTTCTCATCTCCATATAACACTTAGACACCTTGTACTTTGTTCCATCCATCCATATCACAAGGTAGGAGTTGAACAAGAGCTTGGTTTTGTTCTTGAAACTTTCGAAATTTTTGAAGAAATGGTCTAGTTTATTGCATGTGTTATAGATGATCCTTGTTGGTGATGCTTTGCTATTGCATGTGTATAGATGATAAGAAAAATGATTAGGTATGTGTTCTTGTTTCAAAATGTATTGCATGTAAAAATTTTGTTCAAAAACTTTCGAACCTATAGCTATGTTGGGTTCTAAGATTTTGTAGCATGTTATTTTGAAGCTTAGATCATACTTTAAGAATTTATTTGAACATGTATGAGGAATGTTGAGATGGCCGAGAGCTTTGAGGAATTATTGGAGCACGAAATTGTGATCTATGAGTTAATGTGTCTATGGTATTTGTTTGAAAAATTTAGAAAAATCCATGCTATTTTCTTATAAAAAACCGAGACATTATAAATATATAAGAGATGTATGATTTTATTTTGTACATGCAATGTATTATTGATCTATGATGTATTGAGAGTATATAAATTATTTGAGAATTTTTAGAACATGCAATGATACATATATGATTGATTTTTTTTCTAAGCATGCAATACATATATTGACCTATGATAATATATGAGTCTATAGCCTTTTTGTTTGGAAATTTTAGAAAATTCCTACCTATTCTTTCCCAAATAACCGTGAGTCACATACATATATATATTAGTGTATGATTTTATTTTGTAACATGCAATGATGTTTTATTACTCTAGAGTATGAATTATATACCCTATGATTTAATTGGAAATTTTAGGAAAAATCCTACCTATTCTTTTTAAAATGACCGAAACATATATATATTTATATGTGGATGTATAATTTTTATTTAGAACATGCAAGTACATATTGTTGATTCAAGATGATATATATATCCCTTGTAAATTATTGGGAATTTTTAGAAAAATCTTATCTATTATTTTTAAGAATACCGAAGCTTATATATATATATAAGTTGATGTGTGATTTTTATTTAGTACATGCAATGTTATATTATTGGCCTAGAATATGTTTTATGCATCTTGAGTTGTTATTAGAAATTTCGAAAATCAATTCCCTATTTTTATTCAAATAAACCAAGAGCTAAGCTCACTATGGTGATGAATAAATTGGTTTTGATATTTATTATGATGTAGTGTTACTACAATATGATTTATAAGCATACTATAATTGTTTGGAATTTTATAAAAATATTGGATAAAGATTGTGAAGAGGCCGAGAGCTATGGTACCATTTATATGGTATAATATTGTTATATCATGAATTATATGACATAAATATGTCATGGACTAATGTTTGGACCTTGTATTAATTTAGTAGAATTTTAGAAAAATTGTTGGGCATTTTTCAAAAATGCCGTGACCTTATAAATGAATAAGGTGATTTTCGAAAGTTAATTAGTTGATATTATAATGTATTAATGACCATAGTGTATAATAATACACTATATGGAATTAGAAAAAAAAAATTGACACCATTTGGTAATTTATAATAATTACCGAGAAATTTTTAAGGATTTTTAAGGATTTTTAAATCCTTTTTAATCAAGTTTATTAATAAATTATATGTCTAATATTATTTTAGACATATTCGGAAACTATAAGAAATTTTCAAAATTATTTAAGTTATAAAACTTAAAATAGCCGTGAGCTATTTTTAATTTCGAATAAGGATTTTTAATCCTTAAATTCATTATTTATAATGAATTATATGTTTAAAAATTATTTTTAAACATATTAAAGCATTTTATAAAAAGAAATCAATTGGAAATTGATTTTCATGAAAATTTAATATTAAAGTATGACTTAGTAATTAAAGTACTAAGAAAAGTCAAAATTGTTGACTTTTGAAATCAACGAACGAAGTACGTTCGATAAATACGCGAATACGCTTAAAACGTATCAGTTTGCTAATAAAATCCCGTTGATATGAAAAGATTTCATGTTTGAAGTCGTTAGATCGAAAAACGTGAGAAAACATTGAACCAATTACCAAGAGGGGTTAAATGGTAATTTTAAACATATCTCGCCTCTATCAAGAACGAGAAATGTTAAGATGTTACGCTTGAGAAACGTATGAATTCATTAAAGAATTCAATTTATGTCGATATAAAATCGAATCTTATTATAGACTTTGTAAGTCTCAATTACGTAAACGACGCACTAAAACATCCTTTTATATAAAGGCGTGGACGCCGACGCAACAAATTGGACGCCGACGAGTAAGCAATCGTTAAAGACGAACAATAGTTTTTCAGTGGGCTTTATTACTAAAATGTAACAACTTTGTCGCTTTTTCAACCGCCTTTATTTACGCATTTTCAACTATCGATAAAATTGTTTAAATGATTACCGCCAAAATGTTTACGTTTTGTGTATCAGATCCTATCCATGAGAATGACATGAATGATGTGATGTTGTTGGGTTGTTCCCAACTTATGAATAAAAATCGATATCGGATCCTATGCCCAAGGCTTATACCGGCTAGATTAACGGTACACCGATGGTGACCGTGTGTCAGAAGGAAAATTCACGGCCGGTCACGGGGTCGTAGAGGGAGGCCTCCCTCACGACTTTCGACTATGATAAGATGATGGAATGATAATAAGGGATATGGATCATACACACCCAGAAAATGCTTGGCCAAGCAAATTTTATGAACTGATGAAAATATTTTAGTAAGCACAAGGCATTTCCAACTAAAACCCTTGTGTCTTACCATAATATTGGCAGTGTAATTCAAGAAAATAAAATGT
This sequence comes from Salvia rosmarinus, assembly GCA_036937905.1. Classification (NCBI taxonomy): domain Eukaryota; kingdom Viridiplantae; phylum Streptophyta; class Magnoliopsida; order Lamiales; family Lamiaceae; genus Salvia; species Salvia rosmarinus. The sequence goes on from CM072821.1 coordinate 27,883,370, forward strand.
TTTCGCATGAGTCCACTGGTGCAAATTTTGTACTTAGCCCGCATGTTTGTTTTAAATGTGCAGTCGAGCTCGGATGTTGAGGATGGAGGAGTGTTGAGGAATGTCCAAGGTCCTTGATGTCATGTTTAAACTTATTATCCTTGAATACATATCGTCATATATGTATTCACGACACTTTCGCCGAGATGTTATGAATGCTGCGACTCAATTTATTTTATGCTATGTATGACGATGAGATGTTATGAACTGTTGAAGACTATCAGATCATTGTTGATCTTTGGATCTGATAGCTTAAGCCACTTAGTTTGACCTATATTAAAGTATGTATGATCAAGTATTGTTCGTCTAACTATGAAAATTTCCCTTATTATAATTACCCATGATTCTTAAATACTATTCCTAGTATTAGTCCGTCTGCACTGGGTTATCCGAGTGTGGTCGTGCTTTTCATATGGCCCAACCGCTTCGAGGCCAGCGAGCCCAAGAGGTGCAGGCGACCTAATCAGGCGCCTACAGCGGTTAAACTAAAGCGGCGTCAAACCACATTGAACCCAAGTCGAAGGCGAATTAGGATCGATTATGGAAGGAGATTGTGAAGATTCAAAAGCTTCGCTTTCTTTACAACTCAATTAGGCAAGCCTAACGAAGAAGAAGAGGTTACCGAATATCAATCGGGATCGTCGCTCTAACGAAGAAGAAGAGGCCGACATCAATACCGGTGAACTGGCGGTTCATTGATCTCATGAGGTCCTCGGTCAAGCCGTGTCCGAATTCCTCAACGCCAATCTCGTCCAATTCCAGAGTTTTCTCAATCAGAGGACAAACGGAGCGGGCACCTCAAGAGCGCCCGAACTGGTGGTTACGGGCGCCCGAGGTCGTTCGCCCCACCGAAGTGATCAACGCTCACCTCGACGCGATAGCCGAGAACACGTACACCGCCCGTCGCCCGAAGTCAATCACCTCGCCGGAACGTCCACAACCATTCGCCCCCGTGCCGCCCACGGAGTCACTCACCACCTCGGCACGCTATCCAGGGAGCCGAGCAGGACAGAAGGGAGGAAAGGCGGAGCCGAACTCCCCCTCGAAGAGACGATAGACGCCGTTACCGGTCTCCCACCCCTCCAGAGAGAGATGGCAACAAGCTTCCGGGGTTCGACCGGTACGGGAGGATCATCTCTCATTTCTCCAGAGAAATCTTGGACACGCCTTTGCCCCAACGATACAGGGCACCCAACATCGCTGCCTACGATGGTCTTGGGGACCCTTCCGACTTCCTTTTCGCCTACACCACCAACATGGCGAATCAAGGAATGGAGGTGGCAACAACTGTGGGCCGACCTCGGCGACGACCCAACCTGAAGATGACGAGGACGATGGTCCCAACGCCATGGAGCAAGTTTACGCCATTACCGGACTGCGCCTAGGAACGACGAGGTCGTCGTTGAAAAATGAAGCTCGGAGACCGACCCCGAGGAGCCAAAAATAAGCGACTCCGGGACGGTGAGAACATCGTGTTCTCCAATGACGACCCAGTGCAAAGATCATGCCCATCAAGACGCCATTACTATACAAACCGTGGTGGGCAACAAGAATGTCCCTGAGTCTACATTGACATCGGAGCTCTCGGCATTATCTTCAAAGCTGCTGGATAAACTTGAGGTCGGAGGATCAAATACATCCCGCACCATCAAACTCCGAGCTTCACTCAGAGCAGTCCAACCGATGCGTTATCACCCTTCCGATTCACGGTGGGACGTGCCCCAAGTCGGTCACCAAGGCCATCCAGTTCTTCTTGGTCCAAGCCCCTCTCCATACAACATCATCCGGGAGAGGCGGCTCACGCCACCACGGCCGTCTGCTCGGTCTACCACCTCACCATCAAGATACCCACCCCGGTGGGAGTGCTAAGCATCCAGGGTGAACAAACGGCAGCTAAGGAATGCCTACGAGTCTCAACCCAGGATGTGGCCTTACCTCGGGCACGAAACTACGAAACCTCGTCGCCACCCGGACGATCTAACTGACGACCTCCAATTATACGACGACGATCCTTCCAAGGTCGTCAAGGTCGGCACCTAGGGTCCAACTGACATTCGATAGCACGTCATAAAGCTTCCGAGGGAATACAGGGACGTATTCGCATGGTCCCCACTCGACATGACCGGAGTGTCACCCGAGCTCATCACTCATCGCCTTAACATCGACCCGGCTACCAAACTAATTCGGCAGAAGAAAAGAGGGTTTGCGGCAGAGCGCAGCCAGGTCATAAGAGACGAGGTGACACAACTCCAAGAGGCTAAGATTCTGTTCGAGGTCAAATACCCGACCTGGATGGCTAATCCAGTCGTGGTCCGAAAGCCAGGAGGGGGGTGGCGCATGTGTGTCGACTACACCGACCTCAACAAACACTGCCCGAAGGATTGTTACCCCCTCCCTGATATTGACAAGAAAGTGAAAGCACTGGTGGGCCACGAGATCTTGATTCCTGGACCTGTACAAGGGGTACCACCAGGTCTTGATGAGTAAGGAGGATGCTCCAAAAACGGCGTTCATCAACGACGGTGTCTTCGCATCGAAAAATGCCTTCGTCTCGAAAACACGGAGCTACCTACCAAAGTTGTGGGCGCCATATTCAAAGATCATATTGGGAAGATCGTCGAGGTCTACATCGGCGATATCGTGGTCAAAAGACAAAAAGCAGAAAGTTGCGCCGGCGACCTCAAAGCGATCCTCCAACTCCTCGTGTCGACCAACCTCAAGCTCAACCCCAAAGTGCACATTCATGGTGAAGGCGGAAAATTCTTGGGGTCTTTGGGTTTCCCAAGAAGGCTTGAAGGCCAATCCCACTAAGGTGAAGGCGATACTTGACATGCAATACAGAAGATAATCCGTGAGATCCATAAACTCACCGGATGCTTGGCCGCCTCGGCAGGTTCCTATCCTGCTCTGAGAAGCAACTTCCCTTCTTCAAAATCTTGAGAAGAACCCCGGACTTTGCTTGGAAGGAAGAGCACCATGTCGCATTCACCCAACTGAAAGAGTACCTCGCCGATCTGCCCACACTGTCCGCCCCGAAGGAAGGCGAGCTCTCTCTTCATACAGTTTGCCTCGGACGAGGCAATCGGTCTGATCTTAGTGCGAGATGAGATCGGCCGACAACTCCTATCTACTTCATCACCGAGCTCTCAAAGGACCGGAGACTAGGTATACCAACTTCAAAAATTAGCGTTGGGCGGTGAGCCAAGCGGCGTCTCCGACCTTACTTCCAAGCCCATTCAATTCGGTCTTGGTGACTTACCCTTGAGACAAGTCTTGTCAAAACCGAATCATCGCGTATAACCAGTGGGCACTGGAGCTCGTGAGCATGACATCTTATACTCACTTGAGACCGGCCGTAAGGGCAAGCTCTAGGCGATTTCACAGTCGAGGTGAGGTTTACCGAGGTCGACCCGCCAAAGAGATCACCCCGACCCCACTCTCACAATGGAGGAACCTATCCTTGACCTACACGAGGGTTGTTGGCGGATGTATGTGGATGGAGCTTGAGCAAAGCGGGTGGGCGGGCATCCTTTCCTCGGCCAGGAAATCAAGAGGTAACTTATGCACTTGGTTTACCTTCCCGACCACAAATAACGAGGTGGAATATGAAGCCCTTATCTCGGGACTCTGTCTCGCAAAGGAATTGAAAGTGAAGAAGATCCAAATCTTTGGAGATTCTCAGGTCGTGGTAAACGTGTCTTAGGCAAACACTGAGGCCAAGAGGATCGAATGAAGCAATACCTTGAGAAGGCTAAAGAGATGCTGACCTCATTCAGGTATTCCACACTTCATCGTATCCCTCGAGGGGAGAACAGCCGAGCTGACATCCTCAGTAAATTAGCCTCGTCATCGAAAAATCCACCAGTGGAAGAGGTTCATTCCAGAACCATTACGGAACCCAGCATCGGCATCATCACCGAGATTGAGCGAACCGGATGTCTCCCATAAAGGCATATCGGAAGAAGGTGTACTACCCAAGATCGGCTCGAAGCCAAAAGATGATGGTCAAGTCCCAAAGTACCTCGTGCATGAAGGCACTCTCTACAGAAATCCTACCTTGACCACTCACGAGATGCCTTGGGCTAGAAGAAGCGGACTACGTATGAAGCGAGATTCACATGGGATCTTGTGGAAGCCACATCGGATCGAGCTCTCTCAAAGAAGACGCCGAGGTCGGTATTCTTGGCCTACCCTCGTCAAGATTCGGCCGAGCTCGTCAAAAGTGCCCAAAGTGTCGACTTCACGCCACGGTCGAAGCGCGCATGAGCCGACCTCGATAGCCTTGAGTCCTTGGCCTTTCATACAATGGGGAATCGACATCGTTGGCCCCTTCGACCGAGGACCAGGTCAACTCAGATACTTAGTCGTAGCCATAGACTACTTCACAAAATGGGTCGAAGCGGAGCCTCTTTCAAACCTCACAAGGAAGGATTGAGACATTCGTGTGGAAAAATATAGTTTGCCGCTTGCATACCACATGTCTTGATCTCGGACAGCGGCACCCGGTTCGTCGGCGAAACTTCAAGGAATGGTGTGAAGAACTCCAGATCAAACAACAGTTCACCTTGGTTGCATACCCAGGTGAATGGTCGGACCAGTGACAAACCGCACGATCGCCCAAGGATTGAAAAGAGGTTAGACCGAGCTAAAGGTGATTAGGTTGAGAATCTCCTCAAGTCCTCTGGTCCTATAGAGCGACACATCGGACTCGCATGCGGAGAAACACCCTTGACCCTAGTATACGGTGCCGAGGTGTCATACCGGTGAGATCGGCACCGAGCCCACGTACTCTTCATTTCGACCAGCTCGATAGCGAGGAGAACCTCGGGTCAACCTTGATGCTCTGGAGGAAAAGCGTGAGCTCACCTTCATCAATGAAGCCAAGTACAAGTGCCGGTGCAAGGTACAACAAGAGGGTAAAGCTTCTACACTCCAAGTAGGCGACCTCGTCTGCGAAACAATGAGGCCGGTAAAGTCGGCGTCTTAACAAGTTAGATCCGACATGGGAAGGCCCATACCGCGTTCACGAGGACCTCGGCAAGGGGCCTATAAGCTTTCTCACCTATCAGGTTGCACTTATTCCCCGAACGGCATATCACTCATTTGAAGAGGTCTATACATAGCTTTGATTTGAGATGGGCATCATGTTTAGCCCTCTTTTCGCTTTTCAGTGCGATGTCATTTACTTATCAATAAAACACTTGTTTTCTAATGAGTATTTCACTCGTCTCATCTTGTATTTATGTGAACATCCATTCGGATAAAACATAATTAACCTTCAAAATGGGGCGCCTTGCGAAGATGGCACATCTGAGATAACTCATTAACTTGAGCGTCTACGTGCAAGGCATCTGATTACTCATTAATTTGAACATCTACATGCGAGGCATACGGATAACTCATTAAATTGAACATCTACATGCAAGCAGCGTCCGGATCGGATCTCGTCAATTTATACCCCTTTATTTGGGAAGATATACACTTAGCTAAGCGATGCGAATACATTTACGGCTAAAACCAAGTCTAAGCTATGTTTGTACCTCAGGGGAAAATATACACTTCGGTACAAAGCCTAAATACATTCATGACTATACACCAAGTCCTAAGCTATATACATATCACTCGGGCTTCCGAGCTCCACCTTGCCAAGTCTCGCTGAAGCTACACCAGTTCGAGACTAAATCCCCAGGTCGGCGATGAACACGGGATGAACTTAGTGCCTTCTACCCAGTCGATGAGGTCGGCACCACCACGGCCTACTCCAGCCGCACTTTGAGTAGGCGCAGAGGGGCCTCGACTTGAAGGGGGCATTCCCGGAACCGAGGTTGAACTTCGGCCCCTCGATCTAGCCGCCTGGCAAGGATTACAACCTCATCACGACCCTTGATCCTTCTTTACCGACACAGGGGCCCTCGCCCGCTTGACTCTGACGGGGTGGCCCGACTGCGAGACGATGTCCCATCATAGCCCATCAGCCGAAGTACCTCGGTGTGGTCCTTATAACCGTCGCCCGCCCCGACTTCTTCAACTCTCACGTCGGCAGGGTCGGCTGGAGTCTCACTGTGGGGCCGGGGCATACGTCGCTTGCGGACGAGCTCGTAGATCTGGAGATATTTGACAAGGGAGTCGAGGTAATCTTTGAAATTTTTGCTATCAGGCCCCTCCTCGTCCCTTAGCACCATACCTTGGTGACAAGCTCGCACTCGATCATCGGCCTCGATATAGTAACTCCACCAGCTCGGTGGATCACCTCTTCATATTCCGTGTGCTCCTCCGAGATCCGAGCCGACTTCTCGTCGTCATTCGAGCTGCCTCACATTGCATTAAGCGTCCACGAATAACGTCGTGAGATAAATCCCACCGGACTTGAGATGTATGATCCTTAGCTTTAGGTCTCGTTCTCGGCCGGGCGGGCCACCTCGCGTTCGAGTCTCTTGCGGTTTCTTCTTGACCCGGTAGATGATGGCCGAGCTGCCACCCCAAACAACTTGGAAATCCATGCCGACCAAAGTGCGGGTCATTTCAGATCGGCTCCTCCAAACAGCACCTCTTAGTCCTTCTCACCAAGGCACCTCGGACCTCTTTTAGCTTGGTCAACAAATCATGATCGAGCCGAGGTATTGAGAAGTGGAGTGCTAAAATAAAGGACAACACACATTTCAAAAGTTGTATTTATTATTCAACGGTGGGAAATTTTACAAGACTCGGGATCTATGACCCCGACAAATCAACCTATTACAGTAGGTCCACTGACCTCAGGCTCTTTTCCGGACTCATCGCCCCCCTGCTGACCCTGCTGCTGCTGCTGTTGACCCCCTTCAGAAGGGAGCTCTGAGCTCGGCTCCGCTCTCTCGGCTTTGGCCCGCACTCGGCGAGAAGTTCACAGAGCTCGGGATCTTCATCCTCCTCGCACTTGAGCAGCGGCCTCGGTGTCGGAAGGGAGGTGGAGGTCGCCAAAGCCTCCAAAGCCGGGAAGGATCCGACCTCGGAGATCACCCGGCGTAATCATACGCATTGCGGGGGCGACCTCGACCTAGCCATGCTTGACCTTGTCGAAGCCGGGCATAGCGGCCGCCTCCTCGGATGGTGCGACACCATCCGCGCGTCACGAGCACGGCGGCGGTCGGAGATGAAGCGGAAAAGCTCTCCGACTCGACAAGCTTCTGGCGAGGCCCTCGGATTGGCCGACCTACCAAGATGGCACCTCTCTCGTCGTGAGCTCTTGCCTCCCCCAGGCCCGCGCCTCGCGCCTCCCGAGCTCCCCGAGCTCACACCTCCTCCGCATGAGCTTTCTTCTTGGGGCAGCCTCTGCGGCAACTTCGCGGCATCGGCTTCCGCCCGCGGTGCCACGCAGCATCGACACGCCCGCGTGCGGCTAAGTGCGGTCTCCACGGTGCCCGGCTCCGCTCCGATGCCTTGCAGGAGAAGCTCTCGGTAATGTACCCGACAATGTGTTGCAGCTCACCCATCACCGAGCTCACTTCCTGAAGAACAAAACAAGTTAGTACGCATCATAGAGCATATATAAAAAAAAGAGTATGGAAGAGATCTATACCTTGGGGAGGGATACGGCCGAGCTGGAAGCCGGCACCTCATACACGATACGGGCACGAGTATTTTCCTCCGAGGCCGGACTCGACCCCGGCAGAGGCGCCGTCATCAGTTGACTAAGATCGTCAACCACCACGGGGGGTTGGGCAGGCTTAGTCCGCCTCGTCTTCTTCTTCGGAGGCACCTTGCTCGGCGATGATGGGGCCTTCTTTCGCGGCTCTAGCTTCACTGCACATCAAGAAAAACTTGTTAACACCACGATATCAGACGTATAAGCAATAAGGAATAAGAGGGTGCCCTCACCCAGATCTAACCCCGGCTTCGACCCATATATGCTCAGTCCGGTATTGTTCAGATCGGCTTCGGTGAAATTGACGGAAATTTCACCAAGTGTGTTGAGCTGATCCTCTACGAAACCCAGAGGCTTCACCTTCACATCCTTCATTCTACCCAGCCCCCACTCGTAGCTCGGGTGCCCATCACCCTCAAAGAAAATTTATTTTGCCAAGGCTGCTTCGCCTTAGAGGCGCACCACCTAAGCAGTGCCAGGGTGAAAAATAGCACACACCTCCCGTACTCTTGGCTAAAAATCGCATCAAAACCTCGAAGGAGAACTCCTCGGCAATGCCATTCAAAGTGAGCCCCATCCGACCACCGACCTAATAGAATTCGGGGTGGCTGGCAGATAGGAATTTGAAAATATTCTGAATATTCAAAAATGGGGCTAACGGGAACCTAAGACTGCCTTCATGGCGCCTACATACAGTTACAAACCCTCCGAGGCAAAGCTCTGTCACCGGGTTGCGGAATACACCACGAGGCATCCACCGGAATGTGGCATTCCCACTATTCTAAGCACGTCGTCGGCGGGTCAGGGAGGCGATTGCGTCCCTCGACCTTATACTCATCCCAGCGGAAGAAATCGGCGGAACCCTAGCGCTAATGCTCGAGGATCTACCGCAGAGGTTATGACACATGTAATCCCTAATCTCACCTCGCTATCGGGGAAGAAGAAGAAGAAGCAGGCGAGAACCAGACATAAATGAAGAAGTCAAGTCATACTTACTTTTTAGTAATGGATTTTGCTTCTTGATGAAGTCGGGAAGAAAATTAAAGCTCACGTATATGATCTCTGCGGAGCGAAGGAGAAGAAAATCAACAGAATCTCTCTCTTCCTCTCAGATATCCACTTACTACCTATGGCTTCTTTGCCATTTCCTTATACAGGCCTATTTATAGTACAAAGAGGCGCCTGATAAACCTAGCATGCTTATGCGCATCCAATTACGTAAAACACTTAAAGGTTTGTCAACGAATATAAACATACATAGCATGCTACATAATTTAAACATCCACGACATGCATATGAACGATAAAATAAATAAAACGCTCATCGCGGTGAAACCCGCACTTTCAAGCCTAATCTATTACATAGATTTACAGTACGTAATTAAACTGTAACGGCCTCGCGCACGGGCACGGACCGATTCAACAATACCGCGGTATGGGCACGGATCGAAAAATCTATTCACGCCCAAATATTCGTATCAAAAATGGGGCTAACGGGAACCTAAGACCTGCCTTCAATGTGGCATTCTTTCCCTATTCTAAGCACGTCGTCGGCGGTCGGGAGGCGATTTGCGTCTCTTACGACCTTATACTCATCCCAGCGAGAAGAAATCGGCGGAACCTCAGCGCTAATGCTCGAGGATCTACCCGCAAGGTTATGACACATGTAATCCCTAATCTCTACCTCGCTATCGGGGAAGAAGAAGAAGAAGATCAGAGCGAGAACCGTATAAGACATAAATGAAGAAGTCAAGTCATACTTACTTTTTAGTAATGGATTTTGCTTCTTGATGAAGTCGGGAAGAAAATCAAAGCTCTGTATATGATCTCTCGGAGCGAAGGAGGAGAAGAAAATCAACGATTTCCTTATACGGGCCTGTTATAGTACAAAGAGGCGCCCAACTAAACCGCCGTTTCAACTTCCGCGATCGATGTGTAGTAGGCAGCGCGCGTTCGGCGCCCACCAACCGTCGGCGCGTGTGGCGTGCTCTGGGACGACCGACACGCCCGGTCTGTCGCAGAACATCTCTATCCGGGGCGGACCTCGGCATCAACAGCGGATGCCGCCGTCGAGTCGAACCTCACAGACATCTCTATCCAGGACGGACCTCGGCATCAACCTGACGGATGCCGCCGTCCAGGTCGAACCTCACGGACAACTCTGTCCAGGTTGGACCTCGGCATCCTCCTAACGGACATCTATCCAGGTTGGACCTGACCGACATCTCTGTCCAGGTCGGACCTCGGATTCCGCCTGACTGACATCTCTTTCCAGGTCGGACCTCGATTACGCTCGGCCGACATCTTTGTCGAGTCGAACCTCGGCACCACCTTGAGCGGACACCTCATCCAGCGCGCACGACTCGATCCGTCCTCTACAAACTATCCCAGCCAAGGAAGGCGGATCGCTTTTCGGCTCGGACTGACGAACCAATAAAACCACGATATCGAAAAGATTGAAAACCACGACAACAACCTCGGTAGAGCAACAACCGGCCTCGACAAAATCGCTCACCCCACCTCGGCATAGTTGTTACTCGACTATTTGGGGGCTATGATGGGATATGGCCCAACCGCTCGAGCCTGGCGAGCCCAAGCGTCTTTGGGCACGACCTAATGGGCGCCCACGCGGTTAAGCTAAAGCCCAAGCATCAAACCCTATTCAAGACCAAGTCAAAGGCGGAATTCAGGGATCCGGTTATGGAAGGAGATCGTGATCAGTTATGGAAGGAGATCGTGATCCCACAAATAAAGGGATCCAGTACATCTTTAGAGATCCACAAACATGTATAAATAGAGGTTAAGTCGACGGTAAAAGGGTTAACAACTTATTGAATACTAGAGCTTTTAGATACACTCATTTTAATCCATTATAGTGGAAGTATTGAGGACCATCACCTCCGTTGACGTAGATCTCATTCTTGATCGAACCACGTAAAAACTCTTGTGTTCTTTACTGCTTTTCTTAAATCTCGTATATTATCCAGGGAGTCGAGCGGGACAGAAGGGAGGAGAGGTGGAGCCGAACTCCCCCTCAAAGAGACGATAAACGCCGTTACTGGTCTCCCACCCTCAGAGAGAGATGGCAGCGAGCTTAGGGGTTCGGCCGATGCAGGAGGATCTCTCATTTCTCGGAGAAATCTTGGACACGCCTTGCCCCAGCGATCGGGGCACCCAACATCGCCGCCATCGCCACGATGGTCTTAGGGACCCTTCCGACTTCCTTTTCGCTACACCACCAACATGGCGAATCAAGGAATGGAAGATTTTCATATGTGCAAAATCTTCCCCGAGGTGCTGATCTCCAACACCCGACGTTGGTTCACCTCGCTCCGCCAGAACAGCATACACTAGATTTATCAAAAGTATTAATTTCCATATCTATTGGAATAAATGATTTCAAAATGGGCTGAAGGTGGGCTGCATAAACGAACTAAAACTAGTGATTGACCATAGAAATAATTACAGTTGCCCTTTTATTTTCAAACTCCGGTACATGCCCTCAAAATTGGGCCCAATGAATTTTTTTCTTAAACCAATTATGTTTCTTTTCAGTTCACTCTTAAACCCACAGTTTGGCTCTTATATGTACATTAACAAAAAAATGAAACATAATATGTAAAAATTATTTTTTGTAATACTCACAATCGCTAACAAGGCTCTAAGCATCCCGAGCTGCTTGCGCTAGTGAAGAAGAAGAAGAGGTATGGGCTTACACGAGACTTTATCTTGGATCAAAACAGATTGTTGCTACGGTTGTGCTTCGATGGAAAAGAGATAAGTAACCCCACGAGTTTAAACTTAATTGGTTAAGAGCTAGCAGATCTGTAATAAGGAAAAGAAATAAGTACTCCAAGATAGGTTCCATAATCTCGAGGGCTAGACTTGTGCTCACTAGTCACTCCAAACCACTTTTAAATTAAGCATGGGAGATCGTGTTGCTAGAATGGCAAAGAAATTTTCTATGGTTCATGTTTGGGATGAGTCTTCGTACATTATTGAAGGACTTCTCCATATTTCTTGCTCTTGCACTTAAATAAATCTATCTTATTTCAGAAAAAAGAAATACTCACAATAGCTACAACATGGATGTACACATGCACGACACGAGGCATTTTGACCTAGAGAGAGCGACTGAAATTTGAACTAAATCTTCCAGTGGTGAAATCAAAATCCTCCAATTTGTTACTTTGGCGCGGCCTAGTGTTAATGTAGGTTCTTGTCAGGATTTCTCTGTGGCCAAAAGGTCAAAGGTTCTCACTAACGTCTCTATGTATGAATTTGTCACACCTAATTTTTCAATCATGGTTTACCCGTCATGTGCAGTTTGTAGGTTATTACACATAAACGTGACGTTTATCCAATGCACACCAAATATAGTAGTGGAGGGTTCCACATGAATTCAAAAATAAAATAAAAAAAAATCCTCCAATTTGATCATCACATATAGACAACACAATTTATTATGGATGGTTCGTATATAGAAGTATAAACAAAGCTTATTGATGACAACTAAATTTCTTGTATAACTGCAATCATTAATTAAAATCACAAATTAGCTATATGCACCCCCTTTTATGAATTGGTGAATGTACATGTCCAGTTATATATGTCAATGAACATGACAAGAAAAATAGGTCTATTGAGAGAGAGAGAGAATGAGACTGGTTGGTGGCTGCTAAATTTATATATCAGACAATAGGCAGTAACAGAGAATAACCAATAGGATATCCATTCCCCATTACATCATGATATAATCTAATTCTACAGCATCAACTCGTTACTAGCAGGAATACCAGTCAAAGGTACAACCAATCGAAGCAGGCATCAAGAAAACAGCCACTAAAAATGCAACATTCCCCTAAACCACTTATGCCTCTGCACGAATCTTAACCATAGCTTCATTAAACTCATCAATGGCGGCGCTCAAAGCCTAGCCTTACCCTTAACATCACAAATTCATAATTGAATCTCAACACAGTGAACTTTCTCAATCGGCATCTCAGCCAATTCGAAGGTGAGCAATCCGGAAGCCGCCTCATAATCAAACTCAACAGACGCTGATCCGACCGTGCACTTCTCAGGCTTCGCCGACGAGTAGGCGCCGAAGCAGCCGCACCCCTTCACCTCCAAGGAGACGGCAGCCGCCTCGTATTTCAGCCCCTCCAACGCTCCCCCGCCGTTGAACATGTCGATGAGGCCCAACGGCGCGAAAGCGGCCGAGTTGAGCTTCTTGACCGGCGTGACCGTGAAGACCTCGTGGTCGAGCACCTTGAGGGACACCGGCATGGCCACGTTGTACTGCAGCGTGACGAGCGCGCCGCTCCGCTGGGCGTAGACGGCGACGTTGCCGTCCCAATCGGCGGCGTCAACGGCCGCCTCCGCTATGAGGTGGACGTCGCGGCCCCTGACGTACCCTGTTATTGCGTCAGAGTTTGTTTTGTGGAAGGTGTTCTTCCTCTCCTCGCTGTTCCACGCCGCGCCTTGGCAGTTGTACACTCCCACCACTCCACTATACTTGTTCATGTTCCATATCTTCAACAAGCTGCATCCAAATCCAACAACAATTAGCCGGCGTTTGGTATTCAGGATTCATAATATACATAATCGAGTATTCTTATCTGTTAAGGATTTTTACAATCTTAACCCATTCAATAGGATATGAATCAAGCAAGATATCTTAAATTGTAGAAACAATAAAAAAATTTAGGATATCCGAAGTTTCTAATTTGTCTTAGTAAATAGTAGATCAATCTAAACTAATTTCAATCTATATCTCGGTTAATCCTGAATTGAACATTCGACTGTTCAAATTCTATGTCAATGATGTGAAAATGGGATTGATTTGAAGTTTGACTGGCCTAACTTCGCGCGCCACGGACAGGATCAATAATATACAGATTAAACAAGTTATCTTAATTATATTATAAATAATCAAAACTTTAGGATATTAAATTTTTAATCCATATTAGCAAACATTAGATCAGCCTACACATTTTTCTTTGATTTTGAAGTGCTGACTGACCTAATGCCGTCCCGGGCGGGGTCGGAGAAGAGGCAGTCTTTGGTGGGGCGGCCGGGGAGGCGGGCGCGGAGGATGGAGCCGTCGGGTAAAACGAGCTTCCTTAGAAGATCAAAGTTGTGCTTCCCAGGGGCATCACTGTTACAATTTGGAAGCACGTTTAGCAATTGGTAGAAATAAAAGGTTGTGATTAGTATGCAAGAATCGATTGATTAATTAATTACCTGACATAGATAGGTCCGCCGCTTATAGCTCTGGCGGAGCCGTGGTACTCCGCGGCGGGGTGGAGCGAATGGAACATGTCCCAATCTGTCAGCATCAGTTCCCCGAGGAAGACGCTGTTGTAGGCCACGGCGGCGATGTGGATGGTGTGCGACACCGGATCTCGCGGGTAGAAATCGTCCGACGCTCTCACTATAGCAGTCTGTTTTGAACTGCAATTCCATCAAATCATCAGCTCATATCCAAAATTACATATATCGCATAATAATGAGAAAAAAAAATACCAGTAAAGCGATTCGAGGTTGTGGCTCATGCAGGCAATGCATCCATTATCCGGAAAATTGCGGGCGACGGAGGCGTCAAGCGCTTGATGATACTGCTTCGTGATCTCAACGCGGCCGCCGAGGCCGGCGCCGAGCGTCTCCAGAATACATTGCGCGTCAACTTTGACGCCGTCAATCCCCGCAGCGCTCAAGTAGCTATGGAGCTCATTGTAAAACCTATACACATTCTTTGGATTGACCAGTCCTAGACCTTCAATCGCGATGGCATCAGTTTTCCAGCCAGGCTCGTTCTCCATCACCCCCTTGCACAGCTTCGGGTACTGCATCGCCGGATCGTAGTGCTCCATCTCCTTCACCCCCGGCCGCACGCCGCCCCAGTACCCGGTGATGGCGTGCCACACGTACACGTATTTCAGCTCGTGCTTCTCCTTCGCGATCTTCACGATGCTCCTGATCCCCGCCGCCGGATCCTGTTTTTGGAATTTGGCGTTCTCCTTGATTCCGGTGAGCCGGTGCAGCTTCGGCGCGCCGAGCTCTGTTTCCTTCTCCTTATCCTTATCCGGCTCGGTCGACTGCCAGCCGTCGTCGATGATGACGAATTTCGGGGGCGCGCCGCCGGCCTTGAGGCTCTCGAGGCCGGCTTCCACCCCTTCCTGAGTCACCTCCTGGTAGAAGGCGTCCCACGTGCACCACCCGAAGCAGTCGACGATGCCGGGGAGATTCTTCTCGCTCCGGAGCTTGAACGTCTCGAGCTGGAGCTTCACCGCGTTCAGAGCCTCCTGTATCGTGGAGAAGGGGTCGGTGCCGGAGCCGATGTAGACTGAGTGGGAGAAGAAGGAGGAGACGGCGTCAGCGTCGCCGCTCTCGACGCAAAGCTCGAGGTCATCGTTGGCGCCGCCCTGGAGGCAGGCCTTGAAGGGACCCTCGATGAGGGGGAAGAAGGCGGTGTAGACGACCTTGTTGCCGTCGGCGCCGTCGAGGTCGGACTCGAGGTGGGAGCCGGCGTCAGTGGACTCGACGAGGAGGAACTGCGTCTCGAGGGGGATATCGCGGCCGCGGTCGCCCATCCGCTGGGCCATCCACCACAGCTTGAAGCGGAAGCAGGCCAGGAAGCGCACGTCGCGGATCGTGCCCAGGGAGATGACGTGGCGGCTGCTGGCCTGGTCGAACACCGCGCCCAGGAACACGCCCCCCGCCGCCGCGGTGGAGGTGGCCACCACATTCTCCGGCACGTCGGTCAGGATGGTCCGCTCCTTCACCACCAGCTTCCTCTCCGCGATCCGAACCGCCGGCGTGATCGTCATGGCTTTGACTTTGACTGTTACCTCACCACCCTGAAATCAAATCAAATCGCCACAAAATATTCATTAAACTTACTCAAAAAACTAAAATATATACAAAAAATGAACAGAAACATACATACCCTCAAACTAAACTAGAACGCCAAATAAAAATGAAAAACTCCTTTCGTGAAGAAGAGCAAGGAGAAAGGAATGCAGAAGAAGAGCTGAGAAAGAGGAGTATTTATAGTGAAGGGAAGTAGGGAGTGTGAAGCGGATGATGATTATTCTGGTATGGAATGCACCCCCCCCCCCCCCCCAAACAACAACAAAAAAATCGCAACTTTTTTTATTTTTTATTTTCTTTTTCTTAGGTTTGGTGGAAGAGTTAAATCGAACGGTAGAAATGAGGATTCATCATCGATTTGGCCGATTGCCACGTCAGATCCACGCACATGACACAATTTTCGCCTACCTAACAATTTTTTACCACCTTATTCAAATTAGTGTATTAATTTATTTTAATTTCTTGATCCTTGTAATTTTGTTTGGACATCTCATGGATTACAATCTACAACTTAGTGATATGAAAAAGTTTTGATGATATTACGATCGATCTTAATTTAGTAAAGAAATAAATGCGAGAACACCAAATATTTCGTGGTTCGATCGTGAATAAGATCTCGCCCCGCAGGAGAGAGAGAGTATGTGTATTGAGGTGTAGGCGATTACAAAGAGGTGAATGAATCTATGTAAATCTAATCTAGCTTCTATTTATACACAATGTATTGACTAGATCTCGAATCAAAGTCTTCTCTAACTAGGATTCGAGATCCTATCCTCTTGAATTAGGATTCTTTTAGATATGGTGAGCTTCTGCGTTCCCGACTTTAGGGTCTTCATGGGCGAACTTGTCGGCCGAGCTTGATGTCGGGTTTACTTGTATTGGGCACGATGCTTGGGCACAGTAGTTGGGCCGTATCTATCCTGACCCACCCAAAAAAGCCTTGACGAGGTCATCTTTGGATTGGGGTTGTTGTGACGAGCGGGGTTTGGACGATCTTACATGCTTTTCATTGTTTGACTCGATGCTTGTCGTCGTATATCGTATCACGATGCTCATCGCAGGCGTCTGCCGAGTCTTTGTTGTTTGTATCTCGGCGGTGTCACGGCTTCTTGCCGAGGCGTCATGCCGAGTCTTGGTAGCCGCTAACGAGGCGTTATGTCGAGGTCTTATGACCGGCTTCACCTAGCAGGCGTTAAGCGAGGTCTCTGGACCGGCTTCACCCGACGAGGCGTTATGCGAGGTCTCGATCGGGCTTCACCGACGAGGCGTTATGCCGAGGTCTTGGCGCTTCACGACGAGGCGTTATGCCGAGGTCTTGACCGCTTCACCGACGAGGCGTTATGCGAGGTCTTGGCACCGCTTCACGGCGTTATGCGGAGGTCTTGGCCGCTTCGCGACGAGGCGTTACGCGAGGTCTTGGCCAGCTTCGCTGTCGGGCGTTAAGCCGAGGTCTTCTTGCTTCACGCGGGCGTTATGCGAGGCGAGAAACAGGATTTTGCCGTTCTTTGAGTCTTGGGCCGGGATCGCATTTAATGCGCATTAAATTGGCGCGGTTGGATTCGATAAAGTACATATTAGGGAATGTCTTCCTTGATCATAATATCTCTTATCACTTGCCTTCTACATTTCTGAATTTCAAAAACTCTGCGCCTGCAGAAACAACTATTACTGCGCCGTTGTGACTTGAAGCTCCTTGTCTTCTTCATCGATAAACAAAAGTAAGTAATGGCTACTTCTTCTCATAACGAGTCGCTTGAAATCGAATCGTGTCTGTTTCCCGTCTAATTAGTTAGCGTCTTTGCTGTTTTTACCCGTGTCCATATGCCTCTCTCTGTGTAGTCTGCGATTCCCTCGGTGGGGATTGCGGCAAAGTGTCTTCTTTTTCTTGATCTAGGTATTTCGATATTAGGGATATATGTTTTCAATATAGTATTCCTCTAGTATTGAGTTGGTTGCCCTCGTCAGGAGGATAGGGCTTGTGCCCTCCGGATGGTTTTATTACCGATGTCTGAGGGCGGCCTCAAGGCTGGTCTTCGTCTTCCTTTCCCTTACGTATCGTTGAGTTCAAGAGATGTTTGGCCTATCTCTTGCCCAACTCGCCGAACTCATTCCGGCATATGAGCGCCCTAGGTGTACATGCTATAGGCATAATTTTCCTTTGACCTTGGGGCTTGTCCTTGCTTTTGCAGGCGAAGGGCGGCTCGGGGTGGTATTATCTATCACCCGTAGGAAATTCAAAGCCAAGATTAAGTCGAAGATCTCAATGGCGGAAGAAGTTCTTCTTACATCGGTTTGAGGACATATAGAGTTCCATGGCGATCGATAAGATCGCCGATGTGTTCGTTGACAAGGACTTGGTGACTGGAGGAGGCATTTGGACAAAATTGGCCTTGTTGGCGAGGTCTTCTCGAGGCCGAGCTTGCGGGGCGGGGCTTAGCCTTATGATCCTACCTCAGGGGTGGAGTCGGTGAAGGGTGAGGCCCTCTTCTTTTCTTTATTGCATGATTATACGTGTTGATCTTGACCTATGTATTTCTTGGTAGTGAACTGCTTGAAGGAAAGAAAGAAGAAAGGAAGGAGCCGATCTCGTGGCGAACCGATCTACGTGGTTGAGCCGAGGTCTCGACCTTGAAGGATTTCGAGGACATGCCGAAATGGTGTGGGGCCTTGAGATCCCCCGCCGCAGCCACTCAAGCGCTTGAAGGCGGAAGGATGTAATTCTGAGTCCTCGGTTCTTTGCCGGTGAGTCTTGAGATCATCGGTTCAAGTCGGTGCCTCGTCTCTTTCCGAGGTTTTGTACTGTCTTTATACTTTGTGTAGTAGTATAAAAAATGTGTTCTTGACTGATGTGTATATTGTGTGGGGGTCGAGGGGCGTGGCGGCGAGGTGTCCAAAGTATCCGATCTTATATCGGATTACTTGAAGGCGCCGTTCGCGGTTTGTGAGGGTGGCCGGTATGCTCGGGAGGTGGAGGCGGAGAATACCCTCCTCGCTCAAGAAGTATCCGAGGCCGAGGCTAAGATCCGGGACCTCGTCAAACAAAAAGCGGCGGATGCTACGGCCATTGAGGCGGCGGCGGCAAGGGCCAGGTCGGCGGAGGCAGCTGTGGCGGAGGAGGCGGCAAGGGCCGAGGCGGCGAAGTCTGAGGTTGCCTTGATGAAGGCTGAGGTGGAACAGGTTCGCCGTCGGGAGGCGGACATGGCGAGCTCGCAGGGAGAGACGCTTCGTGCATTTGCGGAGAGGCTGTTCATGTCGGCGAGCTTCTCCGGGATGGTCTCGGACGCGGCCGAAGTGCTTAATAAGTCGCCGTCTCGGATGCGATCGAAGATGTCGCGAGGACTACCCGGACTGGACAAAGCCAGTATGGAGTGCGAGGAGACCGAGGACAATGTCTGAGGCAGGCTGTTTGATGTGATCGTCCGCGGCTGAAGGAGCTTCCGTCTTTGAGAACCTCGCCTCCTCCTCCGGTTCTTACGTCCATGAGTCCGTTCGCGCTTTGTCCGTGGATCGGGATCACGACGAGCTTTACTATCCGATTATGCAAAGGGTCGGGGGTGCGGTGATGCTTCAAAGGCGTCGAGACTCGGTGGTTCGAAGAGGCGGTGTCGGGCCGAGCCAGGCGGAAGAGGCTGCGGCTATCGAGGGTCGGAGGCGGCGAATGTGGGCGTGGCGAAGCTTCCGGAGGGTCGATTGATCCCCCATCTTTTTACCCTTTTTTTTTTGAATGTAAATGTACATTGATTTTTGCTAAGGGCATGTTAATAAAATAACAAGTTTATGTTAAGAAACTTATCTTTTTATTCGATTGTCTCTGAAATGCTTGATGCTTCTCCTTGGTTGAACCGAATCGAAGACCTATCGCGGGCTCTTGAGTTGAAAGAGGTCGAACTCCTCCATATAAAGGCGGCTTGGCCACGTCTGGGAGTCGATGTCGAGCATAGGGCCGCTCGGGAGGCGTGGCGAGCTCGGGCTCGCCTTTTGGAAGTGGAGGAGGCGTTCGAGGTCGCCGAGGAGAAGGCAGGTGATAGCGAGGAGCATGCAGTACGAGGAGGTTATCCACCGAAATGGTGGGATGGCGATCCGGAGGTTGAAGCGAGGTTGTCGAGGCTGCTGCCCGTTGTTCGAGAATGCAGTAGCGAATATGGTCGGACCTCCGGCAATTCACGGGCGATCGCTGAATTGAAAAGGCTCGGGAGCATATACAAGGCGTCATCGCTCGACAACCCATACTCGGCGAAATACTTGACGGGATGCGAGGCCTCTTCTTCTGCGGAGCTTCTCGATCTAGAATAAATGAACCTAATTATGACGATCCGGAGTGGCGGCGCTCGAGAGGCGTGCTATTGCCCTTGAGCGTCGTGGACCCTCCATGCGTCGAGGCCGGGCGTCATCAAGTGGTCGAGGCCGAGCCCGCAGAGCTGCATCGTCAGTGACCGAGGTCGTGGCGGGCCGTAATATAGACCGAGGGCGAGGTGAGGTAGGATTAGCATAGATGATTTCTTTGAATTTCGATTTTCTAGGGATTGGCTCGACTTTTCCCGATCCGCTCCGTCCTCGTAAAATGTAACTGTACACCTTTTATTTAATAAGAATGGTTTCTTGTTGACTTTGTATTTGAACAAGAGTAATATCTGAAAGTAGTTAGTCTCGTAGAAATTCCGCTTCGAAAGAAATCGTTCTCGTCTGAAGGTAGGGTTCTGTTTTTTGCCGAGGTCGTCGGGAGGGTGGTCCCCGTCTACATAGAGAACACTTGAAATAAACTAAGGTAGTCGATCTCGTATGTAGGAATGGTTCATTTTTGCCGAGGTCATCGGGAGGGTGGTCCCTTCGTCTACATAGAGAGCAGCTTGAAATAAGCGAAGGTAGTCGATCTCGTATGTAGGAATGGTTCTGTTTTTGCCGAGGTCATCGGGAGGGTGGTCCCTTCATCTACATAGAGCGGCTTGAAATAAGCGAAGGTAGTCTCGATCTCGTATGTAGGCATGCGTTTAGATTTACATTCGTATGAAGCGATGTAATCGACCTCCGTCGAGGAATTTGTCCTCCGTAGAGGAAAATAATGTGAAGATTAATTATACATTAGTGACAAGTAGAACTAAGTAAAAATAAATATTTTATTGATAAAGATGGCGCGACCACCAAATAAGGCGAGACTCTAAGCAGGACTTTAAAAATATGACCGAACAAGACCCGACCCTTGACACTTATGCATAATATTTCTTGGATGGATGATGTGCCATGCGTTGGGTAATTGCTCACGGACAATTGAAGCGAGCTTATAGGCCCTTTGCTGGGGACTTTGTCGACGGTAAGGTCCTTCCATGTGGCTTCCGACTTGCCGGCTGCGGCTTTGCTGACTTCATTATGTCGAGATCGAGGTCGCCCACTTGGAATTGTCGGGTTTTAACGCTTGGTTGTAATACCGAGCTACTTTGCTTGTACCGAGCTTCCTTGATGTGGCGAGGTCTCTCTTTTCTTCAGTAGGTCTAGATCAGCTCGTAGATTTTCCCCATTTGCTTCGACGAGAGAAGTCGATAGTGCGAGGACTCGGTACTCCGATCTCTGCGGGGATCAACTGCTTGGTTCCATACACCAAGCTGTATGGTGTTTCTCCGATTCGAGGTCCGAGGGTGTTGTTTGATGCGACCATAAGACTGTGGTAGATTTTCCACCCGAGGCCTTTAGCTCGGTCGAGGCGAGTTTTAGACCCTTCGATGGTCTGTTGGTAACCCGGTCGACCATTTGCGAGGATGGGCCCAGGGTGAACTTTGTTGGATCAAGCTCTTGACACCAATCTTTGAATGTCTTATCCGTGAATTGTGTTCCGTTATCCGAAAGGAGGATATGGGGGATGCCGAGCGACACACTATGTTCTTCCATACGAAGTTGAGGCGTTCTTGCTTGTGATTTTCGCGAGGCTCGGCTTCACCCACTTCGTGAAGTAGTCGATCGCAACAATTAAAAATTGGGCTGTCACGGTGCTTTACAAAGGGGCCCACAATGTCGATCCCCATTGCATAAGCGGCGAGGGCTGCATGCGGAGGTGAGGTCGGTGCGTGGTAGCCTTAGTGCGTTCCATGGATTTGACACTTGGACACTTTTACGAGGTCCGTTGAGTCTTGGAACATTGTTGTGATAGTATCCCATCGCATGACTTTCTTTGACAAGGCTCGATGGGTCCGATGTGGCTTCCGCACGAACAACCGTGTATTTCTCGTGAAACGTAATTAGCTCGGTTCGCCCTTCTCGGGTACTCTCGAAAGCACCTTAAGAGGTTGGAGATATGACTTTACGTATAGGACTCTGCTTCGATTGTATATCGAGAGATTTGTTAGGGATCCTCCTAGCCTCCAACTTGTGGACTTGAGGCGATTCTGTTGGTTGTATCTTGTATTTTTGAAGCGGTTTGGTTGAGCTTGTATACAATGTTTCTGATGTTACCACTATTACAATCTCTATCGGTTTGAATACTTGATTGCATATATCTGTGTCCCTTATCTCATATATAAGTTAGATCATACGATGTGTAGAAGATCACGAGTGCGTATGATTGGTCGAGCTTAATGAGATATAAAAGTTTCTGGTGAGGGCGACTTAAGGGCGAGTTGTCGGTTTAGGCTGCGGTATAGATAAGTGACTTGACTTAGTTGCTTGTCATCTTTGATGCGTCTCGACGTATTGAAGGATCACGGTGAGATGAGTTCTTCTTTCGACCGTCGTGAAGAACCAAGATCTCGGTGACTTACGATAATCTAAACCTCGATAAGGTATTAGGTGAGTATGAGTTCTTGACCATCACTTTGACTTGTTATGAGTGAGGGTTATATGTTCTAACCAAGATTCTCCGCATCTTGGGTGGTGGCGATCTTGTATGTCACGCTAGTTATCATGTCGAAAACCGTATCCGTTTAGGATGATGGCGTCCCTTAAGGAGCTCAAAGGTTTATTGTACTAAACCCTGCGGGTTGAGTTAGCTCAAGTACAATAATAAGGTTGAGTGGTACTACTTAAGGAAATAAGGATATTGTCGTTTAAGCGATCGATTGCTAGAAATGATTAATGGACGTTCGATATCTTAAATACGAGGATTCGTAATGTCTAAGTGCAAGCCGACTCAACCGGTAATAAAGGGTAAGTCGACATTCTTTCTCTAGTGGCATGATCGAATGTTTATAAATTAATTTATGTTCGAAATTTGAACATAAGATAATTAATTTATTTGAGGCCATCTTTATTCCTTGCATTTGATCCTGAAATTTGGCCCGTCAGACCATAGCGAAGAAAATCGGCGCCTATTTTGCTCCCAATGGTAAGATTTTATTCTCTTTATCCTACAAGGATATAATTATATTTATGGAATATGCATAGATCCTTTCCATATAAGATTATGGTAATAATCTTGAGAGTATGGAAATAATCCAAGAGTATGGAAATAATCTAGAGTATGGAAATAATCCTAAGTGTATGGTAATATTCCATATAGGATTATGGTAATATTCCATATAGGATTATGGTAACATTCCATATAGGATTAAGGTAGTGCATTATAAATATAAGGTATGAGATAATGTACAGTACACACTCACAAATTAGAAGCAAGATTTTCGGTCATCTCACGATTTTGAGAGAAAATTTCGTGAGTTTTGAGAGAGCATTGGGTGATTTTCGAAGCATTCTCCATAGATCGTCCTCACTCGGCGTTGGAGATTGGGCAATCGGGATCTGATCCGGAAGGTCAAGCACGAGTCTCGATCCGTTCGATCCGTTCATCCGTTCGATCCACCTCGGCGGATCGAAGGTAAACACGTGAAAACCCCAGCGTGTTGCGATTTAATTATATAGGCGCATGCTGGGTTTATAATCAATGTATGGTGAATTAAACACCCAAGATGGATCCTCGGGCGAGGGTAACATACGTTTTCCTTGATTGGTATCGAGCACGGGATCGAGAATCTTGGCTCTGTTGGATTAATTCACGTTTGATTATTACGTGCGTTTTTATAATTGTGATTTGTCGTTCATCGTGGCTCGTTTGTTTTTGGTTTTGTTTTACACCACGAGAAAATCCGTGGTTAGATTAGATTTTTTATGTAAATCTTGTGCGTAAAGAAGAACGAAGAGCGAGCGAA
This sequence comes from Salvia rosmarinus, assembly GCA_036937905.1. Classification (NCBI taxonomy): domain Eukaryota; kingdom Viridiplantae; phylum Streptophyta; class Magnoliopsida; order Lamiales; family Lamiaceae; genus Salvia; species Salvia rosmarinus. The sequence goes on from CM072821.1 coordinate 27,907,033, forward strand.
GCGAAGAGCAAACGACGGAAAAACAGTAACTCATTGCATACGGGTGGTTTCGCGGCGAGTCAGCGCGATCGCTAGAAGCGATCGCGAGGGCTGCGGGCGGCGGGCGCGTTCTCGCGCGAGATCCTGGCGCTTAGCGAGCGAGCTCGTGGTCGCGAGATTACCCGCGAGCTGCGCGGCGGCGGCGAGCTAGCGGCGGACGGCGCGTTCGCGGAAACCCGGCGCAGCGGCGGACTCATGATCGCAAGGTTTGGCGGCGGCAGCGGCGTCTCGGCGGGCGTTCGGCGCAGGGGCGTGGCGTGCACGCGTGCTTTCGGGTCGCGTGATCGGCGTGGCGACAGCGAGCGAGCCAGCGGAGGAGGCGGCGCAAAGGCGAGCGCGGTGGGCCTAGCCCTGGCGGCCCAAAGCCTCTTATGGGCGACCCCGGCGGACCCGTTTTCGGTATTTCGGTCCGTGCCCGTGCCGCGAGGCCCGTTGTTGAATCCGGTCCGTGCCCGCGCACGCGAGGCCCGTTGCCAAGTTTATTTACGTAGCTTTGTAAATCTATGTAATAGATTAGATTTAATTGTGCGGGTTTCACGATTGAGCGCGATGAGCGTTTTATTTTATTTTTATCGTTCATATGCATGTCGTGGATGTTTAAATAATGCGGTAGCATGCTATGTATGTTTAAATTACGTTGACAAACCTTTAAGTGTTTTACGTAATTGGATGCGCATAGTAAGCATGCTAGGTTTATCGCGTTTATCAAGCATATTTTAGAATTACTGAGCATGTTTTACATGTTGAGTTCTATAGAAAAGCATGCTAGGATTACGTGATGCGCATGGACAAACCTTTTGAATAAAAGACTAAGCAAGCAACCCGACATATTAATTTTTCAAATTAAAATGTCGAGACCTCACTTTTGATCTCTAAACAAAGTGAAAGCACCGCTTTGTGAGTGGCGATCACAGCGTGGCTTGCTTGCCTTGTTTATCATAAGTTTGTTAGATGAGATTTCTAAATAAAACATTTTAAATCTATTGAGAAGTGGGAGTTTCATGTGTGGCGTCACGCGCGTGGCTTGCATGTGCGATTTTCATAAGTTCTCTAGAGATAGATATAAAATGAGATAACAAAAGAATTTGAATTGGGCGGTATGGTCCGAGTGAGTATACCAATTCTAAGAATTCATCTTCTTTGTTAAAATTGTGGTCATTGCTTAGACATCACCTCAAGTACAACTTCCATGAAGTCCTTCTTGTGATAGTGATGTGGTGCAAGTAAGGTCGATCATTAATTTCATTTGTCATAAGGATAAGTTGACATGGATTGAAATTAAGCGACTAAAAGGTATATTTTAGTGCAGTCGGGGGTTCATGTGTAAGCGTCCACACGCGTGGCTTGCATGTGGAATTCCTTGGGCGATTGGAGGTTTCAATTAATATTGTTTTATCAAAAGGTTACAATATTATTATTCACGAATTATTTGCGATTGTATGCTTATGTGTTTTACATTATCGTTTGAGATATGTCTCTTACCGATTATCAATATGCTCGCACAAAATCCGTTATCGGTCCAAATTTTATCGAGTGGAAGCGAAACATGGAATATGTTCTTATCATTTGAAGAACACATGTTTGTTCTCACTACTCCTAAACCCGATGCCCTTATCGACGATCGACTAATGAGCGACGAGAGTCAAGCGGACTTTGGAATAAGTCAAACAATATGGCTAAATGCTACATGATGACTTCACGATGTCCAAAGGCTTGCATTGCGACATCGATCGATGGCGAGCGCGACGATATTTGGTCGAGTCTCGAGGTAAGCTTAGGCGGTCGGATCGGACGATCGCTTCCACACAATGAGAGAAATCTTGGCGTGTAAGATGGAAGAAGGAAGTTCGATCCATGAACATGTCTCCACATGACTCATCTCATGGATAGTCTTGATCGGTTGGGAGGAGGTATTGACGGTGGCCAAGGTCGATATCATCCTCAATACCTTGCCAAGTCTTTTGAGAACTTTCGCGTGAATGCGATCATGAGCAAGACCGAGTTTACACTTAGTCGGTTGCTCAATGATCTCGTTCTTTGCGGAAGGAGTTATGGGAAAAGGGACACATGCTCTTGCTAGCACATCTAAGGGCCCAAAATTTTCGTTGCAAAATGGAAAAGAAAAAGGGGTGCCAAAGGTGGTAAAGGCGAGGAAATAGTGGGAGTAATGGGAGCAAGAACATGGTTGCCACCGGAGCTTGAAGAAGCAAAGGAGAAGGGCAAGTGCTTCAAGTGCGGCAAGGCAGGGCATTGGAAGGCCAAGTGCCCTATGCTCGAGGCTCAAGGTATGCCATTTGCTTTAATGTGAAACATGTTTAGCGACTTGTTCTACCCATTCTTGGGTAGTAGATCTGGTATGGCGATCATGTTTGTTACACCTTGCGAGGGTTCTGCGGACAAAGGAGCTGTTTGATGGCGAGATAACGATCTCCATGGGCAGGCGAAAGTCGAAGTGTTGCGGTTGGAGATGTTTCTTTATGTTTTGGGACAACAGTTTTAGTTTTGAAGAGCGTTTTATATGTGCGGATTTTCGGCGGAATCTTGTTCTGTTTGAAATTATTTACTCATGGATATTACATTATTTTTGATAGTGGTGTTTCTATCATAAGAAATAGCGAAGTTATACGTGTTGGCACCTTATATAATTAAGCTTTATACTATTTACGCAAAACATAACACCTATAACTATGTTGCATCTTCATCAAACCCCAAAAAAGAAAGTTTTCTTGAAGATGACTCTACTTTTCTCGGCATCTTAGATTAGGTCACATCAATCTAAATAGGATCAAAGGCGGCTAAGAATGGGCGTTGGGTAATCTCACGGTTACTCGGTTCCGGTCTGCGAATCTGTATAGAAGGTAAGATGTCGACCCGGACCCTTCAAAGCGAAGGGTTATAGAGCCCGAAATGTTGGAGTTAGTCCATTCGACTGTGTGGACCGATGTCCACACAAGCTCGTGGAGAAGTGCAGTATTTTGTCACTTTCATTGGCGATTACTCGAGGTGCGGATACATATACCGCTTCACCATAAGTGCGAATGCTTTGAGAAATTCAAAGAGTTTAAGGCGGAAGTGGAGGCGAAGCTAGGTAAGAGTATCAAGTCGCTGCGATCGATCGCGGTGGCGAATACCTCGATAACGAAGTTTATGGACTATCTAGTGAAGTGTGGGATTACATCGGTAAGACTTCACCGGACACGCCCTGACAAAATGGTGTGTCGGGCGAAGAAATAGGACTCTTTTGGAAATGGTTAGATCAATGATGAGTTATGCTACATTGCCTATTTAGTTTCGGGGTATGCCTTAGAGGGCGGCATACTTGCTAAATCTAGTACCGTCCAAGTCGATCGAAAAGACCCTTTCGAGTTGTGGTTTGGTATGCAAGCCCGGTTTAAGCCACATAAGGATATGGGCGATCAACACGTGCGTCTTTGAACAAGAAGGCGACAAGTTGGAGGCTAGATCGGCCAAGGCTGTTTATTGGCTATCCTAGAGGGCGAAGGTGGTTTATTCTATAGTCCTAAGGATCGGAAGGTCATTATTAGCACTAATGCCCGATTCTTAGAAGAGGATTATATAAAAATCATAAGTCCAAAGTTGAAATCATTCTTCAAGAATTAGAAGATGATCGTATTCCACCACCGATTAGGCGAAAGGTGCGAGATGTCGAGTCTAGTGGGAGGGATCGACACGGATACTTCAAGAAATTGAAGTGGGTCGAGTTCCTTTGGAGATACCGACCGCACAAGTGGTACCTACACACGCAAGTTGTGCGAGTTAGAGAACCACAAGTATCTGCACCCACCGTTGCCATTGTGCTGTAGAACCTCGTCGTAGTGGGAGGTTGTTCGTCGACCCGAGCGATTTATGTTCGTGGGTGAATCTTGGATTTAGTCCCGGCAGACGAACATGCGATAATCGACCCATGGACATACAAGGAGGCGATCTGAGATATTGATGCAAGATCATGGCACACCGCTATGGACTTAGAAATGGAGTCCATAACGGCTATGGATGTATATGAAAGACACTTCTACCGGATGGCGAGGAAGCCATAGGTAGTAAGTGGATATCAAGAGGAAGAGAGATTAGATGGAGAGGTTTCGACTTTTAAAGCCGGGCTTGTGGCGAAAGGGTACACTCGGTTGAGGGCATCGATTTCGATGAGACCTTTTAGCACTGTAGCAATGCTCAAGTCCATCGTAATTCTTCTAGCCATAGCAGCCCACTTGAACCTAGAGGTTTGGCAAATGGATGTTAAAACCGCTTTTCTAAGCGGTTACCTTGAGGAAGGTAGAGACATCTATATGCGACAACACGAAGGTTATGTGGTAAAGGGTGAAGAGCATCTAGTATGGAAGCTTAAGAAGTCCATTTATGGACTTAGCGAACCTCGATCATGGAACTTACGCTTTGACGAGGTGGTAAAATCCTATGGATTTACCAGTTGCCTAGCGAGTTGTGTGTATCGGTTAGATGTCAACAGTGATGTGGTATTTCTTGCACTTTATGTAGATGACATCCTTCTAGTTGGCAACAACGTGAAGGCATTATCGGGCGTAAAGAGTTGGCTATCCGATCGGTTTCAAATGAAAGACTTAGGAGCAGCGTACATTCTTGGGATCAAGGTTTACCGAGATCGCAAGAAGAAAATGTTGAGCTTATCTCGGGCGTCTTACATTGATCTTGTGATTACTCGTTTTAGTATCGCGAGACCGCGAGAAAGGATTGCTACCTTTCGGACATGGCGTTCCTTTATCTAAAGCAGATCACCTATATTTACCAAAGGAGATAGAGGAAATGAGACAAGTTCCTTACGCTTCGCCGTAGGAAGTCTCATGTACGCAATGCTATGCACGAGGCCCGATATCGCTATGCGGTAGGCATAGTAGCTGATGTCGATCTAACCACGGACAAGCTCATTGAATTGCGAAGAAAGCATATACTCAGTACACGAAAGGACTCGAGATTATAGGCTGTTTACCATGCGAGATAGTCTAATGCCTTTGGGTTATCTGAGACTCGGTTCCAAGTGACCGTGATGAGAAAAAGTCGACCTCGGGCTATGTGTTTACCTTGGGAGGTGGAGCCGTATCTGGCGGAGTCTGGCGGCGATGCATTGCGGACTCTACCATGGAAGCCGAATATGTAGCCGCCGGAGGCTTCTAAGGAGGCTGTATGGTTGAGAACTACCTCATGGATCTAGATGTGGTACTGGTTTGCCCAGAGTATCATAGTTTCTTGTGATAACTTCGGTGCGATGGCAAACTCGAAGGAACCACGGACCCACAAGGCGACCAAACACATAGAGAAAGTACCATGTCATACGAAATCGTTAGGCGGTGGCGTCTTGATTGAAAAGATTGATCGACGGAAAATCTAGCGGATCCATTCACGAAGAGCACTGCGCAAAAGTCTACGATGGTCACGTTAGAGGACTTGGATTGCGCTTGATGGCACCCACTTAGAAAGGAAACTTTTGTATAAGTGGGAGAAGCAAAGTGATGGTTGTTTGTAATAGCTAGTAGAAAGACACATTGTATACTAAAAGTTTGCTTTAGTATAAGTGGGAGATTGTTGGATTTGTATCTTGAAAGCGGTTTGGTTGAGCTTGTATACAATGTTTCACATTACCACTATTACAATCTCTATCGATTTGAATACTTGATTGCATATATCGTGTCCCTTATCTCATATATAAGTTAGATCATACGGTGTGTGAAGATCACGAAGTGCGTATGATTGGTCGAAACTTAATGAGATATAAAAGTTTCACTGTTGAGGCGACTTAAGGACGAGTTGTCGGTTTAGGCTGCGGTATAGATAAGAAGTGACTTGACTTAGTTGCTTGTCTATCTTTGATGCGTCTCGGCGTATTGAAGGATCACGGTGAGATGAGTTCTTCTTTCGGCCGTCGTGAAGAACCAAGATCTCGGTGACTTCACGATAATCTAAACCTCGATAAGGTATTAGGTGAGTATGAGTTCTTGACCATCACTTTGACTTGTTATGAGTGAGGTTATATGTTCTAACCAATTCTCCGCGTCTTGGGTGGTGGCGATCTTGTATGTCACGCTAGTTATCATGTCGAGTAACCGTATCCGTTTAGGATGATGGCGCCCCTTAAGGAGCTCAAAGGTTTATTGTACTAAACCCTGCGAGTTGAGTTAGCTCAAGTACAATAATAAGGTTGAGTGGTACTACTTAAGAAATAAGGATATTGTCGTTTAGCGATCAGTTGCTAGAAATGATTAATGGACGTTCGATATCTTAAATACGAGGATTCGTAATGTCTAAGTGCAAGCCCGACTCAACCGGTAATAAAGGGTAAGTCGACATTCTTTCTCTAGTGGCATGATCGAATGTTTATAAATTAATTTATGTTCGGGTGAACATAAGATAATTAATTTATTTGAGGCCCATCTTTATTCCTTGCATTTGATCCACAGTTTTGGCCCATCCAGGCCCATAAGCGAGAAGAAAATCGGCGCCTATTTTGCTCCCAATGGTAAGATTTTATTCTCTTTATCCCTGAGGATATAATTATATTTATGGAATATGCATAGATCCTTTCCATATAAGATTATGGTAATAATCTTGAGGTATGGAAATAATCCTAAGAGTATGGAAATAATCCTAAGAGTATGGAAATAATCTAAGTGTATGGTAATATTCCATATAGGATTATGGTAATATTCCATATAGGATTATGGTAACATTCCATATAGGATTAAGGTAGTGCATTATAAATATAAGGTATGAGATAATGTCTAGTACACACTCACAAATTACAAGCAAGATTTTGGTCATCTCACAATTTTGAGAGAAAATTTCGTGAGTTTTGAGAGAGCATTGGGTGATTTTCGAAGCATTCTCCATAGATCGTCCTCACTCGGCGTTGGAGATTGGGCAATCGGGATACGATCCGGAAGGTCAGCACGAGTCTCGATCCGTTCGATCCGTTCATCCCGTTCGATCCACCTCGGCGGATCAAAGGTAAACACGTGAAAACCCCAGCGTGTTGCGATTTAATTATATAGGCGCATGCTAGGTTTATAATCAATGTATGGTGAATTAAACACCCAAGATGGATCCTCGGGCGAGGGTTTACATCGTTTTCCTTGAGTTAGCCTTCTCCAAGTACTCTCGAATGGGAGTCATCCAATTGGGTTCTTCATCCGAGACTATGTTAACCTCGGCTCGTCTTGGCATCGTTTATGCTCCCGCTGGACTTCTCTCTTGGCGGGTTCGTTGATGGCGAGGCCAATTTACTTAAGATATCACTCGGCTATTTTGCTCCCTTGGGATGCGAACTATCTGGAAGTGTGAGAAAGTCCGTTCTTGGGCTTTTGCTTTTCAAGATACTTCTTCGTTCTGCCATTTTGCCTCGTATTTTCCCAACATTTGGCTTCGACGACTTGAGAATCGTTGTGAACTTGCAGCTCAGTCCGGAGACTTTGAGCGTAAGTCCTGCGATCGGTGCCTCATACTCAACCGTTGTTAGTATTTTGAATGTGAACCAAAGTGAGTAAGCGATTCTTGGTTGTCCGGGCCTAGGGTAAGATACCGCTCCATTGCTGTTTTCCGAAGCCCGTCAGCGTAGGTTGCGGCCTCCTCGGTGTTTCAACCACGGGTTCGGCTTTGGCATCGTCGTCACGGACTCGGTGGGCTTGGTTTTCGGCGAAGTTAGCCTCGGCAAGGAAATCCGCTAGGGCTTGACCTTTGATGGCTGGCGGGCGGAAGGATATATCGTGCTCGCCCGGTTCGATTGCCCATTTCGCGATTCTCCCGATGCTTGAGCCGTCAATACTTGCCGAAGTGGGTAGTCGGTGAGGACTTGTATGCGATGTGCATGGAAATCGGACGTAGTCTCCTCGCGGCATTTACCAATGCTAAGGCAAGCTTCTCGGTGATACCTCGTTTAGGGCCTTTTAGTGCTCGGTGATGAAATACACGGGGGACGTCCTTCTTCTCGTGCAGGGATCGCACTTATGGATTCGTCCAGGCGGCGAGGTAGAGAAAAGGACCTCTCCTCTTTCGGGACGGATAGAGTGGGAGCTCGGCGAGGTAGCTCTTGAGGTCTTGACGGACTGTGTACCTCGTCCATGAGAATTTGGGGCTTTTTGAGTACCTTGAAGAAGGGTGGCTGCTTATCCGCGGCTTTTGAAAGAAAGCGGCTTAGTGCGGCTATCACTGTCGACTTGTGTACGTCATGGATAGTCTTGGCATCTTCATTTCCAAAATGGTTTGGACCTTGGTCGGGTTTGCTTTAGCCTTCTTGTGAAACCCAACACCCTAAGAACTTTCGGACGGATGCAAACGTGCATTTACGGGGATTGACTTTAGGTTGATTTTCCGAAGAAGGCCGAGGGCGATCCGTAGGTCGGCCACACATGCGACTTCTTCCTTGCTTTTGACGACGATGTCGATCTACATATACCTCCACATTCAGACCTATGTAGGGTGAAATATTTTGTCCACCATCCTTTGATAGGTAGCCCCTGCATTTTAAGGCGAATGGCATCTTTTATATCGAAGACCCGAAGTCGGTAATGAAGAATTCATCTTGGCAGCGTCTTCGTCGTCCATCGGACTTGGTGATACCTTTGTATAAGTCAAGCTGAAGACTTCGTACCCGACCAACGCGTCGACCTTCTTGTCGATGTTGGGAAGGGATAGCAATCCTTTAGGCAATGCTTGTTGAGGTCGGTGTAGTCGATACACATTCGCCATCCCTCCTCCTTTCTTCACCATCACGGGTTGGCTATCCGGTCGGATATTTGACCTCGAGCAGTATGCGTGCTTTTAATAGTTGGTTCACCACGTCATGAATGACTTGGTTCCGTTAAATTGCGAAGATTCTTTGTACATCGAGCGGCTTTATGTTGGTCGATGTTGAGCGGTGGTGATGATACTCGGCGAGACTCGGTCATGTCGAGGGAGACCAAGCAAACACGTCCGAATTCCCTTAGGAGTTGGATGATCGATCCTTCACTTGGTGTCGTGGTGAAACCAACACGGGCGACCTTCAATGGCTCGTCTTTGTACAATCGACCTCTTCCACGACCGTCGGGGAGTGGCGATGTCTTCGGACTCCAACTCTTGGGTTTCTTTAATTGCTATGCACTGTGGGTGTTGGACCGAGGTCCGGCACCTCGTAAAGCGCAACTTGCATACACTCGCTTGCTTTTCGATCGCCTCGGATCACGGCTGTTCCCTCGTGGTGGGTATTTTTATCGTCGGGTGGTACGTTGAGCATACCGCCTTTACAAGTTCAGCCAATCTCGCCCTAGTATGATGTTATCGGCGAGTTGGCCTTCACTTCTGAACCGCACCACCTTGGTCGAGGTCGTTGGTGCTTTCCCACCGTGACGGGTAGTTCGATTATTCCTTCAGGCGCGTCTCTTCTGGGCGAAGCTTGAGTGGCGGCGCTTGCTGTGCGAGGTGTCTTCTTACTCCTAGCTTGTCAAAGCAATCCTTGAAGAGGATGCTCACCGGCCTTGTTGTCGATGTAAACGCGTTTACCAATTTATTTGCGACTACTACGGATCACCAACGCATCTGGTGAGGTCTTGTCGCGGTGCGGGTCGATCTCGGAGAAGGTGATCGCCTCGTCCTTCTCGAACCTCTTATTGGTAGGTTCGCGGTTCTAGGACTTGAGGCATCGGCCTTGGGGAGGACTTCGTGACTCCACGGGGAGCCCGTAATAGTGGAGACCACCCGTCATATTGGGGCTCGTCATCTCCTTCCTCGTCCGTCTTCTGCGTTTTGTTTTTGTAGGGGCACAATTTCCCTCTTCCTCTGCTTTTCTTCTTTTGACTTTGGTCGGCTTGGCGACTCTCATCCTCAGTATTTCTTGAGGATCCGTCACGAACTAGCAGACTCTATTTCACCCATGAGCTCTTTGCACTCTTGATGTCGTGCCGTAATCATCATGGAATGAGCAATATTTATCCATAGGTCGGCACCTCTTCCTCCTCGTCATCGGTCGAGGCTTCTCGAATAGGTTCATATGGAGTGCGTGATTTACGCTCTCGGCTTCATCGGGGTGTATTGAGGTCGTTCCGAGGCGTCGCGGACCGAGCTGGACTTTATCAGGCGATGTAATCTGTCCGTGGCGCCACGCGCCTTGGTTCGATCTTCCTCCTTCGTCTCTTCTTCCTTTTCGAAGGTCTGCCTTATCGCTTGCGCTTTCTTTTGTCGACCTCGTCCGCTTTGGCGAACGGTTGGCTATCGCCTGACTACTGTTGCGATGACGGGTTCGTGATTGCGATCTCTCGGTATAAAGCCCCCGCAAGATGCCGTTTTGGAAGGCGAGATGACTAACGGTCGTTCACGTCTTGACCTTCAAACACTCCTTGTTAAACCTTGTCGTGAAGTCGTGATGGACTCATTACGGCTTTGTCTTATGGTGAGGAGGTGTGCCGATGGCGTTTTGATTCCGCCTTTTGGAAGAACCTTGGTGGAAGGCAGCCATCGGTCGCGATAGGGCCGATGCTTCCGTGGGTGGTCCGTCGAACCACTGCGGGCGTTGTCGACGAGTAACTCGGGAAGAGTTTACACATATGGACCGGTGAGGCGTTGGTTGATCATGTTGTATTGGGGCTGCGAGAGGAAGTTACATGGATCCCTCGGCCCGTCGTAGGGCGATGCTTGGTACCCCGGTACTTATCCGGGAGAAGTGTTGAGTATTCTATTTGAGAGCGGGTGGCTATCTTCCGTATCCATCGAAGCCGTCCTCGAGGCGGGGCGGAGTTCGACGATCGAACTCGTTTAGGTGACTCGGACCGACTTGGCGGCCACGATGCCTTTTCTGCGTTGCTCGTCCCACGGAGATCGGGAGGAGTTGTGGATGGTTATTCGGCGATCGGAGGCCGGCCGCGGCGATCACGACGTCCTCTCCGCGTGCTCGTTCGCGTGCGGTCGGTTTGGGCCCCGACTCTCGTTGTGATGCCTCGTATCTAGATGAGGCTTGATTGTACCGTTCTTGGGGCGTGGCCGACCGTGCTTCACCGAGGAACTGGAGAAAGCTCTCCTTATTTTCTCGAAATCCTTGGCGGCGTCGTCGAGGTTTACTTATGAGCCGGAGGTTCCCACGGATTATTGCTACGATTGCCTTCGCTATGGTAACTGCTTGCTCCTGCGGGCGGGGTGTCCGTGCTCGTCGAGACTTTGGATATGCCCCTCGGGGTTTTTCTCTGATTGGGCTCTTCCGAGTTGAGCTCGGCGTTCCCTTCGCCGTCGGCGTTGTTGTTGCCGGCGACGGTCTGGATGCGTAACCACGGTGTACCGGTCATGATTATTTCCACATAAGCGGTGGTTGATCGAAAACACAAAATTTCGTTTCCATGAGGCGCCAATGATCGATCTTAATTTCGTGAGGAAATAAATCTTGAGAACACTAAAGATTTCGTGGTTCGATCGTGAATAAGATCTCGTCCACGGGCGAGAGAGAGAGTATGTATTGAGGTGTAAGAAGCGATTACAAAGAGAGTGAATGAATCTATGTCGTCTAATCTAGCTTCTATTTATACACAATGTATTGACTGAGATCTCGAATCCAAGTCTTCTAACTGGGATTCGAGATCCTATCCTCTTGAATTAGGATTCTTTAGATATGGGTGAACTTTCTGCTCCCACCGACTTTAGGAGTCTTCATGGGCCGAACTTGTCGGGTAGAGCGATGTCGGGTTTCTTGTATTGGGCGCGATCTTGGGCGCAGTGGTTGGTAGTATCCTATCATATTCTAATAGAGATTATTATATTGGTAAAAGTAGTACATTTTAGTAAATATGAGTATTGATTAACTTTACAAAAACATTATGTCGAAATTAATTACGACTATCGCAAGGAAATTGTTCAGGCTAAAACGTAAAATGAAAGATAAGACACGAATGGATAAGAACAATCTGATCCAAAATAAAAGCATTAAAGTGGAAATACTATGTGTTTAATAATACACGATGATAAAAGTAATACTCAGTTATAAAAAGGGTTATTAATATACAAATACAACATATATTTAGGTTTTGTACATGATTTTAAAAAAAATATAAATTCATGAATTTATACTTTGTAATAATTTTACCATGATTTTTGTTTTTCTCCAAATTGAAAATGAAACGGCCAAATGAAATATTAATGTGGACAAATCGAACAATTAAAAAAATCATATTGTACATACCATCTTAAAACGTGATTGTTATACATCGCTTACATCTTAAAAATTAATTAAGATATCCTGCATTTGAAACTATTATCATATATTCGAATACAATTTGTCACAATTAACCTTTTGATATAAAGACACTGACTACGGTAAGTGTAAAGTGAGTTACAAAGCAGAATCATTCGTTCCTTAATCCGGATTAAGCTAATTAATGGGGTTGGATGATGAAAATGATAGATCAATAAAAGTCTGCTAGCTTTCTGGTAGGGACAAACTTGATATGACCACCATGTTTCGTATGGTCGTTTCGTACTACGAAAGGTCAACTCACATTTAACTATAAAACTCGAGGAAAATTTTGGAAATTTTAATTGATAAAAATCAAGTAGCAGGTACAAACATATTTTATATTTATGTGATACTGCATATTTATTTGATATTTAGAAGATGAGTATAACTGCTCTGTAAGATCCAAAAATTTCAAGGTGATCTTTTAGTAAAAAATGAAAAAAATAAAGTATTTACAGGTTTAAACTCGTTTAAATATAATTTATATAATATCACATTAAGCTCAACACGTGTTTACTCTCTGAGATCTACATATATGTACATGCATGATAGTATCAGACTTAAATAAGTTTTACGTGGATGTATAATATGATGGGATAAATGGTTGATTTATAAATATTTAACAAATTGAAAAATGTAATATATAATAAAATAAGAAATATATATATTTTGAATAAAATATTAAGAATGACTTAGGACACGTGGTTGCTCAGGAATGGATAGAGATAGTGAGTTATCCATGTTAGTCTCGTTAGAATATGTATTATGCTTAAGTGTCCATGTCATGGTGACGTGGCAGGGCCCATGGTTACACACCCATTCAGATGTGAGTCAGCAATGATTCGACTGCTGAGATTGTCGATCAGTAGGTGAGATCCAGATAAAAGATGCCATTTGGAAAATATCTTTGTGACTTGATTGATAAATTCGAAAATGTGAAACCAAACACGTAATGTGCGCTTAGATTATTGTCTTTTTTTAGTTTAAATAAATGGAAAGGTAGTAAACACAGAAATAATCTCTAGACTTCAGTTTATTTATTAATATAGCTTGATTGATTGTAGACTATTAAAGTATCATTGTGTTATTATATACACCATCTTGAAGTTTGTGTTACTTTTTCATAAAAGTGATTGGCAAACTAAATTTCAAACTTTACGTATAAATTGACCGGATCTACCTATGGATAGAAAAATATCGAAAATCAGTATATCGAACTTATCGTGTTGAAAAATACTAAAAATATCGAATGTTTGATATATCATAATTTTCGGTACGGTATGACATCGTACCGTTAATTTTTGGTACGTTAACGGTATCAATTTTTCGGATACCGCAGTATACTGATATATCGGTACATATCGGTATGTCGGTATATACCGGTACCTCAGTACATACCAATAAATTCGATATACCAAATTTTTCAGTATGAATTCCTGTACGGTATATCGTACCGAAATGTAATAATTATTTATTATATATGATTAGTATTAACTTTTAAAATACATATTTATTCATAATTAATGATAAATTATAAAATATGCTATTATTGATAATTAAAAATGACCGAATGAGATGTTATTACTATAGTAGAACATCTATTAAGGAATATTTTGAGGACTACAGAAAAATATGACACAATGGAATGTTATTCCTAAATAGAGTTGTAAGAAGAATTTTTTTTTCTAATTTTAATGTACATGAACAATACATAAATATTATAATTACTAAATACATGTATTGTATAATGTATTATATGCAAATACATGTACAATATTTAATTTATTTGACTTAGAATATGTAGAATTAATCTCTTAAAGTAGATGCATGTAAGTACATGTAACTTTTGTTGGAATCATTATTATGTGTTCTTATAAACATTACACAATATACATATTTTAATATCATGTCAAATATTGTTTCATACAATGGCACCAAAAATTGAAAAGCGAGTTCAAATGAGTGAAAAAATTCATGTTGAGTTGCACAAAATGAAGGAAATGCATCCGAGTTGGACATAGATGTCTTCCTTAACCATCCAAATGAGCAACAAATTGTGCATGCTTTGACTGAATAAGAAATCATTGAAGAAATTGGGCAAGAAGAGGAGGAAAATAATCCGGAAGATGATAGCGTAGAAGTCCCAAAAGTTTCATGTGAAGAAGCTTTGAGTTTGCTCGACAAATTGAAAATATTTTGGGTTCAACAAGAAGATGGTCATATGGACGAGCTATTGAAGACCCGAAAGTTAAAAGATATAATTGCAACAAAAAAGATGAAGTCATTGTCACAAGCAACCTTAGAGAAATATTTTAAATCTGCATAAATTTATTATAATGATATATATATATATATATATATATATATATATATTATTATTGTGATTTATTCCTAAATGGAGGTGTATTTCTTTAAGGTGAGACCTTAAAAAAATATGAATTATGACAAATATGGAGTTTATTCCGAAATATAACTGGTCCAAAGTTGGGACCATGAATTTTTATGACAAAATAAGAGGTTATTCCTAAATAGAGTATTCTTTTAGAGAGGTTCTACTGTATATAAATACACGAACTTTGATTGATTTTTGTTTTCTACACGAACTTTAAAATGAGTATTTAAATACACGAACTTATTAATTGTAGTAATTTTACCACAAGTTATTTTTTTAATCAAATTGAAATTGACATGACAATAAATATGATTAGTTGGCAATGATATGAAAATCTGAAAGTTCGCGTGTGAAGAAAAAGAAGACATTTGTAGTAACCTACTTGTTTGTCATTTACTCCATTTATAAATGGTGAGTTTAAGATTTAAAGTGCTTTTTTCGTTTTGTGTGTTTGTATTATATTCTTTTCTATTTTTAATTTCTCGTGATGTGCATATTTGTTTTGTGTGTTAATGTAAATGTCACAAATGTTAAGATTTGGAGTGCTTTTTTCGTTTTGTGTGTTTGTATTACAAATGTGTGCGTATTTTGTCAATGTAAATGTTTCTTTTATATTTTACTTATTAATTTATTTTCATGTCGTTATCAACTCATCATATCTAGTGCTATGTCAATTTCAATTTGATCGAAAAAATAAATCGTGGTAAAATTATTAAAATTAATAAGTTTGTGTATTTATATACTCATCTTAAAATTTGTGTGCAAAATCAAAATTAAATCAAAGTTCATATATTCATATACTCATTTTAAAGTTCGTGTGTAAAACTAAAATCATATCAAAGTTTATGTGTTTATATGTAATATCCCGAGTTTTTAAACGCCAAAATGCGATAATAAAAATCGCAAATTAGGATTTTATTTCGGTAATCGAAATGGTGAATTATCAAACTTGATTTCGACTATCCTTTATAAAAGGATTATTATTTCATATTCACTAATGAATAGTGAATTAAGGATATAGTTATATTATTCATTCGAAAGCAGTATACTAACATCGAATTAATTTCGATAGTTAGTTTTACGATATTTCTAAGCGACGAAGCTTAGAATTTGTATTCCTTATTATTATAGGAATAAATAAAGTGAGTGAGACTTTATTACGAGCATTTTGGGAGATGATACGATTAGTGACGTTTTGAACGTCAACATTTAGAAACGATTCGAAAGCTTAGTATAATGATCAAAGAATTATATTATTTAAATTCCTATGATTATTTTATGTAATAAGAGCATATTTAGAATTAAAATAATGCTAGAGAATTAAGGAATAAAAATTGAACAATTAAGCTAATTTTGAAAACCCTAATTTTCGAAAATTAGGTTTTGTGATCTAGAATTGTTCTAAATATTTTTCTATGATTTAATTCATCATATAAGACTTATAATATGTCACATAGCTATATATTAGCTATTTATTATAAGAAAATAAAATATATAGCATTATTGCTATATATTGTTTTCGAAAATTTATATATATGAGAAATTGGATTTAATTCTTATCCAAATGATAATATATAGTAATAATTATATTATGGAGATATTATTAGGGATAAGATAAGGTATATTATAATTTATACAAGTGGGAGGCCACTTGTAAAGGTAAGTGCCGAAAATTTTGTAATTAAGTGTGAAATAGATGAAAATATCATGCTCTAATTAATGCTATGTTATTATTATGTTGATAAGATATTATTATAAGATAAGAAATTGGTGTGATTTTATGTGATATTATGAAAATATCTTGATCCTATTAATTAGAGGATATAAATATGTTGTTAATATTTTATTAAGAGATAATGTAGTAGTAGTTACCAATTAAAACAAGTAATCTATGGCTTTGTCTTCACATAGCCGAAAAATTGGACTAAAATAAAGTGAGAAATTATTTCTTCTTACCTTATGATAATGACATATATCATAGTGTAAATATTTGAATTTTCAAATATGATATTATCCTAAAGTATTATTAAGGAATATGATAGTATAAAAATAAAATTTTCTTCTCTACTTTATGAGAGTGCCGAAAATTATATATATTGTGTAAAGTATTGAATTTTCTTTATTTTGTGCTATGTGATAAGAATAAAAATGACATGTAATAATTATGGGATAATATGATGTATTAAGATAGGATAAGACATAATTTTTGTCTCTTATTTATCATATGGGCCGAAACTTCATGAAATAAAATAGGATTTTGCTCAAATTATTGAAAGTGATATATATAAAGGTGTTGAGTATTAATTGCATGATAAGATATTATACTAAAGTGTATAAGATAAGATTAAAATTTTTGTCCTATTGCTAATGGAGGTGTCGATTTATTTGACTAAATAAACAAGAGCAATTATTATGATTTTATGTAATTATTAACATGCAAATGGATTAAATCTATAAATATAAGATGGAGGCAACCATTTCTCATTTTACACCCCTTAGTGCCGAAAATAGATAGAGAAAAATATAGAGATTTCATCACTTATTCATACCAAATCTTAGATCAAAAATCGTTGCTGTTAAAAATCGACGCCGATCAAAAGAGATGGAACGCGACGTGATCGTTGACGTTAGAAAGGAACTTTATTGGAAAGCTACGTACCAGGTGGGCTTTACTCGAAAACCCTTTTATTTATTATGCTTTCTTGAAATGCAAAGTATTTATTTATAAAGCTTTCAATTGAGAAATGATGATGAGATGATTACCTGCCCAAAGTGTTTATGTTTTTATATATGGATCCTATCAAGCAGTTGGGCAAGCCAACTATGAAAGTGATACAGTTGTTGGGTCGCTCCCAACTTTATAGAAAATCGATATCGGATCTTGTGCTAGAGGGATGAATTCCTGGTCTAATTCCTAGCCTGGATTAACCTGTACACCATAGGTGACTGGGTGCCGAAAGCAACATCTTTGTCGGTCACGGCGTCAGTAGAAGGAGGCCTCCTTCACGGCGTGAGTTTATAGGTGATTGTGTGCGAAAGGAACATCTTCGCCGATCACGGCGTTCGTAGAAGCGAGGCCGACCGTCAAGATGTTCCTTTCGGCACACATCACCTATAAACTCACGCCGTAGAAGGAGGCCTTCTTCTACGGCGCGAGATGAGTTTATGAACAACTATATGAAAGAGAATACGGATCATACATACAGAAAATTCCTGCGCAGGCGATGTTTTGAAAAAATGAGAAAATGATTTAGTAAGCGCAAGGCCTTTTCAATAAAACCCTTGTGTGTTACCCAGAAGGGGTAGTGTAATTTAAAGTAAAGAAAATGTTTTTGGCAATGAGCCCACTGAGTGCATTATTTGTACTCAGCCCTGCATGTTTGTTTTTAAATATGCAGGTTGAGCTGATTGATGGGATGGAGCAGTGTTGAGCAGTCAGGTCATTTGTTGTTGATAGTAGAACCTTGAATACACATCGTCACATGTGTACTTCACATGTTTTCCGCTGCTAGGTTATGAAGTCTTATGTATGTTATGTTTTGTTAAACCCTAAACTCATGAAGTTCTAGAAATATTCCCGATAAATGTCACCCCATTTAGTGTTCTATGTCATTATTCGATACTTAATTGCTTTCGATTAACCATCCCTGCTAATCCGTACTTTGGGTTGGTGGGCTGTTACATTATATGTGAATAACCCTATTAATAATTATACGGGAGTATTGTCCATAGGCATTTTACGGTGTGAATTACTTGTACGTCAAGTAGGATTATTTTTGTAAATTATATTTTGTATTTTTTTAGAGTTGAAAGTATTATAGTTTTTTTTACACAAGGCAAAGTTCCAAGATCATTTATTTATTTTTATTTTTTCCGAAAGGATATCAACATAGTGGACTAGAATCCCAAAGTTTTACTCTTCAGTCTTCTCATAACTGATCTAAGTTAACTTATCTGCATAAACATTAGCTTGTCTTTCGATCCTCTTGATCTCTATCTCTCAGAGCCTATGTATCAAGACTTTGCAATGGTTGATTATGCAATTATTCGTTGAAGTGGGTGGTTTGCTGCTATAACTTCGGTAACAAGGTAATAGATCGAGACTGAATCTTCTGACACCTTCTCCTAGGCCATTTCTAACCCCTTCAGAAGTGTGGTGGCTTTTGCCTCATCAATAGTCGATTGAGGTAAGGTCATGGCAAAACCTTGAAGTCAGACTCTGTTTTCATCTCGCAGAAGTCCACCGATATCTCATTTGTTTAAATTATTTCTTAAGCTACCGTGAAATATTGAATTTAATCCAATTTGGATCGGATTTTTCCATTTCTGCATTCTATGTGGAGCTCTATTGTTAGCAAGACCAAAACTCATTTTCTTGATTTGGAAGATCAAAGTAGCCGAACATTCAAGTTCCCCCCTTAATACCATGCTATTTTGTGATCTACATATAACCCAAATGGTAGCGGCAAAGATGTGTTGCCAGGAGGCTGGAGGTTGAAGCTGAGAGTTCAGTTTTCCCTTTTGCAAAATTCCATTTAACAGTCGCAATTCAGCACACTTTCCATGGTTACCAAGTCATGTGGTGCTAGGATTTCTTTCTAGAGCTTCCACATAGCTGGACAATGACGCAGAAGAATTATTACTGTTTCTAAAGCTTCCTAGCATAGTAGCCATGTATCTTCATTTGTAATCCACTCTTACATCTCAGTGAATTTGTGGCGATTCTTCCTTGTATCGCCAACCATAAAAAGTGCTTGAATTTACACTTCCACAACCGTTTGAAATTTATTCCTGAAATATCATAAGTGGAGTACTGCTTGAAGAGTGACTTGTAGGATGTTTGACATGTAAATAAATCATTAGTTGATTCATTTGATACGACCATGTACTCAGCAATACTATGAGCTAACTGATTCTGCAGTATCTCTTATTTCTGGAGGTAGTGGGGTGACTAAAAAGACAAAGTTCCACTTACCATCTTCATTACGCACATTGCATACTCTAAGTTCTCTGTCTGCTAGTGCAATTTCTCTCGCAAAACGATGTCTTCAAGCCATGTATCATTCTAGAAAGAAACTCTCTATCCATTCTCCACTTTCTAGCGGAATTATTTTCTTAGCAACTGTGCAAAACGAATAATTCCTTTCCACACTCTGCTGTAACTGGATTTGCTTGAATAGTCTAACACATTAGTAACCTTACAGTATTTTTGTCGCATCAATTGCATTCAAATCGATTCCTTTTGCTTAAGAATTTTCCAGACGAACTTGGCCAACAAGGCCTCATTAGTAGTTCTTGCGTATCTCAAACCTAAACCACCTGAAGCCTAACCTAAACCACCTGAAGCCTTAGGCTGTAGAATTCTTCGCCAACCCACCAAGCGGACTTTTTTCTTAGTAGGATCTAGGGATGTCAATGAGTGGATTTTATCCGGACCAGAATCAATAAATAAGTAATTGTTCTGGTTCTGGAACTGACCCATTAGACACTGGATCCGGACCATACCCGGACCATCAACTATGGGTCTTAAGCAGTCCAGATCTGAGCAGGTCTGGAACCAGAATTGGACCAGAACCAGAACGAGAACAGAAACCGTTGCTTTATAATTTAATGTGTTATGAATGATTTAGAATCGATACGGATAAAACTAGCCCATTGACAAGCCTATTTAAACTTAGGTTTATCAATAGACGGGTTTTACACTGACCAGAACCAATAAATAAGTATTGGTTCTGGTTCTGAACCAGAACCAAATCCGGACCTCACCGAACCATCAAACTATGGATCTAAACGATCCGGGTCTAAAGCGGGGGTCTGGAACCGGAACCTGTTAAAGTTTTAAAGTAAAGCAGAATTGAGAGAACGAAAAAGAAAGAGATGAATGCATGCAGAGAAGATGAACATATGCAGCTCAAAAGAGATAAAGAAAAAGCTCAACTTTATTTGCTTGCTTTCATTCTCTTTTATAGAGAAGTTTACAATGTAATTTAACTTCCTAACTGCTAGCAGCTTGTTCAACAATATCTAAACAGTTTCTTAACAAACTAACTATTGCTAACTAAATAACTGATTACAAACAGATTCAAAACTAACTCCTGCTAACAACTAACTAATTCCAACAGATTAATATCACGTTACAACTGCATGGGAGACTGTTATGTATATATTTAATACAACCCCTACTGAAACCTATCTACCATTTTTCAATCGGAAGCTTTTGTAAGAGATGATTCAGTCGAACAATGGTAAATGGTTTTGTAAGAATATCAGCGACTTGATCAGTAGTTGAGACATAACGAACATCCAATTCTTTCTTTAGCACCTTATCACGAACAAAGCGTGTGTCAATTTCAATGTGTTTGGTTCTTACATGATACATAGGATTTAAAGCAATTGCGGCAGCACTCTTGTTATCACACCACAGGACAGGTTGAGGAGAAATGTGTAGCCCAATCTCTTGAAGAAGGGACTGTATCCACACTACTTTGACTGCAGCATCCGCCAACGCGCGATATTCAGACTCCGTGGAACTTCAAGAGACTACATTCTGTTTTTTCGAACTCCAAGATAGCAGATTTGAGCCAAGAAACACGCAGAATCCGCCTGTTGATTTACGATCATCAAGCTAGCCTGCCCAATCAGCATCAGAGAGTGCTTCAATGTGGAGATAAGGAGAGGGGTGAAAGGCAAGACTGTGATTGATTGTTCCTTTGAGATAACAAAGAATCCGACGACAAGCTTTCCATTGGAGAGTAGTAGGACTATGCAAAAACTGACTTAGTTTATTGAAGATGAAGGATATATCGGGACGAGAGAGGGTGAGATATTGTAGGGCACCAACTGTACTTCGAAACAATGTGGGATCATGAAAAAGTGGGCTGTCAGTTGAGTGGAGTTTTGTGCCTAAGTCATAAGGAGAGTTTTGAGGCTTGCAGTCAGAAAGGTTTTGTTTAGTAAGAAGATCTCTCACATATTTGGACTGATTTAGAAGATAGGAATTTGATTCAGTTTTTGTAACTTGAATGCCTAGAAAAAAACTGACGGTTCCTAAAGTTTTGAGAGCAAACATGGTAGCAAGATTTTGAATGAGATGTGTCATAAGATCAGAGTCTTCTCCCGTGATGAGTATATCGTCTACATAGACTAAGACAAGCAAAAGTTTTCCATTTTTTCTCATATGAAAGAAGGAATGATCAGAGGTGGAGAAGTGAAAACCATAATGCAGAAGGTAGGTTTTAAGTTTGTCATACCATGCGCGTGGAGCTTGTTTAAGACCATACAAGGACTTGCGAAGTTTGCATACATGATCTGGAAACTCAGGATCCATAAATCCCTCAGGCTGTTCCATAAAGACAGGCTTCTCGAGCTCACCATTAAGGAAAGCATTGTTGATATCTATGTGTTGGATATCCCATTTGTAAGTTACAACAAGAGAGAAAACCAGGCGAATGGAAACCGGTTTAACTACCGGACTGAAGGTATCCATAAAGTCGATTCCGGCTTGTTGTTGAAATCCTTTTGCTACAAGCCTAGCTTTGAGACGGTCAAGAGAACCATCAGCATTTGATTTTACCAAACACCCACTTGCACTAAATAAGATTCATGTCATCTTCATAAGGAACGAGCTCCCACGTTGACTTGGAGATAATAGCATGAAACTCTTCTTCCATAGATTTTTGCCATTCTGGTTTAGTCAAGGCATCGGAGGCTGTAGATGGTTCAATAACCATAAACACAGTAAATCAAGATTTATCAGTTTGTGTTAAGAATGCCTTTGGTTTAAAAATTTCATTTCTAGCTCTAGTGCGCATATGATGCTGATTTTGTGGTTGAGTTTGAGTTTGAGAGGTTGAAAACTGAGTATTAGAGGTGGAGGATTTTGTGTGAGAGGCAGAGGATGAAGACACACTAAGGGAAGGAGATGACTCAACTGGAGACACACTACGGGAAGAAGAAATTGGAGAGTGAGAGACTGGTATTGAGTGGGTGTGTGAGTGTGTTTTTGATTTGCTGGAGGAATGAGGACTAAACTGAGACGTTTCTGGTGAATGTAACTGGAATGATGGAGAGTTTATTTGAGATGATGGCTGATGACTAATATTACTGATCATAGGTATAGGTAGAAGAGGAGGAGAAGAGTCACACGAGCTACAGGAAGGAGAAGTGGAGTCCTGAAACATGTTATGATATGGAAATTATGTTTCATTAAAAAGGACCGTTCGAGCTATATACACTCTACCCGTAGGATGTAGGCATCGATAACCTTTGTGAGATGAACTATATCCTAGAAATAAGCACTTTGCAGACCTGAACTGAAGTTTAGAATTGTTGTAGGGCCGGAGAAAAGGAAAACAACTGCAGCCAAAGGTTCTTAGCATAGAATAGTCAGGTGGGATTTTGAAGATGCACTGGAATGGAGATAAGTTGTTCAAGGTTGGAGTTGGTAGGCGGTTTATAAGATAAGTAGATGTGGAGAAGGCATCCCACCAAAACTTATACGGTAGATTGGCTGAGACAAGAAGTGTTAGACCTATTTCAGTGATGTGTTGATGTTTACGCTCCGCTCGACCATTTTGTTGATGGGTGTGTGGGCATGGGTGTCGAAAGATGATGCCTAGGCTATCGAGAATGGGCTTTAAGCTGTGATACTCTCCCCCCAATCCGATTGGAGACTTTGAATTTTAACCTTAAATTGTCTCTCTACATAGTTGATAAAATTGACAACTACATTGTGAACTTCGGATTTGGTACGTAAGGGAAATAGCCAAGTGAAACGGGTAAAGTCATCAACAAAATGAATGGAATTCTTAAATCCATCAATAGACACGGTAGAACTCAGACCCCAAAGATCCGTATGCACTAATTGAAAAGGTGAAGAAGTTTTATTTGGCACATTGGCAAAACTGAAGCTGTGCATTTTGCCTTTTGCACACACATCACAGAAGATATCATGTTGCCCTTTGAAACTAAGACTTTTGGACTGTAAGGCTACTTGTAATATTTGTTTACATGGATGACCTAACCTATTATGCCATAGCTGGAAATTGGACTGAGTAGAAGGCTGGACAGCTCCTGTGGAAACTTTGTAGCAAGCCGGAGGTGGAGGAGGGAGTTGTGTTGGCAGATTGAGAAGGTAGAGCCCGTCTTTAAGAGTGCCCTCCAGAAGTACTTTGTTGGTGACCTTGTCCTTGACACAACAAAACTTAGAGTGAAATTCTAGAAACACATTGTTATCGTTAGTAAACTTGGAGATACTCAAGAGACTTTTAGTTATGTGAGTAACAAACAATATATTGCTTAGAACTAATGGAGAAGAAACTGAACTGGGTAACTGAGCTGAGCCAATATGAGTAATAGCTAATTGAGATCCATTACCTACTGTAAGAGTTTCTTGACCACTGTAAGGAGCATGAACTTGAAGCTGATCTAAGTTTGCAGTGACATGTGCCGAAGCTCCGGAGTCTAGAAACCAGTCAGACTCTCCTTGTGCATTTTGTGTTGATGAGATGTTGTAGGCAGGCACATGAGGCTTACTGTATGAGGACTGTGATGAATGAGTGTGACTGGTGAAGGTGGGAATATGATTTGTGGGCTGAAGTTGGGAATCTGATTTTGTGGTGAAGATGTGTGTGCAGTGTTGATTTAGTGAGCTTGTGGAGATGGATTTGATTCCATTCTTGTAAAACTAACATCAAATCTTTTGAAGCACTTTATTGCAACATGGTTAGACTTACCACAAATCTGACAAATCATTTTACTTTGATTACCATGTTGATACACAGATCGACCTCGAAGACTCGATCCTCGATACACAGATCGTCCTCTGTGTTGAAAAGTTGGATTGTACACAGCATGAGCTTGAGGAGTGGGTTGCTGATTGAACATGGTGGAGAGAGTAGATGTCTGATTTTGTAGTCTTATCTCATGTGTTTGTAATGCAAACTGCATTTCATCCAATGATAAGTCTTCGTTCTTCGATTGAAGAAACACGCAGATGCTCTCAAATTCCTGACCAAGGCCTCCAAGAACAAAATGAACAAGGTCAGAATCTGAGATTTGCTGACCAATACTGAAAAGTTCATTAGATATTTCTCTGAACTTCATTATGTAATCATCAATTGAGAGATCTCCCTTTTTAATGGATTGAAGTTGGAATCGTAGCTGAGCTGAGCGAGCTTTTGACTGTGACTGAAATAGCTTATCAAAGGTATTCCATAGTTGTGTAGATGTAGTGCACCTTCCAACATATCCTATCATAGATGGAAAGATTGCTGCAAGAATCCAGCTAAAAATAAATTGATCTCGCCGAAACCAGGTCAAATATTCAGGATTTGGAGTGAGTTCATCAATGTGTTAATGTGGAGCTGCATTTTGAGTAAGAACATCATTGAAGCCATAAGCACGAGCGGTTGCAAACATTTGAGTTTTCTAGAACATGTAGTTTGTTCGATCAAGTTTAGTTGAGATAGGATGAATTGAGGGAAGGATTGGTTGAGAAGTTGTGGTTGTGGTAGCCATAGGAGTTGATAGAGAATCAGCAGAGAATGAAAACAAGTAGAAGATGATAGAGAGTCGGCAGAAAAAAAAAAAGGCATGGAAAGAGAAGTTTACAAGCTCTGATACCATGTTAAAGTTTTAAAGTAAAGCAGAATTGAGAGAACGAAAAAGAAAGAGATGAATGCATGCAGAGAAGATGAACATATGCAGCTCAAAAGAGATAAAGAAAAAGCTCAACTTTATTTGCTTGCTTTCATT
This sequence comes from Salvia rosmarinus, assembly GCA_036937905.1. Lineage (NCBI taxonomy): Eukaryota > Viridiplantae > Streptophyta > Magnoliopsida > Lamiales > Lamiaceae > Salvia > Salvia rosmarinus. Next base: position 27,932,457 of record CM072821.1, read on the forward strand.
CTCTTTTATAGAGAAGTTTACAATGTAATTTAACTTCCTAACTGCTAGCAGCTTGTTTAACAATATCTAAATAGTTTCTTAACAAACTAACCGTTGCTAACTAACTAACTGATTACAAACAGATTCAAAACTAACTACTGCTAACAACTAACTAATTCCAACAGATTAATATCACGTTACAACTGCATGGGAGACTGCATGGTATGTATATATTTAATAGAGCCTGAACCAGAACCGTTGCTTTAAATTTAATGGATTTTGAACGGTTCCGGATCGATGCGGGTAAAACCCACTCATTGACATCCCTAGTAGGATCCATCAACCAAAGAAAATTCTTGATTAGTTGATCAAGATCTTTGCATAAATTCCTCTTTAGTTCGTCAAAAAAAAGTATTATAGTTGATAGAGTATAAGATTTTATATATAGAAAATGATAGATTATTACTATGCTCATTTTTGTCTAAGTTATCCATAATATATACTTTAATCAAATTAGGAATTCTACACAACCTTTAAATCTCGTCAAATTAATGTGCCAAGAAAAGTTATGGAATTTTAAGGAATCGACTTTCTTTTCCACTTGAATATGTAATGTGTCATGACATTCACGTGGACAAATAATAAATATATTACGTACGCACGTCATAATCATATCGCATATAAGAAATTGGACATGTTTAGTTCATACCAAATTAGAAAATAGTGTTAAATTTTACAAGATTTAAAAATGAGTTATTTGTCTCTAAATTACTGAACTTTTATCAAATTCAGATTTTGCATACTAATTTTAAAATCTATATGATAATTATTGAACTTTTGATTTGTTCCGATTTTGCACACAAATGTGATTCCGCCAAAACTAATGTTAATATGGATCATTGAAAAATTCGACTTGATTAAATCGTTCGATGATTAAAATGACATCGTTTTTATTAACAAAAATGATGTCGTTTTGGGCTAAAATCACACTCGTTCGACGTTTGATATATATTAGCATTAGTTTTGGCTGAAATCACATTCGTGTGTAAAATCATAAAAAATCAAAAGTTTGGTAATTATCACGCAGATTATTTGGTGAAAGTTCGGTAATTTACATGCAAATGACCCTTTAAAAATCATGCCAAATTTACAACTCAATGTTAAAGTCAAGTTTTTTGTTAGAGGACAAACTTTTACAGCCAGACTTGTAGAAATCTCCCTCTATTATTTTAATTTTTCTCGACAAATTAAAGAGTTGACTGAAAAAAAGAACCCTCACGATGATGCTGTAAACTATATGATCATAAAATCCTATCGTGTATCCAGAATATAAATGATTCAGTGAAATAATAAGTTATTCTCTCTCTTGTTTATTCAGACGTTTTTAATAATTGGCTGTCCGAATTTAGTGAAGATCTATGGCGCACACGGTACTCTCTCAAAAATCCCTTTCATAAGGTGTGGGATTTAGTGGATCACGTGACTAAGAGGGTGTTTGGCTGAGCTTATAAGCTCCCCAAAACAGCTTATAAGCTGTTTTGGGAGCTTATGTTCTCAGCCAAACACCCTCTAATATCGACTCTTCAATTCAAAATTAGTTGATATACCACAAAAAATAAATTCATACTCCCTCCTAGCAGAGCAAACAATAAATTCATACTCCCTCATAGCAGAGCATTAGTCGGTTTCAATTCAAAGTCGAACCGAATCGATTAAATCGAACTATCGAAAAAAAAATCAAAATTTTTATCGAAACGAACTAAATAGATTATGTTCCGATCAAAACCGATCGAACTTATATTGGTAAAAACTAGAACCGATCGAATCCATATTGATAAGCTAAAAAAATCAAAACCGAACCGAAACCGACCAAAACCATAATTGAACAGAAACAGACCGAACTCATATTCATAAAAATCAAAACCGACTGAATATGAATTCAATTTTCATCATTTCAACTTGTATCTTACCTAGAACAAAAAGAGCTAATTTATCTGACCTAGATCATCATTTTAACTTGTATCAAGTGTTTTTTTAAGATAATTGGACATTTACAACTGATATCGATCTACAACTAGATTCAACTGTTGGATTTGTATACTGAAAGTATTTTGGTTGAATTTGTATATAATGTTTCATGTTACCATTATTCTAATCTCATATCAAAATTATTTATGATTGCATATGTTGTTCTTTTCTCTCATACAAAAGTTAGATCATACAGTATGTAGAAAATCACGAAAGTCTGCATGATTGGTTAAGCTAGTTGAAATATAAAACTATATCATAGCTAAGATAACTTATGGATGAGTTGTTGGTATAAGCTGCAGTATAGATAAGAAGTAGCTTGACTTGGTTGTTTGTCTATGTTGGTACGTCTTGACGTATTGATAGATCACAGTAAGGCGAGTTCTTCAATCTGATCGTTGTGAAGAACTTATGTCTTAATGATTTAACATTGATCTAAATCTTGATAAGGTTTCAGATGAGTATGAGTTGTTGACCATCACTTACAGTTATTATGGGTGAGAGTTACATATGATAACCCAATATTCTATGCATTGATCGCTATAATTTCTACCAAAATAATTGATAGTAAAAACAACAAGTATTATATCGTATCCATAGAGACTGATAATCGAAAACATGGCGAATAATTAATGCATAATCTTTATTATTATCCAGGCAACAGATATCAAGGGAGGATGATTATAGAACTAGACACAAATGAAATAAGATAAACTCAAGATTGAAAGACTGACTCTAAGGATGTATTTAACCTAACCAAATTCACCCAATCAACCTATTAATCTGTTTACCAATTTAATCCAGTCAAAGATGAAAGATCACATAAGTAACAATCAATTTCAGTTATGATAATTGTGGATGTAGATTACTAATTTTACCTATTAATGTTACGTCTCAAGGTGGAAATTAGCAACTCCAAAAAGCTCACAAAGAATATGCTTCCTATAGATGTTCCTATCTCAGTTACGACTCAAGACTTACCCGTATTGTGCATTCAAGATCGATTGACAATCAAAACTATTAAGTATTCAACTGACAACTATGTATGCATTAAAGTTGATCAGAAATTAACACATAAGATCAAGCTCCATGAATCACAAATCTATGACGGAAGGCAAAACAGTATCAACAGATAAATCACAGAAATCTAGTCAGACATACAAACCCTAGGACCAATACGGAATTTAGCTACTCATAATGAAAATAACAAAGAGATGATTAAATAAAGATAACATGAACTAAAATAGATAAATAAAATCGTAGGATTCCACGATGGACAATTGTAGCAACTTGAATCCGTAAATAAATATGAAACTTGCAGGAATCTAAAGTCTGGAATGTAAATAATCTAAAGTTATATTATGAAATTGAAGAACAAGAATGAAAACAATGAAAACTAGGAAAAAACGCAGAGTTCCCAACTGGGGACGCCAAAGGATGTCTTGGGGTATTTATATATGATGGGCCGAAACCCTAATTCGTGTCAGACCGTTGTGCCTAGCGGTCGCTAGGCCGGTTGCTAGTTGTGAGTCAGTCGCTTTCTTTGATGAGCTCGCGGCCAGGCTCGCGGTCGCTAGATGTGCCTAGCGGTCACTAGGTCGGTGGCTAGTTTTACTCCAGAAGCTTTTCTGCCCGAGCTCGCGGCCGGGCTAGGGGCGCTAGGGTGACCGCTAGCCTCTTGTTCATTTTCATCTTTGGTTCATTCTTTGCCTCGCGTATTGATCATCACTTGAAAAGCCTACAAAACACCAACGAGGAACCCCAAGAGTAGTATCTTCCAAAAATAGCTAAACGCATAAATCAACTATATAAACGCACTTAAATTGATCTAAAGTTATCCTAATATATCATTAATAAACGAGTAAAAAACACTTTTATCACACCCCCAAACTTAACACATTGTTTGTCCCCAAACAAAACAGAACAAACGAAAGACAACCAAAAGACAGGAAAGAGTCGAACGACCACAGCAATAAGCCTCAGAGCAATGAGCAACAAAAGATTCACCTCAAATGAAACAAATCACAACATCTTACGTTTAACTCCACATATCATAATAACCATAAGCACAAGCCTTATCAAACTTAAATCCTCATGGCATGGATATATATATATAAGAAATCTCAAACACTCAAGTGTATCGAGGAGGATGTGTATACTCTCAAAGTTTAAAACATATGGAATCTACCATAAGCTTGTAAATCATCTAATTCTCCATTGCTCAAATACGTGCTCAAGAACCAATATCAAAAAGGTCTTTATAACGGGTTATAATGTAGGCTCTTTGGTAAGGTATGATGTATTTAGGCTAAGTGACTCATAATCCCATAATGAAAACACCATAAATATCATAAGACACAATTCCCAAACTTTAAAATTCATTTCAATTTTCCATACCAAGAAGTCATTTTTCTTTTAAGAACATCACACTTATCATATAAATGATATACTCATCTCAAGCACTAGCTATTTACCCATTTATGTTCTTTTCGCACACTTGTGTCAACTTTTTCTTTTTCTTTTCTTTTCTTTTATTTTTTTTATTTGAACTTATATGGGTAAGCAACTATTTTTTATTATCACTTTCTCATCATATATTTTCTTTTCTTTCTTTTTCTCAACCCTCAATTCAAACAACCAAATATCACACCAACTACATAACCCAACCCACGGCTTCATGAAAGAATAAGGTAGGCTCAAACGGGCTCATCAAATGATAATATGAATAACAGGTTAGTGTTTGGATAGTATATAGGCTAAGAAAAGAATGCCTAATATCATCTCCCAATTCTTAAGCACATCAATGCAACCTTGAAAAAGATCCAGAACAAGTTCTAGAGAAACACGTGCTATTTCAAACTATTCACACAGAACGAATCAAGACTGAAAAGATATGACAGTCAAAAGCTCAAGTCTCACAGGGTTTCAACGTGTGATCAAGTTCTCAAAGGCTTAAAACTCACAATCATCATAACATGCTTTGTCTCACAAAATCAGTTGCAATCAATTTTTAATAAAAACAAATCTCATCATCGGCTGCTCGTCATTCAACTCAACCCTAAACAGACACAAAACAAAACAAGAAAAATAAAAATGTAAATGAAAGCAAAACAAAACAAAAAGATTAGGTTACCTCCCAACAAGTGCTTAATTTAACGTCTTTAGCTAGATCATTTCATACCTCGATCAATCTGGCGTTTTGGCAGCTGACCTCTTCCCAAACCCCAACTTGCTCATATACTTAGCATTCACTGTAGACCACCACTGAGTGTGGAAGTGGCCTCCCAAACTTGAACAAATCACTCGGGGTTCCATACCGAGTCCACATCTTCTTTGTAGCATGCTCGTCAAATGGTCGGTTGACATCCAAGCTCAAGATTGGGCTAGTTGTGACAGTGGTGATGGAAAAACAATCCTCTTGCTTTTGGCTATCGTGTTCCTTGATGGCATCATATATTGAAATTTTCAGCTCCTCATCGTTGACACGAAAAGTGAGATCACCTTCTTGCACATCAATTAAAGCATGACCAGTGGTTAGAAAAGGCCTACCCAAGATTAGTGGTTGATTCTTGAATTCAGGTATGTCTAAAATAACAAAATCAGCAGGAAAGACAAAGTCCCGAATTCTTACCAACACATCTTCAACTATTCCCTTAGGATATGAGACTGACCTGTCAGCCATCATCAATGAAATTTTAGTTGACTTCATTTTCCCCAACTCCAAGCGGTTGAACACAGATAAGAGCATCAGATTGATGCTCGCTCCCAAATCACACAACACGTTGGGGAATGTATACTCAGCAATCTCGCACTCCAATGTCAAGCTCGCCGGATCCTTTTGTTTCAGTGGCAACTTCCGCTGTAATATCGCGCTACATTCTTCAGAAAGGTTAATTTTTTCAAATTTCCCTAACTTCTTTTTATTTGCCAATGCATATTTGAGAAATTTAACGTATCCAGGCATGTTTCTGAGCGCATCAAAGATAGGTATGTTGATGTTTACTTTCTGGAATATCTCTTTGAATCGGGCGAACTCCTCGTCATATTTCGACTTAGCTAGCCGACTTGGGAAATGGATCGGAGGAGTGTAAGTTGGAAGAATCTTCTTCTGGTCTGCCTCGCGACCACCCTCGCGACCGCTAGGGTGGTCGCGAGCTCCTGTGGACTCGTCTCTATTGTGCCTCGCGGCCGGCCTAGCGGTCGCTAGTTTCTCTCCAGAACTCTCTGTACTCTTTCTCGCGGTCGGGCTAGCGATCGCTATCTCCTCCGAAAAATGTTATGTATCAGTTCTCACGGCCGAGCTAGCGGTCGCTAGCTCCTCCTCGTTCAGCGTACGATTTTCTTCTCGTTCCGGGTGGTTCTGGTAAGCTTTTCCACTTCTCAAGTAGATGACATTGCACTGATTTATCGGGTTTACCTCCGTAGTGCTAGGAAATTAGCCCGACTTTTGTTGCGCATTCTGCTGTGCAGCTATTTGGCTAATCTGGTTCTTCATTATCTTCAAATGCTTGCCCATAGCTGCTACGATAGATTCCAGATGCGTAATCCTCTGACCAGTAGTACTAATGAATGAATTCTGCTGAGTTACCAATTGTTGGTTACTTGCAACCAACTGCTGCATCATCTCTTCAAGGCCCGGCTTTTTAGGCTCCACAATAATCCCATTATTCACAGCAAAACTAGGTGGTGGTTGCTGAGCATTCTGCGCATTGGCATAGGAAAAAATTGGGGTGATTCCTATTGTTGGGATGATAGGGTGGATTTCCACTCCGATTCCCCTGAAAATTGTTTCTTTGGTTCACATATTGAACCTCCTCAATATTCTGTGCCATAGCCACAGTCATCTGCCATTCCTCTCGGTTTCGTACTCCTTTTGCAGTAATGTGAATTTTTCTAACAGATCATCATATCTGTTATCTAGCTCTGCAGCGGTAACTTTTCTGATAGGCTGTCTCTCCATCGGCCACTAATAGCTATTGGATTTCATCTCCTTAATAATTCTCAATGCTTCATCTATTCCTCGATTGAGAAGGCATCCTCCGGCTGAAGCATCTACAATCCTACGGGTGTTAGCATTGAGTCCACTGTAAAACTGTGTCACTTGCTGCTCAGGTGAGAACCCATGATGTGGACACTTTTGGAGTAGGTTTCTGAATCTCTCCCAGGCCTCAAACAATGACTCATCTCCCAATTGCAAAAAGTGGGAAATCTCAGCGATGACTTTCTGCGCCTTGGCAGGTGGGAAGAATTTGTAGGAATTTCTCGCACAACTGAATTTCTCACACAACTGCTCCCACGTAGTGATTCTTGATTTGTCCAAACTCTTGAACCATTCTTTCGCTTGGCTCCTCAACGAGAATACAAACATCCGCATCCGCATGGTATCAGCTGGCACTCCATTTTGCTTGATAGTATCACATATATCAAGGAATGCCTCTAAGTGTGCATTGGGATCTTCAGTAACCCCTTCCCCAAACTGCTCCGCATGTATCATGCTGATGAGGGCAGGCTTTAACTCAAAGTTATTGGCATTGACGTTTGGCCCCTATCCTCCACCTTGGAACTGATCCGTCGGTGGTCTATACATGTGGTTTAGCGGTAGGGATTGTGCTCGGCCTCCAACTTGGCCCATTTGATTATGTAACGCCATTTGGCGTTGCATCGCAACTAACATCTCCTCCATCTCAGCCATCCGATCATGCCCTTGCGGGTGTCTATCTGTCATTCATTGTCTTCTTTCTCTCTTTCTTTCTTGTGCGATTTTTCAATTTCAGGGTCTAATGGAAGAATTTCTTTCCGCTGAGACCTTGTAATCATGCACTGGAAAAGAAGACAAAAACTAGTGGTGGAAATCGGTTCGGTTAACCGAATCGAACTAAATGAAAATATGTAAACCAAATACCGAATCGGTTGGTTAACCGGTTAACCGATTAACCGATCGGTTAAATCGGTCGGTTAATCGGTTAACCGGTTCAATTAAAAAAAACTAACGAATTTGCTCCAAGTGAGAATCGAACTCACGACCTCAATGAAAATAGAGGTGCACTTACCCAACCGAGCTACGATAGTTTCTTGTAATATATTCATTTTAACTATATTTATACTTAATCCATTATCTTAAAAACGAATAGGTTGGCTTTCGTGATTCGAACCTCGTCAGGCTTAGCTTGCGCCAAACCAACTAGTCTACAATGAAATTTGATAGAATAATATTTGTAATATATATATGAATTTTGGTTTATTCAGATACCCATTCGGTTATCGGGTATACCGATAACCTAATTTTCTAAAATTTTGATACCAATACCGAACCGATCCAATTTTTTCGGTTATTCGGTTATCCAATAACGACTTCGGTTCGGTTATCGGATTATCCAATTATCCAATACCGAACTTCCACCCCTAAAAACTAGATCAAACCAGGCAAAGCATAATTTTTTTTTTTATATTTATAAAACCTGAATTAATAACTACAATTCAGAAAATTATCACTATGAAATCTACATAGTCCCTGGCAACGGCGCCAAAATTTGATCGCTATAATTTCTACCAAAATAAATGGTAGTAAAAATAGCAAGTATTATATCGTATCCACAGAGACTGATAATCGAAAACACAACGAATAATTGACGCATAATCTTTAATATTATCCAGGCAATCGATATCAATGGAGGATGATTATAGAACTAGACACAAATGAAATAAGATAAACTCAAGATTGAAATACTTGCTCTAGGGATGTATTTAACCTAACCAGATTCACCCAATCAACATATTAATCTGTTTAATCCAGTCAAAGATGAAAGATCACATAAGTAACCATCAATTTCAGTTAGGATAATTGTGGATGTAGATTACTAATTTACCTATTACTGTTACGTCTCAAGGTGGAAATTAGCAACTCCAAAAAGCTCACAAAGAATATGATTCCTACGGATGTTCCTATCTCAATTACGACTCAAGGCTTACATGTATTGTGCATTCAAGATCGATTGACAATCAAAACTGTTAAGTATTCAACTGACAACTATGTATGCATTAAAGTTGATCAAAAATTAACACATAAGATCAAGCTCCATGAATCACAAATCTATGACGGAAGGTAAAACAGTATCAATAGATAAATCACAGAAATCTAGTCAGACATACAAACCCTATGATCAATACGAAATTTAGCTACTCATAATGAAAATAACAAAGCAATGATTAAATAAAGATAACATGAACTAAAATAGATAAATAAAATCGTAGGATTCCACGATGGACAATTGTAGCAACTTGAATCCGTAAATAAATATGAAACTTGCAGGAATCTAAAGTCTGGAATGTAAATAATCTAAAGCTATACTATGAAATTGAAGAACAAGAATGAAAACAATGAAAACTAGGAAAAAACGCAGAGTTCCAGCTGGGGGCGCCAAATGATGTCTTGGGGTATTTATAAATGATAGGCTGAAACCCTAATTCGCATCAGGCCGCAGCGCCTAGCGGCCGGCCTAGCGGTCGCTAGGTCGGTGGCTAGTTTTACTCCAGAAGCTTTTCCGCCCGAGCTCGCGGCCGGGCTAGCAGCCGCTAGCCTCTTGTTCCTTTTCATCTTTGATTCATTCTTTGCCTCGCGTATTGATCATCACTTGAAAAGCCTACAAAACACCAACGAGGAATCCCAAGAGTAGTATCTTCCAAAAATAGCTAAACGCATAAATCAACTATATAAACGCACTTAAACTGATCTAAAATCATCCTAATATATCATTAATAAACGATTAAAAAACGCGTTTATCATGCATCTTGGGTGGTGAAATTGTTTGTATGTGATACTGGTTATATGTATCGAGTAACCATGTCGACATAGGATGATGATGTTCCCTTAACGGACTCAAAATGTTTATCGTACTACCCTGCAAGTTGAGTTAGCTCAGGTACGGTAATAAGGTTGAGTGGTACTACTTAAGGAATTTGATTAAGTGATTAATTATTTTAAGCAGCCGGAGTGTTATAAATAATTAATGGACATGCTATATCTTAAATAAGGAGATTCGTAAGTCTAAGTACAATCCCGACTCAACTTCGGTAATAAAAGGGTAACTCAACATTTATCCTCTAGTTATGAATTAATTTGACTGAACATAAGATAATTAATTCATTTTAGACTCATCTTTATTCTTTGTATTTAATCCCTGCACTGGCCCAATAAGGCCCACAGCCATGGAATTTTTGCCTCCCCCAAGGAGTCTTAGTGGGACTAGGCTCTGTTAATTATGTTATTAATTTAATATATCTCCTACTTTAGATATGATTATCTAATCAAATGAGGATTTTAAAAAGAGCACTATAAATAAAGGGCAGGAGAAATCCAATAATATCCCGTTGACTACTAATCAATTTTGAAAATCTCATAGGGTACAAAAATTTTGGTGTTCTTTATAGATTGCTCTTACTCAATATTGAAGATCAAGCAACCGGGACACAGTCCAGAAGATCAAAACTGAAGTCAATCATTGATCAGTTGTGCTAGAAATTTATAGGTAAACACAAGAAAGTCCTTATGTGCTACAATTAATTATATAGGAGCATGTTAGAAATATAATAAATATATAGTGAGTTAAACATCAAAGATAGATCCTTGTGAACACGAAAAAACATATTTCCTTCACTATCATCTTTAATTGATTTTAGGTGTCAGTGATCTCAAACAGGGAATGTCTAACAAATCAGGATCCTTTTTGGATACCTATTCTTGTTTGCAAAGAAAAAGACTCGTGGGTCAACCTAAAGGAGAAGAACAAATGAAGATGGCTATCTCATACCCAGATAACAGCTTATAGAGTTTAGGCTTATTCCAGTGCTAAAAAGATGATCCACATGTATCCTTTGATGATGACAACGGAAAATAGAAACCCAAGAGATCAGGTATATGGTTGGAAATTTTCCATCAGACTCCCAAGCTTTTGATGGAATTTTCTTCTACAGATCAGGTCTGTGTTCTCAGGTGCGGCTAATACCTTCTAAATAAATCACCAAACACTCAATGGAGTCAGCAAAGGAACCTCAAGTGCGCTAAAGTTGTTTGAAGCTGATTCGTCTACCTATACCAAGATATCAAGATCAGATACATTTTCCAAGTGTATCATCAGTAGAAAAAAGAAGATAGAGAAAACCAAGTAAGCACACTAGTTTGATATTAGCAAGATAGTCAATGAATTCACCCTTCTGATGAGTAGCTGAGTTACTTGTGAGTGCAATGCTGAACCCTGAAACCTCACAAGCTCGTCGATAACGCTCAACTAGATGATTGTGGCAGGGCATCCTTACCATGACTTACATAATAAAGGCCAAGGACGATTCAGAATGAGTAGATTTTGAGGCAAATATCAGAAAACCGCAAGAGTATGAGACTAGTTGTGCAAAAGGTTTTTATGTATAAAACCGTCGTGCTAATGCTCTGAAGATCATCAACCAATGCAAGTTGACTACTTAGTAAATTTCGATCCCTGCATCACAGATGAAGTATACAAGAAGATATGATAGAGGCATCCAAGAGGCCATTCTCGCCAAGTCCATCAGCGAAAGTTGAGACAAGATGAATCTCTCAGCTTTGTGCCCGGGCCACTCAAGGACATGCAACTAGTATCAGTTTACCCACGACTGGTATCAGATTCAGACATCGACAACAAACTTACCCTCAATCGGTATGTCTTTGAGTAGTTCAGTTGACCACTCTCTCAAGATGCGCTTAAAAAATAAAATAAATTATAATTTCTGATAAGAATCACGGATAAGCTTCGGAGGATCTATTGGCGTGGAAATCCATTCACCACCTTTCAAAATCAGGCTATAGCTAAAGCTGGCAATTTGATGCTAATCCAAGATGATAGTGATTCAACATTCGAAGACCAAAAGAGATCATTCATCGGCTACTCAGCAGTCGGATGAATCAACTAAACTTTGGAGTAAGAGAATAAATTGGCGAGCGAAAAAGAAAGCAAGAGAGGTTGAATGAAAGGAGCATGAAACATTCGACTAAGAGGTTCATCTGAGGACGTTGACAACCCTGATTATTGATAAGCCTCATTTTTACCTAATTTATAAGGCTATATTCGTTTCTTTTATAATTGATAAGTGATCTTTTGAGCTGTCTTTTGATATAATTATGTTTACCTTGGAAGATATTATGTCATGTGTATTTCTTGTCATTTTAGCACAGGTTTTGATGTCAAAAAGGTGGATCACGATAAAGAGGAATTAGCTAGTCCTGTCGCGAGTTCACGCGAAGAATATCTGTTTATAAACGACGTTGAATATGATGAAATAAATATGAAAATAATGGATGTGAAAAGTTTACTATGTTAAAGATCATCACGATAGGAGTCCATAGGCGCAAGCGGATCGTAATTCGGAGTTCGGACGAGAGAGAACGGAGCAAAACAGCGAAGTCGCGCAATACACATCCGCGGGAAAACACGCCTCGCGAGTTTTGCTCGCGACCCAAGGTCGCGAGACAAACTCGCGAGCTAGAGAAGAATGGGTGCACGTTTTTGAAGGCTCGCGACTTTGCTTTGTGAGTTTCTCTTGCGAGCAAAGCACGCGAAGCGAGACGGAAGCACACAAGCAGAGTTCCTTCGCGACTTTCCTTCGCGGTTCATGGTCGCGATAGCGTGTCACGAGGCTCAGTGGCCTAGGGTTTCGTATATAGCACATCAGACGTCAGAAAAGAGACAGATTTCCAGGAGGCGCACCCTTTACGAAAATACAGAACACTTTTCATTCATTCTTTTCTTTCGCACGTTTAGTTTTACAGTAGAAGAATTTTTGCTTTCAGTTTTCTTTACTTTCGTAATTTAGTTTTCAATTCAGTTTTCATAGTCCAGTTTTATTTCTAGTTCAGATTTATTTACGGATCGAAGCTGTTATATTGTTCATCGTGGAATCTTACGGTTTTATCTATCTATTTCAGTTTATGTTATCTTTATTTATTTATTGCTTTAGTAATTTAATTATGCGTAGCTAAATTCCGTATTGATCCTAGGGTTTGTATGATTGATCTGTTGATACTGTTTTACCGTCCCATTCATGATTTATGATTCTTGGCTTTAATTCTCATGTGTTGGTATCTGGTCAATATTGATGCATTCTAGTTATGTGATTGATGTCCTGGCGGAATTAATTGCATAATCGATATCTTGAATACATAATACAGTTTTTACCTTGAGACCTGACGGAGATAGGTGAACTGCAGGAGGTTAAATCTTTGTGTGCTTTTGGTAATTAGCTTACTTCTCTTGAGACTCGACGGAAATAGAGTTTAGGCTAACCTACTACTATATGCTGTCCTGGCGGAAACTATAGTTATATTAGTGATCCTTCATATGAATGTGGATTAAATTGGTAAACATATTAGTAGGTTAATTGTGTGAATTTAGTTAGGTTAAGTACATCCCTAGGGTCAGTCTTTCATATCTGATTTTATTCCTTATTTATATTTTGAGTCTAGTTTTATAATCTCTTCCTCTTGATATTTTGTTGCCTGAATAATAATCAAGATTTTGTATTGATTATTCGCTGTGTTCTCGAGTCGCAGTCCCTGTGGATATGATATGTATACTTGCTGTTTTACTATCATATTTATTTGGTAGGAATATTAGCGATCAAATTTTAGCGCCGTTACCGGGGACTGTTTAGATTTCATAGTGATAATTTTTGAATTGTAGTTATTAATTTAGGCTTATAAAAAATAAAAAAAAAAAAATATTCTGTCTTATTGTTTGGATTAATCTGGTTGTTGTCTTTCTGCAGTGCATGCATGATTACAAGATCTCAAAAGAAAGAAATTATTTCATTAGATCTTGAGATTGAAAGATCACATAAGCGAGAGAGCGAGAAAGAAGACAACAAGCGATGGCGGATAGACACCCTCGCGCCATGATCGGATGGCGAGATGGAGAGAGATGTTGTTTAATGCAACGCCAACTGGCGTTGCGGAATCAGATGGACCAGATTGGTGGACGAGCACAGCCTATACCGCTCAACCACATGTACAGGGCACCGACGGATCAGTTCCAAGGTGGAGGATGGGGCCAAACGTCAATGCCAATAATTTTGAGTTAAAGTCTGCCCTCATCAGCATGATAGAAGCGGAGCAGTTTGGGAGAGGGGTTACTGAAGACCCCAACGCACACTTGGAAGTGTTCCTGGATATTTGTGATACTATCAAGCAGAACGGAGTGTCAGCTGATGCCATCCGGATGCGGATGTTCATATTTTCGCTGCGGAGTCAAGCGAAAAAATGGTTCAAGAGCTTGGACAGATCACAGATTACCACGTGGGAGCAGCTCTGTGAGAAGTTTCTATCCAAATACTTCCTACCTGCTAAGGCTCAAAAGATCATTGCCGAGATCTCCCATTTTTCACAATTGGGAGATGAGTCGTTATTTGAGGCCTGAGAGTGATTCAGGAACCTGCTCCGCAAGTGTCCACAGCATGGGTTTTCACCTGAGCAACAAGTAACACAATTTTATAGTGGACTCAATGCTAACACCCGTAGCATTGTTGATGCGTCAGCTGGAGGATGCCTTCTCAATCGAGGAATAGATGAAGCGTTGAGAATTGTTGAGGAGATGGCATCCAACAGTTATCAATGGCCGATGGAGAGACAACCGATCAAAAGAGTGGCTGCTGCAGAGTTGGACGATAAGTATGATGATTTGTTAGAGAAATTCAAAACTCTGCAGAAAAAATACGAAGTCGAGAGGAAAGGGCAGATGACTGTAGCCATGACGCAGAATATGGAGGAGGTTCACTATGTGAACCAAAGGAGTAATTTCCAAGGGAACCAAAGTGGGAATCCACCATATCATCCCAACAATAGGAATCACCCCAATTTTTCATATGCTAATGCGCAGAATGCTCAGCAACCACCACCTGGTTTTGCTGTGAATAATGGGATGATTATGGAGCCTAAGAAGCCGAGCCTTGAAGAGATGATGCAACAAGTGTTGGCGAGCAATCAGCAAATAGCAGCGAGTCACCAACAAATTGTGGCTCAACAAAATATTCAGATTCAGCAGTTGGGAATAGACTGAACACTCTGGAGAGCACAATCAATGCCATTAAAACACGGTGATAGCCCTTGGAAAACAAGTAAAGATGATAGAGAACCAAGTGGGGCAGATGGCCAATGAGAGAGCTGGGATGCATAGGCAGGGTCAATTCCCAAGCAATACCGAGCAAAACCCGAAGAATCACACTCCTCCAAATCAATGCAATGCTATATATTTGAGGAGCGGGGCATCATATACTAATAATTTGGAGCATGAAGGGGAAGAGTTGGATGATCAAAGAGCCGAGGATGATAAATTCATAGATTTTCGACACGCGAGAAACCTTCGCGACAACCTGTCGCACGCTACCCTCGCGAGGGAAGACGGGATGTATATAGAACCAGACCTCACGACCTTCCCTCGCGAGGAAGGGTCGCGAGGGAATCCCACGAAGAAAGATGCGTCTGACACAGAATCACGCCTCGCGACCTTGACTCGCGAGAAAGGGTCGCGAGCTAATCACGCGAAGACACAAGACAGAGACCTCGCGAGGGAGTCTCGCGACTCAACCTCGCAAAGGAAGGCCGCGAGCCGTCCAGCGCCTCCTATAGCCACCACCCCATTTCCTCAGCGAATCGGGAAGACGAAATACGATAAGGAGTTCGCCCGATTCAAAGAGATGTCAACATCACAATACCTCTCTTTGATGCACTCAGGAACATGCCCGGATACGTCAAATTTCTCAAAGATGCAGTGGCAAGCAAAAAGAAGTTGGGTAAATTTGAAAAAATTAACCTTTCTGAAGAATGCAACGCTATTTTACAGAGGAAGTTGTCACTGAAACAGAAGGATCCGGGGAGCTTCACATTGGAGTGTGAGATTGCTGAGCACACATTCCCCAACGTGTTGTGTGATTTGGGAGCGAGCATAAACCTGATGCCTTTATCTGTGTTCAACCGCTTGGAGCTTGGCAAAATGAAGCCAACTTCAATTTCATTAATGATGGCTGACAGGTCGGTTTCATATCCTAAGGGCGTAGTTGAGGATGTGTTGGTAAGAATTCGGGATTTTGTCTTTCCAGCTGATTTTGTTATTTTAGATATTCCCGAATTTAAAAATCAACCACTAATCTTGGGTCGGCCTTTTCTAGCAACTGGTCGTGCTTTAATTGATGTGCAGGAATATGATCTTACATTTCGTGTCAACGATGAGGAGCTGAAAATTTTAATATATGACGCCATCCCGCGACACGGTAGTTCAGAGCATGAAGAGTGCTATTCAATCACCACTGCCACAGCTAGCCAAATCTCGAGCTTGGATGTCAACCGACCAGTTGACAAGACTGCTACAAAGAAAAGATGGACTCGGCATGGAACTCCGATTGAATTGTTCAAGTTTGGGGGAGGCCACTTCCACACTCAGTGGTGGTCTACGGTCAATGCAAAGTATGGAGGCAAGCACAGATTTAGGAAGAAGTCTGCTGCCAAAACACCAGATTGATCGAGGTATGAAATGGTCTAGCTAAAGACATTTAAATCTAGCACTTGTTGGGAGGTAACCCAATGTTTTCCTTTATTTTGTTTGTTTTTCGTGTTTTGTTTTCTTATTGTTTGTTTTTCGTGTTTGATTTTTGTGTCTGTTTTGGGTTGAGTTGAATGACGAGCAGCCAATGATGAGAATTGTTTTTATTAGAAAATTGATTGCAACTGATTTTGTGAGAAGAAGCATGTCATGATTATTGTGATTATTAAGCCTTTGAGAACTTGATCACACTTTTGAAACCTGTGAGACTTGAGCTTTTGACTGTCATATCTTTTCAGTTTTGTCATTTTCTGTGTGAATAGTTTGAAATAGCATGTGTTTCTCTAGAACTTGCTCTGGATCTTTTTCGAGGTTGCATTGATGTGCTTAAGAATTTTGAAATGATATTAGGCATTCTTTTCTTAGCCTATACACTATCCAAACATTAACCTGTTATTTTATTATCCTTTGATGAGCCCGTTTGAGCCTACCTTGTTCTTTCATATAGCCGTGGGTTGGGTTATGATGTTAGTGTGATTTTTAGTTGCTTGAATTGAGAGTTGAGAAAAAGAAAGGAAAGAAAAGAAAAGAAAATAGATGTTGAGAAAGTGATAATCAAAAATAGTTGCTTACCCATATAAGTTAAAAAAAAAATTATAAAAAAAATATATAAAAGAGTTGGCACAAGTGTGCGAAAAGAACATAAATGGGTAAGTAGCTAGTGCTTGAGATGAGTATATCACTTATATGATAATTATGGAGTTCTTAAAGAAAAATGACTTCTTGATATGGAAAATTGAAATGAATTGTGAAAGTTTGGGAATTGTGTCTTATGATACTTATGGTGTTTTTCATTATGGGATTATGAGTCACTTAGCCTAAATATATCATACCTTACCAAAGAGCCTACATTATAACCTGTTATAAGACCTTTTTGATCTTAGTTCTTGAGCACATATTTGAACAATGGAGAATTAGACGATTTGCAAGCTTATGTTAGATTCCATGTGTTTTTAAACTTTGAGAGTATACACATTCTCCTTGATACACTTGAGTGTTTGAGATTTCTTATATATATATCCATGTCGTGAGGATTCAAGTTTGAGAAGGCTTGTGCTTATGATTATTATGATGTGTGGAGTTTAACGAAAAATGTTGTGATTTGATTCATTTGATTGAATCTTTTATTGCTCATTGCTCTGAGGCTTATTGCTTTTGTCGTTCGACTCTTTGCCTATCTTTGGTCGTATGTCTCTTGTTCTGATTTGTTTGAGGACAAACAAAAGGTAAGTTTGGAGGAGTTGATAAGCCTCATTTTTAATTGATTTATAAGGCTATATTCGTTTCATTTATAATTGATAAGTGATATTTTGAGCTGTCTTTTGATATATTTATGTTTACCTTGGAAGATATTATCCCGTTTATATTTCGTGTCATTTTAGCACAGGTTTTGATGTAGAAAAGGTGGATCACGATAAAGAGGAATTAGCTAGCCCGGTCGCGAGTTCACACGAAGAATATCTGTTTAAAAACGACGTTGAATATGATGAAATGTATATGACAAGAATGGATGTGAAAAGTTTACTATGTTAAAGAGCATCTCGATAGGAGTCCATAGGTGCAAGAGGATCGCAATTCGGAGTCCGGACGAGAGAGAACGGAGCGAAACAGCGAAGTCGCGCAATGCGCATCCGCGGGAAAACACGTTTCGCGAGTTTTGCTCGCGACAAACTCGCGAGCTAGAGAAGAATGGGCGCACATTTTTGAAGGCTCGCGACTTTGCTTTGCGAGTTTCTCTCGCGAGCAAAGCACGCGAAGCGAGACGGAAGCGCACAAGTAGAGTTCCTTCGCGACTTTCCTTTGCGGTTCAAGGTCGTGATAGCGTGTCGCGAGGCGCAATGGCCTAGGGTTGCGTATATGTAATATCCCGAATTTTTGGGCTTAAAAATTTCGAAAATAAAGAAGTAGTTCTGAAGAAAAAAGAATGAAAGTGAAGCGTCGGTAATTGACAATTTGGAATAGATCGAAATTTTCTTCAAAATTTCAAATGAAATAATTTTAAACAATAAATAAATATGTTTTTAAGTGTATAGAGGATATTATTACACTTAGAAAATTAAGGAAATATTTTCTCCTAATTGTTTCCTATTTTGAAACTTATGTGTTCATATGATTGATTTATGAACTTGGCATGAGATCACTTTATATTATGTGAACAAATGCTATTTTATTTTACATATGAAATATTATTTAGCCAAGTATTACACTAAGAAGGAAAAGAATTTATTTCCTTATTTTATTAATGATTCTAAAATTTGCACAAAATAGGATTAATTTGTGAATTAATTTGTGATCACATGATTTTATAATATGAGTTGTCATATTTATCTTGTATTACATGATAAAGTAATTATCTTGGAACACCCTAGCATTTTCGAAAATGAGGAGGAAATGATAAGGTTTGATTAAGACATTTTAAGATAAGATATGTTATGATATTTATAAAATGATAAGATAAGTATATGACTAGATTATGACTAAGCTTAGGATAATGTTTATCTCATTAAAATGTGTAGCAAAGTGATAAGCATCATGAAGGATAAAATTTGTTTCTTGAAATACATCATTTTCGAAAATGATGATTTTATGTAATAAATTTAGCAAATAATTTAATTAATTATTTAAGCTTTAATATTGGATAAATATCATGAAATCTAGATCAATCTTATCATCTAGAAGCTATATAAATTTAGAAATTTAAGGATTAAGGTAAGGATGGAATTTTGAAAATTTAATCCTAAGAAAACCCTAGATTTCGAAAATATTGGAAAAATAATAACAAATGTTCTAAAAATTTATTTTATGACATAATATCATTATATTTATGTAATTCATCATGAAAATAATATTGGTTATGAAAAGAATGAAAGTTTAATAATTTATCCTTAATTTTGAATTGTTTGCGATAACTTTACTTTAGTACATAAAATGATCTTAAATAATTTTCTATGATAAAATTTATTATCTAAGACCTATATTATGTCACATATCTATTAATTAGAGAAAATAAAATATTTGGCATATATTATAGGTGATGACTAAAAATTGTGATAAATTAGTATTTTATGAGATAAATATCATACTTTAATTAAATGCAAGGCTATGATTATTATGATAAGGATATGAGTTGTAAAGTAGAGATAGTTAGAAATTAAAACAAGTAACCTATGCTTTTTATTTAATATAGTCGAAAATTTTGATTTAGTATAAGGTTGGAAATAATTTTTAAACTCTTGAATATAATATCTTATCCTATAGTTGAAATTGTTGACTTTTCTAATGTAATATTATTATAGGATAATATTATAGTATAAGGTATAGAAAAAAATAAAAATCAACCCTAATGGTTGAAGAAGGTATAAAAACACACACACACACTACACAAAGTATTAAATTCTTATTCTATAATAATTATAAGATACATTAATTAAATAATTAAAATAACATAATAAACTATAGCATAAAATAAAAATAATTGTTTCATGAGCTATAAGAGGTGGCGAAAATTCTAGAAAATAAAGTATGAGTTGTAAATTAATTTTTACACCTAAGTATTTTATAATTTCAAGAAGATAAAATCATTAATGTATAAGATAAGGTCAAATTTGTTTCTTATACAACTTGCGAGGCTCAAAATTAAGAAGATAAAGGAGTTGCCATTTTTGACTTTAGAATAAGATATTTTATAAAGTAATGATTAAAAACACTTTAGAAATCCTATAAATAGGAGGGCACCCCTCCCATACCATTAAAATCGAAAATTAGGAGAAGAATAGAGAGAAAAATAGAGAGAAAAATAGAGAGTGTTCTTCATAGTGTTCTTGATCAGAAAGAAAAACGTCGCCGACGTCGATCGAATTCGATCACAAGGTTAGAAATCTTACCACTTCTTGTTATACATGTTAAATTGTTAGAAATTCATATATAATATATTAGGATGCTTATTTTCAAAAATTATGTTGAATATGTGCTATATGTTTCAAAGTATGTGTTAGATTGCTTATATGATGTTTATAAGTATGAATTATCAAATTAATACAAAGTTAAGCATGTATTGAATACATGATGATATGACCGAAAATAAGGAGAAATCATATGTTGATGTATATGAATTTTAGTTGTTGTTTTGAGCATGAAATAATGATAGATATTAATAAACAAGATTGTATGATTTTATGTGAAATTTTTGGAAAAACCTAAGTATATATCCTATTAATTTCGAAAATTATAGAGTAATTATATGATGAGATATAATTCATGTTTGAATGTTAGAATAACATATTGATGATGTAGATTAATAATATAGTGTTATATGAATTCATTGGAATTTCTAAAATTATTTGTACCTAAGTCTATTTTGAAAAATATGTACTTAGGACATATTGAGGAATAATTCATGAATTATGGAAATTATGTCATATTATTATGATAATAATATGCTATATGAATTAATTAAAATTTTTGGAAAAGTTTGATAATTATTTGTAATTTTCGAAAATTATGCTAAGAAGGAATCATGATGTGAAATTTTTCGATGTTATGTGATACATGGATTCTATGTTAGTAATATGTGGAAATTTGATCCATATATGTGTAAAATCGAAAATTACAAGGGTATAGTTGAAATCAATAGAAATAGGAACATATCGTGTAAGATGATAGTTATATAAGAACTACATGAAGCGACGATGAGAATAAGTTGAAAAGGTATAAGCGTCTGAAGTATATCGATCACGATAGTTCGTAATAACGTTAGTGATAAAGTTGATATTAGTATGTTCGTTGGTTGAATCGATGATTCTTGCAAAGCATAACGATATGCTAAAAAAACTTCGTTTCTTACGTTGATAAGGTCTCGACTCGAAGGAGAGCGGAACCGAGAATAGAAACTAGTGACTTAAGAAACCTTAAGTCTCGGTGGCACTCTTTTCAAAAGATTTTTACAAGCTTTCTCGAAAGTATTCTTGTTATTGCTTTTCTCGCTTTCTTATGAAAATGTTGAGATACGATATTGTCTCGCCAAAAATGTTTTAAGTTTGTATATGTCCATTCGGGTTGCACTCGGGCAACAGGAAGTTCGAATTCGGATCCAGTTTGGAGGTGTAAGTAGAAATTCCGGCTAGGGTTGTGTACACGTGTTGGGCCTCCGAACATTTGGGTGGTCATGCTCGAACAGCTGGGCGGTTAGTTGCGTCCGGTGTAGGGAGGCCTCCCTCCCGGCGCGTTTATCCATAGCCGACTTGGAATATACGTTGTGGTTGTTGTGATATGAAAATGCTTGGCCAAGCGATGATTTTGAGAAATGAGAAAATGTTTTTAGTAAGAACAAGGCATTTTCAATAAAACCCTTGTGTCTTACTGTGGTGAGGCGATAATATTTCGTAAAATAAAAATGTTTTCGGCATGTGTCCATTGGTACATTTGTACTCACCGCATGTTTGTTTTAAATGTGCGAGTTGAGCGGGTGATGGGCCGAGCGGAGTTGAGCGGAATCCTTTTGATAAATAGTATGGTGCATTTTGGTTCACCTTGAGAATGCATCTTCACAT
The DNA here is from genome assembly GCA_036937905.1 of Salvia rosmarinus. Taxonomy (NCBI): domain Eukaryota; kingdom Viridiplantae; phylum Streptophyta; class Magnoliopsida; order Lamiales; family Lamiaceae; genus Salvia; species Salvia rosmarinus. The sequence continues at coordinate 27,954,631 of CM072821.1, forward strand.
GCATGTCTCACACGTTATTCGCCGCCAAACTCTTGAGTTCCTTATATTTTGATATTATGTTAAGATCTCGAATGCTTTGCTAAAAGCTTGTATTAGCTCTTGTTTTGCCAGTGCTTTTGAACAAATCATTTATATAAGTCGGTTTCTTTCTATCCTTGAGTTATTTCATTATTAGCATCTATGTTCCTTCACATGAGAAATAAGTTGAAAACCCTATTCTTTTACGAATATTTAACCCTAAACCCCAAGTAGCAGTCCGGTAAGGTGGTAGCAGAATCGGTCACATTAAGATATCTCTTGTCGAGCGTCGAGAAAAGAGACAGATTTCCAGGAGGCGCACACTTTACGAAAACATAGAACACTTTTCATTATTTCTTTTCTTTCGCACGTTTAGTTTTACAGTAGAAGAATTTTTGCTTTCAGTTTTCTTTACTTTCGTAATTTAGTTTTCAATTCAGTTTTCATAGTCCAGTTTTATTTCTAGTTCAGATTTATTTACGGATCGAAGTTGTTACATTGTTCATCGTGGAATCTTACGATTTTATCTATCTATTTCAGTTTATGTTATCTTTATTTATTTATTGCTTTTGTAATTTAATTATGCATAGATAAATTCCGTATTGATCCTAGGGTTTATATGTCTGACTAGATTTGTATGATTGATCTGTTGATACTGTTTTGCCGTCTCATTCATGATTTATTATTCTTGGCTTTAATTCTCATGTGTTGGTATCTGGCCAATATTGATGCATGTTAGTTATGTGATTGATGTCCTGACGGAATTAATTGCATAATCGATATCTTGAATACATAATACAGTTTTTACCTTGAGACCTGGCGGAGATAGGTGAACTGTAGGAGGTTAAATCTTTGTGTGCTTTCGGTAATTAACTTACTTCTCTTGAGACCCGACGAAGATAGAGTTTAGGCTAACCTACTACTATAGGATGTCCTGGCGAAAACTATAGTTACATTAGTGATCCTTCATATGAATGTGGATTAAATTGGTAAACAAATTAATAGGTTAATTGTGTGAATTTAGTTAGGTTAAGTACATCCCTAGGGTCAGTCTTTCATATCTGATTTTATTCCTTATTTATATTTTGATTCTAGTTTTATAATCTCTTCCTCTTGATATTTTGTTGCCTGAATAATAATCAAGATTCTGTGTTGATTATTCGCTGTGTTCTCGAGTCGCAGTCCATGTGGATACAATATATATACTTGCTGTTTTACTATCATATTTATTTGGTAGAAATATTAGCGATCAATTATCATTCTTAGGAGCATAGGAGAATGATGTTCTCGATTTTTGAAGACACCAAAAAGGGAGAAAATGAGGAATCTGAAAAGATTTTTATGGGAAGAGATATCTGAAAAGATTTCTCTAAGAGGAAAGAGATATGCAAAGGTTGACCTAGGGCTACTTATTGGGTAAGTGGATAACGGGTATTACCGAACCGAACCGATATCCATCGGTTATCGGTACCCAATAACCGATTAATTAGATATTTGGTTCCGTATTGGATAATGAATTGCCATTAATTTCGATTATCGAGTATACCGATAACCGTATGGATATACCCGAATAACCGAAATTAAATAATTATTAATTTATTATATTATTATTATTAAATTAAATACCTAAGTTAATAGTTAAGAACTTAATATGGTGCGTTTTTTGAATTGGATAATTTTGGTATCCAATAACCGAACCGACTAACCGATCGATTAATCGGTTAACCGATTAACCAATCGGTTTCGGTATCGGTTATTGGATTTGACGGATATCGGTTTCGGTTAACCGAAATTTCGGTTTCGATTAACCGAAACCGATCCAATAAGCACCCCTAGGTTGACCCACAGAGGTCTAAAACAAAGACCATTCACTCAATCTGAGGTCGCAGACTTAAAAGAGAGAATAAAGTAAGAATCTGATGTAAAATGTTACATCCTTCAAATCAGATTCTTGACAAAAGGTGACATCAAGATCATAGGACTTCATATGACTAAGGCCAAAGGTTAGAAGCAGAAATTGAAGAAATAAAGATTTCTAGTCTTATTGTAGGAAAGATCAAAACAAGACAAAGGCATATGACCTAAAGCGTCCTTATCATTAGAGAGTCTGAAGATGCATCTCGCTGATCGACAGTCCTTGGCATTAGAGAGTCTAGCTTCTGACTCAGTCACATTCTTGTTAAGATTGAAAAATCGAAAAAAGTTTTCAAAATACACCTGACACCCTCGTTCTAAACTCCTAGAAACCTTGATTTATTTAAAGACACTAATTAGAGTATCCAAATAACAAATCAATTAATGATTAAATATTAATTAAATGATAGTTAATCACTGACTAAGTATTAAATGATCATAATTAGACTTATTAAGCTCCAATTATAATTTGACAAACTCCTATGAGGACGTTCTTGGTTTGACACCCTCAATTAAAATTTAACTATTACTTAAATATCACTAAAATATTAATTAATTATAATTGTAGTTAACTAAGTTTAGTTAGATTTTATTACTCTTAATTAGGATATAGGATATTTAAAAATTAATAAATAAATAGATAAATAAAAAGACGTTAGCTTAGTTCATTGTTCTCTATCTCAAGAGCTATGATCAATTTTATTTATATTTTTTATATAACGTGTAAATACCTTTAAAATATCCTATCAAATTCAAAAAGCTTCTTAGCATTTCATTTATCTGAAACTGTTAACGGATGTTAACAGTCCGTTAGTCCATTAGTAGAAAATTAGAAACAAAAAGATTATAATTACTCCAAATCAAAGATTGAGAATGTATTTACTTTCATGATATAGTTTAGGGAATATTTTTCTGCTCGAAAGAAAAGGTAAAAGAAAAGAGTCTTACAATGTTTGACCACATACAAATTTTCAAGTTAAAGAAAGAAATCATAAAGATAATTGACGGAAGCCAAATTCAACATTTGAACCTGACACGTGAGCCATTAATTTGCAAAAGTCAGTCACTAACACATCTAAACAGATAAAAAAAATTGTCGATAAAAATGCAGAAACGACAGCACGTATGCAGTGAAAAAACACACGCACATAAGGAAAGCAACCTCCGAAATGACATCAGATGGAATCTTTTCCCGAATTTCCGGCAGATCCACAAACACTTGTGAAGTAAAAAAAATCGAGTGTGGATCAGAGCACATGATGGTGTCACCGGCTGCACGTAACATGCATTAGGACGTTGTACTTTTTTCTTAAGCCGTGTTGACTTTTTCCGATCTACATCAGATCGTAAGGTGCACCTCTTGCTTCAATCATTGCTGATACATGCTCTGATACATTCGGATGCACCATGCATCTGTCTAATTAAATATTAATTGTGTAACAAATTATAATTGGAGATTGAATTGAATTAAGGTGAATGCATCGAGCATCGTACACCCGTATGTACACAAATTTTAGCTTTGTGGATGCGTACAATGGAGTATCGATGCCCTTGCATGGAAAGTGATCGATCTGGTTTTTGTTAAGGAAATAAATGCACGAGAGCACAAAGGATTTACGTGGTTCGATCTATGAATAAGATCTACGTCCACGGAGAGAGAGAGAGTTTGTATATTGATAATATGAGGAACGATTACAGAGAGTTTAGGTGCCCCTTTTTCGTTTAATCTAGCCTCTATTTATACACAATTATAATGACCTAGATCTCGAATCCGATATCTATTCTAAGATAGGATTTGAATCCTATCTATTCTCTAATTAGGATTCTCTTAGATATGACCGAATCTTCTGCGTTCCCACTGGTTTATGAGCCTTCTTGGGCGTGACTCGTTTGGGCCGAGCTTCATGTCAGGCTTATTTATATTGGGCATGATGCTTGGGCCTGGGAGTTGGGCCGTATCCTATCATATCCCCCAAAAAGACGCAGAAGCGAGGTCGTGATGGGTTTGGGGGTTTGTAATTCACCAGAGATGTGTATATGATGAAGTGGAGCGCGATCGATCCTGTTGTTATCTTTCTATCCGACTTCGTATGTCGGTGGCTTCACTTGTAGTGGCGTCACGAGGTCATTTGTTTGGGCTTCACCGACGGCGTTATGCCGAGGTCTTCGATCGACTTCACCGACGGGCGTTATGCCGAGGTCTTTGGTCGGGCTTCACCGACGAGGCGTTATGCGAGGTTTCGATCGGCTTCACCTGACGAGGCGTTTATGCCGAAGTCTTTGGGTTGGCTTCACCTGACGAGGCGTTATGCCGAGGTCTTCGGGTTGGCTTCACCTGACGAGGCGTTATGCCGAGGCCGAACACGGGATGCCTTATTAGCATTTAATGCGCATTTAATGTGGCAGCGGTTGGATTCCCGATAAAGTGCATATTGGGAGAATAACTTCCATGATACGCCTTTTCGCCTATCACTTTTGCACATTTCTAAATTCAAATCTTCAGAAACTCTTTGTCGTCTGAAAATCTCAACTATCGCCATTATCGTCTTCGCAAGGTTCAACGCCATCTTCCTCGATTTTTAAACCAGTAAGTATTATGGCTTCCTCTTCTTCTTCTTTCTCCGATGAATTCCATGGCCTTGAGCATCGTATTGTGTCAGTGTCCCCACCGGATTCTCCGGTGGACTTAGAAGTTTTCTCTCTTGCTTCAGCCCATCCTATCATACGTAGATTAGGTTTCCCGTATTTGTTTGATTATGTGCAGTTTTGTCGTTTCCTTCCCTTTTAAAAATTTCTGCAATAATAGAGCTTGCCTCTAAATTTTTATCCCGAAATCTTTTGAGTTGATTGCCCACGTAGGAGAGATAGGCTAGCGCTCCTCCGGACGGTTGTAACAGTATACGAGGGCGGCCTCAGTGCGGTCTTCGTCTCCTTATCCTTTGTTTTGTTGAGTTACAACGGTTGTTCGCCATCCCTTTGCCCAAGTAACACGAACTCCTTTCGGCACTTGACGGCCTCGGTATATATCGCATCGGCATAACTTCCCTTTGACTCAGGGCTTATCCTCAGATTTTTCGTCTTAAATTTAGTGCGGGTGATATTATTTATCACCCCGGCGTAAATTTAAAATAAAGACGAAGTCGAAGATATCAAACTGGCAGAGGAAGTACTTCTTTTGTCGGTTTCGCGGGTCTTATGAGTTCGCTTGGAAACGTGAGAAGTTGGCTGATGTGGCCGTCGGGGATTGCTTTGGCGATGTGGAGGCGTATTTGGACAGGGTTGGCCTGATTGACGGAGTCTTCACCGAGGACGAGCTAGCTGCTGCGGGGCTGAGCCCTTATGACCCTGCTGCCGCAGTGGAGCCAGCGAAGGGCGAGGCCCTGCGCTTCGCTTTAGTTGTTTGATTATCCCTGTTCCGCTTCGTATTGACTTGAAGTTTGTTTATCTTTGTAGTGGAATTTGTTTCTTCAAGGAAGAGAAAGGGATCAGAGTCTGACGCCGAGCAGTCCAAAAAGGCGGCGAAAACACGGTCCGAGGTCTCTTCGGAGAGGGCCGAAGAGGCGGTGACGTCGCCTCAGCCGAAGCATTCTGAAGAGGCGATGAGGTCGCCTCAGCCTCTGCATTCTGAAGAGGCGGTGAGGTCGCCTCCGCATCTCCCGCTCCGGGAAGGAGAAGCGTCATCCTTCCGCCGATGACGACGATTGTAGGATCGTCGGCGCCCAGGTCGCGCGTCCGTCTTTTCCCCAGGTAAAGCATTGTGTTGCACGCTTACTGAACCGTATTGAGGCTTTGCTTGACGTTGCTAACTTTTACACAGGGGACCGAGGACGTGAAGGTCCAGCTGCCAGCGGCGTCCGCATTGGTGGTGGGGCATTTGAACGACGCCGTTGCTCATTTCGAGCATTTGGCTCGCTATGCCCGAGAGCTGGAGGAGGAGAAGACTCTTCTTGTTGGGGAGGTAGCCGAGGCTGAGGCGAAGGCTCGGGATGCGGCGGAGAGAGAGGCCACGGCCTTGGCTGTGGTGAAGAAGGTGAGGCGGGGTTGAGCGGCACAGCGGGGCGTCGGCCGAGATTGCTGAAGGAAGGCGAGCCCGGCCGAGGTGGCGAAGATCGGGCTGAGGGCCAAAGTGGAGGCGGCCAAGCTTAGGGAAGCCGAGGCAGCGGCCTCGCAGAGAGCTTCTTGCGCACACCGAGAGGCTATTTTATCCGGAAGTTTTCCGGGTGGCTGGAAGATGGCGAGTTGCTCAATAAGAGGCGGTGTCGATGCTCAGACGGCGTCGCCGATGATTACCCTGACTTAGACAAATACAAGTATGGGTACGAGGTGGTGGAGACTGACGCTCTGGTTCGGTCCTATGTAGGTCTCCTCGCTGGCGGTTTGAAGAGCTTGCCCGTCGTTCAGAGCTTGGCCTCGTCTCCGACTCTGCTAACTGCTGAGTCAGTCCGTGCCTGCTCGGTGGATCGAGACCCCCTCTCTGAAGCTATCATGGCTGAACTGACTAAGGAGCCGGAGGCATTGGAATCTGCCGAGGCTGTCGAAGTTCAGAAGGAGGTCGAGTCTGCGGCTGCTGGAGATTTGAAGGTGCCCGAGACCGTCGAGGCCGAGGAGCAGACTGCCGAGGCTGAGGCGGCCAGGGTGGACACCGAGGAGGTACAGACCGAAGTTGCCGGCGGGGTCAGTTGATCCCTTGTATATTTTTTTTTTGAATGTATATGTACTCAAGGACGATCTCCTGCCCCTGAGGCCTTAATAAAATCTTCCAGTTGACTGAAGTCTGCCTTTTTTCTTTTTGTTGTCTTCAGTTTGTTTCTGGAAAACTTGATTTGTCTCCTCCGGTGGATGAAGTTAAGATTTTGAGACGAGCTCTCGAAGTTAAGGAGGTCGAAGTCCTTCATTTGGAGGACAAGCTCGGTCATGTGCGGGAGGAGGCAAGTCGGGGCTTAGGCGTCACAAGAGAAGTTGGACGAGCTTCACGCTCGGCTTTTGAGCTTGAGGAGGCTCGAGATCGCGGAGGATAAGGCCAATCGGTCGCCGAGGAGCACGCCGAGTACGAGGCACTTATTTGTTGAGATGGTGGAATGACTATCTCCGAGGCCGAGGCTAAGGTCTTAGAGCTCAAAGCACGGTGTTCGGAGTATAAGGAAAGGTATGGTCGGGACTCGGCGATTTCGTGAGCAATATGACGACTTGAAGAAGATCGGTGGCCTGTATAAGACCGTCATAATTCGCCATCCTATCCTCGAACGTGTGCTTCGTTCGGCGACTGAGCCTTCTACTTCTGCCGCGACTTCTTCGTCTGCTAGGACTTTTGCTTTTGTCCCGGATCTTTTTTCTGCGGAGTGGCAAGCCCAAGAGAGACGTTTCATTGCCCAAGAGAGATGTGGGCCCTCAAGGAGCCGAGGTCGGGCGTCATCGAGCAGCCAAGGTCGTCTCGCGGGCCCTAGTGGTCGATCTAGCAGGGCTCTTAGCGTAGATCGAGGACGAGGTAGAGGTAGGATTAGTATAGACGATCTGTTGAATCCCGATTTTTCTAGGGATTGGCTCAGCTTTTCCCGCCCTCTAGGGCCCTCTTCGTCCTCGTAATGTATGAATTGTATACATTGAAATAAGAATTATTTTTCTTTGCTTCGTGTTGATTCTTCAAGAACACTGTCGTTTTATTACCGTAACCAATAAGAAGGTAGGTCGTCCTCGTATTCACGAAGGTAGCTCGTCTTCGTATGAAACAAAGGTATTCATCCTCGAAATAAACGAAGGTAGTTCGTCCTCGTATAAAACGAAGGTATTTCATCCTCGAAATAAACGAAGGTATTCATCCTCGAAATAAACGAAGGTATTCATCCTCGTCTGAAGGTATTCATCCTCGAAATAAACGAAGGTGGGGTTTTTTCGCAAGAAGTATTGCTAGGGGTGGTCCTCTTCCCAAGTGAGCGGGTATATGTTCCTTTTGGCAAGTTTTATCGCTCGGGTGGTCCTCTTCCCGAAATAAACAGAGGTATAGGTTCCTTATTTGGCAAGTTTTATCGCTGGGGTGGTCCTCACGTGCGTTTGAGTTCGTCCTCGATAAACGAAGGTAGTCTATGTCCTCCGTCGAGGGTATAGTATAATGGAGAAGAGATAGTATGCATAAGTGACAAACAAAACATGCAAGAAAAAGATTTTATTGATAGAGACCGACGTAATAACAAAACAAGGCTCAAGGACATGAATCGAGCAGACTCGATGACATGACCGAACAGACTCAACCTTTGACACTTATGCAAAATATTTCTTTGGATGAATGATGTGCCACGTCTTGGTATTTTTGCCCGGATATATGAGCGAGCTTGTATGACCCTTTTCCGAGGACTTGATGACTGATCGGCCATTCCCATGCGGCTTCCAGGTTTATCGAGCTATGGCTATCGACTTCATTATTTGAAGCACGAGGTCGCCTACTTGGAATTGTCGGGACTTGACACTGGTTGTAATACCGAGCTACTTGTTGCTTATACCGAGCCTTGATGTAGGCGAGGTCTCTCTTCTTCGAGCAAATCTAGATCGGTTCGTAGATTTTCCTCGTTTGCTTCCGCCGAGAAGTAGATAGATGCAGGGGCTCGGCATACCGATCTCTGCGGGGATTACTACTTGGTTCCGCACGCCAAACTATAGGGTGTTTCTCCGTTCGATGTCCGGGTGTGCATGCAGTGCGACCATAGGACTTGCGGTAAATTTTCCACCCAATTCCCCTTTACTCGATCGAGGTAGTCTTGAGTCCTTTCACGATTGTCTGTTGGTGACCTCGGTTTGACCATTCTCTTGAGGATGAGCTACCGAGGTGAATTTTGTTGGATCCGAAGCTCTTGGCACCATTCTTTGAACACTTTATCCGTGAATTGTGTCCCATTATCTGAAATAAGGATATGAGGGACGCCGAACCGACACACGATGTACTTCCAGACGAAGTTGAGGGCGTTTTTGCTCGCGATTTTCACCAAGGGTTCGGCCTCCACCCACTTCGTGAAGTAATCAATCGCGAAAATTAAGAATTGAAACTGCCCTGGAGCTTTGCAGAAAGGACCTACGATGTCGATCCCCCATTGCATAAATGGCCAAGGGCTTTGCATGCTGGCGAGGTTGGTTTGAGGTAGCCTCGGCACGTTTCCATGGATTTGGCATCTCGGACATTTCTTCACGAGATCGATTGAGTCCTGGAACATCGTCGGCCAATAGTACCCCCATCGCATGACTTTCTTCGATAGGGTGCGGGGTCTGATGTGACTTCCACACGATCCTTCATGTACTTCGTAGTACGTAGTCATTTCGGTTCGAACCCTGCACCTTAGGAGAATTTGGATGTATGATTTTCTATAGAGAATTTCGCCTGCTCAGCGTATATCGCAGATTTGCTCAAGATCTTATAGGAAGCGTATGTTAACCCTCGCCCGAGGATCCATCTTGGGTGTTTAATTCACCATACATTGATTATAAACCCAGCATGCGTCTATATAATTAAATCGCAACACGTTGGGGTTTACACGTGTTTACCTTTGGATCAATCGAGGTGGAGCGAACGGGATGAGCGATTGAGCGGTCGAGACTCGTGCTTTGACCTTCGGATCGTATCCCGGATACTCAAACTCCAACGCCGAGTGAGGGCGAGCTATGGAGAATACACCGAAAATCACCCGAGCTCTCACAATTTGAAAACTCTCTCAAGACTATGAGGGTGGCGAAAATTCTTGCTTGTAATTTGTGAGTGAGTACTAGACATTATCTCATACCTTATATTTATAATGCACTACCTTAATCCTATATGGAATGTTACCATAATCCTATATGGAATATTACCATAATCCTATATGGAATATTACCATACACTTAGGATTATTTCCATACTCTTAGGATTATTTCCATACTCTTAGGATTATTTCCATACTCTTATATGGAAAGGATCTATGCATATTCCATAAATATAATTATATCCTTGTGGGATAAAGAGAATAAAATCTTGCCTTCGAGAGCTATAGGGGCGCCGATTTCCACAGTGCTATGGGCCTGGATGGGCCAGCCCAGGGATCAAATGCAAGGAATAAAGATGGGCCTCAAATAAATTAATTATCTTATGTTCAGCCCAGAACATAAATTAATTTATAAACATTCGATCATGCCACTAGAGAAAGAATGTTGACTTACCCCTTTATTACCGAAGTTGAGTCGGGCTTGCACTTAGACATTACGTAATCCCGTATTTAAGATATCGAACGTCCATTAATCATTTCTAGCAATCGATTGCTAAACGATTAATATCCTTATTTCTTAAGTAGTACCACTCAACCTTATTATTGTACTTGAGCTAACTCAACTGCGGGGTTTAGTACAATAAACCTTTGAGCTCCTTAAGGGGCGTCATCATCCTAAGCGGATACGGTTACTCGTCAGATAACTAGCGTGACATAAGATTGCCACCACCCAAGATGCGGAGAATCTTGGGTTAGAACATATAACCCTCACTCATAACAAGTCAAAGTGATGGTCAAGAACTCATACTCACCTAATACCTTATCGAGGTTTAGATTATCGTAAGTCACGAGATCTTGGTTCTTCACGACGGTCGAAAGAAGAACTCATCTCACCGTGATCCTTCAATACGTGGAGACGCATCAAAGCATAGACAAGCAACTAAGTCAAGTCACTTCTTATCTATACCGCGGCCTAAAGCGACAACTCGTCCTTAAGTCGTCTCGGTGTGAAACTTTTTATATCTCATTAAGCTTGACCAATCATATGGACTTTCGTGATCTTCTACACAATCGTATGATCTAACTTATATATGAGATAAGGGACAGATATATGCAATCAAGTATTCAAATCGGATAGGAGATTGTAATAGTGGTAACAGAAACATTGTATACAAGCTCAACCAAACGCTTTGTTATACAAATCCAACAATCTCCCACTTATACTAAAGCAAACTTTTAGTATACAATGTGTCTTTCTACTAGCTATTACAAACAACCATCACTTTGCTTCTCCCACTTATACAAAAGTTTCCTTTCTAAGTAGGTGCCATCAAGCGCAATCCAAGTCCTCTAACGTGACCATCGTAGACTTTTTGCGGCAGGCTCTTCGTGAATGGATCCGCTAGATTTTCCGTCGATCAATCTTTTCAATCAGACGCCACCTCGCCTAACGATTTTCGTATGACATGGTACTTCTCTCTATGTGTTTGGTCGCCTTGTGGGTCCGTGGTTCCTTCGAAGTTTGCCATCGCACCGAAAGTTATCACAAGAAACTATGATACTCTTGGGCAAACCAGTACCACATCTAGATCCATGAGGTAGTTCTTGAACCATCTGCCTCCTTAGAAGCCTCCGGCTGCTACATATTCGGCTTCCATGGTAGAGTCCAATGCATCATTTGCTTTGCACTCCGCCAGATACGGCTCCACCTCCCAAGGTAAACACATAGCCCGAGGTTGACTTTTTCTCATCACGGTCGACTTGGAAATCGAAGTGCAGATAACCCAAAGGCATTAGACTATCTCGCATGGTAAACCAGCCTATAATCTCGAGTCCTTTTCGGTACTTGAGTATATGCTTTATCGCATCCAATGAGCTTGTCCGTGGTTAGATCGATATCTAGCTACTATGCCTACCGCATAGCGTATATCGGGCCTCGTGCATAGCATTGCGTACATGAGACTTCCTCATGAAGCGTAAGGAACTTGTCTCATTTCCTCTATCTCCTTTGCGGTCATAGGTGATCATGCGTTTTAGATAAAGGAACGCCATGTCCGAAAGGTAGCAATCCTTTCTTGGCGGTCCGCATACTAAAACGAGTAATCACGAGATCAATGTAAGACGCCGAGATAAGCTCAACATTTTCTTCTTGCGATCTCGGTAAACCTTGATCCCAAGAATGTACGTGATCTCCTAAGTCTTTCATTTGAAACTGATCGGATAGCCAACTCTTTACGTCGATAATGACTTCACGTTGTTGCTAACTAGAAGGATGTCATCTACATAAAGTGCAAGAAATACCACATCACCGTTGACATCTAACCGATACACACAACTCTCGCTAGGCAACTGGGTAAATCCATAGGACTTACCACCTCGTCAAAGCGTAAGTTCCATGATCGAGGTTCGCTTAAGTCCATAAATGGACTTCTTAAGCTTCCATACTAGATGCTCTTCACCCTTTACCACATAACCTTCAAGGTTGTCGCATATAGATGTCTCTACCTTCCTCAAGGTAACCGTTAGAAAAGCGGTTTTAACATCCATTTGCCAAACCTCTAGGTTCAAGTGGGCTGCTATGGCTAGAAGAATTTCGATGGACTTGAGCATTGCTACAAAGCGAAAAGTCTCATCGAAATCGATGCCCTCAACTGAGTGTACCCTTCGCCACAAGCCCGGCTTTAAAAGTCGAAACCCTCCATCGGAATCTCTCTTCCTCTTGTATATCCACTTACTACCTATGGCTTCCTTGCCATCCGGTAGAGGTGTCTTTCATATACATCCATAGCCGTTATGGACTCCATTTCTAAGTCCATAGCGGTGTGCCAGCGATCTTGCATCAATATCTTGTATTGCCTCCTTGTATGTCCATGGGTCGATTATTGCATGTTCTGTCTGGGACTAAACCAAGATTCACCCACGAACATAAATCGCCGGGTCGACGAACAACCCTCCCACTACGACGAGGTTCTACAGCACAATGGCAACCAGAGTGCAGATACTTGTGGTTCTCTAACTTGCACAACTTGCTGTGTAGGTACCACTTGTACGGTCGGTATCTCCAGTGGAACTCGACCCACTTCAATTTCTTGAAGTATCCGTGTCGATCCTCCCACTAGACTCGACATCTCGCACCTTCGCCTAATCGGTGGTGGAATACGATCATCTTCTAATTCTTCAAGAATGATTTCAACTTTGACTTATGATTTTCATATAATCCTCTTCTAAGAATCGGGCATTAGTGCTAATAATGACCTTCCGATCCTTAGACTATAGAATAAACCACCTTCGCTCCTCTAGGATAGCAATAAACAGCCTTTCGCCGATCTAGCCTCCAACTTGTCGCCCTTCTTGTTCAAAGACGTAGCCGGATCGCCCCATATCCTTATGTGGCTTAAACCGGCTTGCGCCCAAACCACAACTCGAAAGGGTCTTTTCGACCGACTTGGACGGTACTAGATTTAGCAAGTATGTCACTGTCTCTAAGGCATATCCCCGTAACGAAATAGCAATGTAGCATAACTCATCATAGATCTAACCATTTCCAAAAGAGTCCTATTTCTTCGCTCCGACACACCATTTTTTGTGGTGTGCCGGTGAAGGCGCCGGGATGTAATCCCACACTTCACTAGATAGTCCATAAACTCGTTCTCGGTATTCGCCACCGCGATCAGACCGCAGTGACTTGATACTCTTACCTAGCTTAAATGCTCCACTTCCGCCTTTAAACTCTTTGAATTTCTCAAAGCATCTGACTTGCGGTGAAGCGGTATATGTATCCGCACCTTGAGTAATCGTCAATGAAAGTGACAAAATACTGCATTCTCCACGAGCTTGTGTGGACATCGGTCCACATAGGTCGAATGGACTAACTCCAACATTTCGTGGCTCTATAACCCTTCGCTTTGAATGGTCCGGGTCGACATCTATCTACCTTATACAGATTCGCAGACGGGAACGGAGTAACCGTGAGATTACCCAACGCCCATTCTTAGCCGTCTTTGGATCCTATTTAGATTGATGTGACCTAATCTAAGATGCCGAGAAAAGTAGAGTCATCTTCGAAGAAAACTTTCTCTTTTAGGGTTTGATGAAGATGCAACATAGTTATAGGTATTATGTTTTGCGTAAATAGTATAAAGCTTAATTATATAAGGTGCCAACACGTATAACTTCGTCATTTCTTATGATAGAAACACCACTATCAAAAATAATGAATATCCATGAGTAAATAATTTCAAACAGAAACAAGGTTCCACCGAAAACCGCACATATAAAACGCCTTTCAAAACTAAAACCGTTGTCCCAAAACATAAAGAAACATCTCCAACTGCAACAGCGACTTTCGCGCGTTGCCCATGGAGATCGTTATCTCGCCATCAAACAACTCCCTTGTCCGGGAACCCCGCAGGTGTAACAAACATGATCGATTCGCATGATCTACTACCCAAGAATGGGTAGAACAAGTCGCTAAACATGTTTCACATTAAAGCAAACGGCGCACTGAGCCTTGAGCATAGGGCACTTGGCCTTCCAATGCCCGCCCTGCCGCACTTGAAGCACTTGCCTTCTCCTTCGCTTCTTCAAGCCTCCTGGCAACCATGTTCTTGCTCCCATTACTCCCACTATTTCCTCGCTTTACCACCTTTGGCACCCTTTTCTATTTCCATTTGCAACGGAAATTTTGGGCCCTTAGATGTGCTAGCAAGAGCATGTGCTCCTTTTCCCATAACTCCTTCCGCAAAGAACGAGATCATTAAGCAACCGACTAAGTGTAAACTCGGTCTTGCTCATGATCGCATTCACGCCGAAAAGTTCTCAAAAGACTTGGGCAGTGTATTGAGGATGATATCGACCTTGGCTTCCGCCAATACCTCCTCCCAACCGATCAAGACTATCCATGAGACGAGTCATGTGGGAGACATGTTCATGGACCGAACTTCCTTCTTCCATCTTACACGCCAAGATCTCTCTCATTGTGTGGAAGCGATCGTCCGATCCGATCGCCCAAACTTACTCTCGAGACTTGACCAAATATCGTCGCGTCGCCATCGATCGATGTCGCACCGCAAGCCTTTGGACATCGTAGTCATCATATAGCATTTAGCCATATTGTTTGACTTATTCCAAAGTCCGCCGACTCGCCGCTCATTAGTCGATGCGTCGAGAAGGGCATCGGGTTTAGGAGTAGTGAGAACAAACATGTGTTCTTCAAATGATAAGAACATATTCCATGTTTCGCTTCCACTCGATAAAATTTGGACCGATAACGGATTTTGTGCGAGCATATTGATAATCGTAAGAGACATATCTCGAAACGATAATGTAAAACACATAAGCATACGATCGCAAATAATTCGTAATAATAATATTGTAACCTTTGATAAAACAATATTAATTGAAACCTCCAATCGCCAAGGAATCCCACATGCAAGCCACGCTGTGGATCGCTATACATGAACCCCCACTGCACTAAAATATACCTTTTAGTCGCTTAATTTCAATCCATGTCAACTTATCCTTATGACAAATGAAATTAATGATTGGACCTTACTAGACCACATCACTATCACAAGAAGGGACTTCGGGAAGTTGTACTTGAGGTGATGTCTAAGCATCGACCACAAATTTAACAAGAGAAGATGAATTTTAGAATTGGTATACTCACTCGGACCATACCGCTTCCAATTCAAATTCTTTTGTTATCTCATTTATATCTATTACTAGAGAACTTATGAAAATCGCATACGAAAGCCACGCGTGTGGACGTTTACACATGAAACTCCCACTTCTCAATAGATTTAAAATGTTTTATTTAGAAATCTCATCTAACAAACTTATGATAAACAAGGCAAGCAAGCCACGCGTGTGGATCGTTTACTCACAAAGGCCTCACTTTGTTTAGAGATCAAAAGTGGAGGTCTTGACATTTTAATTTGAAAATTAATTTGTCGGGTTGCTTGCTTAGTCTTTTTATTCAAAAGGTTTGTCCATGCGGATCACGTAATCTTAGCATGCTTTTCTATAGAACTCAACATGTAAAACATGCTCGCGTAATTCTAAAATATGCTTGATAAACGCGATAAACCTAGCATGCTTACTATGCGCATCCAATTACGTAAAACACTTAAAGGTTTGTCAACGTAATTTAAACATACATAGCATGCTACCGCATAATTTAAACATCCACGACATGCATATGAACGATAAAATAAAATAAAACGCTCATCGCGCCCAATCGTGAAACCCGTGCACAATTAAATCTAATCTATTACATAGATTTACAAAGTACAGATATTTAAACTTCGAACGGGCCTCGCGCACCCGGCACGGACCGGATTCAACATTGGGCCTCGCGCACGCCGCACGGGCCGAATCTCTGAAAACGGTCCGGGCCGTGGTCGGCCCATAAGAGTCTTGCGCGCGCTAGGCTAAGCCCGCCGCGCCAGCCTACAAGGCCGCCGCCCGCAGCGGCTCGCTCATCGCCGTCGCCACGCGACCGCGACCCGCCGAAAGCACGCGTGCACGCCACGCCCAAGCGCCGAACGTCGCCTCGAGACATCGCCGCCCCGCCAAACTCGCGACCGCGAGTCCGCCATGGCGCCGGGTTTCGCCAACGACGCCGCGCCGCCGCCCGCTAGCTCGCACGGCCGCCGCCGCTCGCGGGTAATCCTCGCGACCGCGAAGTTCGCCGCTAGCGCCAGGATCCGCGCGAGAACGCGCGCCTGTCGCCCGCAGCCCTCGCGATCGCTTTAGCGATCGCGAGACTCGCCATGAAACCACCAGAGATGTACCGAGAACTCGTTTCTTCCCGTCGCTTTCGCTCTTCGCTCGCTCGCTTCGTTCTTCTTTACGTATAAGATTTACATAAAAAATCTAATCTAACCACGGATTTTCTCGTGGTGTAAAACAAAACCAACAAAACAAACGAGCCATGATGAACGACAAACCACAATTATAATAACGCACGTAATAATCAAACGCGAATTAATCCAACAGAGCCAAGATTCGATCCCGTGCTCGATACCAATTATAGGAAACGATGTTAACCCTCGCCCGAGGATCCATCTTGGGTGTTTAATTCACCATACATTGATTATAAACCTAGTATGCGCCTATATAATTAAATCGCAACACGCTGGGGTTTACACGTGTTTACCTTTGGATCCGCCGGGTGGAACGAACGGGATGAACCGATTGAACGGTCGAGACTCGTGCTTTGACCTTCGGATCTGTATCCCTGATACCCAAACTCCAACGCCGAGTGAGGACGAGCTATGGAGAATACACGGAAAATCACCCGAGCTCTCACAATTTTCGAAAACTCTCTCAAGACTATGAGGGTGGCCGAAAATTCTTGCTTGTAATTTGTGAGTGAGTACTAGACATTATCTCATACCTTATATTTATAATGCACTACCTTAATCCTATATGGAATGTTACCATAATCCTATATGGAATATTACCATAATCCTATATGGAATATTACCATACACTTAGGATTATTTCCATACTCTTAGGATTATTTCCATACTCTTAGGATTATTTCCATACTCTTATATGGAAAGGATCTATGCATATTCCATAAATATAATTATATCCTTGTGGGATAAAGAGAATAAAATCTTGCCTTCGAGAGCTATAGGGGGCCCGATTTCCAAAGGTTATGGGCGTGACGGGCCCACCAGGATCAAATGCAAGGAATAAAGATGGGCCTCAAATAAATTAATTATCTTATGTTCAACCTGTAACATAAATTAATTTATAAACATTCGATCATGCCACTAGAGAAAGAATGTCGACTTACCCCTTTATTACCGAAGTTGAGTCGGGCTTGCACTTAGACATTACGAATCCCCAGTATTTAAGATATCGAACGTCCATTAATCATTTCTAGCAACTCGACCGCTTAAACGACATTAATATCCTTATTTCATAAGTAGTACCACTCAACCTTATTATTGTACTTGAGCTAACTCAACTGCAGTGGTTTAGTACAATAAACCTTTGAGCCCTTAAGGGACGCCATCATCCTAAACGGATACGGTTACTCGACAGATAACTAGCGTGACATAAGATCGCCACCACCCAAGATGCGGAGAATTGGTTAGAACATATAACCCTCACTCATAACAAGTCAAAGTGATGGTCAAGAACTCATACTCACCTAATACCTTATCGAGGTTTAGATTATCGTAAGTCACCGAGATCTTGGTTCTTCACGATGGTCGAAAGAAGAACTCATCTCACTCGTGATCCTTCAATACGCCGAGACGCATCAAAGATAGACAAGCAACCAAGTCAAGTCACTTATCTATACTGCAGCCTAAACCCGACAACTCGCCTTAAGTCGTCCTCACCGTGAAACTTTTTATATCTCATTGCTTGACCAATCATACACTTCGTGATCTTCTACACAATCGTATGATCTAACTTATATATGAGATAAGGGGACACGATATATGCAATCAAGTATTCAAATCCGATAGGAGATTGTAATAGTGGTAACAGAAACATTGTATACAAGCTCAACCAAACCGCTTTCAAGATACAACCAATGATCTTCCTACTCGAGCTTATCGTGGGGTAGCTCACCCTTTCCGTGTATGCTTGAATGGGAGTTATCCAATCGATTCGTCGTCGATACTATGTTGACTGGGCCCAAAGTGTCGCCATCGCTTATGCTTCTGCTTCGGACTTCTTCATCGGGCGAGTTCATCGACGACGAGGCTAGTTTGCTTAAGACGTCACCGGCTATTTTGCTCCCTGGGATGCGAACTAACTGGAAGTGTGAGAAAGCTTGTTGTATGCTTTTGGCTTTTCAAGGTATTTCTTCATCCTGTTGCCTTTTGCCTCAGATTTTCCCAACATGAGACCGACTATGACTTGAGAGTCACCGTGAACTTGCACGGCTCGCACGAAGGCTTTGAGCCAGGCGAAGTCCCACAATTAAGGTCAGATTCCACTTCGTTGTTCGTATTTTGAACGCGAACCGAGTGCATAGGTGATCTCGCCATCGGGTCCTAAAGTAGGATACCCGCCCGCCACTGCTTTTCCTCAAGCCCGTCAGCCAACGACTTGCCGGCAATCCTTCGTAGTTTTATCTATTGGTTCGGCTTCGCATCATCCGACACGGACTCGGTGGGCTTCGATTTTCGACGGTTAGCCTCGACAAGGAAGTCTGCTAAGGCTTGACCCTTGATGGCTTGACGGGGGCAAAAAGATATGTCGTGTTCGCCCAATTCAATTGCCCACTTTGCAATTCTCCCTGAGGCCTCTGGCTTCGTCAATACTTGCCGAAGTGGGTGATCACTGAGAACCCGTATGGGATGTGCATGGAAGTATGGACGTAATCTCCTTGCAGCATTTACTAATGCCGAGCTTCTCCAAAGGTTGGTACCTTGTTTCCGGTCCTTTCAATGCTCGATCGATGAAATATACGGAAGTCGACGTCCTTCCTCTCGCACTCAAAACCGCATTGGTTTCGTCCGAGCGGCGAGGTATAAGGAAAGGACCTCTCCTTCTTTCGGGACGGATAGAGTGGGAGTTTGGCGAGGTAGTTTTTGAGATCTTCAAAGGCGGACTTGTGTATGTCATTCCAGGAGAACTCCGGAGCCTTTTTGAGTATTTTGAAGAAGGCACCGCTATCCATGGCTATTGAAAGAAAGCGGCTTAGTGCGGCTATGCAGCCCGTCAACTCAGTGTCACGCCGTGGACCTGTCTTCGCATCTTCATCTCTATGATGGTTTGAACCTTGACGGGTTGGCTTTAATCCTCCTCAGAAACCCAACACCCTAGAAATTTTCCGGACCGAATCGCGACGTGCATTTCGGGGTTTAATTTTAGGTCGACTTTTCTAAGTAAGCCGAGGACAATCTTGAGGTCGGAAACACATGCGGCTTCCTCCTTGCTTTTGACGACGATGTCGCTCACGATACTTTCACATTTTGCCCTATGTAGGGTGAAATATTTTGTCCTCCATTCTTTGATAGGTGGCTCCTGATTCTTGAGTCCGAATGGCATTTTCTTGTATGCGAAGACTCAAGTCTCAGTAATGAAGGCCGTTTGGCGCATCTTCGTCATTCATCAAGACCGGTGATATCCGCATGACAGTCCGTGAAGCTGAAAACTGCACCACCAACGCACAACCTTCTTGTCGATGTTGGGAAGGGGTAACGCCTTTAGGGCAATGTTTGTTGAGATCGTGTAATCGATGCACATTCGCCACCCCTCCACCTTTTTCACCATTACCGGGTGGCTATCCGTGTCGGATACTTGACTTCAATAGTATGCGAGCTTAATAATTGCTTCACCGCCACGGATGACTTGATTCCGCTCGCCGCAAAACCGCTGTTTTGCCGAACCGGTTTCACATCGTTGTCAATGTTGAGACGGTGTGTGATGATAGTTGGTGAGATCCCGTCATGTCAAGGCCGACCAAGCGAACACGCTCGAATTCCCTTAGAGTTGGACGATCCGTTCTTTCAATTGAGGTATCCCGGTAGAACCAACTTTACGACCTTGAATGGCTCGCCTTCATATAACGCGACCTCCTCTACCTAGTTCTCCGGGCAAGCGACGCTCTTCCTGCCCAACTCCTCGGGTTTCTTTAGTTGTTATACTGCGGTCTGACCAAGTCCCCGCACCTCTCGTGGCGACCTACACGCATTCCTTAACCTCGCTTCTAGCCTCCCGATCACGGCTACCCCTCGCCAGGGGTTTTCATTGTCGGTGGTAGGTCGAGCACACCGCCTCATCTGCCAGCCGCCTCGCCAAGTATGATGTTGTACGTGAGCGGGCACCGACGACGAAGAACTGCACCACTTTAGTAGAGCTCGTGGTGCCTTTCCTCATCGGACGGGTAGGTCGATCACCGTCTGCAGGCGCGGCTCTTCCCCGCACGAAGCTTGGGAGTGGGCGGCACTGTGCAGGCGCGCCTCTACTCCTAACTTGTCAAAGCATTCCTTGAATAGGATGCTCACCGACGCACCATCGCCGATGTATACGCGCTTCACCAATTTGTTTGCGATCATCGCCGGATCACCAACGGTCCGGTGGGGCACTACCGCTGGTACGGATCATCCTCGAAGAAAGTGATCGCCGCCCTTTTGAACCTCTTGTTGATGTGTTCGAGGTGTGGGGACTTCGGCTTCACTTTGAGTGAGACTTTGTAACTCCGCTGTGAGCCACGTGATGGTGGAGACGACCGCCGTATTGGGGTTCGCTGTCTCCTTCTTCGCCGCTGTCGCGCTTGTTTTCTCGTGAGGGCACAATTTCCCATCCTCTCCTCGCCTTCTTCTTCTCGACCTCGTGGGGCTTCAGATCTTGGCCTCGGCCGGCTTTGCTTTTTCAGACTTTTTAGACCCGTCTGCACTAACATTTCGATGTCTCCCATGAGATCTCTGCACTCCTCCGTATCGCGTCTCGTAATCCTCATGGAAAGAACAAGACTTGTCCTTAGTACGGCATGCTTTGACCCCTATCATCGGTCGAGGCTTCGAACATATTCATGTGGAGTTCGTAGATTTATGCCCTTGGTTTCGCCAAAGGAGTATATCGAGGTCGCCCGGTGCTCCGCGGTCCGCTACCGACTTTATTGGGCGACGATTCTTTCCAAGGCGCCCGTCGGCCTTTGGCTTTTCGATCTCCTCGTCCTCGCCTTTCCTTCCTTTATCGAGGGTTTCGCTTCGCTTCGCGCTCTTTCTATCACTCGCCCGCTTTGGCGAACCGTCGGCCATGCGCCACCGCCGCAGACGGGTTCTTACTTGAAGATTTTTCAGTACAAGGCCCCGGCAAGATGCCGCTTGGAAGGCCGAGATGATGAGGAGGTCATTCACGCCTTCGACTTTTAGGCATTCCTTGTTCAACCTAGTCATAAAGTCGTTAACGGACTCGTCTCGGCTTTGCCTCACGGTGAGGAGGTGTCGCCGACGATGTTTTGACTCACCTTCGAAGAACCTTCGTGGAAGGCCGCCATCAGTCGCGGTATGAACCAATGCTGGGGTAGATCGTCGAACCACCGCGGGCGTTGTCGACTAGTAACTCCGGAAGAGTTTGCACATGTGGACTGTGGCCGAGGCGCTGGTTGATCATGTTGTATTGAACCGTGAAAGGAAGTTCTCGGGTCTCTTAGTCCATCGTGAGGCGATGCTCGCACCGGTCTTTGTCGTGAGCGGAGTGTCAAGCATTTGTTTGAGAACGGGTAACATCTTCCCGCACCGCCGAAGCCGCCCTTGAGAGGGGGCGAGTTCGCCGACCAACTCATTTTGATTTTAAGACCGACCTCACGCCGGTCACGACGCCCTTTCCGCGATGTTCGTCCCTTGCACGGTTGGTTTGGGCCCCAACTCGCAGAGGTATGAGCGCCCATGACTTGATCTTTGGGGATCCACCTGCATGCGGTGCCTCGTGTTTAGACGAGGCTTCATGCCTTTCTTCTGGACGCGGCCGACCTGGTCACCGGCGAGAAAACTCTCCTTATTCTTCTCAAGAAACCCTCGACGGCGCCATCGGTAGGTCCTCCTTGATTGCTGTTGCGATCCCTTCGCTTGGTATTCCGCCTTCTTCCTGCAAGATAGATTATTTTGCTCGCCGATGTCTTGGACATGATCCCGGGAGTTGGTTCTCTGGCTGGGTTTTTCCCGAGCTGAGCTCGGCGTGTCCGGCCGTCGTTGTTGCTGGTGTTGCCGGGGCAGCCCTGAATGCGTGACTTCTGGTATACATCGTCGTGATTGATTCCCTGTGAACAATGGTTGATCGAAAACACAAGATTTTATTTTTCACAGACGGCGCCAGTGATCGATCTGGTTTTTGTTAAGGAAATAAATGCACGAGAACACCAAGGATTTACGTGGTTCGATCTATGAATAAGATCTACGTCCACAGAGAGAGAGAGTTTGTATATTGATAATATGAGGAGCGATTACAGAGAGTTTAGGTGCAGTGGCGGAGCCAAAGGGCCCCCCAACTTTTTTTCAAAAAGTACCTATATATTTGATATGTTGTAACATTTTAGAAAGTGTCTTGTAGCCGGATGGTTAGGACCCTTCTTTGTTTGAAGGGTCCTGAGTTCGAATCTGCAATGCCTCTTCTTCCCTTTTCATTTCTTCCTTTATTTCCTTCAACTTCCTTTTCTCATTTCTTCCTTTATTTCCTTCAACGCCTTTCTTCCTTTCCTCATTTCTTCCTTTATTCCCTTTTCATTTCTTCCTTTATTTCCTTCAACGCCTTCTTCCTTTCTCATTTCTTCCTTTATTTCCTTCTTTTTCTTTTTGTCCGCTTTCTTTCCTTTTATATGTAAATTATAACATTATATATGTAAATTAACTCTTAACTAAACATGTGTGCTCTTTTTATATAATTTTAACATTTAATAACTAAATCTATTATAGTCTAATAGGTTATGATTTTCATCTCTCATTTAGGAGATCTTGGTTCGATACCTCTTAGCTACATATTTTTCTTTTCCTTTATCTTTCTTTCATTTTTCTTTTTTCTATAATTTGTTTTATGTTGATAAAATGTTATTTCTTTTCTTTTTCTATAATTTATTTTATATTGAAAAAATAAAAGATATATGCAAATAATAAAGTTTTATATGTGAATTAATATTCTTAATCAAATTTCTAAAATGATTATAATAAACTCATTATAGTATTTAAATTATTATTATTTTATAATTTTATTTTAAATTTTTATTTTATTATTTTTTAAAATTATTATTAATTGGGCCCCCCAGAAAATATGTCCTGGCTCCGCCACTGTTTAGGTGCCCCTTTTCCGTTTAATCTAGTCTCTATTTATACACAATTATAATGACCTAGATCTCGAATCCAAGATCTATTCTAAGATAGGATTTGAATCATATCTCTTCTCTAATTAGGATTCTCTTAGATATGACCGAATCTTCTGCGTTCCCACTGGTTTAGGAGCCTTCTTGGGCCGGACTCGTTAGGGCCGAGCTTCATGTCAGGCTTATTTATATTGAGTATGATGCTTGAGCCTGGAAGTTGGGCCGTATCCTATCAGAAAGCCACGTTGAAAGTGGGGACTTGTCGCGAAAGGAAAATGAGCAATTTGACGATGCTACTTTTTAGGCGTTTGTTTTGAATGCGAAATAAGAAAAGATTGTTTTTTGATGATATGGTTCATAATGGAAAGTGAAGATGATTTTTAAGTGTTGGGTAAAAGATTGATTGACGCCGGACAGTTTGGTGAAAATGACTAGACTACCCTTCGCAGATATGCATTTCTACCATTGATAAGCGATCACAAACACACATCTGCTACTGCCAATTGCTATTTGTAGTATTGGTAAAATGGTCTCAGAAGTAAGAACCCAATAGGAGGAGGAGGGGGGGATTGGGGGATGAGGAGTTTGCTTAAGCCTCCACCAAAAACACACACAAAAAAAGATTTTATATTTTTATAAAATCATTAAATTATCAGCATTTTGTGTGGATCTTTGTGCAATAGCCTCAATTACCAAATCAAATAGTCGAAAAATAATTTTATTAACCATCTCCAATATTCAACATCAAAATTTACATCATTTTACAGTAATTATTCCATCAAATAATAATTCATCTTCAAACCACAAACTTAAATTCTAACTAAAAAGAATATTATCTATATATCCCTTCCTCAATTGATAAATTAGTTTGAAATGTTTGTTAATAGTGCAAATGCAATTATGCGTTTGGTCGTTTGGAGAATAGAGAAGAATCATAAAACAATAAAATGAATGTACGTTTGTAGTTACATTGAAATTATTTCTTTACTGTATTTTGAGTTTGCAATAGAGTATTGAAGATGACTTAAAATCTCAAATTCAAAAATTTTAAAATATGTTATCACCAAAGACTTTTTCTGCATTTACCTCCGACTAAGAAAATATATTTAGCATCAAAGAAATGCATTCTTCATCTTAATAAGGTGGATCTCCAAATTTGTGTACCATCTCCGAATATTATGTTTCTTCTACAGATTGAAGTTGTAATTGATGAATCTAGCTATGTGAGTGTGCTAGATTTATATAATGCAATTAAGAACACCTGTGCTTTTTACGTGGTTCGATCGTTAATGAGATCTACGCCCACCACGAGGAATGATTCCTCAATACTTTTACTAGAGCTTTTCGCATGAGAGTATCGTTACATGCCTTTGTATTCAAAGAAATTGCTAACCCTTCTAACATCGCTTTTCCTTCTATTTATACTTCGACTTTGCCCTCGGCGCCGCCCGACCTCTCCATTGGTCGTGGTGTGACTCTTCCTCCGGCATGCCCTCCATTGGCCGGAGCCGGACCTCGTTTTACGTGCGCCACGTGGAGGCGGCGCCCGACCTGTTCTGGGCCCTCCATTCGCCGAGGGTAGCGGGCCTGGAGGCTAGGCTTTAGGCATGATTGGGCTCGCCTTGGCTCGACCGCGTGGGCCTCGCATATCAATGTTAGGCCCACTCGCTGGGCTCGTTAGTGGGCCCACCGGTTGGGCTATATCCCATCATAGCCCCCGAATAGCCGAGGGACAATGAGGCCGAGTGGAGTGAAGAAGACGCCGCCGAAAGCGAGGTGTGGCTCGGTCAAGTTGTTTGATGATGAGGGTCTTCGTGCCGATCGAGTTGGGTTGTTTATCGTCCGCCGCTGAGAAAGATGTGGCATCGAAGGAAGTCAAGTCCGACTCGATAACGCGCTCGCGCTGGTTATGCCGAGGTGCGGTCTAAAGTGGTATTACTCTGTGGTGGCCGCTGTGTCCGACCCGAGCGACCGCCCTTTCGGGATGCCGTGGTGTGTCTCGGGCGCCACAGACTCGCGGCCCGGTTAGCCGAGGTCCGATCCGCTGAGGCTTTCCCGTAGGGCGAAGGTTACCGATGTGGCGCCGAGGTCCGGCGTGGATTCCTCGCATTTGTGGGAAGGAAGGGTGCGACCGAGGCGCCGCCATCCGGAGGACGCCGGGTCCGATGATGATTGCTAGGTCGATCCGCGGTCCGTCCTATCTCGGCGACGCCATACGCGCCAAAGGTAGTTGGGCACTCGAATCGCACGCGCGTAACGCATATCCAATCACGCAGTAGCGTGTCAATTTGAAACGGCAATTTGCGCGCGCCCTAGTCTTATAAATAGCGCAAAAGAGGCAACTGCTCACTTTCTTCTTCTTCGACACTTAAAAATTTCGAGAGAATTTCCGAGATTTTCTCGAGTTGATCCCGATTTTACAAGCAGCCGTGATACTACCGAAAAGTAAGTATGTTTTCTTCATCTTCTTCTCGCCGAAAGTTCCTTCCGCCGGGTTCGGGCGTGAGTTGCCCGGTGCAAGAGACTATATGCTACAACGGCTTGGGTAGGTCCGTAGGGTCGAGTTCTAGTATTCCGCCGGTATCCTCTCGTATGGGACGGTCCGCCGCTGGCGCGGCGAGGTCGGATTTGACGTTGGAGGAACTTTTGAGGTTGTGAGGAGCACCGGATTCCGGGAGGCGTGGTGGTGTCTCGCCGATCCGGACGATAGGCGATGGCCCTCCGAGGGGTTTGTTACCGCTCTATGTAGACAGCTTGAGGCAGTCTTAGGTACCCTCCGTCCCCATTTATCTAAGCCTTCAAGAGTATTTCCGCATCCCCATTTGTCAATCGACCCCAATCTGCTAGGTCGCTGGTGGGTGGGGCTCTCTTGTTATGGCATTGCCGAGGAGTTGACTCGAGGTATTGATGCGCTTTTTAGCGTGAAGACTACAGGAGGGTGTACTATCCGTCACCCCGCTGAAATTTAAGGTAGTCGCCCCTCCAAGGTGTCCCATCATGTAATAGGTATTTCTTTCTCGGGCCGAGGGGCAGCCGAGGTATGAGTGGGGTATCGCACTGTTGGTGGACCCGAAAATCAAGCCCTGGGCCATATGGAGGAATTGTTGAGCGTACCGGCGTAGATCTTATCCATAAGTTACACCGGTGACGATCCGAAGACCGGCCGAGTGTTTTCGCCCAGCCGCCGGATCGGGTCCTGACGGGTGAGGCATCCCTTTTCTTAGTCCTTATTCGCTTTATTTTGGCCGTGCTAACGTGTCTTTCTTCGACGCAGTTGAAGTTGAGGGACGAGGTGGCTCACCATCGCCGGGCAGTGAGCCGACGAAGAAAAAGGCAGGCGGGCCGGACCTAGTAGGGCCCGGAAGGTGGATGAGATAGGCCACCGATGAGTGGGCTCGAGCCGGGTCCAGCCGGCTCGAGTCGCGGCCTGTGGCCGCCTTGAGTACGGGTACCGCCCCAAGCTTGGTCGCATCCTCCCGAGGTACGTAGCTTCTTCATATTTAGATTTGTTTGCTTCGCAATCGGTGATCGACTTGTGCATCTCCTTTTTCGTGGTGGGAGCTCGATGATGGAGCCTGCAGCCACCGGAGGCCGCAGTCGCCGCCGGCTTGTCACCGAGCTCACCGCAAGAGGCGCTGAACGGAGCCAGCTGCGGCGGGAGCCGAGACCGCCGCGTCCGCGAGGGCGAAAGCCGAGGCCGCCGTGGCTTCGAGGCCGGAGGGCTCGCTGCCGCCCGGGCAGCAGGCACTGGCATCGGAGGCCGCCCGTGAGGTCGAGGAGTGAAGGAGGAGCTGGCCGGGCGGCAGGAACTCGCCGACGAGAGAGGCCGGGCCGACCGAGGACCGTTGTTGAGGGCTCGCCACCCGCTCATCGAGTCGGAGAGCTTCGGCTTTTATTGCCGATCTCACCGCCAGGCCGGGTGGTGTCGGATCACTGGGAAGGCTGGCGGCCGCCATGCCCGATTTTGACAAGGTCAAGCATGGGTGGACCGAGGTCGACCCAAGAGAGTGGACAAAGCTTACGCCCGGGTGATCTACGGCCGACTCCTTCCCAAATCTTTGAGGCTCGCATCCAGCCTACCCTACTCATCGATCGCCGAGGTCGCCATCCAAAGGTAAGGCGGACGAGGATCACGAGCCTGTGAGCTCTTGCCGAGGTCCGGCCGGTCGGGCGAGGGAGGAGGAGGCGGCGGAGGAGGAGGGGTCGGAGGTCCCGACCGAGGTGGCAGCCGCAGGAGCATCGAGGTTGCCGAGACCGCCATAGCCCGAGGTCGCGGACCTGATGTAATAGCGTGAACTGCCGGGTCGATAGGACCACGGCCTTTGTAATAATTTTCCCTTTTTGAGTAATAAACGCAATATTTTGAAGATTTGTGTTGTCTCGCTTATTTTCGCACTCCACACCTAAATGGATCGGACTTGACCATGAATTGTCGACGGTTAAAAGAAGTCCGAGGTGCCTGGGCCGAGAAGCGACGAAGAGGTGCTTTCTGGAGGAGGTGTGCCGACTGACCCAAGTTTCGCCATAATGGAAGTCACCGGCTCGGCCTCTGTGATCCGAAGAAGAAGTGGACGAGGCTGATCGGGAAGTGGCCCGCCTCCGGCCGAGAACGAGGCGCCTGAAGTGAAGGCGCAGGCGGAGTCCGTGGGCGGACATATCCGCCGACGCTATCCAAGGACGCTTGATGCGAAGGCGAGGAACAACTTGAATCGACCGCGAGAGGCTCGCTTGGTTGTCGGAGGAGCATGCAGAGTACGAGAGGAAGTCCGCCGAGTGGTGGGACTACCATATCCGGCCGACGACCGAGTCCAGAGCTTGCCGACGGAGGCATGGTGCCGGCGGACGGCGAGGGCCCAACAGAAGAAGTTCAAAGCTGCGCCAACTCCGTGGTGAAGTTTATGGAGATGTATGACATCGTCCGAAAACGCCGCATGCCCCGGGCGAGGCGGCGAGGCAACAGCTGGCTCGCCGACCGATCATAGAAGAACCCGCAGAGGAGGCGGCCATCCGATCATGCGAAGGCCGAGGTTGATGGGTCCGCAGGGCGGATCATCCGTGGGATCCTCTCGAGCGAATCGGCGACCGAGGACCTCAGTCATGTGGGAGAGCTTCGGGTAGGCGAGGTCGCACACGGCCCGGTGTCCGCCACACCTCGGTGCATCCCTCCAGAATGCCCATACTTGCGCCCGCCACCGAGTGTCCTGGAGGGCGAAGACGACTCGAGTCGCCGCCCTGCTGGGGCCGCCCGAGCCCGCGCCGAGTGCTTCGAGCGTGCCGTGGTGATTCCGGCCTTATCGACCGGGTCGAAGGCACCGAGTTCGCCCTGCATACATCGCCGGCCCGAGATTTTGTAGAATTGGTGCAGCTCGCAGGTCCCGGCGAGGCGGAGTTCTAAGCTCGAATGAGGCTATGTTTAGTATAGACCAGTATGTAGATATAAATGTATTTAGACTCGTTTCAAGTGTATATTTTCCCCTCGAGAGGTACAAACATAACTTAGACTTCGTTTTGGTCGTAAATGTATTTATACCGTATACATAGGTGTGTATTTTCCCAAATAAAGGGGTATAAACGAGCTCAAGCCCGGTTGTCTTCAGATATGGCTTGTTACTTTGTTTGTAGTCGTTAATGCATTTAGACTTTGTACCGAGTGCATATCTTCCCAAATAAAGGGTATGAGACGGCGAGATCGGTCCGATGTCGCTGCATGTAGACGCCCAACTTAATGGGTAATCAGATGCTTATGTGCAGAGGCGCCCAACTTAATGGGTAATCTGACGCCATGCGTGTAGGCGATCAACTCAATGGGTAATCAGACGCTTTGCGTGTAGGCGTCAACTTAATGGGTAACTGTGACGCTACCCTACTTGGTGGGATTTTCATCTTCGTAGGCGTCCCCTCGTGAAGGTTTAGATGTGGTATATCCGAATGGATGTTCACATAGATGTAAGACGAACGAAGTGAAATACTCATTAGAAAAACAAACGCTTTATTAAACAAGTAAACAAAGATCGCACATCACCAAAACAATAGGAGGGCTAACATGTCGCCGATCTAAAATCAAAGCTATGTAAAATACCTCCTTAGATGAGTTATATGCTGTGTTCTGGGAATAAGTGCCCGGACGGGTGGGCGAGCTTGCAGGCCCTTTGCCGAGGTCCCGTGAACACGGTAGGTCCTTCCCATGTCGGATCAAGCTTGTTAAGACGCTCGGCTCGGCTTGCTTCATTATTCCGTAGGACGAGGTCGCCACTCGGAGTGTGGAGGCCTTTACTCTCTTGTTGTAGTAGCACGGCCTCAGCTCTTGGCTTGGCCGTTTAGAGCGAGCTCGCCTCCTCGAGGGCGTCAAGGTTGCCCGCAGTCTTCCTCGCCCCGGCCCGGTCGAAGTGGAGAGTGCGAGGGCTTGGCGCCGATCTCGGTCGGTATGACGGCCTCGTACCGTGACCGTGCTAAAGGGTTTCCCGCCGGTCGAGGGTGTGGTCTGTGGGACCAGAGGACTTGAGGAGATTTTCAGTGATCGCCTTTAGCTCGATCCACCTCTTCTTCAATCCTTGTATGATCGTGCGGTTCGTCACCCGGTCCGACCATTTGCTTGCGGTGTGCGATCGAGGTGAAGCGTTGATCGATCCAAGCTCTTCGCACCACCCTCAAGTTTTTGTCGACGAATTGGGTGCCGCTGTCCGAGACCGAGGATGTGCGGTATGCAAGCGCACTATATTTTCCACACAAAGGTTTGAATCATTCGCCGTGAGGCTCGAAAGTGGCTCGGCCTCGACCCATTTGTGAAGTAGTCTATGGCTACGACTAAACATCGGCCGACACGGTGCTCGGCCGAATGGGCCAACGATGTCGATCCCCACCGCATGAAAGGCCACGGACTCGCAGCCGCAAACCGGCACCGAGGCGGCTGACTTTTGTTGTGGAGTGGATCCGCACTTTGGGCACTTCTCGACGAGCTCGGTCGAATCACGAGGGTGGGCCAAGAGTATCCCGACCTCGGCCTTCTTTGAAAGTGCTCGCGACCACGTGGCTTCCACAAGACCCCGGTGAATTTCGTTGAGCACATAGTCGCTTCTTCCGGCCCGAGGCATCTCGGGAGGGGTGAAGGTAAGACTTCCTAGAGAGCGCCCACGCATGAGATACTCAGGATTTTTCCATCATCTTTTGGCTTCGAGCCGATCCTGAAGGTAGTCGCCGTGTTCCGTGTAGGCTTCGTGGGAGACATCCATTCGCTCTATCTCGTGATGATGCCGACGTGGGACTCGCTATGCCTCGAACGGATCTCCTCCACCTGGTGGACTTGTTGACGACGCAGCTAGCTTGTCGGGACGCCGGCCATTATTTTCCTGGGATTCGTGGATGCGAAGCACCGAACGAGGTCAACATCTCCTTTGCCTTCTCGAGGTATTGTTTCATTCGGTCCTCCGCCTCGTATTTGCCTAACACCGGTTCACGACGACAGGAATCGCCAAGATTTGGATCTCATCCACCCGCCTCCTTAGCGAGGTGAGTCCAGGAGATTAGGGCCTCATACTCCACCTTGTTGGTGGTCGGAAGGTAAACCGGTGCGTGGGTGACTTCGCTTATCTCGGGCCGAGGAGAAGAATGCCCGCCCGCCGCCTGCTTTGCACGAGGCCCGCCCACGCACATCCGCCCGCCAACCATCCGTGGGTGAGGTCCGGTTCCTCCGCAGTGGGCTGGGATGACCGAGGTGGGCGTTGGATGAGCTAATCTTAGCGGTCGACCGAGCTCGATGAACTCGCTTCTACCGTAAAATCGGCGAGCTTGCCCTTTTATGGCGGTGCAGGGAGTACGAGATATCGTGCTCGCCAAGCCCGAGGCCCACTGCTATTCGTCCGGATGATTCGGGGTTTGACAAGACTTGCCTCGTGGGTAGGTCGGTCGAAGCACAGACGGAGTGAGCCCGAAAGTAGGGTCGGAGATGCCGCTAGCATTCACCGGTGCAGTCTTTACCTTTCAAGGCGTACCTTGTCTCCGGTCCTTTGAGTGCTCGGCTGATGAAGTAGATAGGAAGCTACCGTCCGACCTCGTCCCGCACCAGTACCGCACTGATTGCCTCGTCCGAGGCTGCCAAGTACAAGGAGAGGAGTTCGCCTCTTTTTGGGGCGGTCAAGGTGGGCAGGTCGGCGAGGTACTCCTTCAGCTGTGTGAAGGCGAGGTGGTGCTCTTCCCGCCACGCGAAGTCCGGGGCCCTCCTCAAGATTTTAAAGAAGGGAGCCGCTCGGCGGCCGGGAGAGGAACCCACCGAGGCTGCCAGCACCCGTAAGTTTGTGGACCTCGCGAATGGTTTTGGCACTTGCATGTCGAGCACCGTCTTTACCTTGGCGGGTTCGCCTTCGCCTTCTTTGAAACCCAACACCCCAAGAATTTCCCGTTTTACCATGAACGTGCATTTTGGGGTTAAGTTTGAGGTTGGTCGACACGAGGAGTTGGAGGATGGTGCCGAGGTCGCCGGGCGCAGCCTCCGCTTTCGACTTTGACTACTATGTCGCCGACGAGACCCCGACGATCTCCCGATGTGGTCTTTGAATGTTGCATCCACCATCCTCCGGTAAGTAGCCCGGCGTTCTTGAGGTCGAAGGGCATCTTCGCACGCAAAGACGCCAAGTCGGTGATGAATGCAGCTTTGGTGCATCCTCCTGCTCATCAGATTTGGTGGTACCCTCAGATAGATCCGAGAAGTCGAACATCTCGTGGCCCACCAAAGCCTCCACTTCTTGTCAATATCGTGGAGGGATAGCAATCTTTGGGCGATGCTTGTTGAGGTCGGTATAATCGACGACATGCGCCACCTCCGCGGCTTCGGACCACGATCGATTAGCCATCCAGTCGGGTATTCGACCTCGAACAAGATCTTGCCGGGAGTTGAGTCACCTCGTCCCTAACGACCGGCCGCGCCCGCCATGAATATCCTTTCTTTCACGGATGGCTTGGTAGCCGGTCGATGTTGAGGTGGCGAGTTATGAGTTCTGGGTGACACCCGGTCATATCGAGCGGGGACCAAGCAAACACGCCCTATATTCTTTCGAAGTCGATGACGTGTCACGGACGTCCGCGGGCCCCGGTGCCGACACGGATGACCTCGAGGATCGTCGTCGTATAGTTGGAGGTCCTCGGTCAGGTCATCCCGGGGTGTCGGCCTCCGGGGGCTCGGTAATTGCTATGCCTGGGGCGAGGCCGCATCTTGAGTTGAGAGCCGTAGGCATTCTTTTGCGGCCGTTTGGTCCCCTTGGATGCTGAGCACTCCCACCGGGGTGGGAATCTTGACGGTGAGGTGGTAGACCGAACAGACGGCCTTGGTGGCGTACAGCCAATCTCTCCCGAGGATAATGTTGTACGGAGAGGGAGCCCGGACCAGGAAGAATCGGATGGCCCTGGTGACCGACCTGGGAGCCCGCCCTACCGTGACCGGAAGGGTAATGACCCCCTCGGGCTGGACTGCCTCTTGAGTGAAGCTCAGTAGCGGGAGGCGAAGCACTGAATGCCTCCGACCTCAAGCTTATCCGACAGACCGGAAGATGATGCCGACGGAGGCTCCAATGTCGATATAGACCCGGTGGACGTTTTGTTGCCCACCGCACTGTATGGTGATGGCGTCCCGCGCGGCATGATCTTGGGCATGTGGTCCTCCTCGAGAACGTTATGTTCTCACCATCCCGAGTCGCTTGTTCTTTGGCTCTTGGGGGCCGCCTCGGGCATCGTTCTTCGTGGACGACCTCGCCGCCCCCGAGGCGATCCGGTAACAACATAGACTGCCCATAGCATTGGGACCTTCGTCCTCGTCGTCTTCGGTTGGAGTCGCTGGTCGGGTCAGCTGCTGCCGCCCATTCCTTCGCGCTTCGCTCTTCTTGGACCACTCGTCCGAGGTATTTTTGAGGGCCCCA
Source organism: Salvia rosmarinus (assembly GCA_036937905.1). Taxonomy (NCBI): domain Eukaryota; kingdom Viridiplantae; phylum Streptophyta; class Magnoliopsida; order Lamiales; family Lamiaceae; genus Salvia; species Salvia rosmarinus. The sequence goes on from CM072821.1 coordinate 27,987,981, forward strand.
CCTTTAACGAGCTCGTCGATCCGTGAGCCCTGTTTCGCAGCCTCGGTATCATGACCATACCTTGGTGATAGTCGCAATACTGCCTCATGGACCTCTTCGATCCCCTTCATGAGGCAAAGCCGGAAGAGCTGGGCGTGGAGCTCGAATATTTCCGCCTCGATTTGAGCAGGGAGGCTCTCACGGTAGGGTTGGGCCGAGGTCCGAGCCTAGACTCCGTGACCCTCTCTTGATTCGGTCGAGGCGCCTGCGATCTGCGCGCTCGACTTGATCGTCCGGCTTTTCTCTCGGACTTACTCGCCGTTTCCCATTTCTTCCCGATCCGACTGTCTCCCTCGACAGTTGTCCACCAGTTCCAAAGCTTACTCGCCGCCTTGGTTTCTCCCCGGTGATTTCTTTGTTATTGGCGGGTCGGATCCCGCTGAACGCGCTGATGATGTAGAGATCGCTGTTGTCGCCAATTTTGAGCGACTCTTTGATTTAACCTCGAGACGAAGTTCGACATCGTCTGCCCCGCCTCGCGGATTGTGAGTAGGTCGGAGGAAGGCTGCTGGCGGCATCTTCCGATAAGCGCCACTGAGGCGATCCATGAGGTCCCGGAAACGATGTATCTTTGTTCGGCGAGCGAAGTGAACCAACGCCGTGCGCTGGAGATCAAGACTCGGGAAGATTTTGCACATGTGAAAATCTTCCATTCCTCGATTCGCCATGTTGGTGGTGTGGCGAAAAGGAAGTCGGAGGGTCTCCGAGGCCATCGAGGTCGCTATATTGGGTGCCCGCATCATGGTGGGGGGGCGTGTCTAGAATCTCCCCGAGAAAGGGAGATGATTCTCCGCACGGCCGAACCCCGGAGATCGTTGCCATCTCTTTCGGAGGGTGGGGATCGATAGCGACGCCTATCGCCCCTCCGAGGAGTTCGACTCGCCTTTCTTCCTTCTGTTCGCTCGACTCTCGGCATGACGAGGTGGAGAGCGGCCGGCGAATGGCGAGGGGCGACTGGTGGTGGCTCGCTCGCGGTGGGTGAGCGGCCCGCGAACGAGGTCGGCGGCTCGGCCGCGGTGGCGGCTCGGCCTGCGTCGGGCGCGATGCGCGTTCTCGGCCATCACGCCGGGGTGCTGACTGATTTCGGATGGGGGGGCCTCTGAGGCCGTGGTGTTCATCAGGGGCCTAGAGGACCCGCCTTTGGTCCTCTGGTTGAGAAGCTTTGGAATGGCCAAGATGGCGTGTAGGAACTCGGTCACACTCGGCCGAGGACCTCGTGTATCCCATCAAGAATAATTCCATGCAGGACGATTCTAACCGTTAGATTTTGCTTGTGGGGATTCATACAGAAAGAGGCCTAATGTACACCGAGGGAAAAAAGGGGAAAGACGAACAACTTCAGTTAACTGTCAGAACAATTTTATTTTATTTTTTGTCGAATTCAAGGAAGAATTGGGCTTTTCGTTGTTTTTCCAACTCCGCTCACGCTTCCGATTAAGCGTCTCCGTTGTTTTGCAACAGAAATGGTGATTTTTCATGTCTACCAGCAAAGATCAGATAAAACTGTGTGTTTGTGTGTGTGTGAGAGAGAGAACGTAGTGGAAGCAACCTCTCCCTACATTTGCAATTTAGCCCTTCTCTAATTAAATTAGATTAATGAGAATCGGCATCTGTAACAGTGAAAATATGCTGAAAGAATGCAAAGGTGCTTCAATATTTTGCAATCAAACGCCTCAATGCGATTCGCCACGATGAGTTGGTTTTATCATTTGTTTCCTCACGACCATTTTCAGCTGTACATGTGTACGCAAGAATAAACCCACTGCTTTTTTATGTCTGAACATTTATAATCAAAAAATTACAATAAAAGTAAAAATTGAAAATTGAAAATCTATCAATTATGTGATCTCACTCCAAAAAAAAAAGACAAAAAAAAGCAACATGTTTAATCTCATTGGCACATGATAGTCTGTCATCTCACATATATCACCGTAAGAGATGGGTTATTAACTAAAACACATCAGGGTGAAAACGCCCAGAAATTGAGTTTTTTGTTGAGCCTGCTTCAGGTGCATCCCCAGAGCATAGTTATTGACCTGATCAAAATCAAAACACCAATCATATATGCTTAGAACAAAAATGCAAACACACATATAATTTTAGCAATCTATAGATTTCAAACCACATATGCATTAAAACAAGTAGTATTAGCTACTGAATCTGACCTCAAGAGTTCTCACTTGCTCCTGGTATTGAGATACCAGCTGCTTCAGCTTGTGCATCTGCTGACCCTTTTCTTCAAACTCCTTCTGTCGTTCGTGCTGGATAGAAACTGCCCGCTTCAAAATTGTGTTCTCCTCAATCAGCGCTTCTAGATGCTGCTTTAGCATTAGGTTCTCCTAGAGAGCATATACATTTTATGTAAATATTATGGGGCATTGCTAGTTTTGAGACAACGACTGTGCTGAGATACTTAAAACAACTCTATGATGATCCAAAGCAAAATTGAGTGATCCTATAGAGAGAAGGTTGCTGAGCATTAAGAAATCAGCATACCTTGTGAAAGCCCCGGGCCGCCTCTTCAGTTGCATTTGCACAAATCGACTTCTCCAACGCCTCGAGGGCTTGTGACACACGTGCCTTAGCATCCTCTACATTAGATGCATTTATCACTTCTCCGACCAAGAGCTCCACCCACTCTGCACCACTGGAAGGAAAACTACTTCCACCTGATGATTCCTCTCTTCTAGTAGTACTCTCGCTATTTGCCACTGTACCTGCTTCTTGAACAAAGCATTTATCATGTTAATCAAAAGCAACAGTACTCGTAATCATAGCTTCAAAAGAACTGCAATAATGAAACACGGATCTTTCGCCATGGACTAATAACATCTTAAGTTCTACAATGAACCAGCAGGAGATCACATAAAAGCGTAGAAAAATAATTGTCTAGAATGCATCTTTTTTTTGCAGATTCTTCTCTTAAACAAAGAAAATGGCGTGACGCCATCTCCATAAACTACTCTCTATGCCAAATTAAACTGATATATTTCTTGAATAGAGCACAGAAAAATTAGGATTGCAACAAAATATGCTAGTGTAGTATAGAAGATACAAGGTAATGGATCCTTAAGTCCAAAAAACTTATAAAACAAAAGCAGAGAAGTAATAAAAAATCTTGTTCTACCGCAGTATTGTACATCTTGTTTCACATGTATCCTTGAGCAACAAAGAAAGAGGAGTGCAGAATTATATTTTCTTCACTATACAATCAAGATTTCAAGAATAAAATATGAAGTTTTAAAGGAACTATTGGTCACAGACAAAGTCATCCAAGAGATTAAATCTTTGATTTTTAATGGGTGAGCTGCTATCACTAGGAATACTTATTGTTATGATCCGCTCATGTAGCCATATAGTCATACTGCATTTCGTTTGATACATTTTATATTCACGAGCACAAAATCAAATCAAGCATGTATCACACACATTTCTTCTATTTCCCTGTGACATTACATGTGGAAGGAGGAGGAAAGGGGAGAGAGGAAGTGAGCTTACAGGGCCCCTAAGATCAGAAAAGAACTTCCGGAAGGACCAGCCACTTGAACACCCAACTTACCAGAACCAAAATGAACTGAGCCCACAGCTTAAGGCCAATCTTAAATTACTTGTGGTTAGAGTGCAGGTTCCATGGTAGATTGAGCAACAGCATAATAGCTGGAAACCTTTGTTCTTTTTCATAAAGCATGTTAATGTTATGGAGGCGATGTACTCAATTAAGAACTTTTACCAGATTTGGCTATCTCGTGTCCATACAAGGTTAAAAGGGTTAATGATGTTGAGTTTGTGAATTAAGCATGATAGATATTTTTAAGTTGTACTCAGCATTTCCAATTCAGATCTACACTTAATGGACAGAATATAGCTATGAATACTTTATAGGATAGAGACTATAAGGTTGTTAGTGCCCAGGAGAATTCCACTTATGGAAGTTGATCTAAACAACAAATCAACAATCACACTTCCAAACTTTGTATGTCTTGCACACTATGTCATGTTGAGAGAGCAGAACTGAGGCTTTGGACAGAATGGATAGACCAAAATATTTTTCAAGCTTTACATTTACCAGTGTTTCACACCCAATGAACTAACACGAGAATGCATCTGCAACATTCATCACCAGATGAAGGAACAAAAAGTAGATTCCAAAGAATAGCCAAAGAAAGATGAACCTTGAGCAGAAAATTGAGCATTAATTTCCTGGGAACCATCATATACACACTCTGCAGCACTCAATCTAAGCTCATTTAGTCTTTTAATTGCTGAATCCAAATCATCACCAGATTCCTCAAGGGCTTTCTCAAGAAACTACAAATCAAAGAATTTATTATCAATAAATAGTCTAGAACCCCACACATGCGCACACACACAGAGTAAAGAACTTCTGCACAAAGTTTCTGATCATGGAAAAATCATAAGCAGAGAATGAAAATGGACATTTCTATTCACAGAAAAGTAGAACAAACGCGCACCAAATTCGGATCTGCATTAGGGAACATGGGTTCATCTAACCAAGCAAACACTTGATTGATGCCAAATACAGAATTCATGCATTAGAAAAGGCATAAAATAGGCCACTGAAAATGCAGATCATGACAAGTCATCATCGCACTTATAGTTCCAGATTAGATAATATCATAATAATAGCCGCTCGTGAGGTCATCGGGATCCAGCTCAGAATTACAAAATCAATTAATACCAGAAAGGGTTACTAGAAATTCACTCAAATTCCTAAAAACTCCCAACAGTTTTGGGTTTTTTACATTAGTCTGTATCCTTTGAACAATAAGATTATTCAAGTAACTGGAACTCAATAACTTACTCATGACAAAATATTTCAGAAAAAATCTGATCTATCCGGAACAAATTATTTTATTAGCTAATACTCACTTCTATTAAATGTTCGGGTACAGAACTTTTCCAGATTGGTGACCATAAGATAATGTTTCATCTTTATTACTAACCTAAGCTTCACAAAACTACGAGAAAAAAAAGAAAAAGCCAGACACAAGTTTTTACTGCAGCATTCCTCAAATCATAGTAAATTTGAAGAATTCCCCCACAGTTTGGTCAATGTACAATTTTATTTTACAGCGAAGTATTGAGCCCTTGAGCACTTCTGCTCCCTAAAACCATGTTGCTTATGTAGCTCACACTTAGTAATAATATCCAACACCTACTAACTTGCTATTTATATTATCAGCAAGAACTGCACTTTTTAAATGAACCGTAGTTAAATTATTTAACTATATGATAAAAAAATGGAGTTCAAACAGAAGAAACGGGTGAATCATAGTGACATGCATTACTATTATCAATGCTTCAGACGTTAGAGTTTTCATATAATTGAAGTGAGCTTTAATAATAATAAAAAAAGTATTGAAAAATATCTGCTATCATAAGTAAGACCAAGAATAGTAAAAAATAAACTGAATGCCACTTTATTGTATAAGCATAAAAAGAAAAAAGCACATTTTACAAAAGATATGATCAATTAATACAGCTAACTAGTTCTACAATGAAAAATTAGTAACCGAAGTCAATTACAACATTGTCAAGAGAACTCTTCCAGAATTGATAGGTGTGAACTACCCGAGTAAAATTTAACCCAACTCAAATTTATTCCGTATGTCAAGCTTTGGTCATCTTAAGTCATACTCATTTTTTATACAAAATTTACAGACAATATACAAACTTGGTTTCTAAAATAGACTCAGAGCTTCCTTCAGTTATAACGTCTTAAAATGAAATACGTTAACTAACTTCTCGTTTTAAAGAATGGCTCAATCAACAACCAATAATAATTATGACATTCTTCACGGAAGAGACTGAGTAATTTATTTCGCTGTTACTCCGAGCAGTGATCCCTCAAAAGGTGCCCAAAAAAGAATACAAGACGACAAAGAAGATAGAAGATCTGCTCATTCCATCATCCAATTCAAATAACTCCCATTAGACAATAAATTCTTTGTAAGATGGATACAACAATTCCTTTTGTGGTGACCAAGAATAAATAAGCATTAGTAAACTCTTCTAAATGAACAACTATGTCTCAAGTAACAAATTTCTCTGTTTTTACAACAATATTTTGCTCCAAATTTGGATTTATTTTGGAGGCTAACTCGCTCATGAAATGCATCTGTATCACTTTGTAAATCCTTCATCAGAAAATGAGTTGATGTCCCTTTTCGCCATAGTGTATGGAGTAGAAAACACAAAACAGAAATAGGACTTTATCAATCTTCTGTATCCTTTTCTATATCACATGTTTCTGGAAGCGACTGCTTTTAGATTCGGTCTTATATTTTGACTATACAGTCCGAGTTAGTAAAAATGCATGTATGATGAAGTTCTTTTCACCAGACTGAGGTACAATTAACAACAAATTTGTAAGAAACTATAAAGAAGTTTTCTTTGGAGGTAAAAGTTGCAAAATTTGTAAAAATTTTCTACTTACTATTAAACATCTTAGTCTTGTCAAGAAAAAAAGTCTTAGTTCACTCTACACAGGTGTGAGATTTCAACAAAAAATACTCCATCATGGCTGCTCCTACACAAATTTGAAACATCGGTATTTATGACAATATCAAACGATACATCACTATCCATGTTGGTAAATTTTGAAGAGGAAAAAATCCAATTTTTTTCATATTTCCTCAATAGTTTTGGTATGTTTTACTGAAGTTTCTTTGATCTTTGCCCAGTTTATACAGACTAAGTGATATTAGTAATGATAAATCTACACCCATTTTACTGAAATTTTTGAACAATCAACAATTTGAGGGTGGCTTATCAGTCAAGTAGAAGGAAAGTAAAAATATACATCCAGAAATTTCCTCGATATATTTTCATTTTTCAGGTCAGCAATAGGGCAATATCGATATAGGAGTAAAGAAAATTGCCACCAAACTTTGAGTAAAAAATCCCAAGTACTGGAGTTGCTGTCTGTAGCTAATTATCAACACCATAAATTTGAGTAAAAAGCCCACCATGAAAGTACCTTTCTAGTTATCAACACCAAAAATCATCAATAAGAATGAGCTATTAGAAACCTAAAAACTCCATAGTCACAGAAGATCGAATTGCAAGAACTCAACTACAATGAGATCAAAACACATCAGTACACAATCATAATTTCCGAACTATGACCGGCCCCCAAAAAAAATAAAAAAATAAAATAAAAAATTAACAGGATAGAAGCATATCATCATTCTAGAAATTAAAAGAAGAAAAAACAAAGACCTGTCTGTCCATGTCAGGAAAAAGAGCGACAAGATGATCGAGCGGCGAGGACGAACTGGAGAACCAGCAAGCCCCAGCTGCGGCAAGCCGCGGCGGAGAGAAAGCACGGCCCGGGGATGACGAAGAGGACGATAAATAGCGGATTCTCTTGGAAACTGGCGGCGATGACGGCGATTCCTCGAAGATATTTGATCTCTTTCCGCACACAACGGCAGACATGTTGCGCCCCCAACCAAGAAGAAATCCTTCTTTCTACTGTGTATCCGATCGCTCCGCCGCCACCACTTTTCTCATGCAGAATCTAATAAATTTATATAATCCCTAATGAAATGAGAAATGATTGATACTGCACAGTATCGGATCAAACAACAGAATCGACCCGCTGCAGATAGATCTATTCAATCAAGAATTTGCAATTTATAAAATTAATCTATTGAAAGAGAATTTCTTGCAGTAGGCAGCTGCTGCTGCGACCGGTTATCTCTTTGTCGATACAGGTATGGTCACTGTGACTTTGATGGCGACGGCCACGGCGTCTGCCAGGTCAACATAAAATACACGTGGTTGATTTTTTTACATCAACTTTTTGTTTAAAAAATATTAATAATTGAGAGGTTTATGTCTATCCCAAATTCCCAATTTCGTATGTAAATAGTGGGTAACTTTGATGACATATATCCCAAAAGTGCAAAATATATGAAAATGATAGAAGCAGAATTGGGTGATTTTGTTGCTTGGTTGAATATCCATTTGGTGCAAAACTACATAGAGCAAAGCTACTGCAGTTTGTTTGAAACTTTTATTGGATAGGATCTTAATTTGTCAGAATCTTCTCAAAAATAGGTGTGCTATGCTATTCCGACGATAACATGAGGTGCTCGTTTTCCGTGGTGCATCTGTTTTTTATGTCATGCATGTTTGCATACAAAATTTGGATTAGTTGCTTTAGTTGGTTCGGGCTCAATTATGTTAATCAGTTTATCCAATTTTTTACTTTGAACAACATATGAGACTTGCAAGGAATAAAGCCAAAGTTAGAAATCGGTAAAGTTTTATGGATTTTTATTGCTTGAAATATCTTGAATCATAGAAATGGGATGGTGTTTCGAAATTTTGTTATGAATACGAGAACCAACATGGCACGTGGCATGCATGAGCGTACGTGGCATGCATGGATGGTGGGAGAGGAAGGTTGTTACGAGAAGAGTTAGTTGTTAGAGGAGAGTTAGTTAGATAGTGACGGCAAGCAGTTATGGGGAGACGGTAAGCAGTTAAGAGAAGGGGAGCCGTTAGGAATAAGAAGAGCTATAAATAGAAAGAGAGAGTGATGTACTAGAGAAATTTTGTGCAATCCGATTGCCCAAAAGAAATAATACAATACTTCTTTCGTATCTCAACCCTTCTCTACTCATAGCCACACTTATCACACGTACACAGTGCTCAGAGGAGAGCTTTTCTACAGGTACCAAGGTGATCGTCGTTGAAGCTGAGCGCCGAAGACTGGTTCAGGAGAGAGGATACCGGAGTCACGAGCGGGGTCGTGACATTTGGTATCAGAGCAACTGATCCGATACCACGTATGCCGAGGAATAATACGCGAGGAACAACAAAAATGGAGCAGAGAATAGAGAATCTGGAAGTACAACTGAGTCAATTCAAGCAAACAATGTTAGATGAATTTCGACAACAATTCGAAGAGATTAGGAGGGAATTTAGAGTCGAATGAAGGAGGCACGAGGAAGGAGAATCATCGGTGAAATCAAGGAATGAATCTATTCACGGTAATACCAATCCTTCTCGATATAAAACACCGAAGCTTGAATTTCTAAAAATCAACGAGGAAAATCCAAGGCAGTGGGTAAGGAAGTGTCAAACGTACTTCATGTTTAATCTGATGAATGAACAAGAGAAAGTTATAATAGTAACGATGTATATGGAAGGTGTTGCGGATTTATGGTGTTTGGAATACATAGAAGAGAAGAAATATGTAGGGTGGGAGGAATTCGTGGAACTGGTCATGGAAAGGTTTGCCAACGTCGAAGGAAAAAATTTAGTTGCTCAGTTTAACAAACTGAAACAAGAAGGCAACGTGTTGAACTACACGATGCAATTCGAAGAGCTAAAAGCGTTCAGGGTTGGAAGTAATAGAAATTTATCGGAGGAGTACTTTGTTCAAAGTTATATCAGTGGGTTGAAGGAAGAAGTAGCTAGGATGGTTGAGATGTTTACGCTGCAGACACTGAGTGTTGCTATTCAATTAGCTAAAAAGCAAGAGCTATTGATCAACTCGTTGGGAAGAGGACCTAAAAGTTTCAATAAATAAGGTTATCATCATCCGGTAAATGTGGAAAAGAAAGTAACAGAGGATAAAAGTCAGACTGCAAATGGATCACAAAAGAACTTACCTTTCAAAAGACTGACACCCGAAGAAATAGATATGAGGAGAAAGAGAAATTTGTGTGTCAAATGGGACGAAGCGTATCAACCGAGGCACAGATGCAAGAAGTTATTTACCATAATATGCGAACATGAGGCTACAGATATAGATGAATTAATACTCGAAGAGGTATGTTCGGGAGAAGAAGAGCTTCATATATCGGTTCATGCTCTGGTCGAACAAGTAGCCCCTGATACTATCAAGTTAGCGGGCAGGGCAGGGAAACAGTTTATCACCATACTAATTGACACGGGGGGCACATACAATTTTTTGGATGCTACGATGGCCAAAAGGTTAGGATGTGAGCTGGAGTTCACTAACTTCATGCTTGTCACGGTAGCAGACGGGGGAAAGTTGGAATGTAACACTAGATGCCCGAAGTTAGAATGGGAAACGGGCAAATGTAACTTTAGCGTAGCCCTTAAGATATTAAGTTAGGAGGGTGCGACATGGTGATAGTGGTTGATCTACTGAGGCAATTAGGACCGTGACCTTCAACTTTGACGAACAAAATATACAATTCAAGAAAGGGGATTAGATAGTTACATTGCAGGGGATGAAGCATGAAGTTACATTGAAAATGATTACTGGCGAGCAGTTCAAGAGAGCTTACAGAAAAGGTAAGGGAGCTATCTTTGAATGTTTATGCATGATTTCCATGGAAGTCATAGTAAATGAGAGTAAACCCAACCCCACCCTTTGTCATCTTATTGCCAAATATATCCACATCTTTGAGAAACCAAGCCATCTTCCACCCCACCAATCCCACGACAATCATATGTCCCTCAAAGCAGACACTCAACCCTTCAAACAAACCCCATACCGATACCCATATCTGCAACGAATAAAGATTGAGAAGTTGGTAAAGGAAATGCTGGATGCAGGCATAATCCAGACCAGTAGCAACTCATTTTTTCTTCACCTGTCCTCCTAGTTAAGAAGAATGATGGATCATGGCATTTTTGTATCGACTACATGAAGTTAAATTCTGTAACGATGAAAGATAATTTTCCAATTCCTTTGATCGATGACTTGTTGGATGAATTGAAAGGAGCAGTGATATTCTCGAAGATAGATCTTCGATCAAGATATCATCAAATACGTATGAATCCCCCAGATATCCACAAAATGGCATTTGTCACAACTAGCGGGTTATATGAATTTAAAGTGATGCCATTCGGCCTCACCAATGCTCCAACCACTTTTTAGTCACTGATGAATGCTGTGTTTTGTGCGTGAAAGTTTGTGCTCGGTTTCTTCGACGATATATTAATATACAGCCAGTCTATGGGTCACACCTCGAACATTTGGAGGCAGTATTCATGATATTATCAGAGGATCAACTATTCGCCAAAGCCTCTAAGTATTCGTTCGGAACTGCGCAAGTGGATTACTTGGGGCATGTGATCAGTGGGAAAGGCGTAGCAGTGGATCCCAAGAAGATACAAGCAATGGTGGAATGGCCCAAACCCAATTCTTGGGGCTAACGGGGTATTACAGAAAGTTTATACGAAACTATGGTATCATTGCAAGACCCCTACATGAAACGACAAATAAAGGTGAATTCCAATGGTCGAAGTTGGCTTAAGATGCGTTTCAACAATTGAAGGAAGCCATGGTTACAATTCTAGTCTTATGTCTTCCTGATTTCAACCTATCTTTTATCTTGGAAATCGACGCGTGCTACAATGGATTGGGAGTTGTATTAATGCAGGAGAAGCATCTGTTGGCATAAATTAGTAAGGCATTAGCACCAAAAAATTTGGGACTGTCGATCTATGAAAATGAATTTCTGGCCATCATTCATGCTGCAGAGAAGTGGAGATCTTACCTCCTTCATGGTCAGTTTGTAATCAAGACCGATCACCAAAGCCTCATGATGGAGTCCGAGGTTCGTTGGTTCAAGAGTTGTCCAAGAAGCCCATTGGAGATGGTGGTCCAACCAACCCACGAGCGATCAATTTGATTATGACAAATGAGCTTGATTTTTGAAGACTTTTAGCATTTTAGTTTGTGGCATATGTGGGCCACGTTTTTATGTATATTTTCGCAGCCCATACAATTTTTTATATTTTTCGCAGCCCATTAGATTAGATCTTAGATTATGTAGTTTCCTAGTTTATTTATGTCTCTTCTTTTAATTATTTTCCTACTTTGATAAGAAGTCCTTCTTTGATAAGAATTAAAGTTCAATTTTCAGCCTATATAAAAGCTTGTAAGGGGGACGAAATATTCAGCTTTTGATTTTCAATATATGTGAGTTTTATTCTCTCTTCATTAGCTCTTCGAATTTCTTGAGATTTGCCAAGTAATTCATTTATCGATGTATCAACGAGACATTCATCCCTCGTTTGTGTGTCATTCACCGTCTCCGAGTTGCTGCGTCAATTTCATGTTGGGGTATAGGCGACATACTGACCTATATCACTTCTTGGGTTAGATCCAGAGGTCTTAGGATATTCCATCGTTTCATCTTCCGTTCGTGAGTCGTTAGATCCTTCGTACCAGCAAGGATCGTATCATTTGGTATCAGAGTCATCTGTTCGTCGTCCATCCGTTCGTTCGTCCATCTGTTCGTTGTCCAGGTTTCGTTTCTTTCTTTCGTTTCGTGTCAAGGGTAGTATCTAGGGTTTCTTTTTTTCGTTTCGTTTTGAATGTTGTGACGTGGGTAGCGGCTAGGGTTTGTTCATCCGTGTTTTAAATCAGTGTCTAACATATCTGTGATCTTATCCATATCGTGAGTGATTATACATTATCCATATCGTGATTATACATTATCGTGAGTAATTGGGTATCTTTATCCATATCGTGAGTGATTATACATTATCCCTACCATAATTATAAATTATCCGTATCATTTGGTCTATCATTATCTGTATCATTATTTTTATTCGTTCTTGAGATTTTCCGAATCCACGTTCTGTGAGTATTCGAAGAAAAAAAAAATATATAGAAATTTCTGAATTATGTTTCGAGCAAATTGGTTCATTGCGTTCCTTAGTACATTTAGAGTCATTTGGTGCGCGTTACGAGTGCACTTTTTCCGAAATTCCGTTAAACCTCGTGTTTTCTGGGTTCCTTAGGTAGTATAGGTCGTGTTAAACAAGTTTCTGCACAACACATTTTCAAGTCTTCGTTCTTGATTTTTTTCGTGTCTTTCCTTTCGTGTCTTTCCTATCGTGTCCTGTTTGATTTGTTGGTATTGAATTCATTGGTGGATTGAGAGTATTTGGGACTTTTGAAGGAGAATTTGAGTGGTAAAAGGTAAGAGTGTTTGAGATTATTAGAGTGTTAAAAAACCAATTTTGAGTGATACACGAGTGCTAAGTGATTCATTTTGAGTGATACACGAGCGTTTATGAGTTGGTGAGGTCCCTGTTATTTTTTCTTTTCTAACATTTTCTGCAGCAATGTCTAAGAAGGTGGAGTCATATGGGTCATGTCATAAGGATGACGATGATTCTATCAATCGTCAAACAAAATTCATGATGGAGGCCTTGCGTTCTGAATTGGGAAAGATAATCATAAAAGAGATGGAGGAGCTGCATGATTAAATTAATGCACTTGAAGATAGACCTCGTAGAGAGGAGCGACGTCAACAAGATCCTATTGTATATCACGAGGTGGAGGACGAAGAGGAGGCAGAGGCGGCAAAGATTTTTGTCGAGATAATAGGTACGAAGAGGCTAAATTTGATAATGAGGAAGATGAGTTTTTAGATTTTGATGAAAGACAGTCAAGAGGAAGGGATCGAGAAGATAACAATCTAAAAAACATCAAGATGAACATCCATTCTTTTCAAGAAAAAATGATCCTAAATTATACTTGGAATGAGAGAGACAGGTGGAGCTCGTGTTTGATTGCCATAACTATTTCGAGCTCAAGAAGATGAAGTTAGCAGCAATAGAGTTCTCTGATTATGCACTTGTTTTTGGTGGGATCAGTTGGTGAGTAGTAGGAGGAAGAATCGAGAGCAGCCTATCCTGACATGGGAAGAGATGAAGGCTGTGATGAGGAAGCGATTTGTGCCTAATCATTATTACCGTGAGCTGTACAACAAATTGCAGAATTTGAGACAAGGTCGATGAGTGTGGATGACTACTTTAAAGAGATCGAAATAGCCATGATTCAAGCCAGTATTGTTGAAGATAGAGAGACGACTATGGTAAAATTCTTGGCAGGATTGAATTGGGAGATTCGCAATGGAGTGGAGTTGCAACATTATGTCGAGTTGGAGGACATGGTTCACATGACCATAAATATTGAGAACCAACTCAAGAGGAAGGTAGTGGCGGTAACATGAAGCAGAATCAGTCCAATTCGAGGCAGCCCCAAAATGTTAGTGGTTCTTCATCAATAGGGAACCAATGGAAGAAGGAGGAGCATCCGAATAGGGAGAAGTGGTCGATTGTAAAGCCAAGAACAGATCCTACGAGCTACACAACTCAAGCCAAAACTGACGGTAACCGAACTGTGATTTGAAGTGTTTTACCTGTCATGGAATTAGGCATATTGCTAGAGAGTGTCCGAATAAGAAGGTGATGATCATTTGGGATGATGGAGAGGTGGCGACCGATGATGAGGGTGAGGTTACTAATCCAGAGATGCCAGTCTTGGAGAATCCCAATGTTGAAGAGATTGAAGCACCTGATGCACTCATTTTTATTGCTAGGAGAGCTTTGAGTGTGCAGAATCCAGTGAGTGATATGGAGCAGCGAGAGAACATCTTTCATACGAGGTGTCATGTCAAAGATAAGGTGTGTAGCGTGATCATCGATGGTGAAAGTTGTACCAACGTGGCTAGCATGACCATGGTTGAGAAGTTAGGGCTACCATTAGTGGAGCATCCCAAGCCATATTGGTTGCAGTGGCTGAATGATAGTGGCATTGTCAAGGTGACGAAGCAAGTGAAGATTATGTTTCATATTGGAAAGTATGAGGATGAAGTTCTTTGTGATATGATTTCCATGCAAGCAAGCCATATTCTATTGGGACGACCGTGGCAGTTTGATAGAAGAGTGAAGCATGATGGCTTTACGAACAAACACTCCCTCGAGTTCAATCAAAAGAAGGTGTCACTTGTTCCTCTTACTCCAAAACAAGTTTATGAGGATCAAGTGCTGTTGCAAAAGGAGTCGAAGTTGGTGAAGTCGGTTGGGCAAAGTGATGGAAGTAAGGAGAATGGAGTAGTCTAAAAGTCTTTTCTTGCGAGGGCTAGTGATTTGAAGTGGGTGATGAATGAGGAGAAGCCTCCATTGATTTCTACTAACAATCTTGATTCTCTACCCCTTTCTATTTCTTCTTTTTGCAGGATTTTGATTATGTCTTTCCCGAAGATACGCCTCATGGTTTACCACCAATTCGAGGGATTGAGCATCAAATTGATTTTGTGCCTGGAGTAACACTTCCTAATAGACTAGCCTACCGAACCAATCCGGAGGAGACGAAGGAATTGGAACGGCAAATTGAAGAGTTGTTGACCAAAGGGCACGTGAGGGAGAATTTGAGTCTGTTTGATATAGGTGACGACTTGGATTTGAGGATAAATCCTTCTCAAGATGAGATGAATGATGGAGTCCGAAGTTCATTAGTTCGAGAGTTGTCCAAGAAGCCCATTGGAGATGGCGGTCCAACCAGCCCACGAGCGGTCAATTTAATTATGACGAATGGGCTTGATTTTTGAAGACTTTTAGTATTTTATTTTGTGGCATATGTGGGCCACGTTTTTATGTATATTTTCGCAGCCCATTAGAGTTCAATTTTCAGCCTATATAAAGGCTTGTAAGGGGGGACGAAATATTCATCTTTTGATTTCCAATATATGTGAGTTTTATTCTCTCTTCATTAGCTCTTCGAATTTCTTGAGATTTTCCTATTGGGAAAAACTAGGTTTAGCCCTCTCCCGATGATCTATCTTGGATGTTTAATTCACCATACATTGATTATATACCTAGCATGCACCTATATAATTAATTGCAACACGTAGGGTTTTCGTGTTTACCTCAACTGTCGAGGCGGAATGGATCGAGACCGTGCTTTGACCTTCCGGATCAGATCCGGCTACCCAATCTCCAACGCCGAGTGAGGACGATCTATGGAGAATGCTTGAAAAACACCCAATGCTCTTAAAATTTCGAAAAATCCTCCCAACATTACTATGGGACGGACGAAAATTTGATGATGAATTATGAGGATTCACCTGAACCTATCTCTTACCTTATATTTATAATGCACTACCTTAATCCCATAAGGAAATTACCATAATCCCATATGGAAATTACCATAATCCCATATGGAAATTACCATAATCCTTTATGGAAATTACCATAATCCCATATGGAAATTACCATAATCCTATATGGAAAGGATTATTACCATAATCCTATATGGAAAGGATCTATGCATATCCCATAAATATAATAATATCCTTATAGGATAAAGTTAATCAAATCCTTTCCATAAGAGCATGATGGTGGACGATTTTCGAGCTCACGGGCTGGATGGGCCAGCCCGAGGATCAAATGCAAGGAATAAAGATGGGCCTCAAATAAATTAATTATCTTATGTTCACCGTAACATAAATTAATTTATAAACATTTATTCATGCCACTAGAGAATAAATCTTGACTTACCTCTTTATTACCGAAGTTGAGTCGGGCTTGCACTTAGACATTACGAATCCCCGTATTTAAGATATCGAACGTCCATTAATTATTTATAAGATTCGATCGCTTAAAATAATTAATATCTTTAATTCTTAAGTAGTACCACTCAATCTTATTATTGTACTTGAGCTAACTCAACTGCGGGGTTTAGTACAATAAACCTTTGAGCTCCTTAAAGGACGCCATCATCCTTAACGGATACGGTGACTGACTGATAACTAGTATGACATACAAGCACCGCCACCACCCAAGACGCGGAGAATATTGTGTTAGAACATATAACCCTCACCCATAACAAGTCAAAGTGATGGTCAAGAACTCATACTCATCTAATACCTTATCGAGATTTAGATCATCGTAAGTCACCGAGATCTGGGTTCTTCACTACGGCGGATAGAAGAACTCATCTCATCGTGATCCTTGACGTCAAAGACGCATCAAAGCATAGACAAGCAACTAAGTCAAGTCACTTCTTATCTATATCGCACTTATACCGACAACTCGTCCTCAAGTTGTCTCGGTGTGAAACTTTTATATCTCATTAAGCTTGACCAATCATACGGACTTCGTGATCTTCTACACACCGTATGATCTAACTTATATATGAGATAAGGGGACACGGATATATGCAATCAAGTATTCAATTCGGATAGGAGATTGTAATAATGGTAACAGAAACATCAGATACAAGCTCAACCAAAACCGCTTTCAAGATACAAATCCAACAATCTCCCACTTATACTAAAGCAAACTTTTAGTATACAATGTGTCTCTACTAGCTATTACAAACAAAACCATCACTTTGCTTCTCCCACTTATACAAAAGTTTCCTTTCTAGGTGGGTGCCATCAAGCGCAATTAAGTCCTCTAACGCCCCGACGTAGACTTATTGCGCAGACTTTAGAGGGTGCCATCTAGCGCAATTCAAGTCCTCTAACGTGCCCAACGAGACTTTTGCGGCAGCTTTAGTGAATGGATCCGCTAGGTTATCCGTCGATCAATCTTTGCATTCAAGACGCCCCTCGTCTAACGATTTCTCGTATGACATGGTACTTTCTCTCTATGTGTTTGGTTGCGCTTGTGGATCCGTGGTTCCTTTGAGTTTGCCATCGCACCGAGTTATCACAAGAAACTATGATACTCTTGGGCAAACCAGTACCACACCTAGATCCATGAGGTAGTTCATGAACCATACAGACCTCCTTAGCGACCTCCGGCGGCTACATATTAAGCTTCCATGGTAGAGTCCGCAATGCATCGTTGCTTTGCACTCCTCCGTGATACGGCCCACCTCCATAGATAAACACATAGTCCGAGGTAGACTTATTCTTATCACGGTCACTTTGAAACCGAGTCCGAATAACCCAAAGGCATTAGACTATCTCGCATAGTAAATTAGCCTATAATCTCAAGTCTTTTCGTGTACTGAGTATATGCTTTACCGCAATCCAATGAGCTTGTCCGAGGTTAGACTGATATTCAGCTACTATGCCTACCGCATAGAAGATATCGGGCCTCGTGCATAGATTGCGCACATGAGACTTCCTACGGCGGAAACGTAGGAACTTGTCTCATTTCCTCTATCTCCTTTGCGTCATAGGTGATCGCTTCCTTAGATAAAGGAACGCCATGTCTCGAAGGTAGCAATCCTTTTTCGCGGTCTGCATACTAAAACGAGTAATCACAAGATCAATGTAAGACGCCCGAGATAAGCTCAACATTTTCTTCTTGCGATCTCGTAAACCTTGATCCCAAGAATGTACGCGCATCTCCTAAGTCTTTCATTTGAAATCGATCGGATAACCAACTCTTTACGCCTCGATAACAACTTCACATTGTTGCCAAATAGAAGAATGTCATCTACATAAAGTGCAAGAAATACCACATCACCGCTGACATCTAACCGACACACAACTCTCGCTAGGAAACCGGTAAATCCATAGACTTTACCACCTCGTCAAAGCGTAAGTTCCATGATCGTGAGGTTCGCTTAAGTCCATAAATGGACTTCTTAAGATTCCATACTAGATGCTCTCACCCTTTACCACATAACCTTTGGGTTCGTTGCGATATAGATGTCTCTACCTTCCTCAAGGTAACCGCTTAGAAAAGCGGTTTTAACATCCATTTGCCAAACCTCTAGGTTCAGTGGGCTGCTATGGCCGTAAGAATTCGATGGACTTGAGCATTGCTACAGCGCTTAAAAGGTCTCATCGAAATCGATGCCCTCAACTGAGTGTACCCTTTCGCCACAAGCCCGGCTTTAAAAGCCGAAACCTCTCCATCTAATCTCTTCCTCAGATATCCACTAACTATCTACGGCTTCCTCGCCATCCGGTAGAGGTGTCTTTCATATACATCCATAGCCGTTATGGACTCCATTTCTAAGTCCATAGCGGTGTGCTATTGGATTTGTATAACGAAAGCGCTTTGGTTGAGCTTGTATACAATGTTTCTGTTACCACTATTACAATCTCCTATCCGAAATGAATACTTGATTGCATATATCCGTGTCCCCTTATCTCATATATAAGTTAGATCATACAAGGTGTAGAAGATCACGTAAGTCCGTATGATTGGTCAAGCTTAATGAGATATAAAAGTTTCACATTTGAGACGACTTAAGGACGAGTTGTCGGTTTAGCCGCAGATAGATGAGAAGTGACTTGACTTAGTTGCTTGTCTATGCCTGGTACGCCTCTCGACGTATGAAGGATCACAAAGTGAGATGAGTTCTTCTTTCGACCGTCGTGAAGAACCAAGATCTCGGTGACTTACGATGATCTAAACCTCGATAAGGTATTAGGTGAGTATGAGTTGTCATCCATCACTTTGACTTGTTATGAGTGAGGGTTAGATGTTCTAACCCAAGATTCTCCGCATCTTGGTGGTGGCAAGGTTTGATGTCACGCTAGTTATCTCAGACGAGTAACCGTATCCGCTAGGATGATGACGCCCCTTAAGGAGCTCAAAAGGTTTATTGTACTAAACCCCGCAGTTGAGTTAGCTCAAGTACAATAATAAGGTTGAGTGGTACTACTTAAGGAAATAAGGATATTAATCGCTTAAGCAATGATTGCTAGAAATGATTAATGGACGCTCGATATCTTAAATACGGGATTCAGAATGTCTAAGTGCAAGCCCGACTCAACTTGGTAATAAAGGGTAAGTCAACATTCTTTCTCTAGTGGCATGATCGAATGTTTATAAATTAATTTATGTTCAGGGTGAACATAAGATAATTAATTTATTTGAGGCCCAACTTTATTCCTTGCATTTGATCCTGGTGGCCCATCCAGTTCAGTAGACTGTGGGAAATCGCGCCCTATAGCTCTCAAGGCAAGATTTTATTCTCTTTATCCCACAAGGATATAATTATATTTATGGAATATGCATAGATCCTTTCCATATAAGATTATGGTAATAATCTTGAGAGTATGGAAATAATCCTAAGAGTATGGAAATAATCCTAAGAGTATGGAAATAATCCTAAGTGTATGGTAATATTCCATATAGGATTATGGTAATATTCCATATGGATTATGGTAACATTCCATATAGGATTAAGGTAGTGCATTATAAATATAAGGTATGAGATAATGTCTAGAACACACTCACAAATTACAAGCAAGATTTTCGGTCATCTCACATTTGAGAGAGAATTTTGAGATTTTGTTGAAGAGAGCTTGGGTGATTTTCCGTGTATTCTCCATAGATCGTCCTCACCGACGTTGGAGATTGGGCAACCGGGACACGCCCGTAAGATCAAAGCACGAGTCTCGATCCGCTCGATCTGCTCATCCCGCTCGATCCACCTCGACGGATCCAAAGGTAAACACGTGAAAACCCCAACGTGTTGCGATTTAATTATATAGACGCATGCTAGGTTTATAATCAATGTATGGTGAATTAAACACCCAAGATGGATCCTCGGGCGAGGGTTAACATATGTTTTCCTACACTGGTATCGAGCCGGGATCGTAATCTTGGCTCGTTGGATTAATTCACGCTTGATTATTACGTGCGTTATTATAATTATGGTTTTGTCGCTCATCGTGGCTCGCTTGTTTTGTTGGTTTTGTTTTACACCACGAGAAAATCCGTGGTTAGATTAGATTTTATTATGTAAATCTTATCCGTAAAGAAGAACGAAGACGAACGAACGAAGAACGAAACGACGGAAGAAAACGTAGTTCTCACTGCTCGGGTGGTTTCTCGAAGCGAGTCTCGCGGTCGCTAAAGGCGATCGCGAGGGCTGCGGGCGACGGGCGCTGCTCGCTGGGATCCTCGGCGCTTAGCGAGCGAACTCGCGGTCGCGAGGATTACCCGCGAGCGCAGCGGCGCCGCGGCGAAAGCTAGCGGGCGACGGGCGCTGCGCCATGAAACCCGGCCATGCGGCGCACTCGCGGTCGCGAGGTTTGGCCGCCGGGCGACGGCGTCTCGAGGCGACGTTCGGCGCTTGGGCGTGGCACGTGCAGCGTGACGGGTCGCGGTCGCAGAAGCGACCGCGAGCAGCCATGGCGAGAGGCGCTGCTGGCAGCGGTGGCGAGGCGGGCGCGACCGGCTTAGCCTCAGCGCCGCCCAAAGACTCTTATGGGCCGACCCCGCCCGCACTGCGTTTTCGAGATTCCGGCCGCGCCTCGCACGCGAGGCCCAATTGTTGAATCCGGTCCGTGCCCGCACGCGAGGCCTGTTCAAGTTTAAATATCAGACTTTGTAAATCTATGTAATAGATTAGATTTAATTGTGCGGTGTTTCACGATTGGGCGCGATGAACGCTTTATTTTATTTTTATCGCTCATATGCATGTCGTGGATGTTTAAATTATGCAGTAGCATGCTATGTATGTTTAAATTACGTTGACAAACCTTTAAGTGTTTTACGAATTGGATGCGCATAGTAAGCATGCTAGGTTTATCGCGCTTATCAAGCATATTTTAGAATTTGCGAGCATGTTTTACATGTCGAGTTCTATAGAAAAGCATGCTAGATTACGTGATCTGCATGGACAAACCTTTGAATAAAAAGACTAACAAGCAACCCGACAAATTAATTTTCAAATTAAATGTCAAGACCTCCACTTTTGATCTCTAAACAAAGTGAGACGACTGTGAGTAAACGCCCACACGCGTGGCTTGCTTGCATCGTTTATCATAAGTTTGTTAGATGAGATTTCTAAATAAAACATTTTAAATCTATTGAGAAGTGGGAGTTTCATGTAAACGCCCACACGCTGGCTTGTATGTGCGATTTTCATAAGTTCTCTAGTAATAGATATAAAATGAGATAACAAAAGAATTTGAATTGGAAGCGGTATGGTCCGAGTGAGTATACCAATTCTAAGAATTCATCTTCATCGTTAAAATTGTGGTCAATGCTAGACATCACCTCAAGTACAACTTCCCGCCAAGTCCCTTCTTGTGATAGTGATGTGGTTCAGTAAGGTCCAATCATTAATTTCATTTGTCATAAGGATAAGTTGACATGGATTGAAATTAAACGACTAAAAGGTATATTTTAGTCAGTCGAGGGGTTCATGTAAACGCCCACACGCGGCTTGCATGTGGGATTCCTTGGCGATTGGAGGTTTCAATTAATATTGTTTTATCAAAAGGTTACAATATTATTGTTACTAATTATTTGCGATCGTATGCTTATGTGTTTTACATTATCGCTTGAGATATGTCTCTTACGCCGATTATCAATATGCTCGCACAAAATCCGTTATCCGTCCAAATTTTATCGAGTGGAAACGAAACATGGAATATGTTCTTATCATTGAAGAACACATGTTTGTTCTCACTACTCCTAAACCCGATGCCCTTCATCGACGATCGACTAATGAGCAGCGAGAGTCAAGCGGACTTTGGAATAAGTCAAACAATATGGCTAAATGCTATATGATGACTACGATGTCCAAAGGCTTGCGTACCGAGATCGATCGATGGCGACGCGACCGATATTTGGTCAAGTCTCGAGAGTAAGTTTGGGCATCGGATCGACATCCGCTTCCACACAATGAGAGATCTTGGCGTGTAAGATGGAAGAAGGAAGTTCGGTCCATGAACATGTCTCCCACATGACTCATCTCATGGATAGTCTTGATCGGTTGGGAGGAGGTATGACGCGGCCAAGGTCGATATCATCCTCAATACACCGCCCAAGTCTTTTGAGAACTTCGGCGTGAATGCGATCATGAGCAAGACCGAGTTTACACTTAGTCGGTTGCTTAATGATCTCGTTCTTTGCGGAAGGAGTTATGGGAAAAGGAGCACATGCTCTTGCTAGCACATCTAAGGGCCCAAAATTTCCGCTGCAAAATGGAAATAGAAAAAGGGGTGCCAAAGGTGGTAAAGGCAAGGGAAATAGTGGGAGTAATGGGAGCAAGAACATGGTTGCCACCGGAGGCTTGAAGAAGCCAAAGGAGAAGGGCAAGTGCTTCAAGTGCGGCAAGACTGGGCATTGGAAGGCCAAGTGCCCTATGCTCAAGGCTCAAGGTACGCCGCTTGCTTTAGTAACGGAAACATGTTTAGCGACTTGTTCTACCCATTCTTGGGTAGTAGATACGGCAACTCGATCATGTTTGTTACACCTGCGGGGTTCTGCGGACAAGGGAGTTGTTTGATGGCGAGATAACGATTCCATGGGCACGCAGGCGAAAGTCGGGCGCTGCAGTTGGAGATGTTCTTTATGTTTTGGGACAAGCTTTAGTTTTGAAAGACGTTTTATATGTGCCGGATTTTCATGGAACCTTGTTTCTGCTTTCAAATTATTTACTCATGGATATTCTCATTATTTTTGATAGTGGTGTTTCTATCATAAGAAATGACGGTTATCGTGTTGGCACCTTATATAATTCGCTTATACTATTTCGCAAAACATAATACCTATAACTATGTTGCATCTTCATCAAACCCAAAAGAGAAAGTTTTCTTCAAGAAGATGACTCTACTTTTCTCTCGGCATCTTAGATTAGGTCACATCAATCTAAATAGGATCCAAAGACCGCTAAGAATGGAGCGTTGGGTAATCTCACGCCACTCCGTTCCCACCGCGAATCTCGTATAGAAGGTAAGATGTCGACTGCACCCTTCAAAGCGAAGGGTTATAGAGCCACGTAAATGTTGGAGTTAGTCCATTCGGACTGTGTGGACCAATGTCCCACAAGCTCGTGGAGGGTACAGTATTTTGTCACTTTCATCGACGATTACTCAAGGTACGGATACGTATACCGCTTCACCGCAAGTCCGAATGCTTTGAGAAATTCAAAGAGTTTAAGGCGGAAGTGGAGACGAAGCTAGGTAAAGTATCAAGTCATCATGGTCCGATCGCGGTGGCGAATACCTCAAAGAACGAGTTTATGGACTATCTAGTGAAGTGTGGGATTACATCCCAACAAGATTTCACCGGGCACACCACAAAGAAATGGTGTGTCATAGCGAAGAAATAGGACTCTTTTGGAAATGGTTAGATCTATGATGAGTTATGCTACATTGCCTATTTCGATTACGGGGTATGCCTTAGAGACGGCGGCATACTTGCTAAATCTAGTACCGCCCAAGTCATCGAAAAGACCCTTCGAGTTGTGGTTTGGGCGAAGCCCGCTTTAAGCCACATAAGGATATGGGCGATCCAAACACATGTCTTTGAACAAGAAGGCCGACAAGTTGGAGGCTAGATCCGACGCAAGGTCGTTTATTGGCTATCCTAGAGGAACGAAGGTGGTTTATTCTATAGTCCCAAGGATCGAAGGTCATTATTAGCACTAATGCTCGATTCTTAGAAGAGGACTACATGAAAAATCATAAGTCCAAAGTTGAAATCATTCTTCAAGAATTAGAAGATGATCGTATTCCACCACCGACAGGCCAAAGGTGCGAGATGTCGAGTTCAGTGGGAGGATCGACACCGATACTTCAAGAAATTGAAGTGGGTCGAGTTCCACCGAGATACCGACCGCATAAGTGGTACCTACACGCAAGTTGTGCAAGTTAGAGAACCACAAGTATCTGGCACCCACCGTTGCCATTGTGCTGTAGAACCTCGTCGGAGTGGGAGGGTTGTTCGTCAACCCGAGCGATTTATGTTCGTGGGTGAATCTTCGGATTTGGTCCCAGCAGACGAACATGCAATAATCGACCCATGGACATACAAGGAGGCGATACAAGATATTGATGCAAGATCATGGCACACCGCTATGGACTTAGAAATGGAGTCCATAACGGCTATGGATGTATATGAAAGACACTCTACCGATGGCAAGGAAGCCATAGGTAGTAAGTGGATATACAAGAGGAAAGAGATTCGATGGAGAGGTTTCGCTTTTAAAGCCGTGCTTGTGGCGAAAGGGTACACTCAGTATTGAGGGCATCGATTTCGATGAGACCTTTTCACCGTAGCAATGCTCAAGTCCATCGTAATTCTTCTAGCCATAGCAGCCCACTCAACCTAGAGGTTTGGCAAATGGATGTTAAAACCGCTTTTAAAGCGGTTACCTTGAGGAAGGTAGAGACATCTATATGCAAAGAACTCAAGGTTATGTGGTAAAGGTGAAGAGCATCTAGTATGGAAGCTTAAGAAGTCCATTTATGGACTTAGCGAGCCTCCCGATCATGGAACTTACGCTTTGACGAGGTAGTAAAGTCCTATGGATTTACCCGGTTGCCTAGCGAGAGTTGTGTGTATCGGTTAGATGTTAACGGTGATGTGGTATTTCTTGCACTTTATGTAGATGACATCCTTCTAGTTGGCAACAACGTGAAGTCATATCGAGCGTAAAGAGTTGGTTATCCGATCGCTTTCAAATGAAAGACTTAGGAGATGCGTGCATTCTTGGGATCAAGGTTTACCGAGATCGCAAGAAGAAAATGTTGAGCTTATCTCAGCGCCTTACATTGATATCGTGATTACTGTTTTAGTATGCGAGACGCCAAGAAAGGATTGCTACCTTCGGACATGGGTTCCTTTATTCAAAACGCAGTCACCTATGACCGCAAAGGAGATAGAGGAAATGAGACAAGTTCCTTACGCTCCGCCGTAGGAAGTCTCATGTACGCAATGCTATGCACGAGGCCCGATATCGCTATGCGGTAGGCATAGTAGCTAGATATCGCCTAACCTGGACAAGCTCATTCGACTGTGAGAAAGCATATACTCAAGCACCGAAAAGGACTCGAGATTATAGGCTAGTTTACCATGCAGATAGTCTAATGCCTTTGGGTTATCTGCACTGGATTTCCAAGTCGACCGTGATGAGAAAAAGTCAACCTCGGCTATGTGTTTACCTTGGGAGGTGGAGCCGTATCTGGCGGAGTGCAAAGCAACGATGCATTGCGGACTCTACCATGGAAGCCGAATATGTAGCCGCCGGAGGCTTCTAAGAGGCAGATGGTTCAAGAACTACTCATGGATCTAGGCGTGGTACCGGTTTGCCCAAGAGTATCATAGTTTATCGTGATAACTCGGGTGCGATGTGGCAAACTCAAGGAACCACGGACCCACAAGGCGACTAAACACATAGAGAGAAAGTACCATGTCATACGAGAAATCGTTAGACGCGGTGACGGGTTGATTGAAAAGATTGATACGACGGAAAATCTAGCGATCCATTCACGAAGAGCCTGCCGCAAAAAGTCTACGATGGACACGTTAGAGGACTTGATTGCGCTGATGGCACCCACTTAGAAAGGAACTTTTGTATAAGTGGGAGAAGCAAAGTGATGGTTGTTTGTAATAGCTAGTAGAAAGACACATTGTATACTAAAAGTTTGCTTTAGTATAAGTGGGAGATTGTTGGATTTGTATATCGAAAGCGGTTTGGTTGAGCTTGTATACAATGTTTCTGTTACCACTATTACAATCTCCTATCCGAAATGAATACTTGATTGCATATATCCGTGTCCCCTTATCTCATATATAAGTTAGATCATACAATTGTGTAGAAGATCACGTAAGTCCGTATGATTGGTCAAGCTTAATGAGATATAAAAAGTTTCACAACCGAGACGACTTAAGGACGAGTTGTCGGTTTAGGCTGCAGATAGATGAGAAGTGACTTGACTTAGTTGCTTGTCTATGCCTTGACGTCTCGACGTATGAAGGATCACAAATGAGATGAGTTCTTCTTTCTCGACCGTCGTGAAGAACCAAGATCTCGGTGACTTACGACGATCTAAACCTCGATAAGGTATTAGGTGAGTATGAGTTCTGTCCATCACTTTGACTTGTTATGAGTGAGGGTTATATGTTCTAACCCAAGATTCTCCGCATCTTGGGTGGTGGCGGTCAGATGTCACGCTAGTTATCTCAGTCGATAACCGTATCCGCTAGGATGATGACGCCCCTTAAGGAGCTCAAAGGTTTATTGTACTAAACCCCGCAGTTGAGTTAGCTCAAGTACAATAATAAGGTTGAGTGGTACTACTTAAGGAAATAAGGATATTAATCGCTTAAGCGATCGATTGCTAGAAATGATTAATGGACGCTCGATATCTTAAATACGGGATTCAGAATGTCTAAGTGCAAGCCCGACTCAACTTCGGTAATAAAGGGTAAGTCAACATTCTTTCTCTAGTGGCATGATCGAATGTTTATAAATTAATTTATGTTCGGGTCGAACATAAGATAATTAATTTATTTGAGGCCCAACTTTATTCCTTGATTTGATCCTGGTGGCCCATCCAGTTCCGTAGACTGCGGGAAATCGGCCCTATAGCTCTCAAGGCAAGATTTTATTCTCTTTATCCCACAAGGATATAATTATATTTATGGAATATGCATAGATCCTTTCCATATAAGATTATGGTAATAATCTTGAGTATGGAAATAATCCTAAGAGTATGGAAATAATCCTAAGAGTATGGAAATAATCCTAAGTGTATGGTAATATTCCATATAGGATTATGGTAATATTCCATATAGGATTATGGTAACATTCCATATAGGATTAAGGTAGTGCATTATAAATATAAGGTATGAGATAATGTCTAGAACACACTCACAAATTACAAGCAAGATTTTCGGTCATCTCACATTTGAGAGAGAGAATTTTCGAGATTTTTGTTGAAGAGAGCTTGGGTGATTTTCGGTGTATTCTCCATAGATCGCCCTCACTCGACGCGTTGGAGATTGGGCAACCGGGACACGATCCCGAAGATCAAAGCACGAGTCTCGATCCGCTCGATCTGTTCATCCCGCTCGATCCACCTCGGCGGATCCAAAGGTAAACACGTGAAAACCCCAACGTGTTGCGATTTAATTATATAGACGCATGCTAGGTTTATAATCAATGTATGGTGAATTAAACACCCAAGATGGATCCTCGGGCGAGGGTTAACATATGTTTTCCTACAGATGCCATGATCTTGCATCAATGTCTTCAGACGCCTCCTTGTATGTCCATGGGTCGATTATTGTCTGCTCATTTCACGGGACTAAATCCAAGATTCTCCCACGAACATAAATCACTCGGGTTGACGAACAACCTCCCACTACGACGAGGTTCTACAGCACAATGGCAACGGTGGATGCAGATACTTGTGGTTCACTATTTTGCACAACTTGTCGGGTAGGTACCACTGCATGCGGTCGGTATCTCGGTGGAACTCGACCCACTTCAATTTCTTGAAGTATCCGTGTCGATCCTCCCACTAGACTCGACATCTCGTACCTTTGGCCTAATCGGTGGTGGAATACGATTATCTTCTAATTCTTGGAGAATGATTTCAACTTTGAACTTATGATTTTTCATATAATCCGCTTCTAAGAATCGGGCATTAGTGCTAATAATGAACTTCTGATCCTTAGGACTATAGAATAAACCACCTTCGTTCCTCTAGATAGCCAATAAACGCCTCTTGCGTCGGATCTAGCCTCCAACTTGTCAGCCTTCTTATTCAGCACATGTGCTGGACTGCCCCATATCCTTATGTGGCTTAAACTAGGCTTGCGTCCAAACCACATTTCGAAAGGGGTCTTTTCGACTGACTTGGATGCTACTAGATTTAGCAAGTATGCCGCCGCTTCAAAGGCATACCCCGTAACGAAATAGGCAAAGTTGCATAACTCATCATTGATCTAACCATTTCCAAAAGAGTCCTATTTCTTCGCCCGACACACCATTTTGTGTGGTGTGCCCGGTGAAATCTTGTTGGGAGGTAATCCCACACTTCACTAGATAGTCCATGAACTCGTTGTTGAGGTATTCGCCACCGCGATCGTAACGCAGATGACTTGATACTCTTACCTAGCTTCGTCTCCACTTCCGCCTAAAATTCTTTGAATTCTCAAAGCATTCGGACTTGCGGTGAAGCGGTATACGATCCGCACCTTGAGTAATCGTCAATGAAAGTGACAAAATCTGGTACCTCCACGAGCTTGTGTGGACATCGGTCCACACAGTCGAATGGACTAGCTCTAACATTTTTGGCTCTATGACCTTCGCTTTGAAGGGTCCGGTCAACATCTTACCATCTGCAGTGATTCGCAGACCGAGAGCAGAAGCGTGAGATTACCCAACGCCCATTCTTAGCCGCCTTTGGATCCTATTTAGATTGATGTGACCTAATCTAAGATGCTAGAGAAATGTGGTGTCATCTTGCTAAGAAAACTTTCTTTCTAGGGTTTGAAGAAGATGCAACATAGTTATAGGTATTATGTTTTGCAAAAATAGTTTAAAGCTTAATTATATAAAGTGTCAACACGTATAACTTCGTCATTTCTTACGATAGAAGCACCACTATAAAAATAATGAATATCCATGAGTAAATAGTTTCAAACGAAACAAGGTTCCACCGAAAATCCGCACATATAAAACGCCTTTTAAAACTAAAACTGCTTCTCTCAAAACATAAAGTAACATCTCCAACCGCAACGGCCTCGACTTTCGCCGCTGCCCATGGAGATCGTTATCTCGCCATTACTCAGCTCCTTGTCCGCAGAACCCCGCAAGGTGTAACAAACATGATCATCGCACTCGTGTCTACTACCCAAGAATGGGTAGAACAAGTTGCTAAACATGTTTCACATTAAAGCAACGGCGCACTTGAGCCTTGAGCATATGGCACTTAGCCTTCCAATGCCCGCCTTATCGCACTTGAAGCACTTGCCTCTCCTTCGCTTCTTCAAGCCTCCGGTGGCAGCCATGTTCTTGCTCCCATTACTCCCACTATTTCCTCGCCTCTACCACCTTTGGTGCCCTTTTCTTTTCCATTTTGCAACGGAAAATTTGGGCCCTTAGATGTGCTAGCAAGAGCATGTGCTCCTTTGCCCATAACTCCTTCCGCAGACCACGAGATCATTGAGCAACCGACTAAGTGTATACTCGCCTTGCTCATGATCGCATTCACGCCGAAAGTTCTCAAAAGACTTGGCGGTGTATTGAGGATGATATCGACCGTCATTTGTCAATACCTCCTCCCAACCGATCAAGACTATCCATGAGACGAGTCATGGGAGACATGTTCATGGACCAAACTTCCTTCTTCCATCTTACACGCCAAGATTTCTCTCATTGTGTGGAAGCGATCGTCCGATCCGATCGCCCAAACTTACCTCGAGACTTGACCAAATATCGATCGCGCTCACCATCGATCGATGTCACTGCAAGCCTTTGGACATAGTAGTCATCATATAGCATTTAGCCATATTGTTTGACTTATTCCAAAGTCCGCTTGACTCGCCGCTCATTGGTCGATCGTCGCAAGGCATCGGGTTTAGAGTAGTGAGAACAAACATGTGTTCTTCAAATGATAAGAACATATTCCATGTTTCGCTTCCACTCGATAAAATTTGGACCGATAACGGATTTTGTGCGAGCATATTGATAATCTGTAAGAGACATATCCAAACGATAATGTAAACACATAAGCATACGATCGCACATAATTCGTAACAATAATATTGTAACCTTTGATAAAACAATATTAATTGAAACCTCCAATCGCCCAGCCAGCGAATCCCACATGCAAGCCACATGCAAGCGGCGTGTGGACGTTACACATGAACCCCTCGACTGGACTAAAATATACTTTTTAGTCGCTTAATTTCAATCCATGTCAACTTATCCTTATGACAAATGAAATTAACGATTGGACCTTACTAGACCACATCACTATCACAAGAAGGACTTCGTGGAAGTTGTACTTGAGGTGATGTCTAAGCAATGACCACATTTTTAATAAAGAGAAAATGAATTCTTAGAATTAGCATACCACTAGGACCATACCGCCCAATTCAAATTCCTTTTTATCTCATTTTATATCTATCTCTAGAGAACTTATGAAAATCGCACATGCAAGCCACGCGCGTGATCGCGTTTACATGAAACTCCCACTTCTCAATAGATTTAAAATGTTTTATTTAGAAATCTCCTCTAACAAACTTATGATAAACAGTGCAAGCAAGCCACGCGTGTGGACGTTTACTCACAGTGCGTATCACTTTGTTTAGAGATCAAAAAGTGGAGGTCTTGACATTTTAATTTAAAAAATTAATTTGTCGGTTTGCTTGCTTAGTCTTTTTGTTCAAAAGGTTTGTCCATGCAGATCACGTAATCCTAGCATGCTTTTCTATAGAACTCAACATGTATAACATGCTCGCAGAATTCTAAAAAATGCTTGAAAACGCGATAAACCTAGCATGCTTACTATACATACCCAATTACAAAAACACTTAAAGGTTTGTCAACGTAATTTAAACATACATAGCATGCTACTGCATAATTTAAACATCCACGACATGCAATGAACGATAAAAATAAAATAAAAACGTTCATCGTGGCCCACTCGTGGAATCTGCACTTTCCGCATAATCTATTACATAGAATTGCAAAGTATGATCTTTATAATCTTCGAAAACGGCCTCGCGTGCACGGGCACGGACCGGATTCAAAACGGGCCTCGCGCACGGGCACGGACGGACTCGTCAAAACAGATTCGGCCTGGAAAACGGATCCGGCTCGCCTCGCCACGCCGGCGCGTCCGTGAGCGCCCGCATGCCTGCGTGTCGTCGCCCGCACGCCGTGCGACCCGTTTTCCCATCGCCTCGATCCGGTTGCTTTCGTCTTCGCTTTTACTTTTACGATAAGATTTACGTAAAAATAAATCTAATCTAACCACGGATTTTCTCGTGGTGAAAACAAAACCGACAAAAATTAAACGAGCCACGATGAACGACAAATCCAACAATTAATATATTACGCACGTAATAATCAAACGTGAATTAATCCAACAGAGCCAAGATACTGATCCCAGGCTCTGATACCAATTGTTGGGAAAAACTAGGTTTAGCCCTCTCCCGATGATCTATCTTGGATGTTTAATTCACCATATATTGATTATATACCTAGCATGCACCTATATAATTAATTGCAACACGTAGGGTTTTCTCGTGTTTACCTTTGAACTGCCGAGGCGGAATGGATCGAGACTCGTGCTTTGACCTTCCGGATCAGTATCCGGTTACCCAATCTCCAACGCCGAGCGAGGACGATCTATGGAGAATGCTTCGAAAACACCCAATGCTCTTAAAATTCTCGAAAAATCCTCCCAACATTACTATGGGATGGACGAAAATTTGATGATGAATTATGAGGATTCACCTTGAACCTATCTCTTACCTTATATTTATAATGCACTACCTTAATCCCATAAGGAAATTACCATAATCCCATATGGAAATTACCATAATCCCATATGGAAATTACCATAACCCTATATGGAAAGGATTATTACCATAATCCTATATGGAAAGGATCTATGCATATCCCATAAATATAATAATATCCTTATAGGATAAAGAGAATCAAATCCTTTCCATAAGAGCATGATGGTAGACAATTTTCTTGAGCTCACGGGCCTGGATGGGCCAGCCCAGAGATCAAATGCAAGGAATAAAGATGGGCCTCAAATAAATTAATTATCTTATGTTCAGCCCAGAACATAAATTAATTTATAAACATTTATTCATGCCACTAGAGAATAAATGCTGACTTACCCTTTATTACCGAAGTTGAGTCGGGCTTGCACTTAGACATTACGAATCCCCGTATTTAAGATATCGAACGTCCATTAATTATTTATAGCATTCTGACTGCTTAAAATAATTAATATCTTTAATTCCTTAAGTAGTACCACTCAACCTTATTATTGTACTTGAGCTAACTCAACCGCGGGGTTTAGTACAATAAACCTTTGAGCTCCTTAAGGGACGCCATCATCCTTAACGGATACGGTGACTCGACATGAGATAACTAGCATGACATACAAGACCGCCACCACCCAAGATGCGGAGAATATTGGGTTAGAACATATAACCTCACCTATAACAAGTCAAAGTGATGGTCGAGAACTCATACTCGATAAGGGACACGCATCAAAGATATATGCAATCAAGTATTCAATTCGATAGGAGATTGTAATAGTGGTAATCAGAAACATTGTATACAAGCTCAACCAAAAGGGCGCTTTCAAGTATTATACAAATCCAACATTTCCAAGTAATTCATTTATCGACGTATCAA
Source organism: Salvia rosmarinus (assembly GCA_036937905.1). Lineage (NCBI taxonomy): Eukaryota > Viridiplantae > Streptophyta > Magnoliopsida > Lamiales > Lamiaceae > Salvia > Salvia rosmarinus. The sequence continues at coordinate 28,020,883 of CM072821.1, forward strand.
TCGAGACATTCATCCCTCATTTGTGTGTCATTCATCGTCCCAGAGTTGCTGCGTCAATTTCATGTTGGGGTATAGGCGACATTCTGACCTATATCACATCTTGGGTTAGATTCAGAGGTTTTGGGATATTCCATCGTTTCATCTTCCGTTCGTTAGTCATTAGATCCTTCATGCCAGCGAGGATCGTATCACCTCAAGTACTTATTAGAACAGAAAATATCCACCCCGGTGCAGCACAAATACTTAACTAAGCTCTTGGGTTTCAATTATAAAATCGAGTATAAAAAAGGCAAGGAAAATAAAGTAGCGGATGCGTTGTCAAGAAGAGATCAAGGAGACACAGAATGCAGAGATCATTTGGGGATAGATTGCAATGTTATTTCAGTAATGAAACCAGCATGGATTAGTGAAATATAAGCTAGCTATGACAAATATGAAATGACACAGGATGCCATTGCCGAGTGTGTTACCACACCCTATAATATATCCTTGTTCTCATACAAGGATGGATTGCTGAGGTTCAAGGGACGCTTGTATATAGGAGCAGAAGGACATATGCGAAGTAAGATAATAGAGTACTATCACTCTTCAAAATATGGAGGACACTCAGGAATTAATGCAACTTACCAAAGACCGTGGACAACATTTGGATGGTCAGGGATGATGGATCAGATACGACTAGTAGTTGCACACTGCCAACCGTGTCAACTAAGCAAGCACGAAACCACTCGCACTCCGGGTCTCCTACAACCTCTACCAGTCTCTGCGCAAGCTTGGGACTTTGTAAAAGGTTTGCCCCTCTCGTATAAATATAATTCCATATGGGTCATTGTTGATCGTTTCACCAAATATGCACATTTTATTCCACTTCATCATCTTTACACGGCCTCACACATTGCACAGCTCTTTTTAGATAATATTTACAAATTGCATGGGCTACCTGAAAGCATCATATCAGATAGGGATAGAGTATTCACCAGTTTATTTTGGAAAGACTTAATCAAGTTGTTAGGTGTTTCACATCACTTAAGTACAGCTTACCATCCACAAACGGATGGGCAAACAGAAAGGGTGAACTAATTTCTTGAGTTTTACCTTCGATGTATGTGTAGTCAGGCTCCTAACAAGTGGTTTCGATGGATAGCTCTTGCAGAATTTTGGTATAATACATCATTCCACACTGCTTTACAACTTACACCCTTTGAGGCATTATATGGTTATAAACCTACACCTCTAGCATTATATACATATATGCAGCCTATGGCAGTAGGCATCGAATCTACTTTACAGGAGAAAAAATAAATACAAGCACAACTCCAGCATAACCTTCAGTAGGCACAAGAGAGAATGCGAATGTCAGCAAACTGTTCATGTTGCGAACGTAACTTTCAAGAGGGAGATTGGGTATACTTAAAGCTCAAGCCATACCGGCAGCTATCAATTCGCCTACACAGATTTTGGAAACTCAGCCCTCGTTATGCAGAACCATTCTTGATCAATTGGGTTAGTAGCCTATGAATTGGACCTACCGTCATCGACGAGACTGCATCCAGTGTTCCATGTTAGTTTCTTGAAAAAAAAGAGTTAAGCCGCATGACCGAGTCATGACAACATTATCAGAATTCGATGAAGAAGGCAGCATGTTTCTTCAGCCCGTTACAGTGCTAGCAAGGCGCATTATAAGAAAAACAACAGTTTGAGTGCTCAAGTTCTAGTCCAGTGGGCGCATCATTCGAAAGAAGAAGCAACATGGGAAGACCTCTATGAAATCCAGAACATATTTCCCACGCTTATAGCTTGAGGTCAAGCTATTGTTCGAGGAGGGGCAATTGTTATGAATACGAGAACGAAGATAGCACGTGGCATGCATGAGCTTACATGGCATGCATGGCTGGTGGGAGAGGTAGGTTGTTACGAGAAGATTTAGTTGTTAGAGGAGAGTTAGTTAGATAGTAACGGCAAGCAGTTATGGGGAGACGGTAAGCAGTTAAGGGGAGATGAGCCGTTAGGAATAAGAAGAGCTATAAATAGAAAGAGAGAGTGATGTACTAGAGAACTTTTATGTAATCCGATTGCCTAACAGATATAATACAATTCTTCTTTCGTATCTCAACCCTTCTCTACGCACAACCACACTCATCACACGTTCACAGTGCTCAGATGAGAGCTTTTCTGCATGTACCAAGGTGATCGTCGTTGAAGCTGAGCACCGGAGTTTGGTTCAGGAGAGAGGAGACCGAGTCACGAGCGGGGTCGTGACAAATTTGCTGGCCAATGTCGGGGATTTGTGGAGAAAATCAAAGCAAGATTTTGATTTTAGATTTCAAATTTATTTTCTAGTATTTTGTGCTTTATTTCGGGAGATTGAATTTGTAATCCTCTCATTGTTAGATTTTTTTGATTGTATTTGTATTGCTTCTTTTGAACCTCTATCTTGTACGTTGTTGGATTCTACCCCTCATGCTTTATTAAATTAATTTTAAAAAACTTACCTATCTTCAAAAATAATAATAATAATAATAATAATAATAATAATATTATTATTATTATTATTATTATTATTATTATTATTATTATTATTATTATTATCTATGTAGTAACATAAAATCTCTTTTTACATAAAATGCTGGCACATATGGTGTGGTTTTGAATAAATAAATACTAATAATAGGATCATCCCGTATATATGTGTACGTGTATGTCTTCTTCTTCTTTTAGGGGATCCTTTTTCTTTTAATTGATTAACCAACTCATAAATCTTGAATTTTTTTTTATTTATATGGTGGGGTCAGAGACTAGGATATAAATTTTAAATTTTTCTTTATATAATTGAATATTAATTTTTTAGTAAAACGTTCAGTAATACGATAAGGTACAAATAATTACTCGAATTATTTTTTATAAGTTGATCGTTTAATGTCAATTTTTTTTGTAGGAAGAAATTATGTGTATAAACTTGTGATTTAACTTGTGTACACGTGTTATTAGCATTACATTAAAAAAACTAAAGTGAATAAGGGCATATAGCATGAAGAATGAGAGTCGGCGTTGAACAATGTGTGTGGCAAGGACGAAGTGTAGCTGTACAACATCATATTCAAGGGGAAGTTCATCACCAGTAGCCATTAGCAAGTTGCAGTGAAATTTAACGGCTGCTGTTGTACGAGAATACTCGGATAGGCTTATCTTAACGAGTTAGGGAAAGAATCAACGGTTGAAATTGTCGGTAGTCCATTCATAGATGATTTTTGGGCGATGATTATAGAATGTGATAATAATTTTATTCTGATCTTGAGCTATGGGTGTGTAGAAAATGGAGAAGACAATGTTAGTTTCAACAAGAATGAAAATTGAGGCAAGAGTTGAGCTCTCTCTCCGCAAGACCAAATGTTCTGCTATAGTGTAAGGGGTTCCACAGTATTTTTCTCTACGGTTTAAAATGAATATGAGTAGTTGCACTCCAACTCACAATTCCGATCAATCTACTTTATACTCAGGACTTGAGTAATGAAAGAGATATTCTGGACTAGAATGATAAGATTATTATCTTGGTTAGTGTGTTTTTCAATGTCAACCAAATGGGTATATTTATAGGGCTACAAGTATCCTTACTTGCCATAGTAAACTTACTTATATATGTGATCTTCTATGAAGAGTATATTGCCATACTCCATCAAAAGGCTATAAGAATCCTTAAAAGCTAGCTTGTGCTTACCTTTGCCACAAACTACATGTTTGCATTTGGGCTGCTTCGATGATGAATTTTTCAGATGTGGTTCAAAGTGCACAACTTGAACATTCACAATTTAGTTGTCTATTTGAACCAAGTTCTTGGGATCTCCAATGATCATGGTTAAGTTAGCATTATGAGCTTTCTATAAGTGTGGATTTTAATATAATTCCCCTTACTATATTGTATAATTGATCGCGATTGATACCCTCGGTAAAAAGTTTCGCAATATTGTCATTTGACCTTACATAGTCAATAAACATTATTCCACTAGTGATCATTTGTCTAACGGTATTGTTTCTTATGTAGATGCATCAAGACTTACTATTATACATACTACTTTATGCTCTCCATATGACCGACATGATATCACAATGTACCATAGTGAGAGGAACTGATTTCTCCCAACAAGGAATATCCTCTAAGAAGTTTCGTAGTTATTCTGCTTTTTCGCAAGCTTTTCCTAGACAATGAATTTTGATTTCATTGTAGATCGAGCTATACAAGTTTGCTTAGAGGATTTCTATGATAATGCTCCTACACTTATGGTAAACATAAAACCACTTGTGGATTTTGAGTCTTTTATGTTGGATACCCAATTTGCATCACTATATTAATCCAATACAATTGGATATCTCTTGTAGAGTAAAATATGAATTAAAGTATGTTTTAAATACCTTAGAGCTCTAGTTGGTGCGATCCAATGATCATTTCCTGGATTATTTGCGAACCGACTTAATTTGCTTATTGAATATGCTATGTCGGCCTTGTACAATTTGTTATGTACATTAGACTTCCAATCATCCAAGGAACTTGATCTTCTTGATTTTTAGCTAAGCGTAGACTTAAATCAATAAGTGTCTTAGTCGGAGGTAGATCAAATATTTTGAATTTCATAAATACGTTCTCTATGTAGTGAGATTGTGATAAAATAATTTCATAAGGTGTTCTGGAAATTTTAATTCCTAGAATTACGTCAACTACACCATGTCTTTATGTCAAATTTTATTCTCAACATTTCTTTAGCGCTACATGATTATATCATGACTATTATCCATTATGAGCATGTCATCAATATAAAGACATACAACGATAAAATTATCGGATGTACCTTTAATATACACACATTTGTTACATTCATTGATTTTAAAATCATTGACATCATTACTTGGTCAAATTTCACATGACATTGATTGGGTACTTGTTTAAGTTCATATAAGGATTTAACAAGTTCACAATCTTTCTTTTCTTGACCAGGGATAACGAATCCTTCTTATTGCTCCATATATATTTCATCTTCTAAATCTTCATTTAGAAATGTCATTTTTACATACTTTTTTTTATTTCAAGATTGTGCAACGCAGCTATAGTAAATAGCGTTCTCATCGATGTAATCGTTGTAACAAACGTGTATAGATAAGAAATTTGTAACACATATATTCGTATTTAATTCGATAAACACAAAATTGTGTACAAAATCAATATATTTCCGATCAAATATATTTGTGTTGGAGTTCAATCTCTATTTACCTTTTATTCTTCTTTCTAATTTGAATTCTTGAGCGATCTTTAAATGTTCTTGCAAGTGTTTGGAGCGAATGTGGATCCTTGATCTCCTTGAACTTGAAGTTTCGATTTGATTATGTTGATTTGAAGGATCTTGATCTTGCTTTCAGATCTAATGTTGGATTTGATGTGATGTGTTGAAGAACGTCTTGAATATCTTCAACTTTAAATGTCAATGCGGAGGGTTTTCACCTAATTTCCGGATTAAACATCATCTTATGGTGATTTGGAATGATTTCGACGAAGAACGCGATGATTTGCATGAAGAACGCTTTGAATCTGAAGAAGACTTCAAATGTTGGAGAGAACTTTGTAGAGAATTCTTCCAATACCTTGAGCTTTTCAAACTTTCCCTTTCTTGACTTCTCTTTTATTGAATGCCCAACACCCATATTTATAGATATGACATAGTGAGCTTGTGGACTTTGGGCCACCATGTCATGGATTTAGGGCTTAGGTGATATAGGACTTAAAATAATTAGTCTATTTAATTCCTTAAGTAATACCACTCAACCTTATTATTGTACTTGAGCTAACTCAACCTGGATGGTTTAGTATAATAAATCTTTTAAGCTTTTTAAAGGGTCGTCATCATCTTAAACGGATACGGTGACTTGATACAGGTAATCAGCATGACATATAAGCATTGCCACCACCCAAGATATAGATAATATTGGGTTATTTCATGCAATCCTCACCCATAACAAGTCAAAGTGATTGTCAGTAACTCATACTCACCTAAAACCTTATCGAGGTTTAGATCAACATAAAGTCACCGAGATCTAGGTTCTTCATGACGGTCAGTTAGAAGAACTCATCTCACTGTGATCCATCAAAACTTCAAGACGTACCAGCATAGACAAGCAACCAAGTCAAGTCACTTCTTATCTATATTACAGCTTATACCGACAACTCGTCCTCAAGTTGTCTCGGTTGTGATCCTTTTTATATGTCAACTAGTTTAACCAATCTTACAGAATTCTTAGATCTTCTATACACTGTATGATCTAACTTTTGTATGAGATAATATGACATTATATGCAATCAAGTAAACAATTCAGATATGAGATCGAAATAGTGGTAATTGAAAATATTGTATATAAGCTCAACAAATATGCTTTCAGTATACAAATCTAACAGTTGATTTCATCTACGATCGCAGTTCGGATAAATCGAGAGGGCCAATTTTTTCCTCCGTCACATTCGCTTGGTGATGATCTTTATTATCTTTCTTCGATTTGCGATAATCATTTGCCATGTTGTCAGGTTTCCCACAATTGTAGCAATCGCCTTTAATTTTCTTTTGTTTCTTCAGATCTTGTTTCTTTGGATTGAACTTGTGCTTCTTATTGTTGGTGCTAGACTCGACCTTATTTGTCTTTGCCTCTAGTGATAACTTTTTGGTCTCATTTTAAATTTTTGGTTGTCCTCTTCAATTCTCAAACATACCACGAGATCTTCAATTCCTATCTCATTTCGTTTACTCTTGAGATAGTTTTAAAGTCTTTCCACATCATCGATAATTTCTCAATCATTGTGAAATCTAAAAAGATTTAGACATACCTTCGGCAAGGATGTCGTGCAAGATAAGTTGGAATTCTTGAACTTGTTCAAGTACAATATCATCTTGCATCTAAGAAACGTCCAACGATGAACTTCTTCAAGACGACATCCTTCATCTTGTATTTCATTTCAAATAGTTCCACAACTCTTTTAATGTTTTGGTATTAGAGTATATAATATGGAGAGTGTTAGTATGTTGCGATACAGAAAGTCGATATGATGTCATGCATCCAACGCATTGTATTTTTATTCGTCGGTCTCGTCTTCCCCCCGTTGGAGGTGGCTCATTTTGAAGGCAAGCCATATTGAGAGTAGTAGGAAGAAAAACATTTAGATTGCCAATTAATATTTAAATTTAGAACCTGAGAATTTTTCCAGTCTTTCGATGTGAACAGGGGCATTCAAAATGTTGTTGCTAGTTGTCACCATATTCAACATGATTTTGTCTTGCGATTGTTATGACGGGTGTGTAGAAAACGAGACGACAACATTATTTTTCAACAAGAATGAAAATAGAGCCAAGAGTTAGACTCATTCTCCAAAAGACAAAATGCTCCGTGCAAGTGGTTCCACAGTATATGTGTCCAAGATACAACGGTTTAAAACGAAAATGAGTAGTTGCACTCCAACTCGTAAACTACTTGATACTCGGGACTTGAGATAATGAAAGATATATTCAAGACTAGAATGATAAGACTATTATCTTGGTTAGTGTGTTTTCCAATGTCAACCAAAGTGGTCTATTTATAGGAATGCGAGTGCATTTTCACGAAGAGATACGTGCTTTTAATGTGAAAAGGTGTATAGTAACCACCTCTAACCACCTCCTTGTGGTCTCCATATGCCGACATGCGCAAGACACACGCACTCATGTTATCCGGCACACTCTCCACTTGCTATATATAGAAATTCAAGTAGTAATTTTGTGTACTAATTGCTCATTCATCCAAAATTGGAATTGAATAACTAAATACATTAAATTCATCTACTCAAAACATAGAATTCAAAGCTACAATTATTTTTACACAAATTTATAAGAAAAATCAAAAATATTCCAACACATGAGTGTGAGTTTGATTGATCAAGTTGCTTGCCTTTTCATTCGCCACTAACATTTTTGGACCAGTATGATTGATGAAACAAAAGAAATTAGATAATTAAAAAAAGAAGTTGGGAAACATCATTCTTGATTATGAATTGAGCATATTGTAAATTTTACAGCAATTCTTGATTCCAATAGTCGGCCATCGTGTGAAGACTTCAGAGAGAGAAATGAAAAATAAATAAAAATAGAATATTTGTTAACACCGTTTACACAGTTGTTTGTTGAGAGGGCAATGTGGCCTATTTTCGTGAACATTATGGAATAAGTTCAAAAAATATAATGATAGAAACTTGACTATTTCTCATTGTAAACAGTAGGGTGTTTTTCCTACTTAACCATTTAAATTACAAAATACCGTACGGAATCAAATTACACCTTTATTAATTTGTTTGGAAGTAATTACTGTGACAAGCTGGAAATTAATTATCAAGTATTTCATGTAGTAAACTACATTTATGTTGTCTCGTGAATTTTCAATCCATTATATTTCATTATGTCAATTTTATTAATTATCATCGTCGTTTAAAATGAACTGTTGTCGTATGAACAAACATTTAGTAATCACTAATAACTGATTATCGAGAGTGCATTAAAGATTAGATGGCTATAAAAAATTGCTGACCAAATATATAAGGTTGTTGTATTGGACAACTCAATTGAATCGATTTTTTCAAGTTTTTCTTGATTGAAAATCGTTATCGAAATCAAAAACAATGGCCAAATAATAAGCATTAATATTTAATATTATAATAACCTAATCAACAGATCCATCTATGCATTCTTATTGATAGAATTTATAGGTTTCGAATCAATAAATTAAGAAGTTTAGGGCGATAGCGATTGGCCATTCTTGATTTCTTCACTCTCTTCTCGTTCTACAGTATATGTACATGTGCCTCCTCTATGAAAGATCCACATGTTAAATGTTCTACCGTTTTTTTCCTTCGTGATAAGAGTAATAAACATATTTTAAAATACACCTCACAAATTTATCTCGTGGTTTTTAGTTTTTATTTTGAAGAAATCCTACTGGGTTTTAAAAAATTCTTAATTTATAACTGAGTAATTAGTATAAGAACCTAGCTAAGAATGTACGGTTCTACAGTCGAATCGAGTCGAAATATTTAAGTATTCAATTTTTTTGTAAGAAAATCGAACTTAGTTTAATCGAATTTTAGTGAATAGTTAATTACAAAGCAATTCAGGTTACTTAGTTTGACTTCCTGTCTAGCATGCCAGATTGTCTCACAAAAAGTTGATTTCCTGAGACATATATAGTATAGGAAAAGGAGTAGTACTTTTAAAGTAAGAATATACTAATAGTTAAAAGAACCTAGCTAATAGTGCTATTCGAAAATAGAAGACAAAAAAGATCTTCATAAAGGAGAAAATTTACAAGCCTTTTTTTATGAAATAAGTAGTACTTTTCTAAGAAAAGGGTAATTCTAAGTTAGGCCCATTTTGATTTGGGCTAGTTTCGGATGAAATTTATATCTCATAATATGAATGTGATATGTTTTGATTCTTATTTTATTTCAACTGTATATTATTAAATACTCCCTATGTCTCATTATTATTGGCACGTTTTCTTTTTTGAGTTGTCCCATTAAGTTGGCCCGTTTCCAAAAAAAGAAACATTTTTACACTAAAAAATATCTCGAATTTCATGTCATCTACTACTTTACACATAAAACATAACTCTATTTAATTTACGTGTAAAAAAGAAATGAGCCTAATTTATTGGGATGGAGGGAGTATATTGCATGTAACTTGCAGCACAGACATGTTCCTAACTAACTAATAACTAGGGAGAAACTGAAGGGTCTTGTTATTTTATGGGATTGAGATTTGTAGATTGAAATGGAATTTCTTGCACACTGATACAAAGGAAAACGAGATATATATATATATATATATATATATATATATATATATATATATATATATAATTGAAAATCAATTCGTCTCAAAACATCAAGTATACAAAAAATGGATCATGGAAGTTAAAGCATATAGTTGAAGTAGCATATGACACCAAACTCTAAAAATATACATAATGCTCCAAACTCTAACATTAACCTATTGGACCAGTGTCTTGAAACAAACTGAATTCTTCTTGGGCGACGGGCCGAAACCCTAAGTTTTTCTGAAACGTAGCATTAATATTGCAGATAGAGTTGGAAAAAGAAAATCGTGATGTGTGACACATGAATTGAACTTTGTAATATCGATCGACTTAGCAACTTTTAGTTTTTAGTCTTAAAAACTAGAAGATGAATGATTTTAGTTTTTTTTTTCTGTTTTTTCCGGCGACAATGTCGTGATTCCAGTAACCCCTTTTCCGCAACTAAACTCAAAATATTCACAAATAACTTAGTTCAATTTTTTTGTCATGATGATTTATGGAATTAATTTACTTATTTTTTGCATAGAGACCATTAAAAAAAGACGGTGCTACTGCAAATGTAGCCCTTTACCGTAAAAGCCTCATATTCAAGATTTTCAGCGAATTGTTGCCTTTAATTATTATATCTGTCACTAAAAGTGAATATTTCCTCAACTTTCCTCCACAGGTAAGATTCTTCTACATTACACCTTAACATTTACTATATTTACTGATGCAGCGTGCGTGGTAAAATTCGTTGATTCTATAGAATACTGAAGATTGAAAGTTTTTATTAATTATCAAAAGTTGTGTCCAAAAAACAACTAACAACGCTTAAATAATAAACCATAATCGACCAAAAGAAAGAAAAAACGAAAAGGTCAAAACAATTACGAAATTACCAAAAAAACCCCGAAAAACTAATAAATTACAAATTTGACCTCCAGACGAAGGAATTTGCCCGAAATCCATCATCGGTCATGGAAAAACGATGAGTATTGCTTAGAAGACTGATTCTACTTGAAAAACACTACACCCTCGTCGAAATCTGATATTTGCATGATTTTTTCGGATGATCCGCTTGTCGCATATAATTTAACTCAATTTGCGCTGCATCATTTACTAACTAAAAAAAATGAGAAGAAGAAGAAAGAATCAAACCATTTACTATATACATTCGCAATAACTCAGAGCACCGTTTAGACGTTAACTATAACATCCTCAAGGTAAAGAACTAGTGCAGTTTATGAAGATAACATGGAGTATTATAAGATTACTTAATATTGTCGCAGCAAGATTAGAGTTGATAATTAACGAGTGCTCATAGCATAAAAAACCTGAAATACAAAAATATTATATAATATCAAAAAAAATACGTACCGTATTAGTAATAAGCAATAGTTAATTTACCGCAAAAACAGATGAAATTATTTATTATTATTGTTACTATTATTTGAAAGCTAAAAAAAAGAAGTATTACAAGAAGTCACACAAATAGAATAATTTATTGAGTTTGGCAAGGAAAACACAAGATCAGAACTATGAACAGTGGAATTAAAGAAGAAGAAGAAGAAGAAGAAGAAGAAGATACAGTATATATGATGGACCCAGAAACAGCTTCCATGAACCATCCTCATCAAAAGCGAGCTCCTGCAAGAAAAAGGAGGCGACCAAGTATAATTTGACAAGATTTGTATCCATGACTTCTCAATCACGAATACATATAAAGTGATATTGGCGCGGCTCAATCTGAGATCGCACTTTACTAGCTGCATCAGTAAATCCGTCTTCGGATTGAACCTCACCAATATCGCTTTCTTCACCAAAACCATACCGACGATACAAAAAATACAGATATATAATTAATTCTAATCAATCTTTGGAGATTTTGATCAATATATTTGAAAAAGACAAACAAAATATATATATGGGAAGAAAGATGATGGAAATGGTCCAGCAACGAAGAGAAAAAGACAGCAGCATCATAGCTTAAGACATCTTGAAATTAAGACATGAAATCATAGTTTGATGTTGGTTGAGGAAGTTATGTTGGTGGTTGGGGGTGGCAGTGTGGAGGTGGGATCATCAAATCGTGGTTGCGAGTTTCATTAAAATAACAACAAACTTTTTGGTGGGACGTTATGTTTGTTGTAAGGCAATAACATCTTAGCTAGCTAGAATAAATACACCTCAAGAAATGTATTTATACACACACACACACACATATATTTATATATATGTATGTATATAGTGATGAAGAAACTATCTTTATAGCTATATATATGCGGAAATTATGGCATCAATCGTCGATAAAGATCGATAAAGAAAGGTTTCAAGAATTGGGGATAAAGTGAGCTTTTCAGAGAGAGAGAGAGAGAGAGTTGGGTTATACGAAGTGTGTGCACTTATTAAATAGAAGGAAGCCATTAGCTAGCTAGGTGTATATATGTACAAACTATATATGTGTGTATGTACATCCAGAGAGAGAGAGAGAGGTGATGAAGGAGGGAAATGGGAAGAAGAAGAAGAGGTGGGGTTAGCCTCGGGATGAGAAGGGGAAGAAGGTGAGGAAAATGATATCGAAGAGGAGCCAATTCTCACTTTAGGGTTCTCATGCTTCCTTTGCACTCAAATCGCAAATTCAAACACTTTTTTTATTTATATCTTTACATTCCGTCTCTTGCGCATGCACCTCTATCAAAACACACAGACAAACCCCTTTTTCTCTTAAATATTTTTTATTACATGCTTCACGTTTAATCTGGTTATATCAAGTCAGGAGAATAATTTTTTTGTCTTGGCTTAATTAGTTGCTTGGGCATCAATAATATTTTGACTAGGGGACCAAACCACTTTCTGAAATAAATTTTTAAAGTAGTTCTTGTGATATTCTGCGACATTTTCGACCCTTTTTTCCCCTATATGCACTTAATCATACACAATATGTTTGATTATACGCAAAAAAATTGTTGCACACCGAATTTTCACTAGCTAGTTCAACAATGAGGAACAATAATAGAGATATACACGCACAGTTTCACACTGGGGTCCGAGAATTTTTTCAAAATAAAATTAAAAATTAATAACATTGTTTAAATTACATCGTGTTAATTAAAAAAGATTAAACACAATCACATCATAACATTTCTCTTATATTCTTCATTTTCTGAAATCGCTGTAGAATAGTTAAATTAGTAATATTAACAAACATATCATTTTCAGTTACGAAACTAAACAACCATTCAATAGTTTGTCTTCCAAAGATTGTGATTCATTTACCTAAGGAATAGTGAAAATATATATTCAGAACAAGATGATATCTAACAGGAAACCAATTCTTTTGGGATCCACTTAAAATCCATAAGCTACATTTCAAAATCCTCAAATCAATCAATGGATTATAAGAACCCCAAGTCCGACACTAATCTGAGATACTCCCTTCGCCCCCAAATCTATTCTTGAGAATCTTCGATACGGGTTTTAATAAAAGTTGTTAAATATATTTTGAGTAGAGTAAGGGTTTCACAATAGTTTAATATTAACTTAGTTAATGGTGGACCATACGTGATAAAAGATGTAAATAAATGGATTATTGAGAGTAAAAAAAGAGAAATAGTAGTAGGTCATGAGTGGTAAAAATGTATAAATAGAAGATATTATTAAAGTTGGGAAGATAGTTACCATAAATGAATAGGGAGGGAATTGGGGGACATCCCAAAAAGAAAAACTACGAAAGAAAATTGAGGGACGGAGGGAGTAATATTTTTTTCGATTTCCATTTTACAAGAATGAAATGTAACCAGTGGAATTAAAGAAAACTATGACAATTAAATGTAGATGGCCACTGCAGAAGCTCATTTGGTTCATCTTCTTACCTTTGGCAGATTTTTAAGAACCTAAAGTCAGTTGTGTGCTTTGGTTGGATATGGAATTTATCATAGCAAATTAGAATGCACCAAGTAGTGATTGGTTGGAACCAAATCATCGCAACTGACTTTCAAATTAGTTCTAGTCATTCATGAAATTTTTTCTAGTTGTTAGGGACGGAGGAAAAGGATTGTGTCATATACAAGCAACTTCTATATTCTAAGTAAAACATCAAAAATGTCTATTTAGCAAGTATATTCATAATTAACTGAGAAATTATGTAATCAAAACACAAAATAAATTCAAAACTTAGGAGTCAGAGGAGTCGCCGGTTTTTGTAGTCGGATTTTGGTAAAAAGCAAGCAAAGAGGGAGGAGATAGTAAAGTTCAGCTGTAGCAGACTACTTCCTCATAGATTCTCAGTTATTCCTAAATGGGTAGTAATATTATAATCCTTCTATCCCATTTAAAATGTTTCACTTTCCTTTTTGGATTGTCCATTACAAATGTCTCATTCCATTTTATGAAATAATTATCCCTTCAAAAAGTGTGGACTCTACCCACTTTTTAACACTTTAACTACTTTATATCTTTCTCCTAAATACCCGTGGCCAAAAGAAATGGGATATTTTAAGCGGGACGGAGGGAGTAATTAACATATAAAATTACTAAAATATATGCATGTGAGTGCAAGAAAAGAAAAATAAAAATAGAGCTCCATGTATTGGAAACAGGAGTGCAGAATGTCAGCAAAGGATTGTCCAGAAAGAAGTTTCCAAGCTTTTTTTAGAGAGAGAGTGTGTGTTTAGGCAAAGCAAAGGCAAAGCGGAGACACCGGCGCCAAAGGAGGGGTTGCGTTGGGCATGCATTAGGGGGACAATCATCTTGGGTTGCTGCCCTCTTTTTCTATTCAATTTCTTCTTTTATTTTTCGCCTCCCTTTTCAATTTCTTTCTCAATCACTTTTTCTTCATTATTTTACAAAATCTTATATATGAATCTCCTTCACTTAATACTGATATATTAATTATTATTTCTTCAAAGTAATTTTTTTCGATCTTAACTTGTGCTGCTAAATTAATTTATCGATTAAAATAATAAAATTTTGCGATCCAGACATTTTTAATATTTTATACAGGATATAGTGTAGCCATGAAACATTATACAGAATAATTCATTAACTCTTCATTAGATGTAAGAATTAACAAGATTGGAAATATATGTATGTGTGTTGGCCTAGTGGTAGAGTGATTAATGTTCAAGAATGTCTCAAGTTTGAGTTTATTATGACGTGGCTTTTAAATTTTTGTATTTAATTGAAGAAAAAAATATCTAGTTTAATTACGTGCGGCCTCAGTAATTGATTAGAAATATTCCTAATAAATAATAGGTATACATATGCATATTATATGTACCGTATCCTTTTGTTTGAAAAGATGTGAAGATAAACTTTGACTATGCAATCTTATTTATGATCAAACAACTTGTCAAACAAGAATTTGAGTACTAATTTGGTGAAGATTCAAATAAAATTGATATGGGGTAGCATCCCTATATTAATTGTAGAGTTAGTTAATATAAAATTATAAGCACAGAGCTTGAATTGGGAAAGTGACACTCTCATTTTATTGTCCGAAAATAATGCACAAAACTCATGATTTGGGGAGACAAGTTCGCGTGGCCAGATTCTCACACGCCTAAGTAAACCATCTCATTCCTTTTTTTTTTCTTTCAAATTTAATCCACCAGATCCTAGGTCTCACTCTCTCTCTCAAACACACACACACACAACAATTTATTCCTTTGTAAACAATTAAAGGGGGTCAGTCAAAAGATGGGTAACAAAATTATTCGCAGTCCCTCGTACATCCACGTTGAAACACTTTCTAACTTCTCAACTTCATATCCCAAACTTACAACCCTAATATATAGACACAATATATACTTATAAATTATTATATGAAAGAAGAAGAAAATTACGTATATTTCAAGTGTAGTTTACACATCATGTGTGGTTTGCAGATTATTACACAGGAATGTGAGGTTTATCCAGTGTACATCGAAGGTAAAGGCTGTAGATTGGCCATGAAGTAAAAAAAATTAGGTGGTCTCATGTACGACATTGATACTGTTCTTCAGTAAATAATATTCTTTTTCAATATAAATAATAATTTCAAATTATAATGCAAAAAATAAATAATACTTTTTTTAATATAAATGATACTTTTTCTTAAAAATAAATGATATTTTTATCCGTTTGCATCATGCGGACGAATGTATAGGAGTTTTTGTGAAAAAAAATTATCTGTACATATATATACAAGCATTTAATTTGTCCTATCTATAATCTGGGGCCTAATCTTTTTTGAAGCTACACGGATATTCAATCTTGATTTATGTCAAACTTTTATGATAAATAATATTGTGAAGAGTTAGTAGAACTAAAAAATGAATTCTTTCAAGATGTCTTGATCTCAGGCTAATACTATACGCATTGCCGACATAAAACCCTTATTTAAACTATCAATTTGTATTGACTTGAGGGAAGGACCAGATGGGCCGAGGAGGTGGGGATTACACTCCTGTTCTTATCTTTATATATGAATCAACATATTTTTAATTTATACAAAACTAAAATTTTGCGTGGGAATGTCTCATTTGTGACGGATTAATATCTTGATCCAAACTTACATATTTATAATTTTATTATTATTTATATTTACAAATATACCATTAGATATAAATTTATATTTAAATCCTACACCCGTACGTCTTATATTGAGATGGTTTCATACCATACTCTCACTTTATTATTTAAAATTATTAAAATTTACGTTACTAATATGGATATAAGCAAATCGAATATCATTGTAAACGAATCGAATCGAACTGAACATCATAGTAGTCGAATCGATGTTCGAATTTCTTTCGAATAATTTTTAGATTTGTATTCGATTCATACATATAGTAATTGCGAATACTCGAATCAAATCGAATAATCATTAATTTTTACAAGTGTTTTTCGAAGACTATTCTATTCATAATTTTTAATGATGATTTTTTCTAAAATCATATTTTAAATAATATCGAACTATAGACACTCAATAATAGATGCCAAATGATGACTCCACTATTTCAACTCATAAATCATTTGCATAACATAAACACTAACAATCAAAATGCATAAACAAATAAAAAATTTGATATCAATTTCATAAAAAAAAGCACTTCATGTAAATCATTTGCAAATGACAAACATCCAATCTTCCACTAAGTTTGTAAATCAAATGATTTGCAACATGACAAAAAAAAGCTTTTTATTCTCCTAAAAAAATTGATTAGAATCCAATTTTATAAAACATACCCTATATATATCACATAAATTAAAAAATAAATAAAACTTACATGTGTCATAATAGGCTTCTTGATCCCGTGAAGTTGGCGAACAAATATGCTCCACAAATCAGAACTTCTACAACATCAAAACTTGATTCGTGAAGCAATAGTGTGGTGGCACGCAGAGAGGGAAGTGGAGCAGCGGCAACAAGTGGTTGTGGCAGAGACGGAGATGGGTGATTGTGGCATAGCAGCGGTGATGAGGAGTGGCAGCGTCGGCTAGGGTGGCACACGATAAAGCATGGTAGCGACGCAATATGGGACAGGTCTAGGAGAGGCGGAAACGAGATATGAGGGATGAGATAATGATGCAAATTTTAATCATAAGACTAGGTGTTTTTCTAAAACAAACTAATTTTTAATTTTAGGATTTAAAAATATGAAGCAATTTGTTATTTAATATTAGATTTATTTATATTAAAAATAAAAATAATGAATATAAATATTTAATCAAATCGAATATTTGTGAATATCGAATCGAATATAATGATTTTGAATTCGTATTAGTTAACTAATCGAATAAAAAAATTGTATTTGTATTCGAATCACAAAATTTTGAATTCGAATATCGAATAATCGAATGCCGAACTGAACCAAAATTATTTGATTCCTATACATCCCTAATGGACAGAGGGAGTAGAAAATTATTTCCACCTAAAAAATTATAAAAGAAAAAAACCAAGTCTGCATTAGCCCTCCACACCTATTTTTATCTCTCATCAGCCTTTTGCAACAGACTTCATCCCGCCGTCGTCGCCCCTTCATCCTCTACCATCAACCACCGACATAGTGATTGACAGCGATGATGAGATCTCTAGGAAGAAGTGAAAGGAGTAAAAAAATGATGCGACCTTAATTAAGAGAGAATAGAGTAGTCTCTTTTCTTTAGGTGGAGATATTTATTTATTTTTAATATAGCAAAATGATGTCGTTTTATATTACATGACAAGAGTTAATGACCATATCATGTCGTCAGTCCAAGTCATATTTTCTTTGAAGCTGTTACATAATTGAGTTAAGATTGTAATAACGCAGCAATTATTGAGCTATATCTATCTATGTTAGAAGATCAAACTATAAAGTCGTCATGCAGGTAAGGATCATACTATGAGCGACCATTAACCTAAAAAAGAATTAAATTCCTCTCTTGCATCTTTTATTTTAATATCATATTTGCACTTCAGCAATCTATCGATGTTATTGTATTATTTGCATTGTTATCAATTGCTTTTATTTCCTTAAAGGTTATCACATGTTCTAAACATATTGCAATAATATTAATTTGGGATGCATCAAGATTGAAGAATTGGATATTTCATTAACAAGGCAGGGCAACTTGTTTTGTTGAAAAAAATTTGTAATACTTATGTGTTTTGAAGATACCAAAATCTCCCCTGATGTTTGTCATGCTGATGTAACATAGTGTTGCTCATAAGTTAGGAAGCGAGCTTTTTATGTTTTTAGATTTCAAAAAAAGAACTATCAGTATGGTTATCCAATACTGAAGGTGTTCAAGAGCAATACTGAAGCTTATCGTACTGATAGAATGATCAGTACAATATCACTGAAGAATGAACGAGTCAGTGCTACTGAAAAGAAGTACTCTTGAAGACTAAAGAATAACAGCGCTACTGAAGATGGAGAAGAAGTCAAGAAAATGATTAAGTGTCATTTCAACAGAAGAGAAGAAAAATTGCTGAAGAGTAACGTCAGCTTAAGTACCCACTGAAGTTATATGGAGTCAACGTATTGAAGAAATACGAAGTCGACTCTACTTGAAGAAATACGGAGACAACCCTACAGAAGAGACTCGAAGTCAACCCTACTAAAGAAACATGAAATATTTTAAAGTGTTGGTGTTTGACTTCCAACATGTCAGAAAGAATCTACAGAAAATCCTGCCACAGGCAGAGCGAAGTATCAGACTTGTAGATTGTTTTACGTACGATGTTGCAGGCATGAAAATTGATATACTAGAATTCAACGAGAAGAATTCAAATGACAAGTGGAACGGATATGATTGGTGTTTCCTCTAATGATACTATTCATTATCCCTACTATAAATACCCGTGAGATCTAAGCTTTGAAGGTTATTGAGATTACAGACCTAAAATGTTGTGCACTCAAATAGACAAGCTCTCAAGCTTAAATAGTAAAATCTTGAAGAAGGGAATTTATAAAAGTTATCAGTAAATCATAAGAGTACAAATATAAAGATTTACTTGAGATTTCAGCATACATTCCCTTACTGTCTAGGTCTTTTAATTGAAAATATCTCACGCTTAGATCTGATTAAGTTGTTGCCCGTAATAGCTTAATCATAAGTTGAAAAATCAAAAATCCTCTTTTAAACCCATGTAAATAGGAGTTAGAAGAAAGAAGTAGGAAAGCAACAACAAAGTGTTAGTTGTCGAAAACTTAGGTTGTCTTGCACAAGTAAGCAAGAATGTCAGGTTGCTTACACCCGTAAGCAAGCAGTATGTTTTCTTACATCAGTAAGTGAATAAAGATATGATAAGTAAGTCGGGTACAGATAAAGTGACCTTACGTATCTAAGTATTCTTGCACCAGTAAGCAAAACAATCTTAAGTAGTGGATTGACTGATTTATCAGTCCGTGGACATAGGAGTTGATCTCTCTGAATCACGTAAAACTCAAAGTGTGCTCATTTACATCCAGTACTTTAAATTACACGTTATTGAACTGCCATCACTATCAGCACATGCAACACAACATATATTTGAAACCTCCATCAGTAGTCATTTGCTATTGAAGAGAAAAACTAATACTAACTAAGTCACTATTTGATTAAGTCCTTTTTAGTATCAGTTTCAGTAAGATAAAAATGTAACCACCCCATTCCGTACAGAAGTTAGTTATCAGTCCAGCTGATTAGCTGATAAGCCATCAGTATGATTGCTAATTAACCACACTCAGCACAAGACTCTCATTTGCTGAACTAATCATCAGTACAACTTCTAGTATTGATTGACATAGTTACCAACATTTATTGATATCAGTAGAAGGTCAAGTCTTGTTTAAAGAAAATTATAATTTACCTTAACTGGTATAATTCTCCCTTCCTCATCCCTCTCCATACTCCAATACGATCCCCAACGGGGCCATCAATTAGTATCAATATGTGTTCTTAACAACTACTGACTCTTTTCGAGTATAAGTTTAACTGAATAGTTCCAAAAATTATATTTTTCATACTGCTGCATATTTGTTGTGATTGAAACTAACTACAACAGTTCTACATCACTCCCCACTTTTTTTGTGGATAATTATAAGATCTAGAAGTTCAGATTCAAAAGTTATATCACTATCTAACATTGCTGAATATGAGCTGTCACAAAGAGTCCAATCATTATTAAATAGAAAACTCTCAAAGTTGGCATAGACATTGAGAAAGATCTTGCTTACGAGTACATGTCGAAGGACCGAGTTGATTTGACCTCCGAAGAGAGAAAACAAGACGAGCTCGACAACCTGGATAAGAAAAATATCTCTAGGACGGTACCCAACTCTCACATTGGAAAGATTATAAAGTGCGAAACTGCCAAATAGATGTGGGATGCGTTCGAGAGCCTATGTGTTGGCTCAGATAAGATAAAGAATAAAAAATTGACGATAGCTTGTCAGAAGTTTGACAACTTCTAACAGAAGAAGAGAGAATCCATTGATGACATGGAACTAAGATTTTCCACAATCATCAATGAGATCTCAGCCCTAAGTAATGACAAATATACACAACGAGAAATCAACTTGAAAGTCTTTTGTGTTGGATTTGTATACTGGAAGCAGTTTTAGTTGAGCTTGTATACAATGTTTCCTGTTACCACTATTACAATCTCCTATCCGAATTTTTACTTGATTGCATATGTATGTCCCTTTATCTCATATATAAGTTAGATCATACGGTGTGTTGTAGATCACGTAAGTCCGTATGATTGGTCGAGCTTAATGAGATATAAAAGAATCACTGGTGAGACAACTTGAGGACGAGTTGTCGGTATAAGTCATGATAGATAAGAAATAACTTGACTTGGTTGCTTGTCATCTTTATGCGTCTCGACGTATTGATGGATCACGGTGAGATGAGTTCTTCTATCGACCGTCGTGAAGAACCTAGATCTCGGTGACTTTACGATGATCTAAACCTCGATAAGGTATTAGGTGAGTATGAGTTGCTACCCATCACTTTGACTTGCTATGGGTGAGGTTACATGAGATAACCAAGATTCTCGCATGTTGGATGGTGGCGGTGCTTGTATGTCATGCTAGTTACCTGTGTCGAGTCACCGTATCCGTTTAGGATGATGACGTCCCCTTAAGTAGCTCAAAAGGTTTATTGTACTAAACCCTGCAGGTTGAGTTATCTCAAATACAATAATAAGGTTGAGTGGTACTACTTAAGAAATTAAAATAATTAATTATTTTAAGAAGTTAGATCACTATAAATAATTAATGGACGTACGATATCTTAAATACGGGGATTCGTTAAGTCTAAGTGCAAGCCCGACTCAACTTCGGAAATAAAGGGGTAAGTAAGCATTTATTCTCTAGTGGCATGAATAAAGGTTTATGAATTAATTTATGTTCTGGGCTGAACATAAGATAATTAATTTATTTGAGGGCCATCTTTATTCCTTGCATTTGATCTCTAGGCTGGCCCATCCAGGCCTGGAGCTTAGAAGAAATTCGATCCTCTCCTTATAGAGTCCCTCTGAGACTCTACTTGATCCTCTCTATCTTAAGTGATATTATTATATTTATTAGATATGCATAAATTCTATCTTGATAGGATTTAGGATTGCATTATAAATATAAGGTGAGAGAAAATCAAACCCTAATCGTAAGTGTGAAATTCTCGAAAATTACTATTCACATAGAGGAGTTTTTCGAAAATTTCATTGGGATGAAGAAGGCGAATTTCTATAACAATCTCCATAGATTGTCCTCACTCGGCATTGGAGTTTAGGCAATCGGGATACAGTCCAGAAGATCAAAGCACGAGTTTTGATCCTTTCTTCCCTGACAGATTCACAGGTAAACACGAGAAAACTCCTACGTGTTGTAATTAATTATATAGGTGCATGCTAGGTATATAATCAATGTATGGTGAATTAAACATCCAAGATAGATCCTCGGGAGAGGGTTAAAATCGATTTCCTACAATTGGTATCGAGCACAGGATCGATATCTTGGCTCTGTTGGATTAATTCACGTTTGATTATAATGTGCGCAATTAATTAATTGTGAATCTGTCGTTCATCGTGGCTCGTTTTATTTTTGTCGGATTTTATTTTTCACCACGAGAAAATCCGTGGTTAGATTAGATTTTTTCTTGTAAATTTTATCTATAAAAGAAGAACGAAGACGAAAAAGCACGAAGAACGAGACGACGGAAGCACACCGAAAAAACCGAACGCACGGTGCGAGCACAGCTCTCGGCGCCATGTGCACGTTTCTCTCGACAGATGGCGGCAGCGTGGGCGGAGGAGGCGAAAAGGCGGCACGGCTCGGCCTTGAGCGTCGGGGGCGCGCGGTCTCCGCATCGATGCTTGGCGCCGAGTCGCGCTCTCGGCGAGATCGCTCGGGCGGACAAGGTCACATGGGCGAGCGGCCTCGGCGGCAGGCGCGCTTGGTAGGTGTCGCCGGAGCGCTGGAAGCATCGGCAGCCTAGGCGGGTTGCGGGCTCAGTGGCGCTTGATGTGCTCGGCAGCGTGCGCGCGAGAAATTCTCGGTAGCGCTGGCGGCAGCGCAGCGCGCGTCTTGGTGCTTTCGGTGGCGGCGGCAGCGACCGGGCGACGAGGGACGTGCGATTCTCACACGGGAAACCTCAACGCCCGGATTTCTCGGCAGCGCTGGGCGATGCGGGGCACGCCATTTTGCGTAAATGTCCCGACGGCGCTCGGCAGAACTTGCCGAGCACTCGGCGAGGGGCGGGCTGGCCTTGGTCGGGCGACGTGCCGGTAAGGGCCCTAGGAGGACTCGGCGTGGATTTCTCGGCAGACCTAGGCGAGCCTTCTCGGTAGACCTGGGTGAGCCTTCTCGATAGGGTCCGGGCGAGCGGCGAGGGCGACGGCTGGGCGACGTCGAGCGAGGTTGCGCAGCTAGGCGGCGGAGGCTGCTGGGCGCGCACATAAGCTGTGCCCTAGCACGCGGCCCAGCTCCTTTATGCTGACCCGGCCCAGTTCGATTTGGGCCGACGCGGCCCGGTTTCGGCCCTGACCCGAATTTTTTGCCCAAATCTGATGTTTCGACCTGGTTCCAGATTTTTGATCCGGTTCGACCCGATCCACTGTTTCAGCCCGTTTTTGATTTTTTGGCCCAAATCCAATTTTGTCGAATCCGGTCCGTGCCCATGCATGCGAGGCCCGTTTTCGAGATTTTGAAGATCTATACTTTGCAAATTTATGTAATAAATTAGGCGAAATCTGTGATCACAGTGGGCCGCGATGAGCAATTTATCTTATTTTATCGTTCAAAGCATGTCGTGGAGTTTAAATTATGCATAAGCATGCTATGTATGTTTAATGACGTAGATAAACATGTAATATGTTTTCGTGATTGGATGCGCATAGTAAGCATGCTAGGTTTATCCGTTTTCAAGCATATTTTAGAATTACGAGCATGTTTCACATGTTGAGTTCTATAGAAAAGCATGCTAGGATTACGTTATCGCATGGACAAACCTTTTGAAACAAAAGACTAAGCAAGAAATTTGACATATTAATTTTTAAATTAAAATGTCAAGACCTCCACTTTTTGATCTCTAAGCAAAGTGATACGCACTGTGGGTAAACGTCCACACGCGTGGCTTGCTTGCATTGTTTATCATAAGTTTGTTAGATGAGATTTCTAAATAAAACCTTTTAATCTATTGAGAAATGGGAGTTTCATGTGTAAACATCCACACACGTGGCTTGCATATGCGATTTTCATAAGTTCTATAGAAATAGATTTAAAATGAGATAACCAAGGAATTTGGATTGGAAGCGGTATGGTCCCAGTGAGTATGCCAATTCTAAGAATTCATTTTCATTGTTAAAATTGTGGTCATTGCTTAGACATCACCTCAGTACAACTTCATGAAGTCCCTTCTTGTGATAGTGAAGTGGTCTAGTAACGCCCAATCATTAATTTCATTTGTCATAAGGATAAGTTGACATGGATTGAAATTAAACGACTAAAAGGTATATTTTAGTCTGGTCGAGGGGTTCATGTGTAAACGTCCACACGCGTGGCTTGCATGTGGGATTCCTTGGGCGATTGGAGGTTTCAATTAATATTGTTTTATCAAAAGGTTACAATATTATTGTTACGAATTATGTGTGATCGTATGCTTATGTATTTACATTACTTTTCAGATATGTCTCTTACACCGATTATCAATATGCTCGCACAAAATCCTCTATCCGGTCCAAATTTTATCGAGTGGAAACGAAACATTGAGATTGTTCTTACTGTCGAAGAAAATTTATTTGTACTCACTACACCCGTCCCAAACCTCTAGACGATTTATCTACTGATGAGAAGCGCAAGGAGCACGAGAAATGTGACAAATCAAATAGAATGGCAAAGTGCCTTCTTTTGGTCACCATGTGCGAGTCCCTGCAACTCCAGCATCAAGAGATGGAAGATGCAGCCACTATATGGCTAAATCTTATGAAATCGTATGAGGAGTCGGACAGAATCGCTTGTCATAATTTGACAAAATCTATAATGTCAAGTTCAATGAAGGAAAGTGATTGATGTATGACCATGTAGAGAAAATGATCCATCTCTTCGGAGAGCTCGAATTGGTTGGAGGATATATTGATGACGTAGTCGTAATCGATATGATCCTCAACACTTTGCCCGAAGTCTTTGATGACTTCGTTATGGAGTAGTCCTTTATGATAAGAGTTATACTCTATATTCATTGCAAGAGGATCTAGTAACGGAAGAACATAAAATGGGCAAAGTGCCTGATCTTTACGCACCTCAAAGAAACCACCGCTTTATCGAAGATGAAAAGGAAAGTGGAATTCAAGAGATGCTAGGACTAAAGAAAGAGTGGGAGTAATACAAAGGGTTCTACCGGTGCTTAAAAAGCCAAAGTAGAAGGAAAATGCTTCAAGTGCGGTGAGGCAGGCATTGGAAGGCTAAATGCCCCAAGCTCAAGGCTCAAGGTACGCCATTTGCTTTAGTAATGTAAACATGTTTGGCGACTTGTTCTACTCATTCATGGGTAGTACATACTGGTGCGATCGATCATGTTTGTTACACCTTGGGTTCCTCGCGGACAAGGAGTCTGATGATGGCGAGATAACGATCTCCATGGGCAACGCGGCGAAAGTCGAGGCCGTTGCAATCGAGATGTTACTTTATATTTTGATAGGACAGTTTAGTAATAAAAGACGTTTTATATGTGCTTGAGTTTCTATGAACCTTATTTCCGTTTTCAAACTATTTATTCATGGATATTCAGTTGTTTTTGATAGTGGTGTTTCTATCATAAGAAATGATGAAGTTATCTGTGGTGGCACTTTATATAATTCACTTTATACTATTTCTGCCAAACATAATACCTTTAATTATGTTGAATCTACATTAAACCTTAAGAAGAGAAAGTTTTCTTCACAAGATGACACCACATTTCTCTGGCATTTTAGATTAGGTCACATCAATCTAAATAGGATACAAAGACTGGCTAAGAATGGAGTGTTGGGTGATCTCATAGTTACTCCGTTCCCAGTTTGTGAATCCTGTATAGAAGGAAAGATGTCGACCAGACCCTTCAAAGCGAAGGGTTATAGAGCCAAAGAAGTGTTGGAGCTAATACATTATGACCTGTGGGGACCTATGTCCACACAAGCTCGTGGAGGGTACGAGTATTTTGTCACTTTCATTGACGATTACTCAAGGTACGAATACATACACAAGCTTCACCGCAAGTCTGAATGCTTTGAGAAATTCAAGAAATTTAAGGCGTAAGTGGAGTAAGCTTGGTAAAAGTATCAAGTCATCATGTCCGATCGCGGTGGCGAATACCTCAAGAACGAGTTTATGGACTATTTGGTGCGGTGTGGGATCACCTCCCACCACTACACCGGCACACCACAAAGAAAACAAAGGTGTCGAGCGAAGAAATACGACTCTTTTAGAAATAGTTAGATCAATGATGAGTTATGCAACATTGCCTATTTCGTTCTGGGGGTATGCCTTAGAAACATCGGCATACTTGCTAAATCTAGTACCATCCAAGTCAGTCGAAAAGACCCCTTTCGAGTTGTGGTTTGGGCGCAAGCCTAGTTTAAACCACATAAGGATATGAGGCAGTCCAGCACATGTGCTTAACAAGAAGGCTGATAAGTTGGAGGCTAGATCTGATGCAAGGCTGTTTATTGGCTATCCTAGAGGGACGAAAGGTGGTTATTTCTATAGTCATAAGGATCAGAAGGTCATTATTAGCACTAATGCCCGATTCTTAGAAGAGGATTATATGAAAAACCATAAATCCAAAGTTGAAATCATTCTTCAAGAATTAGAAGATGATCGTATTTCGCCACCGAATAAGCCAAAGGTACGAGATGTTGTGTCTAGTGGGAGGGATCGACACCAGATACTTCAAGAAATTGAAGTGGGTCGAGTTCCACTGGAGATACCGACCATACAAGTGGCTCCTATCCAGCAAGTTGTGCAAGATAGAGAACCACAAGTTACTGCACCCACCGTTGCCATTGTGCCAGTAGCGCCTCGTCGTAGTGGGAGGGTTGTTCGTCAACCCGAGCGATTTATGTTCATGGGTGAATCTTGGATTTAGTCCCGTAAAACGAAAGGTGCAATAATCGACCCATGGACATATAGTGAGGCGATACAAGACATTGATGCAAGATCATGGCACACCGCTATGGACTTAGAAATTGAGTCCATAATGACTATGGATGTATACGAAAGACACATCTACCGGATGGCAAGGAAGCCATAGGTAGTAAGTGGGTATACAAGAGGAAGAGATTCGGATGGAGAGGTTTCGCTTTTAAAGCCGGGCTTGTGGCGAAAGGTACACTCAGTTGGGCATCGATTTCGATGCGACCTTTTCGCCGTAGCAATGCTCAAGTCCATCGAATTCTTACGTCATAGCAAGACACTTAAACCTTGAGGTTTGGCAAATGGATGTGAAACCGCTTTTCTAAGCGGTTACCTTGAAGAAGGTAGAGACATCTATATGCGAGAACCGAAGGTTATGTGATGAAGGTGAAGATCATCTAGTATGGAAGCTTAAGAAGTCCATTTATGGACTTAAGCAAGCTTCACGATCCGGAACTTACGCTTTAACGATGTGGTAAAGTCCTATGGATTTACCCGTTGCCTAGCGAAAGTTGTGTGTATCGCTTAGATGTCAACGGTGACGTGGTATTTCTTGCACTTTACGTAGATGACATCCTTCTACTTGGCAACAATGTGAAGTTGTTATCAGACGTAAAGAGTTGGTTATCCGATCAGTTTCAAATGAAAGACTTAGGAGATGCAGCGTACATTCTTGGGATCAAGGTTTACCGAGATCGCAAGAGGAAAATATTGAGCTTATCTCAGGCATCTTACATTGATACTGTGATTACTCGTTTTAGTATGCAGACCGCCAAGAAAGGATTGCTACCTTTCAGGCATGGTGTTCCTTTATCTAAGGAGCAGTCACCTATGACTGCAAATGAGATAGAGGAAATGAGACAAGTTCCTTATGCTTCCGCCGTAGGAAGTCTCATGTATGCAATGCTATGTACGAGACCCGATATCTGCTATACGGTAGGCATAGTAGCTAGATATCAGTCTAACCCTGGATAAGCTCATTGGACTGCAGTAAAGCATATATTCAAGTACCTGAAAAGTACTCGAGATTATAGGCTAGTTTACCATACAGATAGTCTAATGCCTTTGGGTTATTCAGATTCGGATTTCCAAGCTGACCGTGATGAGAAAAAATCTACCTCTGGCTATATGTTTACCTTGGGAGGAGGAGCCGTATCCTGGCGAAGTGCAAAGCAGCGATGCATTACAGACTCTACCATGGAAGCCGAATATGTAGCCGCTTCGGAGGTTGCTAAAGAGGCTGTATGGTTCAAGAACTACATCATGGATCTAGATGTGGTACTGGTTTGCCCAAGAGTATCATAGTTTATGTGATAACTCAGTGCGATGGCAAACTCGAAGGAACCATGCACCCATAAAGCAACGAAACACATAGAGAGAAAGTACCATGTCATAATAGAAATCGTTAGGCGAGGCGTGTTGATTGAAAAGATTGGTCTGCGGATAACCTAGCCGACCCATTCACGAAGAGCACGCCGCAAAAGTCTACGAAGACCATGTTCGAGGACTGGATTAAGAAGATGGCACCCACTTAGAAAGGAAACTTTTGTATAAGTGGGAGAAGCAAAGTGATGGTGTTGTTTGTAATAGCTAGTAGAGACACATTGTATACTAAAAGTTTGCTTTAGTATAAGTGGGAGATTGTTGGATTTGTATACTGGAAGCAGTTTTGGTTGAGCTTGTATACAATATTTCCTGTTACCACTATTACAATCTCCTATCTGAATTATTTACTTGATTGCATATGTATGTCCCTTTATCTCATATATAAGTTAGATCATACAATGTGTTGTAGATCACAAAAGTTTGTATGATTGGTCAAGTTTAATGAGATATAAAAAGAATCACAGCTGAGACAACTTGAGGACGAGTTGTCGGTATAAGCTGCGGTATAGATAAGAAGTAACTTGACTTAGTTGCTTGTCTATGCTGGTACGTCTATGACGTATTGATGGATCACAGTGAGATGAGTTCTTCTATCTGATTGTCGTGAAGAACCTAGATCTCGGTGACTTTACGATGATCTAAACCTCGATAAGGTATTAGGTGAGTGTGAGTTGCTGACCATCACTTTGACTTGCTATGGGTGAGGGTTACATGAGATAACCCAAGATTCTCTGCATCTTGGGTGGTGGCAGTGCTTGTATGTCATGCTAGTTACCTGTGTCGAGTCACCGTATCCGTTTAGGATTATGACGTCCCCTTAAGGAGCTCGAAAGGTTTATTGTACTAAACCCTGCAGGTTGAGTTATCTCAAGTATAATAATAAGGTTGAGTGGTACTACTTAAGGAATCAAAGTAATTAATTATTTTAAGCAGTCAGATCGCTGTAAATAATTAATGGACGTACGATATCTTAAATACGGGGATTCGTTAAGTCTAAGTGCAAACCCGACTCAACTTCGGAAATAAGGGGTAAGTCGGCATTTATTCTCTAGTGACATGAATAAATGTTTATGAATTAATTTATTTTCTGGACTGAACATAAGATAATTAATTTATTTGAGGTCCATCTTTATTCCTTGCATCGATCCTGGTGGCCCATCCGGCTGGAGCTTAGAAGAAATTCGATCATCTCCTTATAGAGTCCCTCTGGGACTCTACTTGATCCTCTCTATCTTAAGTGATATTATTATATTTATTAGATATGCATAAATTCTATCTTGATAGGATTTAGGATTGCATTATAAATTAAGGTGAGAGAAAATCAAACCCTAATCCTAAGTGTGAAATTCTCGAAAATTACTATTCACATAGATGAGTTTTTCGAAAATTTCATTGGGAGGAAGAAGGTGAATTTCTATAACACTCTCCATAGATTGTCCTCACTTGGCATTGAAGTTTAGAAAATCGGGATACAGTCCAGAAGATCAAAGCATGAGTCTTGATCCTTTCTTCCCCGACAGATTCGCAGGTAAACACGAGAAAACTCCTACGTGTTGCAATTAATTATATAGGTGCATGCTAGGTATATAATCAATGTATGGTGAATTAAACATCCAAGATAGATCATCAGGAGAGGGTTAAAATCAGATTTCCCTACATTTTGGACACACCCTGTTACTGATTGGAAAGTCTGCAGAGTAGCTCTTCAGAACAAAGTCGAATTCAACAAGATGTCAATTGACAAATTCTTCTTTGCACTGATGGCTGATGAGTACGACATCAGACGTACTGAAGAGTCATCATAGGCTGAAGCATCTTAAGAAGAATCAGTACAACCAAAAGATCTGCTCTTGTTGGATTTATATACTGAAAGCAGACTGGTTAAGCTTGTATACAATGTTTTCTGCTACCACTATTACAATCTCCTATCTTAATTGTTTAATTGATTGCATATGTTGTTCTATTATTTCATACAGTGTGTAGAAGATCATAGAAGTTTGTATGATTGGTTAAACTAGTTGAGATTTAAAAAGGATCGTAGCTGAGACAACTTGAGGACGAGTTGTTGGTATAGGCTACAGTATAGATAACAAGCGACTTGATTTGGTTGCTTGTCTATGCTGATACGTCTTGATGTATTGATGGATCACAGTGAGATGAGTTTTTCTATCTAACCGTCGTGAAGAACCTAGATCTCGGTGACTTTACGTTGATATAAACCTCGATAAGGTTTTAGATGAGTATGTGTTACTGATCATTACTTTGACTTGTTATGGATGGGGGTTACATGAGATAACCCAAGATTTTCTGCATCTTGGGAGATGACATTGCTTATATGTTATGTTAGTTACATGTATCGAGTCACCGTATCCGTTTAGGATAATGACATCCTCCTAAGGAGCTCAAAAGGTTTATTGTACTAAACTCTGTAGGTTGAGTTAACTCAAGTATAATAATAAGGTTGAGTGGTACTACTTAAGGAATCAAAGAGATTAATTATTTTAACTGCTATAAATAATTAATGGACATGCGAAATCTTAAATATGAGGATTCATAAGTCTAAGTGCAAGTCCGACTCAACTTCGGTAATAAAGAGGTAAGTAAGCATTTATTCTCTAGTGGAACGAATAAATGCTTATGAGTTAATTTATTTTTTGGACTGAACATAACATAATAATTCATTTTAGACCCATCTTTATTCCTTGCATTTGATCCCTGGGTTGGCCCATCAAGGCCTGGAGCTGCATGAAATTTCGTCCCTCCCCTTGTAGAGTCCACTGGGAGTCTGTTCTGATTTATGTATTATTTTAATACATCTCCAGTATCTAGATAAATATTATATGATATTATTAGATATCAAGAGATAATTATTCTAGATATGATTTATCTTCATTGATTGAAGATAATTATTGTATTTATTAGATATGCAAGGATCCTATCTAAATAGGATCCTATGAATGCATTATAAATACAAGGTGGGAGAAAATCAGAAATTAATCCTATCATCTTATTGTGATTTTTGAAAATCACATAGAAGAATATAGGAGATGAAATTTTTCAGTATTCTCCATAGATTTCACTCAGTCGGTATTAAAGAATAGGCATTCAGGATACAGTCCAGAAGATCAAAGCTAGAGTCAGCAATTGATCAGATATCTTAGAAATTCGCATGTAAATACGAGTAAACACTTATGTGTTACAATTAATTATATAGGTGCATGTTAGGAATATAATCAATGTATGATGAATTAAACATCCAAGATAGATCATCAGGAAGAGATTAAAATAAGATTCATCTACAGCTCTTAAAGCTGACAAGAGCAAGTAGTCAAGGAAACCAGCGAAAGAAAAATGAGAATGCAACAACGACGATTTGCTAACTTAGTATACACTAATGGCTGAAAGATTCGGGAAACTGGAAACCCGATTGAAGAGGTACAACATGTACCGTAAAGAAAAAATGGCCATGAATGAAGCCACAGAGAAAGATCAAGAAATGATCGGGCTGATTACATCAACACTCATCGACTTAACAAAAATATTGATATAATTTTAACAAAATTTTAAACTGACAATTTAATAATGTTGTTGGATGAATGCCAACTACCAATCTCAAAATTTTAAGAAGCATTTATTTTTAAAGATCAATTTAGGGGTGTTTACATTTTATGATAGAATGAATATAAAAATAATATAAGTCAATCTACCGTTTATTTCGATTGATTGATAATGGATTGATTAATTTTGAACTTGTTTGATAATCTTATCCTTAAACTACTCAATCCTATATTTTATTAATTTATCTAATCATGAAAAATAAATGACTCCTAGATAGGTAAAAGTAGTATAAATTATTCAATTGTTTATTTTAATGGATTGGAATATTAAAATATTCGAAAGCCCTTGATAATTTATATCATTTTAGATAATTTAACTTGATTTATATCCCATTAAAAAGATATGATTGGGGAGTTTCTAATAATAAAAATAAAAGTATTTAATTATATATTCATTTTGAATAGTAAATGTCCAAAGACAACATAGCCATCAATTCCGAATTATTAGTCACACTTACAGTTCTTATGTCACAGGTAACGTGTTCGGGCTTTGTAGTTGGCTCAAGATCTAACTAGAAAGTAACTGTCATAGGGAAAATATCTTAAATCTTTTTAATACCCCGAGCTCTAAGTATTCTCTTCAACTATCTTACATGCACATACAAAATACAATAAGTGAACGTAATGGAGAAAGCTTCAAAATCTTTGAAAACAAAATATTCCAAATAATGATATATAGCTTTTTCTTGACAAAAAAAAGAGTAGAAAGAAAATTTTGATTATAAATAGGATAGGAATAATATCAACTGTGGTATATATCTAAGTTAATTAGTAAACGTAGAAAACTTGATAGGAAAATAAGAAGTTGATTATAAACATAATAGGGAATAATATTAATAGAGTTTATCCATTTAAGTCCGAACCATACACATATGAGTAACACCCATGTATGCTACCGAATTACGATATAAAAATATCAAATCATAAAGACAGATTTCTCGATTAGAATTGTCTCATCATAGTCACCTCAATAGTAGTGAATATGTGGACACATGCACTATGTCCTCGTCCTCGGCTAGCAGAATTGTCAGATATGAAGACTCTTGTTCCAGGATAAAAATTGATTCTTTACATGTATATCTATTCCGAATTATATGGAATCATCATCAAGCAAGCATCGTATCCTCGGTAATCCACAATTATCCAATGGTATCCTAAGCTTATTTGGTAATGACTTATACATATCTTATAGCATAATCTACTTTATATAAATACCTTCATCATTTAAGGGTCAGATATACAATCTAGAATAATCAATAAGCCTTGAACATATAGTACATGTAACCTACTAATTTAAGCATCAGAGTATCTATCCAGATACCCCCTCCGTCTTTGTCTTGCAGTTAATCGGCGATCAAGTACTTCACGGTAGAATAAGGACTATTCAATCCTTACATACTTTCGTCTAAATATCATTACAAGATGACTTTGTAACTAGATTTACGTTTTAGATCTATCAAACTATATATTAAGATTTGGAAAATACGATATTGCACAAAATAAATTGTTAATGGGCCTAACTTTTACCAGGCCCAACAGGCTGGATATCACCAAGGCCTACAAACAATATGGACCAAACTTTCATCAGGCCCAACGGACCGACAACATGGTTTATAAGTTAACGATATTATTTTAGAGTACACATTCCAAAAATTTCACCGAAAATTGCAGAAAATTATAAATTATTTTGTAACTATAAATTAAGATAAATATCTGGTTAATTGTGACAATTTGCCAAATTTTAGAAAGTAGAAAACATTGAAAAATAAGGATTATTATATTCACAAATCCCTGTCCACCGCCCTCAAAAAATAATTAACATACAAATATAATCTCTCAATAAATTCAAGAAAGAACAACCACCACCATAATGTATTTTAATAAAATTAGAAAAAGGAACGGTGAATAAAATCGGCTTACAAATAAATGAAAACTACCATGGGCATGGCCCGAAACTTCCTAACCGACCCAACTGCACTGCGGGCCCCAATTTAGATGTCCCCCCCGCCCCCACCCCCCTCTCCACTCTCAGCTTTCCATCCTTTTAGCCAACAATTAAGATATAAAAATTAAAATCCCTCTTCCGTCTCCTTCGTCTCCAAGTAATCAGACGCGATCGTCCCTCTCCCGCTCTCTCGCTCGCTAGCTCTGATTCGTAAATATAGTGTGACGATGCACGAACCTGACGCACATGATTTATCGGATGATGCCGATTATGCCGCGTCGATTCAACAGGTAATCTCTTGACAAATGAATATTGTATTGATTTGTGCTTAATTGCGTTTTGTTTGACTTTTCTCATCAATGCAAGAGCTGAATTGATTATTTATTTATTATATTAAATTAATTACTATGTGAATCCAATTAATTTCTTAAATTCCTTACATTTAATTCGATTGATTACTTTTAGGGCCCTCTAAGCATTAGTCGGAATGACAGTCTCGGACGATGCTCACTGAACGAGGCGGAAGGTGCAGAGATTGTATATACTAAGGATAATGTGACAATACATCCTACCCAGTTCGCTTCCGAGAGAATTAGTGGTCGATTGAAGTTGATTAAGCAAGGAAATGATCTTTCCATGGTACTACCTTTTCAGTTTATCCGGCAGAAAACTTGAATATTTCTGTTATTAGTTTCCGTTATATTTTTGCTGATTTTCTGGTTATGATTTATGAGATACTCCCTCCGTCAAAAAGATGTGTCTTTGATTTGGACATGAGTTTTAATAAAGGAGTTGAGTTTATTGTGAGTGGAATAAAGGTACCACTCATTGTATATTTTTAAATTGCAATTGGTGGGTGAAACAATGGCAAATGAGAAAATATAAGGTTGAATGGAGGGCTAGATTAAAGTAAAATGGATGAGTCATATTAATAAAAATAGAACATGTATCTTTTGGCGAACGGGATAAGGAAATACATGCATCTTTTTGGCCAATGGAGGGAGTATATCATTTCTTGGCTATAAGTTTTACTGTTTCTTATGGAAGAGTAGCTCGTTTATTATAGTGGAAGCCAGTTTAATTCTTATACTGCCTGTTTACTTTATGGAAAAGTATAAATATTTCTTTTATCAATTTCCATTGCCGATCATCATAAATTGGCTTACGGTTAAGAATTAGAGATGTCTTTGGTTATTAGTTTTACGGTTTATGTGGAAGAGAAATGGTCTAATATAGTGTAATCCAGTATATCACATGGTAATTATCATTGTTTTTCACTTTTGAGAAATAGATGATATGAGGATTTAGAAGGCACAAGAGTTTGTGATTGCTAAGTTTATTGTGTGAATCAGCTTCTTCTGGTTTAAAATGGGCTCTATACACTATTCTGTTGCTTTCCTACTAAATCCTAATCTCAAATACTTAGTCTAGAAAGTATGAGGATTGAATTTGGCTTCAAAAGTATCCTATTTGTCAGGGATATTTGAAGCCACTAGTAGACTACAAGTGCATCGTGTTCTATGAAGTGTATTCTGAACCATGAAATTCAATTAGCCTTCCCTTTTCTTGATGTAGACATGGCTTCCTTACAAAGGGCAAAGTTCAAATGCAAGATTGTCCGAGAAAGGTAGAGTCTCAGATACTGTAACTCTTCTATCTGATGTAAAGTGTTTTTATTTTGGTCTTCCAATGCATAAATATATTGCTTAAGTTTCCACTATATGGGTGCAGATAAGAATCTTTATACTATCAGGGCTGTGCCGTTTTCAAATATTCGATCAATACGTAGACACACTCCAACGCTGGGTTGGCAGTATATTATTGTAGTTATGTCATCAGGTAATCATAGTATGAGATAGGTATCTCTGATATGCTCAATTTCAATATGTTTCCTTTGTTGTGTTCTGTTTTGATTGTTAATGATATAAGCCCTTTAGTCAAGTATGGATTCAACTGAAGAGAACAAAGTTTTAGTATTATATTAGGAGATAGAGCATGCATGATATGGAGAATCAATCTATTGTTTCATGTATCTATATTCTGTTTCTAGTATTATGGAGGTTTGTCATACTCCTGCTTTTGAAGCTTGAATGTTACTAGGAAAAAACTCAAGTAATAGTTGCCAAGAGGATTTAGAACTCCATTTTTAAACAATAAAGCACTTAAAGTGAATTTGGTATGGCCTGGAGTTCCAAGTATATCTTTGACTTAGTCAGAAACAGGAATTATATATTTTTTATAATGCCAACAATATATTTTTTAAAGAAAAACTTAAAACAGTTTAAAACCTTTCACAAGTGGTAGAAAGAGTCTTAAACTTTTAAAATCATGTTTCACTATGCTTGTGTTGCATTTGGCATGATTTTGGCTAAAATGTATTTGTTGTCCTGCAAAGTTTAAATATACGTTTTAAGCACCGATGCGTTTTCCAACAGTCTCGCGAGGCATAAGCCTCGAGGCGGTCTGAGGCGTAAGACCGAGGCATAAATAAATGCATAAAAATTATAAATAATATAATAAACACCTAAAAATATTTAAATATATAATATAAAAACACGTAAAAAATTATAAGTTCCTAACTACTTAAAAATTATAAGTTCCTAACTACTTAAAAATTATCATAAAATCTTTAAAATCTTAAACTCAAGTCTAATAATTTATTAGTCATAATCAAATGTCCAACTAAATAAATAAGAAATCTGTAATTTCCAACTAATTAACTTGAATTTTGTCAAGTTTGGGTGTAGAATAGCAGGAAAAAAGAGGAAAATATATGTTACTGTTGTTGGCATGATGAGTCGTTGTTGTTGCTGCTGCCGGTGCCGCTGAGTCGTCGGAGAACGGCAGCCGAGTTGCTGGTGAAAGGTGGTCGTGAGAGAGAGAAAGAGAGCGAGAGGGAGAGACTAAGAGTGAGAGGGAGATGGGTTTTCTAAAGGTTTCTAAGGTTTTTTTATCTTTTAATTTGTTAATTAAAGCTGTTTTTTTAACAGCCCACTGCAAATTGGGGCCAAATAAATAAAGCTCATTGATTTTCGGACCTTCAAAGCCCAAAAAACTGGGAAAAATTTACACAAACTGAAGAATTCAAGAGGCGTGCGCCTCTATTCGCCTCTGTGCGCCTCAGCGCCTCGGTGTGCCTCGACGGGGTCAAGGCGTGCGCCCCATCCGAACCAGGTGAGGCGTAGCCTCAAAGGCGATTTTCCGGCGCCTTGCACCGAGGCGCGCCTCAAGAACACCTTTTTAAACCATGTTGTCCATTAATTTGGTTTCCAATTACATTCTTCAATTATATAACTTGCAGAAATCTACATCTGTGCCTTTAGCATTAGATCTTTACTTATGAGAGATGACATCTTTACATCTTCTGGCCAGTAGTTAAGTCTTCATTGTCATTAACACCCAGTATGATTTTCAGGATTGGCTTTTCCTCCACTTTATTTCTATAATGGAGGAGTTCGAGAATTTCTTGCAACCATCAAGCAGCATGTTGTTCTTGTCAGGTATGGTTTACTTCCTACATAATGCTTGTCTTTTTTTGCTTGTGTAACTTCTTTTGGGTAGTAAACTGTAAACTGAAGAATTGTTTATATGTTTCTTGTAACACATCGAAGTTTTTAACCATATAACTAGGATACCAACTACAATAGTTTATCATCACTACCTTGCAGGGACCCAATATTTTCTTTATTTTCTCTTTTAACATATATGAACTCTCAAAAGGCTCTTGATTTATGATCTGAATTTAAGCCGTTATTATATACTTTTGCTTTTCCTTGTTGGTCGCCCTCATCTCAAGTAAGAGCCATGTACCCTGCCAAGAAAAATAGTGGAATAATAAAGCAACCTTAATAGTTACCGAACAACTCTAACTGTCAAATGATATTTTTACTCTTTTATATTTTAAATTGGGTCAAGAAATAATCTAACATTATTGTTTTGCATTTTATATGTGCCATACGCAGACTACCTCTGGGTAGCATTTCTTGCTTCTAAGAATGTTGTACCAAAAAATGCTGGATTTTAGAATAAACTGTCTTTTTTTTATTTAATTTTAATCTTTATTTCAGTAGACATGAAGAAAACTAATATGAAAATATATACTACTTTGTCGCAATTGCTACTTGAAAGTGTGCAATGGTAAACCCTGCTCTTGTATTGTATAATAGACTCCAAACCTCAGATAAAATCATGCTAGGCAAGCCCTATGCAATGGCGGGCTGAACTTAAAAGGTATTGGTGGTATTTGAACTCGTACTTTCATACACGGGTTCACCCATCCACCACTAAACAACCCTAAGGTGGCATCAAGAAAAATTTCTGAACCACATTTTGATTATCTAGTTGTTTAAGAAATGATGAAGTATCTTTTTTAAGAAAAAGTGAAAATTCTCCACAGTGGTGGTTACGTCCATTTAAATGTGAGAGCAGTTATGCTTACCTGATTTCCTATTTCAGATCAGCAGATGATGCAAATGTGTTTCTTGTGAATGACTTTCAAAATCCTCTCCAGGTATGAACTAAGATTTAATTTGATACAAATTAGATTGTTTAAATGCTACAACCCCCAAAAAAAAAAAAAAAAAAAAAAACACATGGTAGTCTGCTTCAAATAACTGCAATCCTTTACTTTGTACAGAGGACTCTGTCCTCCTTGGAGATTCCTAGGGCTCTTACTCCTGTCTGTGAATCCCCCACCGCCTTCGATCCAGATAAGGGCGAGTTAGATAAAAGCTCCAATATTTTTCAGAATGGCAGGAGACAGAAGCATCATGATCCTGCCCGCGACATTTCAATTCAAGTGTTGGAGAAATTTTCACTTGTAACCCGATTTGCTCGTGAAACAACTTCCCAACTCTTCCGGGACAGCCAGCTTGATAGCTTTACTTCCAATGAGGGGTGGAAGGATGATCCATCGTCACCTGCATCTAATCGCATTACATCATCAAATGATTCTCCGCAAGTTCTTGATGAGGTTCCTGTAGCAGCGGATCCAGTAGAGGTAATAATTTATCACTTTAAATCTTGTTTCGTTTCTAAAAATTTGTCTTAAGTGGCCTCTTTGCTGTTTGCCTGTTATCTCTTGACAGTTAAATCTGGGGTAGTCCCAATTTTTCCTTATTGGTTGTTGTGATTCTAGACATTTTCTAGCTTTTTTTTTTTCAAATCTCTTTTTAAGAATGATACTTGAGAATGTGAATTTAACTTGTCAAAACCTCCATCAAATGATGTCAAAATCTTGTTACAAGTGTGTTATTTCACTGAATATGCTAGTTTTGCTTCAACATCTATTTTAAGGACTGTCTCATTTAGGTCTCTGTACCTTTTGTCACCCAGAAAACCTCACCTAGGAAACTAATCTTGGGAAGAAGAAGTTGCCTCCAAAGTCAGCGACTTTTGAGTTAAATCAATTTTAAGGAGGTTTATGAAGGAACTTATGGTTTTTTCAGTATCTCAACTCTTTTTTATGTTTTTAATGTCACCCACTGCTAAATGAAACGATATCCGTTCTCCAGCTTACGTTGTATCATTGGTAAACAATAGTACATATATGAGCTTATATCTAGTTAATCTCAACATAACAGAGGGGTATTAACAAGAACATTATTAACAGCAGTGTGCACGAGATCTTGTAGCAAAACAAAAGGAATAAAAAAAACATGTAGCATCTCCTTATATCACGAAAATTCATCAATTTTTTAAAATAAAATATTAATAAGCTGAGTCAAAAGAAAAGGAGGTAGTCCTAGTATGCAATTTCGATGGAAGAAACACAGGCAAGCCTTTTCAAATTGTAGAAATAATGACATTGACACCTCTTAGGGGGCGTTTACTTTTTATGATAGGATGGATAGATAAAAATAATCCAAGTTAATTCACCGTTTACTTTGATGGATCAATGATGGATTGATCAATTTTGAACTTGTTTGACAATCTTATCCTTCAAATACTCAATCTTATGTTTTATCAATCTATCTTATCATGAAAAGTAAATGTCCCCTTATGGTATTGGGGTGAAACCTTGTTCGAATGGAAAAAAAAATACCCTTTGGACATGAATCATAAAATA
This sequence comes from Salvia rosmarinus, assembly GCA_036937905.1. NCBI lineage: Eukaryota > Viridiplantae > Streptophyta > Magnoliopsida > Lamiales > Lamiaceae > Salvia > Salvia rosmarinus. Next base: position 28,060,870 of record CM072821.1, read on the forward strand.
TTTGCATGTCTATGTGTTTTGATAGTGAAATCATGAAAAAGAATTCAGACATTCATTATCTCAGCACAATTGGTGACATTTCTTCTTATGTTGGCAGATTGACAAATTATCACTGGTGTGGGGAAAGCCACGTCAGCCACCCTTGGGGCAAGAAGAGGTAAACCTGTTTGCCTGTCTGATGATATCTGAAATGATCTGCTTTTGAGGTCAATACTAGATAGAGTCAACCTTGGTGCTCCCTTTCCCCAATTCCCTCTCAGTTGGTCATCTTATTGTCGGTTATACATATTTGCAATGTTGAACAAAACAGTTACCTATGTAAGAATGCTTCATTCAACCCCTAACACTTTGTTCAAGTAATTTCCTCCCTTATGTTCCAATTTGACTTCTACATAGTAACGTGGCAGACTTTCAGTAAGGAATGGAGTAATAATGTCATTCGGAAGCTAGCACAAGATACTTTGTTCTGCAGCTGTTGTACTCTGTGTAATTTATTCAGTCATTCATATGTTGTGTGGTCGTGTTTTCAAGTGATATTTTTCATTATTTGAGCAAGGATGTGTGTTGTTTACTCACAGGATTTATCAATTGATTGCTTACTCTGTCTGTTTTATATGCCATCTGACTCTAAACTTTTCCTTGCAGTGGGCTACCTTCTTGGATGCAGAAGGGCGAGTAATGGATCCAAAAGCTTTGAAAAAGAGAATCTTCTATGGGGGCGTTGAACACAATTTGCGGAAAGAGGTCTGCATATTTTAAGAAATTATTGTTCTGTGATCCTTGACTTTTAGCTTGACAGTTTGTTAAAGTTTGTAAAACTTGTTTTTCTTCTTTCTGATCATCGTGAAAAAATCTCTTCACAGGTTTGGAGGTTTTTATTAGGATACCACAACTATGAATCCACATTTGCAGAGAGAGAGTACCTCATGTCAGTAAAGCAGTCGGAGTATGAAACAATAAAAAAGCAGTGGCAGGTTTGTCCTCTACATAGTTGAGTTCTGATCTATTGTTGAGTTCTGATCTATTTATGTAAGTTTCTCCTCGATTGCTGTTCCGAGTCTGCTACTGGTAATTTTGTTGGAATTGGTTCATTTATATATCTTCTAACTAGTACTTTAAGTTCAAGGTTCTTCTCCTATTCAAATTATATCCAGAGGTTCACTAATTTATCTATAAATATAGGATGTTGGAAAAGCAATCACATTTAATGTCCTCTTGAAATGTTCTCGTATTGATTTCTGTGTTTGGTGGATTTCACTTTATGCGTTTTTAATTTCACTTATACATTCTCTTTTTATAGTCAAATATGAAGAGGACTTGGTTTTGCCCATTTTCTGGGTGGCTATTGGCTGATATTAAACTCAAAAAATACTTCTTACTGAAGGATGGCACTCTCAAAGCATAGGCTTAGTGTAATCTGTATAGCTTCTTTGCAAGAGCCAATGGGGTCAATTGCGGCCAGTAAATATTACTCTGGGTTTGCATGGTACAATAATCTCTTGTTGAACCATTACCTGGCCGATTCACTTATGTAGACTTAGGTAGCTCAAGATTTTGAAGGCATACTTGGTACACCAGAATTTCACTCTTGTCCACCTTAAGACATTGGGGAACTGAGATATATAGCAATTTGACCATACCACTTAGATGGTGGTGCCTCTGAAGTGAGCCATTTTATGGTAGACATATTTGTGACCTGACTGATTAGAAGGCTTAAAATAGAGATCTATCAGAAAAAGTTCCATGAGACAGGATCCTAATATGGAAATATACAATAAACGAGCTGTTTGCATTCTTGTCTAAATTTGTTCTATTTAATGCTGTATCCTGGTACATAGGGTTGTGCATTCGTGTAGAGTACATCTTTCTTGATTTAGTGCTCCTAAATTACAAGTGTTGTGTCATTTTTTGCTTAGAGCATCTCTCCGGAGCAGGCAAAGCGATTTACCAAATACCGAGAGAGGAAAGGCCTTATCGACAAGGATGTGGTAGGATCTTCTCTCACATTTTTAATCTAAAAGTATCTTTTATGAGTTCAAGATGCTAGATTTAGTATTCTTAGTGAAGGTGTATTTTTGCTCTCATTTCAGGTGAGGACTGACAGATCGTTGTCATTTTATGATGGGGATGACAATCCTAATGTGTATCTCATGCGAGATATACTGCTGACATACTCGTTTTACAACTTTGATCTTGGGTACTGTCAGGTAATATACTTTTGGTCTCATTACTCACGCAACTTCTATGGAACTATTTCGACCATATGCACAATTATATATCTTCTGCTCCTTTGGAATGCTTTGTTTTTTGCCTTCAGGGTATGAGTGATCTTCTCTCACCAATCTTGTATGTGATGAGGGATGAATCAGAGTCCTTTTGGTGCTTTGTTAGCCTTATGGAGCGTCTTGGACCTAATTTCAATCGTGATCAAAGTGGGATGCACTCTCAACTTTTTGCTTTATCAAAGGTTATCTTCCTCCACTTGCTCTATTAAATGGTCACTTCTTTTGTGCAAGACTTTTGTCTATTAAAAATGTTATTATTGTTTTTTGCTAAATATTCCATTTCCTCTTAATTTGTTGAGTTATGAATTATAATTCAATTTTGCAGTCCTCTTAATTTGTTGAGTTATGAATTATAATTCAATTTTGCAACTATCACATTCATTATATTGTGGATAACAATCATGTCATTGGCCTCGTGAAGTTCCTTCGAGAGAGATATAACATATTTCCATTCACTTGACTGTTCTTATATTGTATTAAATGTCAAAAGTGACATCCTTTGTGTGAGTTGGGAGTTATAGTTGCTACTGAAACTGATTTTAATGATGCAAAGACCTTAGTCTGAAAGATTTAAATCTATCTGGAGGGAGAAAACATCCTCAAATCGTGCCAAACTATCAGAAGCTCTAACTATTTACGTTCTTGTCAGATGCTGATATTCTGAAAATGATATTGCAGACCTTTTCTTATAATTTTCTTGATAGTTTATATTCCTTATGTCGTGGTACTACCAATAATCCAATTGTAGATAGTTGACTTATTCATCTTGCTCGTTTCACTTTGCTTTGCATGGTTTCCTAGTCTATCTAACTCACGATTACATTGTAAATATTTTTAACACACTAATCAATATCATTTCGTGTGATGCAGCTGGTCGAGTTGTTAGACAGCCCATTGCACAAGTATTTCAAGCAGAATGATTGTCTAAACTATTTCTTTTGTTTCCGCTGGCTACTGATACAGTTCAAGAGGCAAGTGTGAATGCTCCCTCGTCTCATCTCTTGGAACAGATACGTGTTTTGCTGTGTGGATGACGAGCCCATATATTTTTTGCAGGGAATTTGAATATGATAAGACAATGTGCATATGGGAAGTTTTGTGGACTCATCATCTGAGCGAGCACCTACACCTATATCTCTGCGTTGCCATTCTCAAGAGATATCGTAGGAAGATAATGGGGGAGCAGATGGATTTCGACACTCTCCTAAAATTCATCAATGAATTGAGCGGCCAGATTGATCTCGATTCAACCCTAAGAGAATCTGAAGCCCTGTGTATATGTGCCGGTGAGAACGGTGTTGCTTGTATCCCTCCCGGAACCCCGCCTTCTCTTCCAGTGGAAGATGCCTCGGGATATCCCCAGCTTGACGATGATGTTTTGTAGATTATTGTTTGAGGAAACAACAATCCAAATTTCTTCGTACTAAATATTCATCATTTTGAACGATGTAAATATGGTTTCAAATTTCCCACATATTTGGCGCGGTTGTGAATGTTAGTAATTTATTATGTGTTCGTACAGTATGATATCCGGGCCTTTATTTTCATCTTACATTGCCAAATAATTGAGATCCTAGTGCTCTGGATCTTATAAGACTAGTGCTTCGTGGCCTTCAGTATGTGGAGAAACAATATACTTAAATGGTCAGTCGTCGTTGTCTTCCTTAATTGGTACGTTATCGATAATTTCACGGAAATATATAAGAAATTGTAAGAAAATTGTTTATAGATGGTTAATTTAGCATCTTTATATTAAAAATATAAAGTTAATCACATCAATAAAAAATATATATATATTATGATAATGGATATTTTAAGATTTTGGCCAATAATTATATTGGCCGCCTCTGTAAATTCATTACGTGTCAGGTGTTGTGATTGAAATTTGGATAAAAAATAAAGTATCAATTAATTCTATAATAATATCATAAAGTTAACATATTTACTATTGGGGTGTAAGTATATAAATTATAAGTCATTTTTTTATTTTGTACATGAATTTTGTGAAAATTATTTTTATAATGCATGAATTTTTAATTTGGTTGAAATTTATTACGGAGTAGAAGATTTCTAAATGTAAAATTGACATGGCATTGACGTAACAAATTGAAACGGAAGTGGCAATTAAAACCATGTAGTTTTAATTATTAAATTAAAAAATCAAAATTAATTTTTATTTCCGCCTCAACTTCTCTCTCTTCCTTCCAACCTTCTCTCACTATCCCTCATTCTCTTCGGCAACAACGCAAGTGCAAATACCTCTAAATAATCATTTTGCTTAACAAAAGATTAATTGTAACCATAAAAATAAAAATATATTAATTGTAATCAATTTTATAATAAAGAGACAACTTTACCCTTTTCATTAAGTTATTAATATATTTTCAAAATAAATATACAAATTGATAATAGAAAATGAAACTCAGTTTTTCTTCTCAAAATTAATCAATTGATAATAGAAAATGAAAATCAATTTTCGAAATATATCTTTGTTTTTCAGTCAATCTTCTTCTTCTTCTTCTTCTTCTTCTTCTTCTTCTTCTTCTTCTTCTTCTTCACATAGGGTTCGAAATATATTTCATTGGATTGAAGCGTTTGTTGAAATTAAATCTTTTCAAGGTAACTTTAATACTACAATGAACGAGCTTTTGTTTCTTTTTATATTTCGTGCTTTGTAGTTTATGATTTTATGATGTTGGCTTCGTGTTCTTAAAGACGCGAAATTCAGCTTAAGACGCGATTTGCAAACATGACGTGAAATTACACAATTTCGTGTTATGTTCACGAATCGCGAAATTGGGTAAGACGTGAAATTTAATAGTTTCCTATTTTCGCGTCTTAGTATAATTTTCACAGTGATGCATAATTCTTACATAATTTCGTTTCTTAGCGCATTTTACACACAAATGCTAAATTGTGTAATTTCACATCATGGCCAGTTTCGTGTCAGTGTCTTGTGTTTGTGAGTATTGTGCTAAACATATATGAATTTTGTGCGATGCAGATGAGGGCAAAGTGTATAATACTAACACATGGAGGTCAATGGAATGGCACTACATATGTGGGCAGAGAACAAGAATTTATTCGTGTGCCATCGGATGGGAAGACATATGTGGGATTAATAAGAAAGGTTGGGTGCACTGTACAAGTTGATATGAATGTTCTTACTTATGTGATATATGCAATTGTGGAGTCTCCCCTAGGTGGATAAATAAAAATGAAGATAATGGATGACGATGATTTGCGATATGTGATGGAATCATTCGATTGTCCTATTCTATATATCACACTTTCTCATAGGGTAAATGCTTCTAACGATCATAGTTTTATAAATTTGATGAATGCTCAAATGCATCACGTTCAACAGACAAATGTACATCAAATGAGTAAAGTTTCTCATTTGAAGCCTCATGTTGATAGTGATGTTGCAATCAACACCGTGGACGTGAACATTACAAATGAGAGAGATGATGCACAAGTTTTGGAAACAAATGAAGAATTTCACAATGAGTGGGGTCGTGATTGGGATGCTAATGATCAAGAGCGAAGATATGATGCTGCAATGATGACGATGATGATGACGGCATTGATGAGGATGATGATGATAATGAAAATATTGATAGATGTTGTATGAGATATATTCATAATATGCCACCACTTGGGAGTTCTAGGTGTAATGAAGAAGGTGTTTGACAAGAAAAACATGATCACGGACGACAATGGATTATTCTGGGTGCTCAATATCATGCTTCAATCCCTTGTATTGAACGAGGATTATCTTATGAATACAATCATGAGATAATTTCTGTTGGTGCTACATTTTTTGATAAAGAAAAATTGAGAATTGAACTGTGATTGTATCACTTATTGAATAAGGTGGAATATGTTGTTGATCGATCAACAAAGACAAGATTTGGAGCTGTTTGTAAATTCAAAGATCAATGTTCTTTCTTGTTGCGTGCAACAACTTGCGGGACAGTTTGGAGGATTTTTAAGTTGGTGCCTCATACTTGTCAGGTGGATTTAAGGCATCGTGGTCGTCCAACGATGTGTTCAAAGGTAATAGGTGCATACTTTGCACCAACATTGTTTAATGAAGGGGCTTTATTGAAGCCAAAAGAGATGTAATCAAAATTACGGAGAGAATTTGGTATTGAAGTAGATTACCAGAGAACATTGGTTGGAAGGAATCACGCAATTACCATGATATACGACGACAAAGATAAGTCTTTCAAGATGCTTCCTTCTTATTTGTACATGATGCAACAATCAAATCCTGGTTCTGATGTATAAATACAAACTGATGAAAATGATGCTTTTCAATATGCATATTTTGCTCTTGCCCCTTGTATCAGTGGATTTAAGGAACATGCTCGTCCCGTTATTGTTGTTGATGGTACATTTGAAGGGCAAAACAAGGGTATTATGTTTATTATCGCTACAAAAGATGGAAATGAACAAATTTATCCATTGGCTTTTGGTATTGGTGACAAAGAAAATAATGCTTCATGGATTTGGTTATTCGATAACTATGAAGTACATTTGGTTGTCCGAAAACTTATTGTTCGCTTCGATCGAGATCAAGTATTAAGAATGCTATTGATGTTGTGTATCCAGGTACTCCTCATGGTATTTGTACTTATCACTTGCAGAATAATATTTCCAAATCGGGTCAATCTGTGGTTTCCATGTATCATCAAGCAGCATACTGTTATAAGGCCCACGAGTTTGAGATGCATATGAAGAATGTGTCGATGGCTTCCCCTTTTGTATATAAAAAACTTATGGATATTGATCCTACTAGGTATATCCCTATAACGCAAAGATGAATAAGTTAATACCAACTAGTCAAATACTACTAGGATGCGTAGGCCAAAACGATGTGGAAATTATGGTGAGGTTGGTCATACCCGTGTTAAATGCACGCAGATGATGGTGTAACATTTCACTATGTTTGGATTTATGTCTCTTAGATTATGAACTTTTGTACTTTTGTAGTTTTGATTAATATGAACTTATGTAGTTTTTGGTATCAATATTTCTATTTGAAAAACAACAAGTTCGTGAAAATATAGTGTGACTCGATGCTTAGAAGATATTGTAATGCGAAATTTGTAATTTTGCATGGAATGTAATTTACACAGTCGCGAAATCGATAATTTCGTGTTACCCATAATTTTCGTGTGACAGTGTAAATTAAACTGTTATGCGAAATTGACTCCATTTCGTGTTACCCATAATTTTCTTTTGACAGTGTAAATTGTTGGATTTGTATCAAAGCGGTTTGGTTGAGCTTGTATACAATGTTTCGTTACCACTATTACAATCTCCTATCCGATTTGAATACTTGATTGCATATATCGTGTCCCCTTATCTCATATATAAGTTAGATCATACAAGGTGTAGAAGATCACGTAAGTCCGTATGATTGGTCAAGCTTAATGAGATATAAAAGTTTCACGGTGAGACGACTTAAGGACGAGTTGTCGGTTTAAGTGCAGTTTAGATAAGAAGTGACTTGACTTAGTTGCTTGTTCATGCCGGTACGTCTCGACGTATTGAAGGATCACAGTGAGATGTGTTCTTCTTTCGACCGTCGTGAAGAACCAAGATCTCGGTGACTTACGATGATCTAAACCTCGATAAGGTATTAGGTGAGTATGAGTTGTCGACCATCACTTTGACTTGTTATGGGTGAGGGTTATATGTTCTAACCCAAGATTCTCCGCATCTTGGGTGGTGGCGGTCTTGTATGTCACGCTAGTTATCTCATGTCGAGTCACCGTATCCGTTTAGGATGATGACGCCCTTAAGGAGCTCAAAGGTTTATTGTACTAAACCCCGCAGTTGAGTTAACTCAAGTACAATAATAAGGTTGAGTGGTACTACTTAAGGAAATGAAGTTATTAATCGCTTTAAGCGATGATTGCTATAAATGATTAATGGACGCTCGATATCTTAAATACGGGATTCAGAATGTCTAAGTGCAAGCCCGACTCAACTTCGGTAATAAAGGGTAAGTCAACATTCTTTCTCTAGTGGCATGATCGAATGTTTATAAATTAATTTATGTTCGGGTGAACATAAGATAATTAATTTATTTGAGGCCCATCTTTATTCCTTGATTTGATCCTGGGCCGCCCATCCAGCCCGTAACTCATCGGAAGAAATCGGCGCCCCACCGCTTCTCAAAGGAAAGATTTTATTCTCTTTATCCCACAAGGATATAATTATATTTATGGTATATGCATAGATCCTTTCCATATAAGATTATGGTAATAATCTTGAGAGTATGGAAATAATCCTAAGAGTATGGAAATAATCCTAGGAGTATGGTAATATTCCATATAGGATTATGGTAATATTCCATAAAGGATTATGGTAACATTCCATATAGGATTAAGGTAGTGCATTATAAATATAAGGTATGAGATAATGTCTAGACACACTTAATTGAGAGCAAATTTTCGGTCACCTCATAAGAGTGAATCTCGAAAATTAGCCTAGGGTTGAGGGTGATTTCTTGTAGTATTCTCCATAGCTCGTCCTCACTCGACGTTGGAGTTTGGGTATCCGGGATACAGTCCAGAAGGTCAAAGCACGAGTCTCGACCGTTCGATCCGTTCTATCCGTTCATCCCGTTCGATCCACCTCGACAGATCCAAAGGTAAACACGTGAAAACCCCAACGTGTTGCATTTAATTATATAGACGCATGCTAGGTTTATAATCAATGTATGGTGAATTAAACACCCAAGATGGATCCTCGGGGCGAGGGTTAACATACGTTTTCCCAACATAAATTAAACTGTTATGCGAAATTGGCTCCATTTCGCGTTACCCATAATTTTCGCGTGACAGTGTAAATTTAACTATTATGCGAAATTGATAATTTTGCGTTACCCATAATTTTCACGTGACAGTGTAAATTAACCTGTTATGCAAAAATATAATTTCATGTTACCTCTATTTTCGCATGACAGTGTGTGTTTGATTTATTAGATGTTATGAAACCTGTGGAAATCAAAAATAAATAAAAAATAACCAAGTAAAACCGACATAATTCAAATTAAAAATACCATAACCAGAAACATCCTACAATATCACCATGATCCAAAAAGGTATTCAAGTTATAGTACAAATCATCGTACATCATTCTTCATACTAACAATTTTTATCTCCATCCGTACTAAAAGTATAAATACTTTTAGCTATGTGCAAATGATAATCCATAATATTTTTACTCTGAAATGACCGTTGATATCTCTCCGTCAATATCATCTCAACATATTTCATAGCAAATAAACCACAACTAAAGTCATCTTCTTGCTTGTATGGATTATCATCTTGACTAGCAAAGTATATGCTACATTGGCTCCATTTTGGCTTGAATTTCTTATGCTCGTAGTAGTTGATATGCTTCAAAATCTATGGAATAATGCGAGCATGTGGGGTGAAGTAAGTCTTTCTATCATCATTTTGTTGCATGTCATATTGATGTTGAATCGAGTCGTACACCATAATATAGCCCTTGACTAAGTTCAAGCAACATGTGACCCAGTGATTGGATGGTAGATGACATACCATAACGACCTATTAAATGAATATTATAAATATTAATATGCAACAAGAAATAAATATTCATAATATAAATTTTAAAAAACTACTAACATTTTCATAATCACACCACTTATTCACTTCACCCCAATTCGGTTTGTTGCCCATTGCATATTCCTCCAAAGTATTGAGATCTTCAACAGAAAATGACTCCTCAACATTAGGGTCATAATGTTTCTCCATGGGACCCCCCTTGTGAACTTTATCCCAAATTACACGAATTGCATTCTATTTCAAAAGAGATTTTAATTTAATTAACTTAAAATCCAAAAAAAGTGAGAATACTTTCCCAAGTTGCACAAATTACATTCTAAAATATTAGATACATAATGAATACTTACACTAAAATCTATGCATGTGATAAGTACATTTGATTTAGAAATATGCACTTGTACAAGACGTGAATTCGAGTCTAACACGACAAAATATGCATCAATGTGACCATTCTCCAACAACAAATTGACATTTTTGATTTCTTGAAACCACTCAGAATACAAGACATATCCTATATCAATATTTCTCTTGCATAATATATTGAAATTACTTAAATAATTCAAAAGTTCAAAAATCAACTTTCTAACTACTTACTGTCCTTTTGAATTGATGAACTTATTATAGTTATCACCAAGCTTTTCATTTGGTAGGAATGGACTTTCATCAAAGAAGATGACGGTATTCTTCTCACTTTTTTGGGGTTTAATTTTGTTGGAGGATTAAACGATGAACCACCTTCGTGCACTTTTGTTGAAGGATTCAAGGATGAACCACTTTCGTGCACTGTAGGAGTACCTAACACTAAACAAATAGCGCATAAAGATAATCAACTTCTATGTTAAAATCCGTACAACTTTGAAATGAATGTAAACGTGATTTCAAACCTTTAGTGTTTCTCTTTCTAGAGTATACATTGAGATCCTTTTTAGTACCATGGATGGATGTGGTTGCATCTTGAGTAGTCACATGGGTGAAGGTGGGAACTTGTCCATGATATGGAAAATCATCATACTCTTGGACATGTATTTCAGGACTCAAATAATTTCCATCAAACATAGTCGGTGAAAGACTACCGTAAGTATTGTCCTGAATTGAGAAGAAGAAGAAAATACAATAGGTGATGAAAGGGTGAATGTAATAATAATAATAATAATAATAATAATAATAATAATAATTAAGTTTGGGATTACTTGAAAATACGATTGGTCCCTGAATTTGTCTTGTGCCATGAACTCATTGTATCTTGGTAAAACATCATCGAGCTTGCCTAACATGTAGTCTCCAATCTTTTGTGGTATATCATCACCCATTCGATCCAACATGTGGTCTCCGATACGTTGTGGGAGCACATCACCAAGTTTACCTATCATGTAATGTAACAGCCCTCTAATCATAAGGACAGATTAACGAGGACTAATACTTGGAACAGTAATCAAGGAACATGAAAGACAATTAATCATAGAATTGTAGGACTAAATTCGAGTAAACTAAGAAGCTTCAACCATTATATACAAGACATACATAATTTACATATGGAGAGAGAGACCTACAGATCCTTAACAAAAGATTCAATTGATCTGGAGGAATTCAACTGTCAACATCAAAACATAACTTAGTTCTATTGCAGCAGAAAGACGTGTGAATACACATATGACGATGTGTAGTCAAGGTTTCAAACATATCATTATCAAAGGGTCCATCGCTCAACACACCTCCATCCATCATCTCGCTCAACTCGCACATTTAAAACAACATGCGGTCGAGTACAAGAATGCACTCGGTGGACTCATGCCAAAATATTTTATCAATTTTAAATTACATCGCCCATCATGGTAAGACAAGGGTTTTATTTGAAAGGCCTCAGGCTTACTAAAATATTTTCATCATTTTCATAAACGCCGTCACAAGCATTTTCTTGTATGTATGATCCATATCCATTTCATTTCATTTCTCATATAACATCTCATAAATCTCATCTCATAAAATCATCTCGCGCCGTAGAGGAGGCCTCCTCCCACGGACGCCGTGACCGGCCGAACACCCTTTCAGCACACAATCACCAAATAGTGCACAAAAATCCTTGCCACTCCGGCACAGGATACGAATTCTCAATCATCATTGCGGGTACTAACAAGGATACGAATTCCACATTTCATAAGTTGGGAGCGACCCAACAACATTCATCATTCGATCATGGATAGGATACATACATAAAACATAAATATTTTGGGCAGGTAATTAAATAATCATTTCCTCATCATTTCTTGCAAAATAAGCATCGTAAATAAATCATTTGATAAGCATTTATCATTTTGAGTATAGTAAAGCCCACCCTGACTGTAGACTTTCTCTAAAAATTTTTTTCACGCCAACGATCACGTCTGCGTCCACCATCACATCCCTCAATCCTAAGTACGGATTAGCGGGGACTATAACTTTAAACATGAATGAACAAACATGGAGACTCTTTAATAAAAAGCGTAATACATATGTCATTTATATTTTTGGACTATATTACATAATTTAGGGTTCTTGCAATGGAAGACATGTGATAAGTACATATGACGATGTACTATCAAGGTATAAACTTTTCAACGACAACATTCCTATTGCTCAACACCGCTCCATCCATCATCCGCTCAACCCGCACATTTAAAACAAACATGCGGTCGAGTACAAGAATGCACTCGGTGGACTCATGCCAAAACATTTTATTTTCTTTGAATTACATCGCCAACATCATGGTAAGACACAAGGGTTTTAGTTGAAAATGCCATGCTTACTAAAATATTTTCATCGGTTCATAAAATTATCGCCGCCGTGCATTTTATGGTGTGTATGATCCGTATCCCTTATCATCATTTCATCATATCATCATAGTCGAAAGTCGTGAGGAGGCCTCTACGACCCCGTGATCGGCCGTGAATTGTCCTTACAAAGACACAAATCACCATCACAGTACACGTTAATCCTAGCTGTATAAGTCTTCCCAAGAGGATCCGATATCGATTTCATTCATAAGTTGGGAGTGACCCAACACATTCATATCATTCATGTCATTCATATCAATCTCATGGATAGGATACATACATAAAACATAAACATTTTGGCGTGTAATCTTGTAAACATTTAACAACAAATGAAATAAGCATCGAATAAATATTTCGAAGCATTTTATTCTTGAGTGAGTAAAGCCCACCGGATCAGATCGCCTTAATCCCATTTCTCGACTCAGAAGTCCTAGCTTTAGCCTATCTATTCTTGGCCTTGAGGTTTTGGAGTCGAAAACCATTAGGTCTTAGAACCCATATTTTACTTTAGTGTATATCATGGTATGATATACACTCAATTGACCATGTGGTAGTACCTAGTCAAATATTTCACGTTAAGGTATGCTTTCGTGAAAATATCGTATCATGATGTTTTATCATAATTCATACATCTTATAATGCTCTATCGCACTTTGCGACATAACCTAATGAATGCATCGATTAATAGCATGTTAGTCACATAAGGCATACTTCACATAGGGTTTCCAATACTTAGTCAAATTTCAAGTGTTTAATTCCAAAAAAATAGCTTGAAGCAACCCAAGTGACGTACTTTGACGATCCATAACTCTCGATTCAGAATACATATGGTCGCACAAAGATACATTCTGGAAACCTCTAAACATGTACTACAAGTTCTAAGAAGGAATTAAATCCAAAAGAGTCGTGGTTCTGGAGATATAGGTTCTCAAAGTGGGCAACTCAAACTGACTTCTATACTTAGAAAAGTTTTCAGAATTTTCAGTTTTAGCTTAACGACGAGGGGTTTTGCGAGGCTCGTAACTTTTGACTCGCAATGCCAAAATGGCTGCAGGCTACCAATTTAGAAACCTTGTAACAAGTACTACACATGTCATGAAGACCATACTGGAAAATATCTAACGCATCGAGAAATACATAAGTCCAAAGTTGACTAGTTGGAAATGGACAGTTTCCAGTAAGTGACTTTGGGTCGATGAAAGGTATACCTATAAAACTTGGTTTGGGATAAAACTTTCCAGATCATAACTAGACATGGTGGGGAACATTTCTTATGAAGAAACCCAAGTCCAAATCGGACTACAAATGGCTTGAACACCTCACGTAAAAGTCATACTCGAACAGCCTATTATATGAAAAATTCACTAAGGCAGTTTGTCCAAAACAACTTACTGTAATGTATCAACTTCAAAAATTCACCGTGAGTTCATTATAAGGAATCTGGGAATGAAACCAATCATATTGAAAAGCCACTTAAGTCTAGTTTAATCCAGAAAAGCCTCACCAATGATTCACAATAGATTTGGAGCTAAAATATTTTACCACAAGCTATCACTCCCGTGACAGTTTTGTGCAGTTAACTTGTAAAATCTGGAATAAATAGTAAAACTTTTTATAAAATTCTGAACATTTACATACATCTTCTAGACATGCTGAATTATGTTTCTGCGAAATTTCAGAGTTTATCATTAGCCAAACGTAAAACGAAAGCCACGCACTATGGGTGATAAACACGGCGATTTCGCAGATTTGTGTAGTGTTTTTGATAAATACAAATAAAATATCAAATCAAGTTGGATGGACTTGAAATTTTACAGAGGCATACTAGACACATATAATTTCAACATATCAAAAATTCACAATCATCGGACCACTGAAAATTAGTCAAATAAATTCGTGAAGTTTCTGTTCGTCCAGGTAATCAACATGCAATGATCAAAAGTATTGAATCTACCTATTAAATCAACATGCAATCACTTTCAAGCATAGACCCAACACATTCAAGCATATTGATGAACATGCATGTATATCTTGATCATCCCTAGGATCTAAGGAGGTGGTATCTACCTTAGCCACGAAATTGGAGAGAATCGAGAGGATGAAGAGTGGATTGGGGCTGTCCACTTTGAGGAGCCTTCTGCCGTGAGATGAAAGTGGGGAAAACTCTTGGCCTCCTTGCAGACTTTAGAGAGAGGAGGAGAGGAGAGGAGTCGGTTGTGTGTGTGGAGAAAGAATGGCTGGAGTTTGGGGAGGGGGGTGTGGTAGTGGGGTGCTTGTGGGTGCTTATGGGTGACAATTGTCACCCTTACACATTCAAGTTGACACCTACACACACATGCACGAAAATATACATATATATATATATATATAAGATTTTAATAGTGTAGTTAGGATATTATTAATCCAATGTCACTTAGATACATGTAATAGGTAAATCAACAAATAAGTGCTTAATATATATGTATATAGCTCTGCTATTACACTATGCCAAAGGGTCCAAATTTTATTTTCCATGCCAAACATTGATATATGTTATGACATATAGTTTAGATGATAAATAATATCATAGGATAAATTAATGGCATCATTTTATGCTATTAAAAATCGAGTTCGAAAATTGTGGTTTTCGAACGCTTGAAAAAATTTGTCACCTCAATTCTTGTTGATCTAGTATTGATTTAATGCTTAGTAATACTGTAATTACATATACTAATCATAGGAAATTAATTCCTATAATTTCTTGATCGATTAAAACGCTGCTTCATCTCAAAACGTTAACGCTTGTAAACGTTGCAAAACGCTCATTATCGACTCATCTTGAAATGGTCGTCATCACTTTATTACATTATTCCATTAATAATGGAATTTAATTCTAAGCTTAATTGCTTAGAAAATATCATGAATTTTAACTATCGATACGCCGATCGACGTTAAAATAATAACGCCGATATACTTATATACTTTTATTTCTTAATTCACAATTCTCGTTGAATATAAAATAGATTTCATTCCTTCGTAATTAATCAAGTCATTATTCGATATCATTCGATTGAATATCTCAAAGAAAAGCTTTGATTTACGGTTTTAAATACCGTAATTAGTATTTAATTCATGCGGTATTACATCCTACCCCTTAAAAGAAATTTCATCCTAAATTTGCATACCTCATAATGTATGTGTATCTTAACATCATAACATCATAACTTTCTATGTGCTTTTCTTTCGTCCATGGTTCTTCCATCGACTTTCATTATAAGCATCTAAACTGCTTTTTAATCGTTGAATCGCACGATCAAATTAGTCGAGATTTTCATCATAACCCATCTGAGTCAAAGGTCACGCCATCATGTTGGTTTACGTGAATTGGGTCATTTCGTATTTCTTAATCGTGACACGAGGAAAACATTTCGTACTTTCCCCAAATGTGGTAAGTATCAACTATAGCTACAGCTTATCATTGTTAGGAGCTCGTAAGGTCCTATAAAACGTGGTCTCAATATTCTTGTATCTAAACTTATAATTTCTC
Organism: Salvia rosmarinus; assembly: GCA_036937905.1. Lineage (NCBI taxonomy): Eukaryota > Viridiplantae > Streptophyta > Magnoliopsida > Lamiales > Lamiaceae > Salvia > Salvia rosmarinus. The sequence goes on from CM072821.1 coordinate 28,077,101, forward strand.
TAGATGGAGAAATCTTAAGAAACTTTAATTCCGCATAAAAAAAAATGCGCTCAAATTATGCGTGACGTAAGACTTTCGTATCATGTCCCGAGCTTTTCCTATTCCTCGCCTTATTGGCATATATCTTTATCATTTCATTTACAACGTCAGACTTTATATTTTCTCTCCCTACTTTATTACAATAAAGTGGTGATCGATAACTCTTTTCGCATAATGCTCATAAGGCTATATTGATCGTTGTTTGACAGCTACGGTCGTACATAAACTTAACAAGTGGTACAATAAGTTCCCACCGATACCTTGGTTTATCATTAATGTTCTTTCGTATGCTTAAACGTTTGGGTTGTTCTTTCTGCTTGTCTATCCGTCCGTGAGTATATGTTAAGGTTCAATCTCGTGTCTAACTCCTTTTGTGAGTTAGTTCAAAATCTAGGGGTACTCTTGGAGTCTCTTATTTGAAGCGATAGGTTCTGGTACTCCTTGTAAATATAAAATTTCCTTTTTGTATAACTGAGTTAACTTATCGATCTACGAGTCATCCGAATAGCAGAGACAAAACATAATTGGAAGTCAATCTACTACTAGCTATATAGTAGTGCGACTTCTTTATGATTTTGGTAAAATCATCACAAGATCTATTTCTATATCATTCTATTTCCATTCGCGTAGTTCTAGAGATTATACTCTTATAAGGCCTTTGATACAATGCCTTTACTTGTTGATAACCGAGACATCGCTCGACAATGTGGTTATATCTTATCTCATTCCTTCCTATCTAACCTTTCTCATAATTCACAATGTCACTTAAATATGCCGGTTGGGCGGTATGAGAGGATCGTGAAATTCATTCTTGGTTTCATTTCTAAGCTTATTATTGCTTGAAATATATGTATATCTCTCTTAGACAATATAACACTGCCTAGCGCCCTTAAAATATCCTTTAGCTCTTCATTCCTTATTTTAATTTGTATTCTATTCCCATCTTCATTTTCTCTTTTAGTCATATTTCACCTTAGTTGTGAGGGTACCACTTACGTCGTCCTCGATTTCCGACTATTTCGCTTTCTCGCTTTCTTAACCTTTCGATGAGTTTTTCTTTTCTATAAGGACATACCTTGATTTAGACCGAATTTTATATCTTAGGCATTAGATTCTACATTACCCTTTCTTAGGTGATTATTTATCACAATTATAATCTTTACCGATTTGTGCCATCTTTCCTATCCTGTATCCAAGTTTCTTTGCTCGATTTAATAACTTCAACTTTTGTGAATTGTGAAGGTTCTTAACTTATTGTTATAGGAGTGATATTCTCGCGACTTTGGTATTTATATTATCGCTACTATCGAGGTAATAGATTTTGCACCGTGAAGTCGTATAATCTCCTTTACATACAATGGGCTAACTTATCGATCCATAGTACTTTGGATTGGTAGGAAGTGAGCACTCTTGGTGAGTCTATCAACAATTACCAATATAGTGGTGTTCCTCTTTTGATTTGGGTAAGTTCAGAATAAGTACATCGTTATTTCATCCCATTTCCACTCGGTATTTCCAACTACCGAACTTTCCGTATGGATGTTGGTGTAACGCCATCATCTGGCACGGCAAACAAGGCGTTGTTCTACGAAAGAAGCTATGACTGCTTCATGCCTTCCCACCAAAACTTTTCTTTCGTGTCTTGGTACATTTTAGTACTATATGGGGTAGCGGTGTAGGGTGTATCGTGAGCCTCACTCATTATTTCATTTTGAAGTTTTGCGTCGTCTGAACGCATATTCTTCCTTCGCACGATAAGGCGTTGTCGACGCCTCACGGAAGTTCTTAAATCCTCCACCCTTACCCTTTCTCGGATCTTTTCTAACTTTTCTCCATCATTTGTCTCGACGATCCTTTTCTTAAATCGATCTCGTCACTATTTCAAGTCATGAGTTGGGAAATTTTGCTCATGTGGCCTAAGTCATCGTGACACATAAGTTATTATTTATCTCATATTAATACATAGCCTTACTTTTATTAATCCGTGAGAATTGTGACTCTATTTTGGGGTAACTATCTTATTGGTCTTCATACCTTAGAGAGTTCTTAATGGATCTCTAATAGTAGTTAATCAATCTATAAAATTCTCGATTTTATTTTAGGTCATCGACGCCTTTCATCTTTAATTGTTTTGTCCTTTGTCGATTTACATTGTTCTCTTTTAAAGACACTATGCCCGAGGAATATTTCTCCTTTGTCGAGATTTACAAAATTGTACTGACAAAATTTCGCCTGCTCTTAAAAGTTGTAAAGACGACCTCGATTTTCTTTATGTTCTTCTCGTCCTTTGAATAGATAAGAACATCATCTATGAGGATTGAGATAAAATTATCTAGGTATGTGTGAAACACTCGATTTTGAGGTTCATAAAGTGTGGTGCATTGGTTAGTCCGAATGACGAACTATTATCTCATAGTAACCATATTTTATTCGAACAATTCATTTTCGTATTTGGATATCATTCTTCAAGACCACATAATATTACATCACAATGCCTCGGTGAGGACTTTTAGTACATTACTTACGAGGGTCGGTCACCGAGTCGACCGATTACAAGGCGTCTAGTTTTTTTACACTCAAACTTTGACACTTTTTACCATATTCATAAATTCTTCCAAACTACGTTTATTTTACATATTATAATCACATCATTTTCATCATAAACCATTATTTACATATAAGTCTTATAGGATCCTAGGATTCTATGTCTTTGAGTGACCTTTGTTAGAGTCGCATCTCCTCGAAACTTGCCTTTCTCTAAGTACGTTTTAGTTTTCATACTCCGACGATCATTCTCTTCAAAGAGCCGTGGTCAAGTTGTTCCCGCTTCTTCTTCAATACTAGAAGTGGGTGTTACTTTTATCGAAAGTATGGTTGGGTTGGTAGCGGTAATTCTCCTAATCCGCGAGGCGATAAGATTTTGTCCTTTTGCCTTCTCGCCTCTTTCTCGTACCATTGATGGCACAGACGGGCGTGGGGGCGTTTGGAACATCATGGTACAACCACTCCTTTATGCCGTGTTGTGTAACTTGCCGAGGTCCGGACAAGTACTCGAGGTGTCGCTTTCCCACGCATTATATGTATACTTGAGCTATTAACAAATCTCGTAAGTCCGCCAAGACTTTGGAATTTTTTCATGGAGAAAATATTCTCGATCTTCTTTTGCAAAAATTCCGCTAATCATTGGCAAACGATGATACGTCGTTGGGTACCATCTTCATTTAACACTCTATAGTTACTAGTATCCATCCGGAGGTGCAAAATTTTCCCAAAATTGTTCTAAATTCATTCCTAATTCATATTAAAAGAGCCGACGCTCGTGTGAGTTATAAACTTGTAGGCCTTGGGTTAACTCTTCACCCGTTAAACTTCCTTTTCTTGTCATCAGTAAACGGATATTTCTAGATAAATCCAACTTAATTTAAGCAATGGAGGGAATTTTTAATAAGAAGGATCTCTTAATGAATTATACACCTTAAGACGTATATAACCTGTAGACTACTTGTGACACGACTCATGACACTTATCTTAATACTCATTTTACGTTTTACATCTTCAGTTGTATGTTGCCTTAAAGATATTCGTGATAGGCTAACAAAGGGTACCGATATTCGTCATGTAAAACCCTAATGAAAAGGCTAGCCTGTGTCACTAATCACATGAATGATGACCATTTCCAAACTTCGTTTCTAAAATTATATCTACGCTCCACATAGATATAATGATCCAAATCATTGGATAGAACTTTAGGCGATTCTAGGTTCAATTTCGAACTTAAGTAACACTTGCGATGGTCAAAATTCTCGATAGGTAAGGGATTTTCATTTCTTGATTCGCTTACTCGAATTGGGTTCTATCGCTCTACACACACTTGTGCGATGTCAAAAGCGAAGCACCTATGTCGAACAAGATCTTACAGTATTCGAGAAACTTTCCTCACACCTATCCCGCCTTTTAGTTACATTTGTTCTGTTTTCGATGCGAGGTATAGGCTTTGGTCAACGGTCTTTCCGCTTATTCAAGTAAACATCTATTTCATATGTCCTCGTCCTTTCCATTGGGACATCATGTTCCTCGCTATGGCCTTCATTGCCTCATTCACTTTATACTTCTCGGTATTAGTATCGTTATCCTTTACTAATAGCATTCGTGGTTAGGTCTACATCAACTTATCCTTTGATATTGATATATTTCAATAATGAAATCTTATCGTAGAGATCGTTATGTCTCTATCACTATCATTCATTCCTAATCCAAGATGAATGATTAAATTCTTTTTTTTTCACTTTATAAATCTTAGGAGTATATTTTCATATATATTCTTACTTTAAACTCTTTTCCAGAGAAATCCTTGTACGGCATTTAGTGCCATCGTTTGTAATATCCCTTTTGGATATACATCATTTCTTCTTAGTCTTTTATTGATTTATCATGCAATTTCGCATCTGATAAAATCCTTTGTCCACTGGGACGTATTAAACTTTGCCTTGACGTCAAATATCTTTACCATTTCTCGACATTCAATGAATACTTCATTCCCATGTCCGAGATATTTAATATCCCACTTTATTGATCGTCGCAAAGTATGAGGGATAATCTTCCAATTGATTTACCTTAAAGTCCTCAACGTGAATCTCCTTCGTGTTCTCTTGGATGTATTTCATTTGCAAGATCTATAGAAGCTATCTTGCTTGTTAACTATTAAGTTACACAAGACAAGCGTTTTGGGTGATCATAACTTAGGGTATTAAGATTTATTTCAAAATAATGAATCTATTTCTTAATCCGTTTCTTTACTTCAAGGAATTACCTTACTTATCAAGTCATAACATCTCTCAAGCTTATATCATATCGTGAACTACCTAATTGTATAGCTCATAATTTCTTCCGCTATTTTTGACTTTTGTCCATTTTCTTGAGCATGGTATCTCGAAAGAAATCTTACTTTCGTTATACTTGGTTTCCACCTTCGTGACTAGAATCATTATCATTGTCGTATGGCTTGGTAGTGTAGTACATTCGTACACCATAACTTAATTCTAAGCATCTCATTACCATGTCTCGACTTGAGTTATTTCTCCATACTTAGTTCACATACTAGGGCTATCCTCGTCGTTCACACAATCTTGAGGATTATGATCCCTCAATCTCATTATCTTTTGTTTAACTAAGTTTTAATTACTCGGAATCAATTATGCTCAAGCATAATCTCATTGACTGAGGTATAAGGCGGGAGATTTATTGTCTGAGACGCTATCATTTCCTTATATATATATATTCTTTGAAAAGAATATCTTGTATGCATCTTCATTCTTTTTTAAACATGTCCAACCTACTAACGAGGTTTCAAGGACATCCAACTATCTTAAAGATAAGTTGTAATCGCTCTCGTCATGACATAATAAGGAAAATTCATATCCTATAGGTATCATATACTTTTCTTTACTTTTATTCTTGCATTCACTGCTAAAGAGTATCTTATTCATAACTTTGTTATCATAACAGTCATATGATGGTATAACTTCACTGTTATCATTCTTTGTTAACCCCATCAAAGGTCCTCACATCCATGTGTATCATAGGGAAAATAAATATCTCGTCTCATCGAGATTTTCTTTACATCATAATTTCTTGATGTCTATCACTTTTCGGTCCGAACTTTTAGGTGACTAAAATAAGTCAACCTATTTTATGTCCGATGTTTATCGCTTACTAATTCGCACTTAGGTGACAATGTAAGTCAACATTAGTCATACTTGATGGTTTCAAGAATCAAGGAGAAATTATCACGATTACCTACAAAAGGTCTTGTCTCATCCATCAAGATAACATCTTTCAATGATTGAATCGATATGTTCCTTGGATGAATAAATGGGGCTCTAGGGTCCAGGGACCGAATGACGACTCTTGAGATTTCTTTGGTCATATGGGCTGGCGGACCGTCACAATTATATTCTCGGTCACATAAGGCTTTGGGTTCAAAAGGACACTTTATGAATTTTGGGTTTGAAAATTTTCTTGAGAAAAAGTGAGAAACTCGAATGAATTCTCAATTGGAACTAGTCATAGAGTTAAATTCAATGACGTAAATTGGGTAATGAATATAGTTTGAAAACTTATATACCCGTAATAGGTCATCAACAAAGTTCTCATGTATGTCAAGGTTCTACTTGTACATCAAGATCTTACTTTCTTAGTAACATTCTAGGATTAGTATCGTACTATATTGATCTTACTCTTTTCAAATCGTAGAACTAACTTCAACTGATTCTCATGAATTCTGGAGTAGGAATCAGGAATTTGGTCCTTCATAAGAAATGAAGTACAGTTCATTAGGAGCATGTAGGCGAAAACCATACGTAAATCGGAGTTCACACGATCAAGAACTAGTCAAAACAAAATCACTGCGCAGTGCAGGGAAATTTACACGCGTTCGCGCCGAGGTCATAAGCGATGCCGACACCAAGGTCGTGCACGCCGTTATCAATGCCGAGGTAGTACAGAGTCATACCGATGCCGAGGTCATACAATTTCGTATAGATCTTTTGCTTTTCTACACTCAAGATGGAATGAAGGTCTTAAATCCATCACTAAACTTGTTCTTGTAATTGAAGGAAATTCTTACTTCTATGTTCTTTCGTAGAAAGGGATCATGCGTCCTATAAAGTCTATGTTCTGTTGAACTAGCATGCTCATCATCATAATCAACTTTGAGATTGAATTAAAACTTCGAATATTCCTACGTAGCTCATTTGTACACACGTATTTCGTTGAATTTCAAGAATCCAACATATCATATTTGACAAATCAATGTCCAATCTTAATCATTTTAAAACATGAATAACATAACTTTGTTCATAATAATGAACCCTTATTACAATCCAGAAATTCAAACATTTCATCTTTGGCACATCATACCAAAACTTTCTCATATCATTGTCATCATCTTTCTTATATCCTCCTTCTTTTCATAACTTTCTTGACAAATCATTTGTCACAACATTCATTCTCAACCTTTCTCATAGCTTTCGTTTCTTTTGAAAGATTATTTCAATTATCATTCACTTCACAACATAATATTTCATTTGCAGCTTTTGCAATAAATTTCACTTTAAATAAATTCACATAACATTCATTTCACTTAAAAATTTATTTCACTTTCAACTTTTCGTTTCAAAACCGAGAAAAATAATTTCATAAACATTCGTCTTGGCCAGGCTAATTTTCAAAACTTTGAAAAAGAATCATTTACCTCATTTCGGTTGAGCTTGATGTGATGGAGTGTTGAGCATTGTCAGCTGATCTCTAGAAGTCTAATGACTCAATCTAGACTTAACCCTAAAGGAGATTTTAGTTCAAGAGCGAACCGCTCGATACCACTCATCACATCCTCAATCCTAAGTACGGATTAGCGGGGACTATAACTTTAAACATGAATGAACAAACATGGAGACTCTCTTTAATAAAAGCGTAATACATATGTCATTTATATTTTGGACTATATTACATAATTTGGGGTTCTTGCAGTGGAAGACATGTGATAAGTACATATGACGATGTACTATCAAGGTATAAACTTTTCAACGACAACATTCCTATTGCTCAACACCGCTCCATCCATCATCTCGCTCAACCCGCATTTAAAACAAACATGCGGTGAGTACAAGAATGCACTCGGTGGACTCATGCCAAAACATTTTATTTTCTTTGAATTACATCGCTAACATCATGGTAAGACACAAGGGTTTAATTGAAAATGCCTTGCTTACTAAAATATTTTCATCGGTTCATAAAATTATCGCTGGCGAGCATTTTATAGTGTGTATGATCCGTATCCCTTATCATCATTTCATCATATCATCATAGTCGAAAGTCGTGAGGAGGCCTCCTCTACGACCCGTGACAGCCGTGAATTGTCCTTACAAGACACGGTCACCATCGGTGTACACGTTAATCCTAGCCGGTATAAGCCTTCCAGAGGATCCGATATCGATTTCATTCATAAGTTGGGAGTGACCCAACACATTCATATCATTCATGTCATTCATATCAATCTCATGGATAGGATACATACACAAAACATAAACATTTTTGGCGGGTAATCTTGTAAACATTTAACAACGGTTGAAATAAGCATCGTAAATAAATATTTGAAGCATTTTATTCTTGAGTAGAGTAAAGCCCACCGGATCGTAGATTGCCTTAATCCCATTTCTTGGGTGTAAGTCCTAGCTTTAGCCTATCTATTCTTGGCCTTGAGGTTTTGGAGTGGAAAAATCCATTAGGTCTTAGAACCCATATTTCTACTTTAGTGTATATCATGGTATGATATACACTCAATTGATTCATGTGGTAGACCTAGTCAAATATTTCACGTTAGGTATGCTTTCGTGAAAATATCGTATCATGATGTTTTATCATAATTGTACATCTTATAATGCTCTATCGCACCTTGCGACATAACCTAATGAATGCATCGATTAATAGCATGTTAGTCACATAAGGCATACTTCACATAGGGTTTCCAATACTTAGTCAAATTTCAGTGTTTAATTCCAAAAAAATAGCTTGAAGCAACCCAGTGATGTACTTTGACGATCCATAACTCTCGATTCTGAATACATATGGTCGCACAAAGATACATTCTGGAAACCTCTAAACATGTACTACAAGTTCTAAGAAGGAATTAAATCCAAAAGAGTCGTGGTTCTGGAGATATAGGTTCTCAAAGTGGGCAACTCAAACTGACTTCTATACTTAGAAAAGTTTTGAATTTTCAGTTTTAGCTAACGACGAGGGGTTTTGCGAGGCTCGTAACTTTTGACTCGCAATGCCAAAATGGCTGCAGGCTACCAATTTAGAAACCTTGTAACAAGTACTACACATGTCATGAAGACCATACTGGAAAATATCTAACGCATCGAGAAATACATAAGTCCAAAGTTGACTAGTTGGAAATGGACAGTTTCCAGTAAGTGACTTTGGGTCGATGAAAGGTATACCTATAAAACTTGGTTTGGGATCAAACTTTCCAGATCATAACTAGACATGGTGGGGAACATTTCTTATGAAGAAACCCAAGTCCAAATCGGACTACAAATGGCTTGAACACCTCACGTAAAAGTCATACTCGAACAGCCTATTATATGAAAAATTCACTAAGGCAGTTTGTCCAAAACAACTTACTGTAATGTATCAACTTCAAAAATTCACCGTGAGTTCATTATAAGGAATCTGGGAATGAAACCAATCATATTGAAAAGCCACTTAAGTCTAGTTTAATCCAGAAAAAGCCTCACTCAATGATTCACAATAGATTTGGAGCTAAAAATATTTTACCACAAGCTATCACTCCCGTGACAGTTTTGTGCAGTTAACTTGTAAAATCTGGAATAAATAGTAAAACTTTTTATAAAATTCTGAACATTTACATACATCTTCTAGACATGCTGAATTATGTTTCTGCGAAATTTCAGAGTTTTATCATTAGCCAAACGTAAAAAGAAAGCCACGCACTATGGGTGATAAACACGGCGATTTCGCAGATTTGTGCAGTATTTTTGATAAATACAAATAAAATATCAAATCAAGTTGGATGGACTTGAAATTTTACAGAGGCATACTAGACACATATAATTTCAACATATCAAAAATTCACAATCATCGGACCACTGAAACTTAGTCAAATAAATTCGTGAAGTTGCTTTTCGTCCAGGTAATCAACATGCAATGATCAAAAGTATTGAATCTACCTATTAAATCAACATGCAATCACTTTCAAGCATAGACCCAACACATTCAAGCATATTGATGAACATGCATGTGTATATCTTGATCATCCCTAGGATCTAAGGAGGTGGTATCTACCTTAGCCACGAAATTGGCAGAGAATCGAGAGGGATGAAGAGTGGATTGAGGCTGTCCACTTTGAGGAGCCTTGCTGCCGTGAGATGAAAGTGGGGAAAACTCTTGGCCTCCTTGCAGACTTTAGAGAGAGGAAGGAGAGGAGAGGAGTCGGTTGTGTGTGTGGAAAAGAATGGCTGGAGTTTGGGGGGTATGTGGTAGTGGGGTGCTTGTGGGTGCTTATGGGTGACAATTGTCACCCTTACACATTCAAGTTGACACCTACACACACATGCACGAAAATATACATATATATATATATATATATATATATATATATATATATATATCAGATTTTAATAGTGTAGTTAGGATATAATTAATCCAATGTCACTTAGATACATGTAATAGGTAAATCAACAAATAAGTGCTTAGTATATATGTGTATATAGCTCTCGGCTATTACACTATGCCAAAGGGTCCAAATTTTATTTTCCATGCCAAACATTGATATATGTTATGACATATAGTTTAGATGATAAATAATATCATAGGATAAATTAATGGCATCATTTTATGCGACAAAATCGAGTTCGAAAATTAGGTTTTCGAACGTTTGAAAAATTGGTCACTCTCAATTCTTGTTGATCTAGCATTGATTTAATGCTTAATAATACTTTAATTACATATACTAATCATAGGAAACTAATTCTTATAATTTCTTGATAGATTAAAACGCTGCGTTTCATCTCAAAACGTTAACGTTTGTAAGCGCCAAACGTTCATTATCGACTCATCTTGAAATGGTCGTCATCACTTTATTACATTATTCCATTAATAATGGAATTTAATTCTAAGCAATTGCTTAGAAAATATCATGGATTTTAACTATCGATACGTGATCGACCTTAAAATAATCTTGCCGATATACTTCATATACTTTTATTTCTTAATTCACAATTCTCAGTGAATATAAAATAGGATTTCATTCCTTCGTAATTAATCGAAGTCATTATTCGATATCATTCTGATTGAATATCTCAGCGAAAGCTTTGATGTACGGTTTTTAAATACCGTAATTAGGCATTTAATTCTGCGGGGTATTACAAACCTTTACGTAAGAAACTAATTCAGTACGTCGGTCACGTATTTCAAGATTTTCAAAGTTCAACAAACTTTGATAACTTTCTAATATAATGCTTCGTATCTTTCAACTAAAGTAGTACGTCACTTCATCGCATATCTTAGTTAATAACTTCTCGTACTTCGATAGAGACGAAATATGATCTATGGTCTCATATTAACCGTTTAGGTTAAACGTCGAACTTATACTAACGTCTTTCAATAAAATGATTTCAATTATGAAATCGTTTTTCACAAAAGAGATATTCTTATAAATTTTAATACGTCTTACACGTATTAGTGCATTTATCCAACTTATACCATATTTCTATTAGACATACCACATAACATTGTTCACGTACTAACGTATTTCATACGTTTTGACCAAAGTCAACAATTTTGACTTTTATTAATATATTTTTCGAATTATTCACAAATATGTTACCCAATTTCCATATAAATCGATTTCCAATCGGTTTCTTATCATAAAACCATAATTCTCGATTTTCACGTAAATCAATAAACATGATTACTATTTTACTTTAATATCACCTAACTTATACATTACATATTATTTTTCATATCCAATGTTATTTAACATAACGTTTCGCCGTAAACATAGTATACTATGTTTCCAAAATCCCATAAATTCTTAATAAGCCTAAAATATTTTCTAAGCATATAATGTGTGATTTTTCTTAATAAAATGGATTTAAAATCCTTAATCCATATGTCCTAGCTCTCGCCCTTTTCAATTAATTCACAAACTTCTTCCAAAATTCTTCTAAATTCATAAAATACACTATATTATCATAGGCTCATTAATATGTATTAACAATAGCTATAGGAAAATTGGACATCACCTTAACTATACTTATAGCTTTCGAATTTTTTTACAAATATTACCAAACAATTTTCTAAAATTCTAATAAAATCCCACAATGCCTAAACATCATTCTATATTATTAATCTAGCATAATATCCAACATTATAAATTTGTACACCAACATACCAACTCTTAGGCATTCTCGAAAATGTTCAAACCTATGAACATACATTCTCTAAAATTTCTAATAAAATCCCATAACACCTAATTAAGGCCCTACAACTTTAATATGCCATAATATCTCTTAAACATGATTTATACATTAACAATTGTCCTCAAACAAATTTCGGTAAATATATATATATATATATATATATATTACATACAATTTCCAAAAATTTCAAATAAATCACTATGAGTTCCATTACTAATATATATCATTAATCTATCAACAAATCAACTCTAGAAATTTTCGATCACTACTAAAAATCATAGCATGCTTAGCTTGTATTTATATCATAACATATGATCATACTACATCATAATAAACATTATTAATAAACCACTAAACATGATAGCAATATTCCTCATATTTTTCATTTATTAACATAAGCATATATATTAAAATCGAACGGTTGGAAAACAAAATTTTGACGTATAATTAAAGCGTGTTCGATTCCTAACCTTTTAACCGGCGTCAATTTTTAGTGCAAAAGTTTTTGTATCAAGGTTTGGGGATATAAATTGAAGAACACCTCTCTTGCTTTTTTCTAAAAAATACTCACGGCAGTAAGGAGCTTGGAAAGAATGAAAGATGTTTTGGTTTGATATTCTTATCACTATTGTTAAAGCTAAAGAATAAAACAATTAACACTCAATTCCTATACCTCTCGGTACACACACAATTAGGGGTGTCTAAACGGTTTTTGGTTTTCGGTTAGAACCGGAATCGAACCGAAATCGACAAATTCGGTTAACCGAAAACCGACAAATTTGGTTATCGGTTCGGTTTCGGTTCCAGAGTTGAAAAAAATTCGGTTATTGGTTAACCGATAACCGAACGGTTCGGAACCGAAAACCGTTTTTTATTTTTAATTATTATTTCAATTATTAATTAATTAATTAAAATTATGAAAATCAATTTTAATTATTACTTTATTAATTATTGTTAAATATTTTATCTATTTTAATAAGTTTCAGTTTTAAATTATTATTTTATTTATTTTAATTATTATTTTATTTGTTTTTATTATTATTTTATTTGTTTTATTATTATTTTATTTGTTTTATTATTAATTAATTTTAATTGGTTTTTGGTTAATCGAAAACCGAACCTTGAATCGGTCGGTTTTGGTTAACCAAAATTTAAAACGGATCGGTTTCGATTCCACTTTTTCGGAGAAATTCGGTTGATTAAGAAAAATTGATTGATTAAGCAGAAAACGAACCGTTAGACACCCCTACACACAATTGCAAGCCTTTTGTTTTTTCTTTGCCTCACTTATCACCTTAATACATCATCCCTATAACCTAGTAACTACACATCACAACAATTAATAAATGAATCAAAATATCTTTCACTTTTGCTCATAGTTTACGTCGGCCATCCTTATTTCACAAAGAAGAAGTTTTAAATTCTTTTGTCCTATACTACAATAGTATCTACACAATAATTCATGCAAGACATCACCACACTTGATTGAAGAACAAAAATCCTCCAACTTCTTCTTTTCTTTGGTCAACAATACACGGCTACACACAAACAATTGCAACCCAAAATGAATTGAAACAAAATATCCTAAACCCTTATTACACTATATGCTTCGGCCACCCCACTTGCAACAAGGATGAATTTTTTTCTTTTTGTCTTATACTAGATATAAGGATCTTACACATTGCCAAATATAAGCAATCAAATCCAAAGAGTTCACAAAATTGTTCCAACCTCAATTTAGTCCATTATATACGGCTACCTCTATTCACAAAGCATCCCACTTGGTTTATCAATTAATCTTGGTTTATGTGTAATAAATCCCACTTGGTCATCTAATTACTTAGCATGACCAAAGATAGCAAAAATTTCTTCATTTAATCCCATTGTTACCAAGTGCTCACGGCAATTTCATGCATAAATGCTAAGCATTTTATTTTCCTTGCAATTTATAGTTATATAACATAATATATGTCTTAGCTGACAAATTATATCATCGGAAAAATAATTAGAACAATCCTATGTCACAAACTAAATTTTCGAAACCCTAATTTTCGAAAATTAGCACACTTTATTCAATAATTATTCCTTAATGTTCTAGCATTATTTTAATGATAAATAATGCTCTTATTACATAAAATAATCATAGGAATTTAAATATTATAATTCCTTGATCATTAGACTTAATTTTCTAATCGTCTCTAAACGTTGACGTTTGAAACGTCTCAAAACGTTAATAATCGAACCATCTCAAAATGGTCGTAATAAAGTCGTAATCACTTTATTGATTCATTTCATTAATAAGGGAATTTAATTCTAAGCTTCATTACTTAGAAAAAATTACGTAATATTAACTATCGATATTCAATCGACGTTAAAATATTACTGCCGAAAGAATAATATAGCTATATTCATTAATTCACTAATCATTAGTGAATATTACATAAGAATCCTCGTATCATAAATGATCGAAATCAATCTTCGATAATTTACTATTTCAATTATCGAGACGAAACCCTAATTTACGATTTTTATTATCGTAATTAAGCTTTAAAACTTCGGGGTATTACATTCTACCCCCCTTAAAAGAAATTTCATCCCGAAATTTGCATACCTCAAAAAGTATGGGGTATCTTTGCATCATAACATCTTCAATTTCCACGTGATTTCCTTTTGTCCATGGTTTCTCCAATATTGGACTTTCATTAAAGACCCAAACTTGATTCTTAATCGTTGAATCATACGATCAAAATAGTCGTAGATTTTCATCACAACTCATATTTGAGTTAAGGATCACGTCATTATGGTGGATTACGTGATTTGGGTCATTTTCGTATTTCCTTAGCTGTGACACGTGGAAAACATTACCTACATTCCCCAAATTTGGTGGAAGTACCAATCTATAGGCTACTGGGCCTATCATTTCTAGGATCTCGTAAGGTCCTATAAAGCGTGATCTCAACATTCCTTATACCTTAAACTTTATAATTTCCCTCGATGGAGAAATCTTAAGAAACTTATTTCCGCATTCAAAATGCAGTTTGGATCGTATCAGCGTAAGACTTTTGTCTGTCCTGAGCTTCTCTTATTCTTTGCCTCATTTGGCACATATCTTAATCATTTCATTTACGTTGTCAGGACCTTATACTTTCTCTCACCTACTTTATTACAATAAAGTGGTGGTCGATACTTATTTCCACATAATGCCTCATGTGGCTAGATTATCGTTGCTTGACAGCTATGGTTGTACGTGAACTTAACAAGTGGTAAAACATATTCCCACTTGCACCTCGATTTAACATTAATGTCCTCATCATATCCTTAAACGTCCATATTATCTTTTTGATCGTCCATCTGTCCGTGAGGGGACATCTATGTTAAGGTTCAATCTCGTGTCTAACTCCTTTTTGGTGAGCTAGTTCAAAATCTAGGGGTAAACTTGGAGTCTCTATCTGAAGTGATAGGTTTTGGTACCCCCTGCAAAGATACGATTTCCTTTATGTATGACTGAGCTAACTTATCAGATCCATGAGTCATCTTAATGAGCAGAGATGAACATATTTGGTGAGTCATTCCACTACTACCCATATAGCAGTGTTACTTCTTTATGACTTTGGCAAAACCCGTCATAAAATTCATTGCTATGTCATTCCATTTTCATTTGTGTATCTCTTGAGATTATAACTCCTTATAAGGTCATTGATACAATGCCTTCACTTATTAGTAACCAAGACAATGCTCGACAATATGGTTATATCTCATTTCATTCTTTACTATCTAACTTTTCTCGTAAATCATAATATACTTAAATGCTGCCTGGGTGGGCGGTATGAGGAATATCATGAGCTTCACTCATGATTTCATTTCTAAGCTTATTATTGCTTGAAATATATATAACCCTTCCTTAGATAATATGACATTGTCTGGCGCTTTCATTCCTCTTCTTAGTTCGTATTCTTTCATATCTTTCATCTTTCCTTTATTATCTTATTATCATTTTTTCTCAAATCTGACGTAATCGTGAGAGTGACAATACGGATCATGATCGATCTTGGCATCTCGACTATATCTACCTCCTTTTTCTTAAACTCTTTAATGAGTTTTCCTTTTTTTTTTGTAGGGATACATCGTAACTTAAACTGAATTTTATAACTTAGGGCAATAGATTCTACATTAGCCTTTCGTAAGTGATAATTTATATCACAATTGTAATCTTTTACTGATTCGAGCCATCTTTTCTATCTCGTATTCAAGTCTATTTGTTCGAAGATATATTTCAAACTTTTGTAATTTGTGAAGAATCCTCAACTTATTTCATATGAGTGATGTCTCCAAGACTTTGGTACTTATACTATTGCTGCTATTTCAAGTCATGAGTTGGGTCATTCTATTCATGTGGCCTAAGTCATTGTGATGCGTAAGCTATTATCTTTCTCATATTAATACATGGCCTCTCACTTATTGGTCCATGTAAGATTTGATTTCTTTTTGGGGTATCTGTGTTATCGGCCTTGCTATCTTAGAGAATTCTAAATGAATTTTCGATAGTAGTCAATTATCCTAAGAAATTCCTGATCTCCTTTTAGGTCATTGACGACTTCCATTCTTACGCACTTTGATTCCTACTGAAGACACAATGTGTCTGAGGAATATTTCTTTAAGCCGAAATTCACAATACTAAACTTGGCAAAATTTGTTCGGTTCTAAATGTCCACAAGACAGTCCTCCGATGTTCTTTATGTTCTTTCTCATTCTTCGTATGGATAAGAACATCATTCATAAAGATTAAGACAAAATTGTCTAAGTACGTGTGGAACACTCGATTTTTGAGGTTCATGAACAGGGCTGGTACATTAGTTAGTCCGAATGACATAACTATTATCTCATGGTAACCATATCTTATTCTGAACAATACGTTTTCGTATATCAGATACCATTCTATAAAAACCATATAATATATCTCATCAAAATGCCTCAATGAGGACATTCCATTCATTAATTACGAGGATCGGTCTATCAAGCCGACTGATTACATGGTGTCTAGTCCTTTTTACATCTAAAATTTGGACACCTCTTCAACATATTCACAACATACTCCAAACTACGTTCATTTTACACATTCTAACCATACCATTTACACATGATTCACTATCTACATATAAGTCTCATATTATCATAAGATTCTATATCTCTGAGTGGCCTTCGTCGGAATCGTACTTCTCATTTGGAAAATTTGTCTTTTTCCAGGTACATTTTTATCTCATATATCCGACGATCTATCTCTTTCACGAGCCGGTCCGACCGCTCCTGCTTCTTCTTTGATGCCAGAAGTTTGTATTGTTTTTATCAGAAAGTAAGGTTGAGTTGGTAGCGGTAATTCCCCTAATCCTCGAGGGCGTTAAGATCAAGTCCTTTGACCATTCTCGTCTCTTTCAGGTATAATTAACGGCACAGGACGTGGGGCGGCGTTTGGAACATCAGGATACAATCATTCCTTTATATCATACTGTGTAACTTGCCGGGGACCAGGACAAGTGCTCATAGGCGCCGTTCCATACGCATTATATGTATACTTGAGCCGGTTGACAAATCCTGGTAAGTCTGCCTAAGCCTTGAAATTTTCTACTTTGAGAATATATTCTCTTGATACTTCTTTTGCAAAATCCTGCCAGTCTGTTGGCAAATGATAGATAAGTCGTTGGATACCATCCTCATCCGCCACTCCATGGTTACGAGCATCCATCCAAAGGTGCAAAAATTCCTCCAAAAACTGTCCTAAATCTGTGCCTGGTTTATGATAAAAGAGCCGATACGCCCGTGTGAGTTCTAAGCTTGTAGGCCTTATGATTAACTTTTTACCCGTAATACCCCCTTTTCCTGCCATCTATAAACAGATATTTCCAGATAAGACAAACTTAAATTTAAGCAATAGAGGATCCAAATATACCGTCGCGTAGAAATTCAAATGGAGAGACTATGTCCATGTCTCTAATCACGTGAGTGATATCCATTTCTGAAACTTCTGTTTCTTGGATTATATCTACGTTCCACATAGATATTATGATCCAAATTATTTGTTAGAACCTTAGGCGATCCTAGGTCCAATTCTAAGCTTGAGCAACACCTGCGTCGGCCATAATTATCATATAGGTGAAGAGATTTTTATTTCTTGATTCGTTTATCCTGAATTGGGTTCTATCGTTTCTACACATAATTGTGCAATGTTAGAATGTGAAGCACCTATATCGAACAAAATATTATAGGTATGCTGAGAAGTTTTTCTCATACCTATCGTGCCTTCGGTTTTGTTCGCCTGCTTTCGGTCAAGTATAGGCTCTTTCTACGGTGTTCTCGTCTATTCAAGTAAACATTTTTTCATATATCATTGTCCTTTCTCTTTGGGACATTTTGTTCCCTTGCTATGGCCTTCTGTTACCTCGTTCACCATATCCTTCTCGGGCATCAGTACAGTTATTCCTTTATCAATAGCATTTTGTGGTTAGGTCTACATCAACCTATCTTTTGATATTGATATCTCGATAATTCAATCTTATCATAGAGATCGTGATGTATCTGACACTATCGTTCATTCCTAATCCAGTATGAATGATTCAATTTTCTTTTTCACTTTATCGATCTTAGTAATATATCTCTCATATATCTTTACTTTAAACTCTTTTCCAGAGAAATCCTTATACCGGCATTTAGCGCTATCATTTGTAATATCCTTTTAGGATATACGTCATTTGTTAACATTCTTTATTGATTCATCAAGCGTTTTCATATAGGATAAAATCCTTGGTCCACTGAGGACATATCATATTTTTGCCTTGACGTCCTATTTCATTACCATATTCTCGACCTTCAATGAATGCTTCATTTCCATATCAGAGATACTTAATATCCCATTTTATTGATCGTCATAAAAGTATGAGGGATAATCTTTCCAATCAGATTCACCTTAAGATCCTTCCATGTGATCTTTTCATTTGTTCTCTTGGATGCATTTCTTTTTTTTCTTTTTTTTGCAAAAGTCTATAGAAACTATCTTCCTTGTTAATTACTAAGACACACAAGACAAGCGTTTTGTGTCAATATAACTTAGAGTACTAAGATTCATTTCAAATAATGAATCTATTTCTTAATCCTTTTCTTTATTTCAAGGGAATTACCTTACTTATCGAAGTCGTAAAGCTCGCGACTTATATCATATCGTGGCTATCTCATGATTGTATAGCTTGTAATTTCTCCTACTATTTATGACCTTTGTCCCTTTTCTTGAGCATGGTATCGAAAGTAATATTACTTTCATTATACTTGATTCTCACTTCGGGACTAGAATCGTCATTTTTGTCATATAGCTTGGTAAGGTAGTACATTTGTATACCATAACTTAAATTCCAAACATCTCATTACCATGTCTTGACTTTGGAGATATTTTCTCCATAATTGATTTATATGCTAGGGCTATCCTAGCTGTTCACACTTCTCAATGATTATGATTCCTCAATCTCATTATCATTGGTTTAACCAAGTCTCGATTACTTGGAATCGATTATGCTCAAGCATAATCTCATTGATTGAATTATAAAGCGAGATTTGTTATCCGAGATGCTATCGAGTTCTTTACATATATATCCTTTGAAAAATATTGTGCATCTCCATTCTTTAGACATGTCCAACCTACTAATGAGGTTTTAAGGACAAACAACTATCTTAAAGATAAGTTTTAATCTCTCTCGTTATGACGTAATAAGAGGAAATTATATCCCAAGGATATCATATACTTTTCTTTACCTTTACTCTTGCATTCAATGCTAAAGAGTATCTCATTCATAAATTCCATTATCATAACAGTCACATGAAGATATAACTTCACTGTTATCAGTATCTGGTAAGCCCATCAGGGGTCATTGCATCGATGTGCATCATAGGGGACAATATATCTATAGCACGTCCCAACGAGATCTTCTTTACATCATAACTTTTTGATATCTATCACTTTACTGATCTGAAACTTTGAGGTGGCTAAATAAGTCAACCTACATCATACCTGATGTTTATCACTTTACTAATTCGAACTTAGGTGACAAGGTAAGTCAACCTTCATCATACTCATTGGTTTCAAGAATCGAAGAAAATTCATCATGACAACCTTCAAGAGGTATGGATTCATAATCCAAAATAACAAATTTTACAATTTGAAATCATATGTTCGTATCTTGAATAATTGGGATCTAGGTCCAAGACCGAATGACGACCACCGAGATTTCTTTGGTCATATGGGTGGCTGCACCGTCACAAATATTTCTCGACCACACAAGGACTTGGTTTCAGAGAACTCTTTATAAATATTTGGGTTATAAATTTCTTTCGGAAACAGTGAGAAACTCAAGTAATTTCTCAATTGGAACTATGTCATAGAGTTAAACTCAATGACAGAAATTGGGTAATGAATAGAATTTGAAACATTATATAACTTGTAATAGGTCATCATCAAAGGTTCTCATGTATGTCATAGCTCTAATTGTACTACTGGGAATCTTACCTTCTAGTAACTTTCTAAAATTCTTATCGTACTGTAAAGTTCTCATTCTATATAAACCATAAACTAACTTCAACTGATTCTTGTAAATTATGGAGAAGGAATCATGGATTTGGTCCATCTTAAGAAATAAAGTACATTGCGTTAGGAGTACGTAGGCGAAGACCATGCATAAATCGGAGTTCAAACGAAGGAGAGCGGGTCAAAACAAAAACATTGTGCGGTCGAGAAAAGCCCGCGAAGTCATTCTTGTTTTGAAAACTCACATTGTTTTCATTTAATCATTACGTTCGTTCTCGTATCCATCTTTTGCTTTCGATCTCGAGTCTAACTTTACTCACATCATTGAACTAACTTTTGATTTATCTCATCAAATTTTTCTACCACATCGTGGTCTCTTCTTTGTAAAATTCACAACACTTGCATCAATTTATTCTTGATCACATTTCTACTTAGTTTCTAATGAAAAGTTATAGTCGATTTGGAGTTCCGTCGCGCATGAGCGTCCAAATAAAAGACTATACTCATGTCACTGTCGCATAGTGACATTTATTATCTTGACCTCATTTACATTTCTGCTCGAAAAATTTCTTCTCATCATTCATTTCGACATTCTCATTTCGATCTTGCTTTTGTTCTTAGGATGGAATAAAATCCTCATAATTCATCCTTCTATGTTCTTTCGCAAATGGGATCATGCGTCTTAAAGCAGATCCACGTTCTTTTGGGATAACATACCCATAATCGTAAACAACTTTGAGATTTGAAATAAAATTTCAATTATTCATAACATAGCTCATTTATACTCATGTACTTCTTTGAATTTCAAGAATTCAACATATCATATTTGACATATAAATGTTCATTTTTGATCATTTTCATACATTAATAACAATAAATCTTTATTGAATTTCATGAATTCAAACATTTCATTTTTGACATATCTTTGTCAATACTTTCTCGTATGAGATTATCATACATTGGTAGCGAACCAACAACTTTCCATATCATCTCAACATCCTCCTCATATAACATTATCATATCATCATATGTTGGTAGAGAACCAACAACTTTCAATATCATTTCATCACTTTTCTCTTCACAACATAAACTTCATTTGCAACATTTGCAATAACTTTCACTTTCAAACAATTCTCACAACTTTCATTTCACTTGAAAAAAAAAAAATTATTTCACTTTCAAACTTTTTCGTTTTCAAAACTGAGAAAATCATTTATCTTTCATAACTTTCGTCTCTTTTTGAAAAAAAAACATTTCCATCATTTTTCACTTTCAACGTTTCATTTCAAAACTTTTGAAGAGAAATAATTTACCTAGCACATATCAAATCTTTTAAGTTTTCCTTAAATATGCAGTCCCATACCTGCTTATTGTTGGAATCATTTGAGCTTTCCTTGAATATGCAGTACCATACCTGCATATTCTTGGAATCTTTTTTTTTTTTCCAAAACATTTGAGAAGAAAATCATTTACCTCATTCGGTTGAGCTTGATGTGATGGAGTGTTGAGCGGTGTCGGTGATCTCTAGAAGTCTAGTGACTCAATCTAGACTTAACCTTAAAGGGATTTTGGATTCAAAGAGCGAACCGCCTCGATACCATTTATAATGACCCTCTAATCCTAAGGATGGATTAACGAGGACTAATACTTGGAGCAAGAATCAAGGAACATGAAAGACAATTAATCATAGAATTGTGGGACTAAATTCGAGTAAACTAAAAGCTTCAACCATTATATACAAGACATACATAATTTACATATGGAGAGAGACCCATGATCCTTAATGAAAGATTCAATTGATGCGAGGAATTCAACTGTCAACATCAAAATATAACTTAGTTCTATTACAATGGAAAGACGTGTGAATACACATATGACGATGTGTAGTCGAGTTTCAAACATATTATTATTAAAAGGGTCCATTGCTCAACACACCTCCATCCATCATACGCTCAACTGCACATTTAAAACAAACATGCGGTGAGTACAAGAATGCACTCGGTGGACTCATGCCAAAACATTTTATCAATTTTAAATTACTTCGCCCATCATGGTAAGACACTGAGGGTTTTATTTGAAAGGCCTTATGCTTACTAAAATATTTTCATCATTTTCATAAACGTCGCTTGGCCAAGTATTTTCCTTGTATGTATGATCCATATCCATTTCCTTTCATTTCTCATATAACATCTCATAAATCTCATCTCATAAAATCATCTCACGCCGTAGAAGAGGCCTCCTCCCACGGACGCCGTGACCGGCCGAGCACCCTTTCAGCACACAGTCACCAAATAGTGCACAAAAATCCTTGCCACTCCGGCACAGGATACGAATTCTCAATCATCCTTGCGGGTACTAACAAGGATACGAATTCAACATTTCATAAGTTGGGAGCGACCCAACAACATTCATCATTCGATCATGGATAGGATACATACATAAAACATAAATATTTTGGGCAGGTAATTAAATAATCATTTCCTCATCATTTCTTGCAAAATAAGCATCGTAAATAAATCATTTGATAAGCATTTATCATTTTGAGTATAGTAAAGCCCACCCGGACTGTAGACTTTCTCTAAACAATTTCTTACTACGCCAACGATCACGTCCGCGTCCCACCTTTACGTAAGAAACTAATTCAGTACGTCGGTCATGTATTTCGAGATTTTCAAAGTTCAACAAACTTTGATAACTTTCTAATATAATGCTTCGCATCTTTCAACTAAAGTAGTACGTCACTTCATCGCATATCTTAGTTAATAACTTCTCGTACTTCGATAGAGACGAAATATGATCTACGGTCTCATATTAACCGTTTAGGTTAAACGTCGAACTTATACTAACGTCTTTCGATAAAATTATTTCAATTATGAAATCGTTTTTCACAAAAGAGATATTCTTATAAATTTTAATACGTCTTACACGTATTAGTGTATTTATCCAACTTATACCATATTTCTATTAGACGTACCACATAACATTGTTCACGTACTAACGTATTTCATACGTTTTGACCAAAGTCAACAATTTTGACTTTTATTAATATATTTTGAATTATTCACAAATATGTTACCCAATTTCCATATAAATCGATTTCGATCGGTTTCTTATCATAAAACCATAATTCTCGATTTTTCACGTAAATCAATAAACATGATTACTATTTTACTTTAATATCACCTAACTTATACATTACATATTATTGTTCATATCCAACGTTATTTAACATAACGTTTCACCGTAAACATAGTATATTATGTTTATAAAATCCCATAAATTCTTAATAAGCCTAAAATATTTTCTAAACATATAATGTGTGATTTTTCTTAATAAAATGGATTTAAAATCCTTAATCCACATGTCCTAGCTCTCGGCCCTTTTTCAATTAATTCCCAAACTTCTTCCAAAAATTCATCTAAATTCATAAAATACACTATATTATCATAGGCTCATTAATATGTATTAACAATAGCTATAGGAAAATTGGACATCACCTTTCCTATACTTATAGCTTTCGAATTTTTTTACAAATATTACCAAATAATTTTCTAAAATTCTAATAAAATCCCACAATGCCTAAACATCATTCTATATCATTAATCTAGCTTTAATATCCAACATTATAAATTTGAACACTAACATACCAACTCTTAGGCATTCTCGAAAATGTTCAAACCTATGAACATACATTCTCTAAAATTTCTAATAAAATCCCATAACACCTAATTAAGGCCCTACAACTTTAATATGCCATAATATCTCTTAAACATGATTTATACATTAACAATTGTCCTCAAACCAATTTAGGTAAATATATATATATATATATATATATATATATATATATATATATATATATATATTACATACAATTTCAAAAATTTCAAATAAATCACTATGAGTTCCATTACTAATATATAACATTAATCTATCAACAAATCAACTCTAGAAATTTTCGATCACTACTAAAAATCATAGCATGCTTAGCTTGTATTTATATCATAACATATGATCATACTACATCATAATAAACATTATTAATAAACCACTAAACATGATAGCAATATTCCTCATATTTTTCATTTATTAACATAAGCATATATATTAAAATCAAACGGTTGGAAAACGAAATTTTTGACGTATAATTAAAGCGTGTTTGATTCCTCACCTTTTAACCGGCGTCGATTTTTAGTGCAAAGGTTTTTGTATCAAGGTTTGGGGATATAAATTGAAGAACACCTCTCTTGCTTTTCTCTAAAAAATACTCACGGCAGTAAGGAGCTTGGAAAGAATGAAAGATGTTTTGGTTTGATATTCTTATCACTATTGTTAAAGCTAAAGAATAAAACAATTAATATTCAATTCCTATACCTCTCGGTACACACACAATTGCAAGCCTTTTGTTTTTTCTTTGCCTCACTTATCACCTTAATACATCATCCCTATAACCTAGTAACTACACATCACAACAATTAATAAATGAATCAAAATATCTTTCACTTTTGCTCATAGTTTACGTCGGCCATCCTTATTTCACAAAGAAGAAGTTTTAAATTCTTTTGTCCTATACTACAATAACATCTACACAATAATTCATGCAAGACATCACCACACTTGATTGAAGAACAAAAATCCTCCAACTTTTTCTTTTCTTTGGTCAACAATACAAGGCTACACACAAACAATTGCAACCCAAAATGAATTTAAACAAAATATCCTAAACCCTTATTACACTATATGCTTCGGCCACCCCACTTGCAACAAGGATGAATTTTTTTTCTTTTTGTCTTATACTAGATATATGGATCTTACACATTGCCAAATGTAAGCAATCAAATCCAAAGAGTTCACAAAATTGTTCCAACCTCAATTTAGTCCATTATATACGGCTACCTCTATTCACAAAGCATCCCACTTGGTTTATCAATTAATCTTGGTTTGTGTGTAATAAATCCCACTTGGTCCTCTAATTACTAAGCATGACCAAAGATAGCAAAAATTTCTTCATTTAATCCTATTGTTACCAAGTGCTCACGGCAATTTCATGCCTAAATGCTAAGCATTTTATTTTCCTTGCAATCTATAGTTATATAACATAACATATGTCTTATCTGACAAATTATATCATAGAAAAAATAATTAGAACAATCCTATGTCACAAACTAAATTTTCGAAACCCTAATTTTTGAAAATTAGCACACTTTATTCAATAGTTATTCCTTAATGCTCTAGCATTATTTTAATGATAAATAATGCCCTTATTACATAAAATAATCTTAGAAATTTAAATATTATAATTCCTTGATCATTAGACTTAATTTTCTAATCGTCTCTAAACGATGACGTTCGAAACGTCTCAAAACGTTAATAATCGAACCATCTCAAAATGGTCGTAATAAAGTCGTAATCACTTTATTAATTCATTTCATTAATAAGGGAATTTAATTCTAAGCTTCATTACTTAGAAAAATTTACGTAATATTAACTATCGATATTCACTCGACGTTAAAATATTACTGCCGAAAGAATAATATAGCTATATTCATTGATTCACTAATCATTAGTGAATATTACATAAGAATCCTCGTATCATAAATGATCGAAATCAATCTTCGATAATTTACTATTTCAATTATCGAGACGAAACCCTAATTTACGATTTTTATTATCGTAATTAAGCTTTAAAACTTTGGGGTATTACATGTAATTAATCTCTCACTTTGTCAACGAACTACTAACCAAATAAGTAATTATTCATCTCCTACGTGAAAATATGTGTGCTTTGTTGTCCGGTATTAGCTTGCTTTGATCTAGTTGCAATAGAAGGTATCTTGGGAACGTACGCGATCAAGGTCTTTTGGAAATAGTAGGTGGCATCCTAGGTGCACTAGTCGGATGACACTTGTTTTTTTTTTCTTGGAACCTACCTCAGGATGGACATAATGTATTAGGAATGTCATCCCTGCAGGGTCTATATATGATCTTCCAATAAGGCTAACTTGCCTCTCTAACTTCAGGCTCCAATGTACAATATATTTGTAAGACAAAAGATGTTAAATAATGTACAAGAATGACAAATTTTAAAAGCAAAAAGTATTATAATCTTACGTCAGCAAAACTATCATCTAAGATTACAACTGTCTTGTTTTACTTGAACTATAGCATACGAGGTATCTTATCAGAAGATGAAGCATCACGATAATGCACTCCAATTAGAGGAATAACACAATATATCCATGCATGTGTTAATATAAGATTAATAGTAAGTTAGTATTACATTTTTACTAACAATGTAATAAAAAAAATTAAAAAGTAATTTAAACGAACCACAAATGTTGTCACGAATCCACCAATATGTCATCCCTTACTCTTTCCTTTAGGGGGCTTTCTCCAACCGATGACAAGCAATGTAATAAAATCTTGTACGAATAACTCTCCCAAGGAAATGATTCCCAAGCTTTCTTATCTTCAACTAGAACCCACAGCCAATCAGGTTTCGTAGCATCATATGTTATCAAGATGTAACAAGCAAATACAATCTTTGCTACCCTCAAATAGTCACCCTTTGTTGCATTTTGGCTTAGCTGCTTATCAAAAAAATTGTCTCAACTCTGAGGTTAGGATGGGCCTATTCTGAAAAATTCGTGTGTAGATTGAATTCTCGGGTATAGGATGATCATGATTTGGGTCGAAAGAAGAATGCCCAAACCTCAAACCAGTCATAAGAGCATATTCATATCTACTGAACTGAATATTTTTATCTCTGATACTGAACCACAAAACAGTACAATCGTCATGTGTTTTCAATCTGATCTCTCGCGAGATAACGTAATGTATGCTTTGATTTGATTTGTATACATTGTCAGGAAGCTTTAGGAAATCTCCAAATGCAGACTTCTTTAGCCTTGATTTAAAACCTTTCCTCCAAAAGATGCCAAGCAAAATTTGATATCAGAAATAATGGTTTCTCGGCATGATGCGCTAACACTATATTTCACGCTAATTGTGCGATATCTCTGCCACTTCCACCCAACCTTAAAAACAAAAACAAAAAAATTCAGTCAATAAAAATATCAATTCTTGTGTATCGATTCTACATATCAAAGTCTCTATTAAAAGGAACCAACTCATTCCAATCAATATCTCAACACGTAAGCAACTAACTCATGCATATTTAGTAAGAAGAAATGCACACTAATACACACATGTGTATTGATAAAGGGGTATGGAAACTGTTTATAGCATATCTAGGCAAGAAAAGCTAAAGGTCATTCTTATTCATCCGAATAGGAATCATGTTGTTGGTGAGAATGCTAAGGATTTCAAGACGGAAGCATGTGTGATAGTAAAACAATATGCACCTATTCGACATGCTCGTTGAAAGGACATCCCAATAGATATTAAGAGAAAGATGTGGTTGGGAATGAAGGTATACATATTATTTAATAATGATTAATTATGTAATATAATGTGACTTTTCTCCTTATCTTATTAGTTATCTTATTACTATGATAGAATTTTTCTTTATGTCATTTGGAATCATTAGACTTGCTTGGTCGAGTGCAAAAACAAGAAGGGAAAAAATCTATTTATGAAATAAATCATTACTTTGTTTATGTGAGAACAATTGACTATTCATAAACTGACGTGATCACGCTTTCTATGAATGTTGCAGCAAAAGTTCAACTTGGATGAGGGTGCTAAGATAGAGAGTGTTGTGTTCGACCAACTCAATCGTCAATACAGGAGTTATAGACATAAATTGTACATTCATTACCAAAAAAAATAAGGGTGCAGGACAAATTACGGACAATGCACCGCATGGAGTAACTCGCGAAGATTGGAAAGTGCTTCTAGATTATTTGGAGAGTGATTCATTTAAGGTATTATTCATCTATTGTTCTTTTTTTTACTATTGCTATGATATTATGTGGTTTGGTTTATACTTTAAGTTACTTCTCATGCATATTGTTTATGATCAAAATAGCACTATAAAGAATGAAGTAGCTGATGATTCGAACATAAATGTGATCACTTGTTTTGTGCAATTTATTGGTATTTACTATTTAGTAACTTCAAAATAGACTTGATCACGCCTTTTCTGAAATTGATTGGTATTTTGTGACTTTAAATAGACTTGATCACGTATTTTATGAAATTGTCATCTGCATGAATTGACAGAATTCATTATTGAAATTGAAAATAGCCTTGATCACGCATTTTATGAAATTGTCATCTGCATGAATTGACAGAATTCATTTTTTAAATTGAAAATAGACTTGATCACACATTTTAATTACATTGAAGGACTTGATACCTTACATCTATCTCATGTAACTAATTGTTTGTATCTTCTTCTTTTTGTAATGATATCTGAATGGCACTCACCTAGCAAGCACATATTGTGCGCCGATAATATTAAAGACCGTTGGCCATGATTTATCTCTTATAGACTCTGAACTATTATTGAAATCAATGAGAACTCTTCAACAGCCTAATGAATGGTACTATTGTACTTATTCTAATTCTATGGTTGTTTTATTTACTTGTAGGGGTTTTAGAACCTGGTCTGTTATGTTTTTATCTTCCTTTTTTTGTGGCATGGTAACTGATAATCATTTTCAGCTCAATCCCGATCTTTGTCAACCTTTAGCTTTTCATGAATTCGCTATGTCCTTAGTTGCACTTTTACCTGATAAATCTTGATTTCGTCAGGTAATAAATGCAGTAAAGAACACGAGAATGTAACGTGGTTCGATCTATTGAAATAGATCTCGTCCACGAGCAAGAGAGTATATGTGTATTGAGAGTGTAGAAGCGATTACAAAGAGTGTAGATGATCAGTGATCGATCTAAGTGTAGATCCCTTCTTCCTCTAATCTAGCCTCTATTTATATACCATCATATTGAGTTTGACTCTAATTCAAATTGAGTTGGACTCTAATACAAATAGAGTTAGACTCTAATACAAAGTCTTCTCCCATAAGGATTCTTTTAGATATGCATCCGAATCTTCTACGTCTCCAATTGCGATTAGAGTTGTAGTTGGTCGAGGAGTCTTCTTGGGTCGAACTCACATAGGCCGAGCTTAATGTCGGGGCCCATTTATATTGGGCCTGATGCTTGGGCCTAGTAGTTGAGCCGTATCATATCATATCCCCCCCAAAAAGACGTAGAAGTGAGGTCGTGATGGAGGGGGGATAGTGTTCGGACATTGCCTCGCCGAAATTTGTGGACTGGCGAAGTGGAATGCGTACAGTCCTGCCGATTTGAATGTCGTCCGGTCATAAATTGGCCGAAGTCGAACACTCGTTGCCTCGTTGAAGTCGAATATGTAGTCTCGTGTCGAGGTCGAATGTGTAACGTCGTGCTGAGGTCAAACACGGGATGACGTGCCGAGGTCGAGCTCTCGAAGCAAAAGAGGTCGTTGTCCTTCACTTGGAAGGCAAGCTGGGCCATGTGAGGACGTCCACCCAACTGACGGACTTCCTTAATGACGTCGTTGTCCAGTTCCACCAGGTGGCTCGCGTCGCGAGGGGTTTGGAGAAGGAGATGCGGCAAAGAGGGAGGTCGGGGCTCTGATGGAGCCAAGGTGGCAAGGCCGAGGTCGGCGGTGGAGGCGGCGGGAGGCAGCCATGTATTGGGAGGCCGGCGGGCGAGGCGAGGAGGCGGGCGGCCGAGGTCGGCTGCGGCCGGCGGCGGCGGTGGCCAGTGTCGGGAGGCCGAGATGGCGAGGCGAGGTCGGCTCGGAAGGCCGAGGTAGGCGGCGGCGCGAGGCCGGTCCATGAGGCCGAGGCGAGACGGCGAAGGCCGAGGTCGAGGCGGCGAAGGCCGAGGCTGCGAAGGCCGAGTGTCGACCTGTGGAAGACCGAGGTCGTCTCCCAATGCAAGGAGGATGAAGATGCCTATCTTCAGAAAACTCCTTGCCGAAGTGCGGACTGAAGATAGCGATGCTGGGCCAAGCTCGAGGCTTCCATCTGAAAGGCAGGCTGGCGGTGCCGAGCAGAGCCTACAAGAAGGTTTCTGTTTGTGCTTTAGCAATCGTCCTCTCGAGATATTGGGCTAGATCACGATCGAGCTGACTCAAACCTTGCATAGTATGGACGATCCCCAGCCGGGAGCTCGGAGAGGAAGGATGCAAGGTCGGGCGAGGTCGTAGCCACGGCAGGACGACGGTCGGGCGGGAGTTTGACCTCGGCCCAAAGGGTATCTATCTCAGGTCAAGGCACCTCTGCGCCTGCTCAAAGAGCCTCGGGGTAGGTCGTGACAACGCCGATCTCGCCGATCGGGTGGAAGGCACCGAGTTCATTCGGGTATTCACCGTCGACCGGAGATTTTGTTTCGACCGGTGTAGCTTTAGCGAGTCTTGGCGGTGCTGCTCGAAACCTATATAACTTGGTTTTAGTCATAAATGTATTTAGGCGTGTAGTCGTAAATGTATTTAGGCGTGTGCCGAAGTGTATATCTTCTGTATATAACTTGGTTTTTAGTCGTAAATGTATTTAGACTGTGTACCGAAGTGTATATCTTCTGTATATAACTTGGTTTTTAGTCATAAATGTATTTAGACTGTGTAGTCGTAAATGTATTTAGACTGTGTACCGAAGTGTATATCTTCCCAATGAAGAGGTATAAATTGCACGAGATCCGATTTGGACGTCGTTTGCATGTAGATGTTCAAATTAATGAGTAATCTGTATGCCTTGCACGTAGATGTTCAAATTAATGAGTAATATGTGTGCTTGCCTTGTTTGTCGAGAAATATCGAGAGGGTAGTCCTGGGCGCACTTAGTTTGAGTACCCTACTTTGTAGGTTTGTTATCTTCGCAAGGCGCCCCTTTGAAGGTAAGTTGTGTTCATCCGAGGTGAGCAGTTTTCACATAGATATAAGATGGGACGAAGTAATCCACCTCCTCGGTGAGTAATATGCCGAGTTCGGGGATAAGTGTACGGATAGGTAAGCAAGCTTATAGGCCCCTTGCCGAGGTCGATCCTAGACTCCATTGGGCCTTTTTGATTACGTCAAGGCACTTCGGCGATAGGTGCTTCTTCCTTGATCATCCGGCTTCTTCTCGATTTTACGCTCGTCCCATCTCTCTCTTTACGATCCGACTCGTCCCTTTAACATAGTTATCCACCAAGGTCCAAAGTCTACTCGCCGTCTTGACTTCTCCTGGTGATTTCTTTGTTTAGTCGCCGGTCGGATCCCATTTTGAATCGTTGATGATGTAGAGGTCGTTGCTCTCATCGATCTTGAGGATTCTTTGATGATGTTGGATTTGTATCTGAAAGCGGTTTGGTTAAGCTTGTATACAATGTTTCTGTTACCACTATTACAATCTCCTATCCGAAATGAATACTTGATTGCATATATCGTGTCCCCTTATCTCATATATAAGTTAGATCATACGATGTGTGAAGATTATAGAAGTGCGTATGATTGGTCGAGCTTAATGAGATATAAAAGTTTCACGGTGAGACAACTTGAGGACGAGTTGTCGGTATAGCTGCGGTATAGATAAGAAGTGACTTGACTTGGTTGCTTGTCTATCTTGATGCGTCTCGACGTATTGAAGGATCACGATGAGATGAGTTCTTCTATCGACCGTCGTGAAGAACCAAGATCTCGGTGACTTACGATGATCTAAACCTCGATAAGGTATTAGATGAGTATGAGTTCTTGACCATTACTTTGACTTGTTATGGGTGAGGATTATATGTTCTAACCCAATATATTCCGCATCTTGGGTAGTGGCGGTGTTTGTATGTTATGCTAGTTATCGTAGTCGAGTCACCGTATCCGTTTAGGATGATGACGTCCCTTAAGGAGCTCAAAGGTTTATTGTACTAAACCTGCGAGGTTGAGTTAACTCAAGTACAATAATAAGGTTGAGTGGTACTACTAAGGAATTAAAGATATTAATTATTTTAGCAATCAGAATGCTATAAATAATTAATGAGCGTTCGATATCTTAAATCTGTGGATTCAGTAATGTCTAAGTGCAAGCGACTCAACTTCGATAATAAAGGGTAAGTCGGCATTTATTCTCTAGTGGCATGAATAAATGTTTATAAATTAATTTATGTTACGGGTGAACATAAGATAATTAATTTATTTGAGACCCATCTTTATTCCTTGCATTTGATCCTGAAATTGGGCTGGCCCATTCAGGCCCGTAAGCTAGGCAAAATCGGTGCCCCTATGCTCTACAAGGCAAGGATTTGATTCTCTTTATCCTATATGGATATTATTATATTTATGGGATATGCATAGATCCTTTCCATATAGGATTATGGTAATAATCCTTTCCATAAAGGATTATGGTAATTTCCATATGGGATTATGGTAATTTCCATATAGGATTATGGTAATGCATTATAAATATGAGGTAAGAGATTAAATCTAGGTCAATGATTAATAATCATCATCATAATTTTCGAGACTCCCATTGTTCTTGGAGAGAGAATTTTCGAAAAAGTGTAGAGAGGATAAAGGGTGATTTTTCGAAGCATTCTCCATAGATCGTCCTCACTCGACGTTGGAGATTGGGCAGCAGGGATACTGATCCGAAGGTCAAAGCACGAGTCTCGATCCATTCCGTCTCGGCAGTTCAAAGGTAAACACGAGAAAACCCCAGCGTGTTGCAATTAATTATATAGGTGCATGCTAGGTATATAATCAATGTATGGTGAATTAAACATCCAAGATAGATCCTCGGGAGAGGCTAAACCTCGGTTTTCCTACATTGGTATCGAGCACGGGATCGGTATCTTGGCTCTGTTGGATTAATTCACGTTTGATTATTCGTGCGCAATATATTAATTGTTGAATCATCGTTCATCGTGGCTCATTTTATTTTGTCGGATTTTGTTTTTCACCTTGAGAAAATCCGTGGTTAGATTAGATTTATTTTTACGTAAATCTTATCCGTAAAAGTAAAACAAAGACGAAAGCGGCCGGATCGAGGCAGCGGGAAAAGCGGGTGCACGGCGTGCGGGCGACGGCACGCAAGGCGTGCACGGCGCTCGCGGATGCGCCGCATGACGGGGCCGAGCCCAGATCCGTTTTTCCAGCCCGAATCCTGTTTTGACGAGTCCGGTCCGTGCCCGTGCACGCGAGGCCCGTTTTCGAATCCGGTCCGTGCCCGTGCACGCGAGGCCCGTTTTCAAAGATTATAAAGATCTGTACTTTGCAATTCTATGTAATAGATTAGGCAGGAAAGTGCAGATTCCACGAGTGGGCCACGATGAACGTTTTTATTTTATTTTTATCGTTCATTGCATGTCGTGGATGTTTAAATTATGCAGTAGCATGCTATGTATGTTTAAATTACGTTGACAAACCTTTAAGTGTTTTCGTAATTGGGTGCGCATAGTAAGCATGCTAGGTTTATCGCGTTTTCAAGCATATTTTAGAATTATGCGAGCATGTTTTACATGTTGAGTTCTATAGAAAAGCATGCTAGGATTACGTGATCTGCATGGACAAACCTTTTGAACAAAAAGACTAAGCAAGCAAACCGACAAATTTTTTTTAAAAAATAAAAATAAAATGTCAAGACCTCCACTTTTTATCTCTAAACAAAGTGATACGCCTGTGAGTGGCGCCCACACGCGTGGCTAAACACCTTTGTTTATCATAAGTTTGTTAGATGAGATTTCTAAATAAAACTTTTAAATCTATTGAGAAGTGGGAGTTTCATGTGTAGCGTCCACAGCGCTAGCTTGCATATGCGATTTTCATAAGTTCTCTAGAAATAGATATAAAATGAGATAACAAAAGAATTTGAATTGGAAGCGGTATGGTCTAGTGAATATGCTAATTCTAAGAATTAGTTTTCATTGTTAAAAATGTGGTCATTGCTTAGACATCACCTCAAGTACAACTTCCCACGAAGTCCCTTCTTGTGATAGTGATGTGGTCTAGTAAGGTCAATCGTTAATTTCATTTGTCATAAGGATAAGTTGACATGGATTGAAATTAAGCGACTAAAGGTATATTTTAGTGCAGTCGAGGGGTTCGTGTAGCGATCACACGTGTGGCTTGCATGTGGGATTCCTTGGGCGATTGGAGGTTCAATTAATATTGTTTTATCAAAAGGTTACAATATTATTATTACGAATTATGTGCGATCGTATGCTTATGTGTTTACATTATCGTTTGATTATGTCTCTTACACGATTATCAATATGCTCGCACAAAATCCGTTATCGGTCCAAATTTTATCGAGTGGAAGCGAAACATGGAATATGTTCTTATCATTTGAAGAACACATGTTTGTTCTCACTCTCCTAAACCCGATGCCCTTCTTCGCGATCGACTAATGAGCGGCGAGTCAAGCGGACTTTGGAATAAGTCAAACAATATGGCTAAATGCTATATGATGACTACTATGTCCAAAGCTTGCAGTGCGACATCGATCGATGGTGAGCGCGACGATATTTGGTCAAGTCTCGAGAGTAAGTTTGGGCGATCGGATCGGACGATCGCTTCCACACAATGAGAAATCTTGGCATGTAAGATGGAAGAAGGAAGTTCGGTCCATGAACATGTCTCCACATGACTCATCTCATGGATAGTCTTGATCGGTTGGGAGGAGGTATTGACGGTGAAGCGAGGTCGATATCATCCTCAATACACCGCCCAAGTCTTTTGAGAACTTTCGGCGTGAATGCGATCATGAGCAAGGCGAGTATACACTTAGTCGGTTGCTCGATGATCTCGTGGCTGCGGAAGGAGTTATGGGCAAAGGAGCACATGCTCTTACTAGCACATCTAAGGGCCCAAATTTTCCGTTGCAAAATGGAAAAGAAAAGGGGCACCAAAGGTGGTAGAGGCGAGGAAATAGTGGGAGTAATGGGAGCAAGAACATGGGTGCCAGGAGGCTTGAAGAAGCAAAGGAGAAGGCAAGTGCTTCAAGTGCGGTGGGCGGGCATTGGAAGGTTAAGTGCCCTATGCTCGAGGCTCGTACGCCGTTTGCTTTAATAACGGAAACATGTTTAGCAACTTGTTCCACCCATTCTTGGGTAGTAGACACGGTGCGCGTCGATCATGTTTGTTACACCTGCGGGGGTTCTGCGGACAAGGGAGGCGAGTAATGGCGAGATAACGATCTCCATGGGCAGCGAAAGTCGAGGCCGTTTCGGTCGGAGATGTTACTTTATGTTTTGAGAGAACAATTTTAGTTTTAAAGGCGTTTTATATGTGCGGATTTTGTGGAACCTTGTTTGTTTGAAACTATTTACTCATGGATATTACATTATTTTTGATAGTGGTGTTTCTATCATAAGAAATGCGAAGTTATACGTGTTGGCACTTTATATAATTAAGCTTTATACTATTTCGCAAAACATAATACCTATAACTATGTTGCATCTTCTTCAAACCCTAGAAAGAAAGTTTTCTTCATGAAGATGACACCACATTTCTCGGCATCTTAGATTAGATCACATCAATCTAAATAGGATCAAAGGCTGGCTAAGAATGGGCGTTGGGTAATCTCACGATTACTATATTCCCGGTTTGCGAATCTGTATAGAAGGTAAGATGTCGACTGGACCTTCAAAGCGAAGGTTATAGAGCCAAAGAAATGTTAGAGTTAGTCCATTCGACTGTGTGGACCGATGTCCACACAAGCTCGTGGGAGGTGCAGTATTTTGTCACTTTCATTGGCGATTACTCAAGAGTGCGGATACGTATACCGCAACCACCGCAAGTCTGAATGCTTTGAGAAATTCAAAGAGTTTAAGGCGGAGTGGAGCGAAGCTTGGTAAAAGTGTCAAGTCATGCGGTCGATCGCGGTGGCGAATACCTCGATAACGAGTTCATGGACAATCTAGTGAAGTATGGGATTACCTCGGTAGCGACTTCACGGGCACACCACATCAAAATGGTGTGTCGGGCGAAGAAATAGGACTCTTTTGGAAATGGTTAGATCAATGATGAGTTATGCAGCGTTGCCTATTTCGATTACGGGGTATGCCTTAGAAGCGGTGACATACTTGCTAAATTTAGTACCATCAAGTCGATCGAAAAGACCCTTTCGAGTTGTGGTTTGGTATGAAGCCGGTTTAAACCACATAAGGATATGGGAAGTCCGACTGCGTCTTTGAACAAGAAGGGCGACAAGTTGGAGGCTAGATCCGACGCAAGGTCATTTATTGAATATCCTAGAGGAATGAAGGTGGTTTATTCTATAGTCTAAGGATCGGAAGGTCATTATTAGCACTAATGCCCGATTCTTAGAAGAGGATTATATGAAGAATCATAAGTCAAAGTTAAAATCATTCTTGAGAATTAGAAGATGATCGTATTCCGCCACCGATTAGGCGAAGGTGCGAGATGTCGAGTCTAGTGGGAGGATCGACACGGATACTTCAAGAAATTGAAGTGGGTCGAGTTCCATGGAGATACCGGCCAGCAAGTGGTACCTACCCGACAAGTTGTGCAAGATGAGAACCACAAGTTTCGCACCCACCGTTGCCATTGTGCTTGTAGAACCTCGTCGTAGTGGGAGGGTTGTTCGTCGACCCGGCGATTTATGTTCGTGGGAGAATCTTGGTTTAGTCCCGAAGCGAGCAGCGATAATCGACCCATGGACATACAAGAGGCGATACAAGACATTGATGAAAGATCATGGCACACCGCTATGGACTTAGATATGGAGTCCATGCGGCTATGGATGTATATGAAAGACACCTCACGGATGGCGAGGAAGCCATAGGTAGTAAGTGGATATACAAAGGAAAGAGATCCGATGGATGGGTTTGACTTTTAAAACCGGGCTTGTGGCGAAGGGTACACTCAGTTGAGGGCATCGATTTCGATGAGACCTTTTCACTGTAGCAATGCTCAAGTCCATCGTAATTCTTCTTGCCATAGCAGCCCACTGAACCCAGAGGTTTGGCAAATGGATGTTAAAACGCTTTTAAGCGGTTACCTTGAGGAAGGTAGAGACATCTATATGCAAACAACCAGAAGGTTATATGGTAAGGGTGAAGAGCATCTAGTATGGAAGCTTAAGAAGTCCATTTATGGACTTAGCGAACCTCGATCATGGAACTTACGCTTTGACGAGATGGTAAAGTCACATGGATTAACCCGGTTGCTAGCGAGAGTTGTGTGTATCGGTTAGATGTCAGCGGTGATGTGGTATTTCTTGCACTTTATGTAGATTACATTCTTCTAGTTGGCAACAACGTGAAGTTGTTATCGGGCGTAAAGAGTTGGCTATCAATCGGTTTCAAATGAAAGACTTAGGAGATGCGCGTACATTCTTGGGATCAAGGTTTCACCGAGATCGCAAGAAGAAAATGTTGAGCTTATCTCGGGCGTCTTACATTGATCTTGTGATTACTCGTTTTAGTATGCGAGACCGCCAAGAAAGGATTGCTACCTTTCGGACATGGCGTTCCTTTATCTAAAGGGCAATCACCTATGATTGCTGAAGGAGATAGAGGAAATGAGACAAGTTCCTTACGCTTGCCGTAGGAAGTCTCATGTATGCAATGCTATGCACGAGGCCCGATATCTCGCTATGCGGTGAGCATAGTAGCTGATATCAATCTAACCTGGACAAGCTCATTGAATTGCGAGAAGCATATACCAAGCACCGAAAGGACTCGAGATTATAGGCTGTTTACCATGCAAATAGTCTAATGCCTTTGGGTTATCTGCACTCGGTTCCAAGCCGACCGTGATGAGAAAAAGTATACCTCGGGCTATGTGTTTACCTTGGGAGGTGGAGCCGTATCCTGGCAGAGTGCAAAGCAGCGATGCATTGCAGACTCTACCATGTAAGCCGAATATGTAGCCGCTTCGGAGGCTGCTAAGGAGGCTGTATGGTTCAAGAACTACCTCATGGATCTAGATGTGGTACCTGGTTTGCCCAAGAGTATCATGGTTTACTGTGATAACTCAGGTGCAATGGCAAACTCGAAGGAACCACGGATCCACAAGGCAACCAAACACATAGAGAGAAAGTACCATGTCATACGAGAAAGCGTTGAGCGAGGGCGT
This sequence comes from Salvia rosmarinus, assembly GCA_036937905.1. Classification (NCBI taxonomy): domain Eukaryota; kingdom Viridiplantae; phylum Streptophyta; class Magnoliopsida; order Lamiales; family Lamiaceae; genus Salvia; species Salvia rosmarinus. Next base: position 28,115,730 of record CM072821.1, read on the forward strand.
GCGATTGCAAAGATTGATCTGACGGATAACCTAGCGGATCCATTCACGAAAGCCTGCCGCTATAAGTCTACGTTGGGCACGTTAGAGGACTTGAATTGCGCTAGATGGCACCCGCTAAAGCCTGCCGCAATAAGTCTACGTCGGGGACGTTAGAGGACTTGAATTGCGCTAGATGGCACCCACTTAGAAAGGAAACTTTTGTATAAGTGGGAGAAGCAAAGTGATGGTTTTGTTTGTAATAGCTAGTAGAGAGACACATTGTATACTAAAGTTTGCTTTAGTATAAGTGGGAGATTGTTGATTTGTATCTTTGAAAGCGGTTTTGGTTAAGCTTGTATACAATGTTTCTGTTACCACTATTACAATCTCTATCCGAAATGAATACTTGATTGCATATATCGTGTCCCCTTATCTAGTATATAAGTTAGATCATACGGTGTGTAGAAGATCACGAAGTCCGTATGATTGGTCAAGCTTAATGAGATATCAAAAGTTTCTGGTGATGACTTGAGGACGAGTTGTCGGTATAGCTGCGGTATAGATAAGTGACTTGACTTGGTTGCTTGTCTATCTTTGATGCGTCTACGGCGTATTGAAGGATCACAGTGAGATGAGTTCTTCTATCGACGTCGTGAAGAACCAAGATCTCGGTGACTTACGATGATCTAAACCTCGATAAGGTATTAGATGAGTATGAGTTCTTGACCATCACTTTGACTTGTTATGGGTGAGGGTTATATGTTCTAACCCAATATTCTCCGCGATCTTGGGTGGTGGCGGTGTTTGTATGTCATGCTAGTTATTTGTATCGAGTCACCGTATCCGTTTAGGATGATGGCGTCCCTTAAGGAGCTCAAAGGTTTATTGTACTAAACCCGCAGTTGAGTTAGCTCAAGTACAATAATAAGGTTGAGTGGTACTACTTAAGGAATTAAAGATATTAATTATTTTAGCAATCGTAATGCTATAAATAATTAATGGACGTTCGATATCTTAAATACGGGATTCGTAATGTCTAAGTGCAAGCCGACTCAACTTGGTAATAAAGGGTAAGTCAAGCATTTATTCTCTCATGGCATGAATAAATGTTTATAAATTAATTTATGTTCGGGTGAACATAAGATAATTAATTTATTTGAGGCCCATCTTTATTCCTTGCATTTGATCCTGGCCGGCCCATCCAGTCCGTAAGCTAGGCAAAATCGGTGCCCCTATGCTCTACAAGGCAAGGATTTGATTCTCTTTATCCTATAAGGATATTATTATATTTATGGGATATGCATAGATCCTTTCCATAAAGGATTATGGTAATTTCCATATGGGATTATGGTAATTTCCATATAGAATTATGGTAATGCATTATAAATATGAGGTAAGAGATTAAATCTAGGTCAATGATTAATAATCATCATCATAATTTTCGAGACTCTCATTGTTCTTGGGAGAGAATTTTCGAAAAAGTGTAGAGAGGATAAAGGGTGATTTTTCCGAAGCATTCTCCATAGATCGTCCTCACTCGGCGTTGGAGATTGGGCAATCGGGATCTGATCCGGAAGGTCAAAGCACGAGTCTCGATCCATTCCGCCTCGACAGATTCAAAGGTAAACACGAAAACCCCAGCGTGTTGCAATTAATTATATAGGTGCATGCTAGGTATATAATCAATGTATGGTGAATTAAACATCCAAGATAGATCCCGGGAGAGGCTAAACCTCGGTTTTCCCTAGAGATGAACCTTGAGACAAAATTTGACATCGTCTCATCTCGTCCTTGGCGGATGGTGAGTAGGTCGGATGAAGGTTGCTGAGGTGACATCTTTTGATAGAAACTCCACTTAAATTGATCCATGAGATCTCTGAAGCTATGTATGCTGTTCTGGCGAAGTGAGGTGAACCAACGACGGGCGTTGGAGACCAGCACCTCGGGGAAGATCTTGCACATGTGAAAATCTTCCATCCCCTGATTTGCCATGTTAGTAGTATAGGCGAAAAGGAAATCAGAGGGATCTCCCGGACCGTCGTGAAGGCGATGTTGGGTGCTCGATATCATTGCGGCGGGGGTGTATCGGGATCTCTGGAAAATGAGAGATGATCCGTCCATGTCGGCCGAATCACGGGAGTTCGTTGCCATCCTCCTAGGAGGAGTGGGAGACCGATAGCGACGTCTCATCGTCTCTCTTATGAGGATCGACCGTCTTTCCTCTCTTGGTCCCGTTCGGCCCAGCGGTCGTGTCTAGGTGAATGACTTGGTAATTATCTTTGAGGTGACCGACTTGCGGGTGACGCCAGTGAAGGTGACCGACCTCGCGGTGGCAGGGGTGAATGGTTATGGGCAGCTTGTCGAGGTGATCGACTTCCGGACATCATGCCGAGGTGATCGTTCTCGGCTATCTCGCCGAGTGAGCGATCCTCGGCTATTGTGGAAGGTGGCGACTTGGGCACCGTGATTGCCAATCTGGGCGTTCTATTCATGGTTCTTCAAGTTCCCGCTCCATTCGTCTTTTGGCTCGAAAGGTTTGAAATTGGCCCGTATGGGCATTGAGGAATTCAGATCGGCTCGCCGAGGACCTCGTGAGTTGATGGGTCGCTTGTTCACCGGCGTTGAGGTCGGCTTCTTCCTCTTCAGGGAGGCGATCCCGAGGGTGTATAGGTAGATCTTCTATGTAACCCTCGGGCATCGTGTTGTTATTAGCAACGGCAAGTTCTTTTCGGTGCTGCGTCACGTACTGGTTGGGGTCTTGATCGTAGTTGCCGCACCACCGCGGCGCTAATGTTTGCACGAGTCCTTGCCATTGATTTCGTGTAGAGAAACGAAGCTTTTTGTAGGAGTTTCCACAGACGGCGCCAATGATAAATCTTGATTTAGTCGGTGTAATAAATGCGAGAAAGAACACTAGAAAGTAACGTGGTTCGATCTATTGAAATAGATCTCGTCCGGGGCGAGAGAGTATATGTGTATTGAGGTGTAAGCGATTACAAAGAGTGTAGATGATCAAGTGATCGATCTAAGTGTAGATCCCTTCTTCCTCTAATCTAGCCTCTATTTATATACCATCATATTGAGTTTGACTCTAATTCAAATTGAGTTGGACTCTAATACAAATAGAGTTAGACTCTAATACAAAGTCTTCTCCCATAAGGATTCTTTTAGATATGCATCCGAATCTTCTACGTCTCAAATTACGATTAGAGTTGTAGTTGGTCGATGAGTCTTCTTGGGCCGAACTCATATAGGCCGAGCTTAATGTCGGGGCCCATTTATATTGGGTCTGATGCTTGGGCCTAGTAGTTGAGCCGTATCCTATCATTACCCATTATCTTTATTTTATTTTCTAAGTTTTCTAATTTCGCTATAATAGTTGAGGTAACTGAATATATGATTTATTAATTTTTTTGAACGTGGAATCAGAAATAGAAAAAAATAATAATAAAATATAAAAATCTCTATGCACTTTTGGATGTCTCCTGAGAATGTGATACCACCTCTTCTCTCTCCTCTCTTCTTACTCCCCTCCCCACAATGTTACATCTAGGAGATTCCCCATTTGGGGTGCTCTTAATATGTGAAATGATCTCATACAACATTTAGTATTTAAAAGCTACTGAGTTCATGAATATAAAACTCCAATCAATCAGATATAGCTACTGTCGTCCCAATCCACGTTACTTAAAACACACACACACACACATCTTGATTCTTGATGCTTAAACAAATTAAATATTTGATCATTGAAATCCAACATAATGGATTGATCAGGTGCGGCGCAAGTGATCTGTTTTCCCTCAATCTTTTCGTGCGTGGGACTATATATGGCAGGGATTGGAAACAGATTTAGGTCAAGTTCGCTTGTAACTTATGCTTTAAATGATGTACCACAGCTTCCACATTTTAATGTATGCACAAACATATTTTATTATTTAACTTAACACGTATTAGTATACAAAGAAACAATGTTGGGAACATCTGTTTATTCATCTCCCATTTTCTTTATTCCCCCTTTAAGTCTGTCTTTTTTCATAAATTAAAATAATAAAAAGATGTGCACAGGAGAATAGGGTTTATAGATCGGACCCACTCGCTGAATCTAATAACTAAAGAATCAAATAAAAAATTATAGGATGTGCGTAAGAAACATAAAAATTTAGAAAGAGGATGTGTTTTGTATGAATAATAATTAACAAAAAAAAAAAGCTAACCACCTCAAAGTCCATATATTATAAAAGTTTGTTTCTAAGATTTGTTCGTTTCACTATATCGATCTGTATGTTTTTTATTTCCGATGTCTTCTTTAAAAGAAAATTTTCAAACTACTAATGTTACTGTTAAAAAGTAACCTATTGACACAATAATTACATAATTGTTGTAAATATATATTTTATATTTATCCCATATATTTAGGATGACCAAAATCCTAACCCTAATTTGTATCTCCCTATAAATAGAGGCTTTAACCTCATAGTAATCTACACTCATTTATCTCTCTACTTTGTTCTCTCTATTTTCTCTCCACTTTATAACATGTTATCAGTACGATAGTTCTTCATTCTTCTTCATTGTTTGATTCGATTGCTTCAAGAACATCAAAATACCGATCTCTCAAGGGAGAACATCAATTCAATTGCAGGTTAGTTCCCTTTTAATATCTAACTTGTATATTATCGATATTTTTGTAGGGTTTCAAAGTTGTCATGAGTGATTTATCAATTAGATGAGATATTCATTAATTAGTCCAGAAAACCTCAATTAATTGTTCATGCGTAGTTAATTGCAATTTTTCTTTCCAACGTGATTCCAAGCACAACTAATTGATTAGTACTTCGATTCTAATCACAATTAATTGTTCATGCGTAGTTAATTGCGATTTTTTTTTTCCAACGTGATTCCAAGCACAACTAATTGATTCTTGTGAAGTCGCGATTTAATTTTAATTAACAATGTTTTTAACACGGTGAATTATGTTAACATATGTGATGAGTTTGTTGTGGATCCAAAGGAAACATAAATTTACTTGTTGGAATCACGTGGAGTTGGTCCTTTAATTGATGGTTTTATCCTTGAAACTGTGTATGTGGAGTAATGAATCGTGGGAATGATGTTTGAGATATGTTTATATATATTCCTCGACTTTGATTTTGTCAATTATATTGAAATCTTATGAGCTAATTGTTTAAGAGATCTATCTCGTTAGATCTATAAAATAACTATGTTATTCTTGATATAAAATTATTTGTAATGATTCATGTATGTTTATTTATTTATTCCTTATCATTATTGAATTGCTTTATTCAATATCATTACGTTGAATTAAATTGTTGCTCCCGAAGTAGCACAATTAATATTCTTGAAGAATATTACATGCTCTTGTAGAGCATTATTTGGGTGATATATGTTTATCCCAGAAGGAAAAACATAATATTATGTCTTATTGACATTAATATATAATTTTATTTTATTTTATTTTCCTTGCGCAGAATTGCACAAATAGCAAAATCACCAAACTTGAATTCGTTGCACTTGACATATCTGGCAAGAACTACATGTCATGGAGTCTTGATGCCGATGTCCATTTGATTTGAAGGGGTTTGGGGTAGACGATAAAAGAAGGAAACAAAGCATCCCAGCAGGATTGCGCTAAGGCACTAATTTTCCTTCGTCATCATCTTCATGATGATTTGAAAATTGAGTATCTCACCATCAAAGATCCAATTGAATTGTGGAAAAACCTGCAAGAGAGGTTTGATCATCAAAGGATCGTATCCTTCCTAAAGCTCGATTCGAGTGGATACATCTTAGATTGCAAGATTTTAAATTTGTGAGTACATATAATTCTGAATTATTTAGAATTAGCTCTAAATTGAAACTTTGTGGAGAAACAATCACTGATGTAGACATGCTTGAGAAAACATTCTCAACATTTCATGCCTCGAATGTGCTCCTACAACAACAATATAGGGACCGCGGTTTCAAAAAGTACTACTGAAGTAATATCTTTCTTATTGGTTGCTGAACAAAATAATGAGTTGCTCATGAAAACCACGAGCTACAAATTACAGGTTCCATGCATTACACCAAGCTAATGCAACAATCAAACATAAGAGAAGTAGTCATGAGAACCACCGTGGAAGTGGGCGTGGATTTGTGCGTGGGCGTGGGCGTGAGCATGGAAATGTAATCCATACCACGCAACATCTAGCAACAAAAGGTATAAGACATACAAAGACCACAATCCATATCTGAGGAAGTCAAATGCCATAAATGTGGCATGACGGGCATCGTCACGCATCTATCGTACGGCAAAACACCTTGTGGATCTATATCAAAATTGATCAGGGAAAAATGAAGAGCAAGACTAATGTCCTTGACTATGACGGTCCAATTAATACTACTCACTTAGATGTCTCCGATTTCTTTGTTGACCCAAAAGGAAACATTGATGACTTGATTGGTGGCGGTGTAGTAGAAGACAAGAATATGAATTTTGTGTAATCAGTTTTATCGTATTTCTTTGTTAGGAAGTTTATTCATTTTACTTATAAAACTTTGTTTCGTTTTAGTTGTTGCATTTACTTACAAAACATTATTTAATTTAAGTTGTTGCTTTCAAGATGTTATATTTTGAAACAATTGTTATTTTCTTCAAATTGATTATCTTTTATTTATCTTGTTCAAAAAAATCTCAAAAATTTAAATGGATTCTTTGGATATCTGTTTAGTTGATAGTGCCACCACACACACCATTCTCCAAAATAAAAAATATTTTCTTAAGGTGACATTAGTTGAAGACAATGTTAATACTATATCGTGCATCGAACATTATTGAAGGCTCGAGACAACTTGTATCATTTTACCAAATGATACTAAATTAAATATTAAAGATGCCCTTTATTCTAGTAAGTCAGAAGAAACTTACTAAGTTGTAAGGATATCCACGAATGGATACCACATTGAGACAATATCAGAAGGTGATAATGAATATCTCTACATAAATTCTTTTGTATTTGGCCAGAAGCAAACAAAAGAAAAATTATGAATACTACCATCTGGAATGTATTACACATTCATAAAAGCAATTGAGATAAATCATGTCATGAACCCGAAGTTCAATGACACAAAGAGCTTTATACTTTGGCATGATAGATTTGGACATCCAGGTGCAACTATGATGCGCCGAATAATTAATAACTCATATGGGCACAATATAAAGAACCAGTAGATTATTATAACTAATGAATTCTCATGTGATTCTTGTGCGCAAGGCAAGTTAGTCATTAGACCTTCCTACACAAAGGTCAATTTTGAATCTCCATCTTTTTTAGAAAGAATTCAAGGAGATATTTGTGGACCCATATATCCACCATGTGGACCATTTCGATATTTTATGGTATTGATTGATGCTTCTCTAGATGGTCTCATGTATGCTTGCTTTCTACTAGAAATGCAGCGTTCGCTAGACTACTTGCTCAAATAATAAAATTAAGAGCTCAATTCCATGACAATCCAATCAAGAGGATTCGTTTTGATAATGCTAGTGAATTTACGTCTCAAGCATTTAATAATTATTGTATGGCTATGGGATTGAGATTGAACACTCCGTTGCTCATGTCTATACTCAAAATGGTTTAGTGAGTCGCTTATTAAACGTCTTCAACTTATTGCTAGACCACTACTTATGAAGTCAAGACTTCGACTTACGCTGGGGTCATGCCATATTACATGCCGCAACATTAGTTCATATTCACCGATAGCCAACCACCAATACTCCCCTATGCAAATAGCTCTGGTCGAGAACCTAATGTTTCTCATCTACGAATATTTGGTTGTCTTTGTTCAAGTATCAATTGCACCCCACAACGCATACAAAATGGGTCCCCAACTAAGACTTGGGATATATGTTGGATTTGATTCACCTTCAATTATAAGATATCTTGAACCTTTAAGGGTGATTTATTTATCGCACGCTGCGCATTGTCAATTTGATGAAATGACATTCCCAACACTAGGTGGGACAAACCTACATCTTGAAAAGCATAAGAAAATTTCTTGGAATGAAAGAACTTTATCACATTTTGATTCCTGAAGTAATCAATGTGAACAAGAAGTCGAAAAGATAATTCATTTGCAAAAAGTTGCAAACCAACTTCCTGATGTTTTTGTAGATACAAGAAAAGTGACATTATCTCACATCCCTGCTACAAATATTCCAGCCATAATTAATGTCCCCGAAGGACAAATAACAATGACAGCAAATGAATCAAAAGTTCATCAAAAACGTGGTCGACAGTTGGTTCCAAAGATTCTATGCCTAGAAAAAGAAAGACGCAAGATAAGGATCAGACAATGGCGGAAATGATTAATCAATCCAATGAAAGTAATGTAGTTCATAAAGAACTACAATTGTCTGAAAATCATGAGATCTCAATTAATTGTTTATCTTCTAATAGAATATTGGAGAGAAATAATATCGTCATGGATGATATATTTGCATTTAATATGGCTCCTGAAGTTGTAAATGAGGATCCCGAACCATAGTCGGTTAAAGACTGTCAAAATAGAGATGATTGGCCAAAGTGGAAATATGTCATACAAATGTAATTAAATGCATTAGGAATTGGAAAATTTTGGACTGTAGTCCTAACACGAAAAGTGTTATCCCTGTGAGGATCATGATGGGTCTTTGTTCGAAAGAGAAATGAGAAAATGAAATTACGAGATATAGAGCAAGATTCGTAGCAAAAGATTGCTCTCAAAGACCGGAATTGATTATGAAGAAACATACTCTCCAAAGAATGGACGCAATTACTTTTAGATATTTGATTAGTCACTGTGTCACAAATGCTTGATATGCGCCTTATAGATGTAGTAACTGCATAACTATATGGTTCACTAGATAGTGACATATATATGAAAATCCCCGATGGATTTAAAATGCCTGAAGCATGTAAATCAAAACCCAAAAGCATGTTTTCAATCAAATTACAAAAATCATTGTATGGGTTGAAACAGTCTGGACGTATGTGGTATAATATACTCAGTGAGGATCTGTTAAAAGAAGGATACAAAAATGATGATGTATGCCCCTGTGTTTTCATAAAGAAAACCGAAAATGGATTTGCAATCATAGCGGTTTATGTTGATGACTTGAATTTGATTGGAACTCGAAGAGCTCAAGAAATCGCTAAATACTTGAAAAATGAATTTGAGATGAAAGATTTAGGAAAGATAAAATTTTGTCTAGGTTTGCAAATTGAACATGTCCCTGGAGGTCTATTTGTTCACCAATCTACATACATAGAAAAAGTGCTAAAACGCTTTTAAATGGATAAAGCTCATCCCGTTAGAACACTTGATGTAAATAAAGATCCATTTCACCTATTCAAGATGGAGAAAAGATTTTTGGTCTGAAGTACCATACCTTAGTGCAATCGACATTGACTTATCTAGCTAATTGCACTAGACCAGATATAGCTTTTTCTATAAATCTTCTAGCAAGATATAACTCTGAACCTACTTTAAGACATTGGAATGGTGTTAAGCACATCCTACGTTACCAAAGGGTACCATTGACCTTGGATTACATTATTCAAAAAGTTCTGAGTATTCACTAGTAAGTTATGCAGATGCAGGTTATTTATCTGATCCACATAAAGCTAAATCACAAACTGACTATGTTTTCACATATGGGGGAACTGCTATATCTTGAAAGTCCGTGAAACAAACTTTGACTGCAACATCCTCAAATCATTCTGAAATCATTGCAATCCATGAAACAAGTCGAGAATGTGTATGGTTGAGAAACATGATAAGTTATATCCAGGATCGTGCGTATTGGCTTCACCAAAGGACAATCCAGCTGTGTTATATGAAGACAATCTTGCTTGCATCACGCAACTAAAAGGAGGATATATCAAAGGTGATAGGACAAAGCATATCTCTCCAAAGTTTTTCTACACACATGATCTTCAAAAGAGTGGCGACATCAACATTCAAGATTAGCTCAAGTGACAATCATGGACTTATTCACAAAGGCGTTACAACATCAACATTCGTAAAGTCGGTACACAAGATAGACTTGCGTAGACTCAAAGATCCGCAATGATAAAAATGCGGGGGGCTATACTCTTTTCCTTCGACCAATTTTTTTTCCATTGGGTTTTATTTGCAAGGTTTTAATGAGGTGACATTTTCTTTCTTTTATGTTTGGTCATTCGGAAGTGTTGTAAATATATATTTTATATTTATCCCATATATTTAGGATGACCAAAACCCTAACCCTAATTTGTATCTCCCTATAAATAGAGGCTTTAACCTCATAGTAATCTGCACTCATTTATCTCTACTTTGTTCTCTCTATTTTCTCCACTTTATAACATATACAAGGATTTAGAGTCCATTATATTGGCTTTATGCTCAAACCTAGCTAGTAGGGTCTATTTCTTGGATATTAAAACCACTTAAAATGAGACGACCTAAAATGAATACAAGTCACTTAGAGCGAGACGAGAGAACTATTTGTCTTTCTACAAATTTTCAATATAAAAAATGTGGTTGATCCAAGTTTTGAAAATGAAATCAATAACCAAAAATATAATATATACCTTGAAAAAATTGGCATATTTTGAGCTAAAGAAAGATATGTACCTAAATTATATGGGAATATACATTTACAAAATAGGACTACAGACTTTCGTGTTTCAAATCTGCTACATCTTAATTATCTGAGTTAAGTCCGTGAGGCGATCACAAACTTTCTCTCCATGCAGTTTGCAACCCTAAAGGAGAAGGCACTCACTGCAACCAAACCGCAGCGAAGTCGTGGATGAGAAGTTGGCGGAGCAGCACTGCCGCAAACTACGTCACGGTGGAGAACGGCGGATCAATTCTTCCATGTACGTGAAGGTTGAAATGGAAGGGTGGGACAGCGAGGAAGATTGATTTGAGCATCCATCGTTTTTATCAAGCCCTCACAGCAAACCTCATAGTCATGTTTAGCAAACGTGAGACATAAACCCTGAATTTCGAGCAAATTATTTAAAAATGTTGTAGTTAACCAAACAGGTCGGGAAAATGTCAGAATGTACAAGCTCGCGTATCAGGATAAGGAAGGCGACTGGCTGCTTGCTGGTGATCATGTACCTTGGGATTAAGTATACATTTTATTATTATTAGTATTATTTTAGGTAACGCACATAATTTACGAAACAACATGTGAAACTCAAAAGCCAAATTAATTTTTAATTGCTTTGAAGACTGCATAATTTAATTTATTTTTAGGAAAAACCTACTATAAGTGCAAAGAACACAAAATGTTACCCAAAATTTTGATTTGTTCTAGCTATTTCAATAATATATCTCTTGTAGTTCAATAATATTCGTTACTTTGGACGAGTGAGTGTTTTGAGATTCGATTCTCAATTCCAAACAAAAATAATGAATGTGAATCTTACTACAAATAAATGTGAATGAAAGGGAGGCCTTTTCTCTAAACTTATTTTGTAATTGATTTTATTTTGCAGAAGATTTGTTGGGTCTGTTCGACGTTTAAATTGCTGAGGAAGGATTGGTGACTGGATTTGGAGAAAGGAACTTTTTTTTGGTGATTATCAAATGGAATTGACAGAGCAACCGAGCTCCGGCTAGATATCTATTTTGGCGTGTTTAAAAAAAAAACAATCTATATGTGGTCTATATTTTTCCTCCACTATCCATTAATATATTCATTTATTATCTCTATGACCCATTAGCTATTAATATATCCGTTATTATTTTTATTTAAATTAAACTCATTATAATTTATTAAAAACTCGTGCTACGAAAATTAAAGAACGAATATGATGGACAGATGGAATAATTTTCTGTTTAAGGAGTACTCACCATTTATATAATCATTCAGTTAAGGAATGTTAAATTATACCACCAACATAAAATGTCAAATTATAAGAACTTATTGACTATTGGGACTATTATCACCAAATAAGTACTACAGGTCCAACTATTGGTTGGACCTATTGGTACTATTTGGTGATAATAGTCCCAATAAGCCACCAAGTTGGCTATAATTTAATATTTTAATGTTGGTGGCTATAATTGACATTCCTAAACTGATGATATATATATGAATTTTCACTTGAAAATATGTATATAACATGGATTTACTAGAAGAATATTATCCACTGTGGACATTCTCCTCGGCTAAGGAAAAATAGGACATATAATGAGATTATGTAAATGTCTTGCACATCAAGTCCCTTTTGGGTTGGACATATCTTGCTCGTGCAGTGGGAGACCCAAATATATTTATATTGAAAAAGGGTATATTATTGTGCAAATTTTCGTAAAAGTTCATCAAAAAATATGTTCATTTGAGAGGATAATTATGTAAATTTGGATAGCGTTAGTAACACAAGCATACATACTTTTGGAAACTAAAAAGGCTCATGGGTTTTAGAGAGTTCATCACTATTCATTAATTGAATCACGTAATAGATAGTAAAAGTTTGTGTAATTATGTTGCCTAGTGGTAACGTGTTTAATGCCTGAGGTCAAAGATTTTGGGTTCGAGTTCAGTGTGATGCGACCTTTAAATTTCTGCATTTAATTGAAAAAAAGGTAAAAGTTAACTCAAAATTTAATTACAAATTTTCTGGAAAAAAAAATTGGTTGGTTAATGTTAGGGACCGGACTTTGCTAAAGATAGCTAAGTCGAAAAATCGTGACCAACGATGGGGAATTAGGAGAGGGGATATAAAGGGTTGAACTTGCTTAATTAAAGTTGAACTGATAACTGTAATTAAAATAAAATCAAGTATTTTACAGGGGATAATCATAGATGAAATACACGTATGAAGACATGTATCTCGTGGCATTTTTTTAAACTAAAATCGATAAAAGCTCAACCTGCATATTTAGAAATATATGTAGGGTTGAGTACTGATCGATTATTTTCCTAACAAATAAATTATAGTAAAAATAACAAGTATATTATCGTATCCACAGGGACTGATACTCGAGAACACAACGAGTAATTCACACAGAATCTTAGATCATTATCTAGTCAACAAAATCAAGAGATGTGTTGATTAAACTAGACTCAAATTAAATAAGAATAAACTCAAGAATAAAAGACTGGCCCTAGGGATGTACCTAACCAGATTCACACAATTAATCTATTAATCTGTTTACCAATTTAATCCACATTCATATTAAGGATCACTAATGTAACCACAGTCTTCTGCCAGGACAACCTATAGTAGTAGGTTAGCCTAAACTCTATCTCCGTCAGGTCTCAAGAGAAATAAGCTAATTACCAAAAGCACACAAAGAATAACCTCCTACAGTTCACCTATCTTCGTCAGGTCTCAAGGTAAGGTATGTATTATGTATTCAAGAGATCGACTATACAATAAATTCCGCCAGGATATCAATCACATAACTAGCATACATCAATATTGATCAGGTACCAACACATGAGAATTAAAGCCAAGAATTATAAATCATGAATGGGACGGCAAAACAGTATCAACAGATAAATCACAGGAATCTAGTGAGACATACAAACCCTAGGATCAATACAAGATTTAGCTACTCATAAAATAAAATCGTAGAAATCCACGACGAAGAATGTAGCAACTTCGATCAACAATAAATCTAAACTCTCAACGAAATCTAAAGACGAAAACTGGAATGTAAAATAAATCTCAAAAACTAAAATGTGTTCTGTTCTCCGAAGATAAATCGTGCAAAGGTAAAAGGTAAAAGCTCTCGGTAAAAGGTCTATCCTGGAATTCTCGTCTGCGCGGCTATATGGAACCCTAGGCCGCATTGGTTCGTGAGACTCAGATCTCAAGAAAATGTCGCGAGCAATCGTGAAACGTGCACCCGTCCTTCCTCGTGTGTTTTCCTCGCGAGACAAAGTCGCGAGGCGTAGCGTGGCTGAATTTCCGTATTTACTCGCGAGCTTTGCTCGCGAGTTTTCTTCTCACACCTATGTCGCGATCTCTCACCGACCAAAAATCTCTTTTTCTCGTGATCCACCTTTTTGACATCTAAACCTGTGCAAAAACGACACGAAATACACACGGCATAATATCTTTCAAGGTAAACATAAACATATCAAGTGAACGCTCACTAGACCATTTATCTATTATAAAACGAACGAAAATAGCCTCATAAATCAGGTAGAAATGAGGTTTATCAAGTACAAAAGAACTCAGTAGTCTCATGCCAAAAGATACATAAATACTTGTATAAACTATAAATCATCATGTCATCTCAATAGTAATGCAAGAGATTTTATCTTAAAAGGTCAAAGCTTACTGAATTCTTTTATGAAGCTAAATTTCGTTTGCGTAGACTAAGTTTTCTTGTAATCACCATATCTGTAACTGTCGTGCCAGAGAAGTGGCCATTTCTCATGGTCACATATAACTGTTGTGTTGGGAAAGTGACCACCTTCCATTGACACTTGATCGGCCAACCCGCTAAGAAGACTCATGGCCCTCGTGTACACTAGCCCTGACGGGAAAACGGACCCGCACAAAACCTGAATTCGTTAACTTATAAAGTTGGCATTGCCAACACATATATGTATCATACATAAATCTCAAAACATTTACGGCAAGACAATACTTGAAAATATTTTCAGTTCAAAGATTTTGAAAAGAAAATAACTGCTTGAATGTAACATTTAACTTTGTTTATATATAAGAAAGCTTACTCATGATTCCACTGACTCCTCGTTGTTATTCTATCGTCACCTCCTCGCTTGACCTTTATCGTAAAAATAACAGATAAGACGTTTGAAACGAAGGACAATTCTTACTGAAAGAGGTTCGTGATTTCATTCTATTAAAGATTTTATTATGGATTTTGTATTCTCTGCTTAGACTAGCGTTATAATTATATTACTTAATCGCTAGAATTTATAGCTCATTCCCTACTCACATAGAGGTTAAATAATGCTTCCTTTGGGTGATTGATTAAGATTATCGATCGCAGGAAATTATGAAAATTGGACTAATTTAATTAATTAATTCATAATTGAAAGCTAATTCGATAGCTTAATTTATGAGTCTAAATTAACTCATCTCAAACTTAATCTTATTTATTATAATCTAAAATTTTAATTTAATAACTTTAGACTTAACCATTTAAGTCCAATTAATAATCTAATTAAAGATTCATTTCTAATTTTAATTAAAGGCATAAAATTAATTAATTTAATTGGGTAGCCCAACAATTAAAATACAATTGAACCTAGTAACAATTTATAGGAATAAGATCAAATGCGTTTTAATTCCTCAGCCCATAACACTATAATTTCTACAGTCCAAAGAGATAAATTAATTCGGGCCTATTAAGGTGAGGATTTCAGCCCATAGCTTAAAAGAAACAATGGGCCTACAGCCTATGTAAATAAAAATGGGTTCAGCCCATACCACTTAATAAAAACTTTATTCTTCTACATTTAATCCATTATGTTAGCTTCTTACACCAGGATTTTGATTTTTGTTGTAAGGTATGCTTAGACTTGTACATGGAGTCTATCTCACGGAAAAAGAAATCTATATACCTATTAGTTTTTTGTAGAGGAAAGGTTCGTTTAGATATAGATGAGGGATTTAAGCTTACTTGTTCTCATAAGTTCATATTGTTTATGCAATGCTTAAAAAAATGGATACACATCTGTTGTAATAATCTAGAACTTCATGAAATTGAAATATAAAACTGCGACATCGAAGATTAAAAAGAGAGCTACCTGTTAATCTATTCGGAGTTTGCATTGTTGGAATAAATTTGTATATGAGCTTAGATTTGGAATCTACATTTTGTGTAGATCAATTTAGTGTATTTATGTGTTCAAATCCATTGTGGGATGAATGAACAATTAATGCACAAAGATGTCTTCTTAAATGTGGGAATAAGTTTTCTATCCATATTGGAAAAATAAGAAAGCTCTAAGCTATATATAAATGAGTTCACATCAATAAGGAATAATCAAGTGTGCACCATCTATGGTGCACCCTAGTGGGGTTTTAATTAGCTATTTTATGGCTAACCCAATGCTCACGAGGATGGTGCCAAGCACCATCCGAGTCCGAAGTCCGAGTCCGAGCACGCACACGCCGCACTTGTCGCATGGGCGCTTTAGAGGCGCGCTTTGCACTTCAGACGCGCGCATCATCATCGTGAGGAGCCAAAAGTTTTGCCAACATGGCACCTGGAGATGGCTCGGGCGACACGTCGGACTCGACCACGTGGCGGGGCGGTTGGGCTCGTGCATGGACGAACCATCACGTCGGTTCGGGCTAACTCGATAGCTCGATCGACCTTTGGTTCGGGTCGTGATACTGGGCCTTCGCACCACTTCACGAACAGGCACCTAGGGCTATAAAAGGGACCCTGCAGAAGATGATTAAACACACCAAAAACGAAGATAATCAATCTATCCATTCATTCTTCGAAAATCCTCTCTGTCCCGAGTATCTAGTAGTTCGTCGGAAATACGTCTAGTAGTGCAACTACCGTATTTATCGAACCGTTGTATCTTGGAGATAATTGCTATTGAACGCGCTGCAATCGTAGCGGAGCAATATTATCTTGCGGAGAAAGAGTCCAACTCTTGCCTCGGTTTTATATAAGCATTCTCTTTAAACGTTATATTCGCATTTCTACGTCCCAGTTTCTAACAATCGCAAGATAATATTCTGTGGAAATGGCGACAAGTCGAGCAACGTTCGAATGCCCCTGCTCATGCCGAAAAGTCGGAAAATTCTCGTGTTCAATTTAGCGTTGGCAATCTAAAATGCTTTTCACCGACTACTCTCAATTTGGCCCGCTTGAACGAGTCACCTCCTACCGTGGAGGAAGATGAGACCGATGAACAAAACGCAATGCGTTAGATGCATGGCATCATAGCGACTTTCGTGTCGCAATTACATCCTCAATGGGTTAGACGACACTCTATAGTGTTTACTCTAATGCCAAGACGTCGAAGGAACTATGGATCTCTTTAGAGATAAAATACAAGACGGAAGATGCGGTCTAAAGAAGTTTATCGTCGGACGCTTCCTAGATTACAAAATGGTGGATAGCAAGACGGCATTGAACAAGTGCAAGAACTCCGATTGATCCCGCACGATATTCTCGCCGAAGGTATGGAACTTTCGAATCATTTCGAGTTGTCGCAATCATCGAGAAATTACCACCAATGTGGAAAGAGTTCAAGAACTATCTCAAACACAAACGCAAGGAGATGGGACTTGAAGATCTTATTGTACGATTGAGGATCAAGAAGACAACCGCCGTCGACAACATGGCAAAGAAATCGTCTATGGAGATAAAGGCAAATCTAGCAGTCAAGCACCAACAACAAGAAACGGAAGTTCAACGGGAAGAAGCAAGACCAAGAAGCAAAAGAGGCTCAAAGGAGATTGTTACAACTGTGGCAAACTCGGCACATGGCGAAGGATTGTTGAAAACCAAAGAAGAAAGATGGTCATCAACAAGCAAACGTGACGGAGGAAAAACGGTACTCTTCGACTTATCTCGAACTCGATTTATCCGTTGTAGATGAAGTTAACATGGTAGGCAACCCAATGGGTGGTGGATTGATCTTCGGTGCCACAAAGCACATACTGTCATTATTAAGTCAATGTTCTCCACCTATGAACCCGCCACCGAAAAGAGGAAGTTGTACATGGGCAACTCCGCAGCTTCCAAGATCGTTGGAACGGGAAAAGTTGTGCTAAAGATGACTTCGGGATTGAAAGTGACATTGACCAACGTGCTGCATGTTCCCGACATTCGCATAATCTTGTGTCCGGCTCGCTTTTGAGCAAAGCCGGTTTTAGACTAGTGTTTGAAGCGAACAAAGTTGTAATGACCAAAATGGTCACTTTATAGGAAAAGGCTATCTAGATAATGGCCTTTTCAAGCTAAGTGCACTCAATGTAATCTGCAATGATGAAATAAAGGAAAGTGTTGCATATGTGATTGAGTCTCCTAATTTATGGCATGATAGATTAGGACATGCAAATTTAAATACACTACGAAGATTAGTGAATTTAGAGCTATTGCCAAAGATATCTTTTGATCAACATAATAAATGTGAAATTTGTGTTGAAGCGAAAATGGCAAAGAAACCTTTTCATTCGGTGGAAAGATCAACTACACCTCTAGAATTGATTCACACCGACTTATGTGATTTAAAACTTGTGCAAACTAGAGGCGGAAAGAATTACTTTATAACATTCATAGAGGATTGCACAAGATTTTGTTACGTGTATCTTTTGAGAAGCAAAGACGAAGCATTCGAAGCTTTCAAAAGTTACAAAAGTGAAGTTGAAAATCAACTCAACACTAAAATCAAGATGATTCGAAGTGATCGTGGTGGCGAGTATGTTGCATCGCTTGAAGAATTCGTCATGAAAACGGTATTATTCATCAAACAAC
The DNA here is from genome assembly GCA_036937905.1 of Salvia rosmarinus. NCBI lineage: Eukaryota > Viridiplantae > Streptophyta > Magnoliopsida > Lamiales > Lamiaceae > Salvia > Salvia rosmarinus. Next base: position 28,134,180 of record CM072821.1, read on the forward strand.
GGCACCTTACTCACCACAATCAAATGGTGTTGCCGAACGGAAAAATAGAACATTAAAGAAAATGATGAATGCTATGTTGATTAGCTCGGGCTTATCACATAACATGTGGGGGGAAGCTATCCTTTCGACAAATAAAATATTAAACAAGTTATCCCAAAAGAAACAAGATAAAACTCCATATGAATTATGGAAAGGTAGGAAACCGTCCTACAAATACACGAAAGTGTGGGGTGTCTCAAAGGTCAAGTACCAAAACCAAAACAAGTTAAGATAGCCCTAAAACTATTGATTTCATCTTCATAGATATGCAAATAATAGTAGCGCATATCGTTTTTGGTACACAAGTCGAAATACCCGACATGCGTGAGGAATGATCATAGAATCAAGAAATGCTATATTTTTGAAACTATATTTCCCAAGAAAGAAAAGAACGACGCAAGTTCTAAGAAGTGAACTTATGAAGAAAACTCGTCGGAAAATATTGGACCAAATGTTGAGCCAACACCTGCACCAAGACGAGGAAAACGAACAAAAACCGAAAAGTTCTTTGGTCCAGACTTTGTGGTTTATTCGTTGGAAGATGATCCTAAGACAATCGAGGAAGCATTGTCTGGTCCTGATGCTGCTCTATGGAGAGAAGCTATCAATAGTGAAATTGAATCTATCTTGAACAATCACACTTGGGAAATAGTTGACCTTCCTCCTGGTTGTAAACCTTTAGGATGCAAGTGGATTCTAAAGAGAAAGTTCAATGCCGATGGAACTATTGATAAGTACAAAGCACGCTTGGTAGCCAAGGGTTACAAAAAGGAAGGTATGACTACTTTGATACATACTCACGTTACAAGGATTACATCCATAAGAACGCTACTTGCTATAGCTGCGTTGCATAACCTCAAGTACACCAAATGGATGTAAACGGCATTTCTAAACGGGATTTAGAAGATGAAATTTACATGGAACAACTTTGAAGGGTTTGTTATCCCTGACAAGAAAACAAAGTTTGCAAACTTGTTAAGTCTTTATACGGACTTAAACAAGCGCCCAAACAATGGCATGAGAAATTGACCAAGTGATGTTGTCAAATGGATTCAAAATTAATGAATATGACAAATGTGTTTACATTAAAGGGACATTCGATAATTTTGTCATTGTATGTCTTTATGTTGATGATATGCTCATAATGGGTAGTAATCATGATATAATCATGAATACTAAAGAAATGTTGAAGAGACATTCGATATGAAAGACTTGGGATAGGTGATGTGATTCTAGGAATTAAAATTTCTAGAACACCTGATGGAATTGTCTTATCACAATCTCACTATGTTGAAAATGTGCTTAAGAAATTCAAAGCTTATGATCTACCTCCGGCTAAGACACTGTTGATTTAAGTCTACACTTAGCCAAAAATCAATGAGACCGATATCCCAATTGGACTATGCTAGGTCGTTGGAAGTCTAATGTACTTAGCAAATTGTACAAGACCCGACATAGCATATTCAATTAGCAAGTTGAGTCGGTTCACAAGTAATCCAAGCAAGGATCATTGGACCGTATTAACTAGAGTTCTAAGGTATTTAAAACATACTTTGAACTATAGTTTACACTACACAAGATATCCAAATTGCTTTGGAAGGACACAGTGATGCAAATTGGATATCCGATACAAAAGATTCTAAATCCACAAGTGGGTTCGTATTCACCATAGGTGGAGGAGCAGTGTCATGGAATCTTCTAAGCAAACTTGTATAGCTCGATCTACAATGGAATCCGAATTCATTGCCTTAGACAAAGCCGGCGAAGAAGTTCTAATGGCTACGAAATTTCTTAGAGGATATTCCTTGTCGGGAAAAACCCGCACCTTCCGTTATGGTGCATTGTGATAGCATGTCACCATAGGGAGAGCTAAGAGTAGTATGTACAACGGTAAGTCTCGACACATTCGTCAAGACACAATACCGTTAGACAATTGATTACGATCGTATAATGTGTATTGACTATGTAAGGTCAAAAGACAATATAGCGGATCCGCTTACTAAAGGTATTAATCATGATCAATTATACAATGCAAGAAGGGGAATGGGATTAAAATCCACGCTTAAAGAACGCTCATAATGGTAACTCAACCATGATGATTGGAGATCCCAAAACTTGGTTCAAAGAGACAACTAAGTTATGAAGGTTTAAGTTATACACTGAAATCTCAATAATCCATTCTCGTAGTCGCTCAAGTGTAACCTCAGTAGCTGTGGTAAAGGGTAAGTTTTAAAGAACTTTTAATGATTCCTATAGTCTTATTGGTGGAGTATAGCAGGATACTCTTCATAGGAGATAAACTATCTAAGTGTGAAGTGTGGGCCGCTTCAAATAAATAACACTTATGAATCAAGATATGGTCCAAGGCCAAAATGGACACAACGTGAGAACGAAAGATATTGTATCTATTATTGTGTATGTGTTATTGTCTTGGTTTACACAAAAACTGGCCGGTTCAAGACATCGTGTTCACCGAGCAGTGAGTAAATCCGATAACGCTATACTAAGGAAGGTTCAAAGCCAACAACTACCTATCCTGATGCAATAATAGATCGTCGGGACTTTGATAAAATTTGCATTTGCATTAATCGTCATTCATGTGGGGGATTGTTGGAATAAATTTGTATATGAGCTTAGATTTGGAATCTACATTTTGTGTAGATCAATTTAGTGTATTTATGTGTTCAAATCCATGTGGGATGAATGAACAATTAATGCACAAAGACGGCTTCTTAAATGGGAATAAGTTTTCATCCCACATTGGAAAAATAAGAAAGCTCTAAGCTATATATAAATGAGTTCACATCAATAAGGAACATCAAGTGTGCACCATCTATGGCGCACCTAGTGGGTTTTAATTAGCTATTTTATGGCTAACCCAATGCTCACGAGGATAGTGCGGCACCATCCGAGTCCGAGAGTCCGATTCAGCACGCATACGCCGCACTTGTCACATTGGCGCTTTAGAGGCGCACTTTGCACTTTGCACCGCACGCGCATCGTCATGAGGAGCTTTGAGGAGCCAAAAGTTTTGCCAACATGGCACCTGGAGACGGTTTCGGGCGACACGCGGACTCGACCACGTGGCGGGCGGTTGGGCTCGGTATGGACGAACCATCACGCCGGTTGGGCAACCGACAGCCTTGGATCGACGACGGTTCGGGTCGAGGTGGGCCTTCGCACCACTTCACGCAATGACACCTGGGCTATAAAAGGACCCCGTAAGATGATTAAACACACCAAAAACGAAGATAATCAATCTATCCATTCATTCTTCCAAAATCCTCTCTATCCCGAGTATCTAGTAGTTCGCCGGAAATACGTCTAGTATTGCAACTACTCGTATTTATTGAACCGTTGTATCTTGGAGATAATTGTTGTTGAACCGCGTGCACTATAGCGGAGCAATATTATCTTGCGGAGAAAGAGTCCAACTCTTGCCTCGGTTTTATATAAGCATTCTCTTTAAACGTTATATTCAAGATTTCACGTCCCGTTTCTAACATGCATTTCATATCTCGATCGAATCCGGATGAGATTGGACTTGTAGAACTTTGAAAATAACTTGAGAAACTATTTATCCTTTCTCTATATGGTCGATTATTTAAGAGAGATAAGAGATGATTTTGTGTGTTTGATTTGTAAGGATTTGATTGTATAGTAGTGCGTAAGAATTGATATTAAAGTTGATGGAAAGATGATGGGGTGTAATACCTCGATTTATTAAATGCCTAATTACGATATTTAAAATTGTAAATTAGATTTCGCTAAATAAATGAATTAATAATATATCGAATAATGATTTCGATTATTGTTGGAATAATAAATTCTATGTTTTATTCACAACAATGTGAATCGAGAAATACGAATATGTAACGATTTCAACAAGATTATTTCTACATCGATTACGATCGATGATTAAATGATCGCGATGATTTCTAAGTTTTTAAGCTTAGAATTTAATTCCATTATTATTGGAATAATTTAATAAAGTGATTACAGCCTCTTTACGACTATTTTGAGATGAGTCGATAATTAGGGTTTTGAAACGTTTCAAACGTTAACGTTTAGAGATGACTTGAGAATCAAGTCTAATGATCAAGGAATTATGATATTTAAATTCCTATGATTATTTTATATAATTAGAATATTATTTAGCATTGAAATAATGCTAGAAAATTTTGGAATTATATTTTTGATTGTTTAAGATTCTCGAAAACCCTAAATCGAGAATTAGGGTTTTCTACCCATGGATTAATTCCAATAATTTTTCCTATGATATAATTTATCATCTAAGACATATATTATGTCATATGGCTATTAAATTCAATAAAATGAAATATTTGGCTTATGGGAAGATATTGCCGTGAGCATATAAACTATAGGCTCAATGTTTTGTTTTGTTTTCATGTGGCGTCAATGATGTTCAATAATGTAGTAGGATATATATATATATATATATATATATATATATTACACACCTACCAAGGAATCAATTAAAGATCAAGAGAATGCTCAGATTGTGTAATAGCCGTGTGTAATGTTTGGAATTAAGGTGAGAAGGAATTTGAAATACCTTTGATTTACCTACCACATTTGGCAATGTGTAAGCTTTAAGTCTTGTATAAGACAAATGAAATAAAATTTTCCTCCCATTTTCTTGTGATAGCCGACTGCAACTCAAGCTCCAAATTGGATGAATTGTTTTGTTCAAGAAAAGGGTTGAGTTAATGCATTAAATAGGTGTAAGAAGGATGACATATTCATAGGTGAGTCATAGAAATTCATGTGTCTTCTTTGTGTGTATATGAGGAAGAAACCGACTGCATGAGTGAAGAGCAAAGGATAAATTGTTCCATGCATTTACTTTGTGTGAATGGTGATGTATTAAAGTGTTATGAGTCATCAAATTAGTCTTGCATGAATTAATTGTAGCATGATTTTGTTGACTTAATAAAGAAAAGAAGGAATAAAATAAAAATTCATTCCTTTGTGCAAAGTAGTAACCGCGGCTAGAATCAAAAGAAAGGATCTTGATTCCTTTCATTTACTATGTAAGAGATATTAATTGTCATGATGTAATCTTTGTGAGTCATAAAGCATTTTAAATTTGTCTTGCAATTTTGAAAAGTGACCGAGAGTGTGAGGACTTAGGTATGACATTTGTTTATTCCTTTAAGTGTATAATTGATAGCAATTAAAAGCAACACTTCTCTCATTCCATTTTTTTCTCATCGCCATGAGCTTGCTAGAGAAGAAAGTAAGTGAGTGTTCTTCATTTTATTCCCAAAACCTTGATATGAAAATCCTTTGCATCGAAAATCGATAGCGGTTAAGAGGTTAGGAATTTAACGAGCTTTAATTATACGTTAAGATTATCGATTTCTAACGGTTCGATTTTTATATATATGCTTAGGTTCATAATGTGAAAATTAAGGAAATATTGCTATCATGTTAAGTTGTTCATTAATTATGCTAGTATAATGAAAATGCTTCATATATTATGTTTTAAGTGCAAACTAATTATGCTAGGACTTTAGCATGATGATTGAAAATTTCTAGTGTTTAATTTGAAGATGGATCTATGATATATGTTGATAATAGAATACATTGTGATTATTTGAGAATTTTTAATAATCATTTGCAATTATTTTGAAATGGTCAATATAATGAAAAGATGTATGTTTATGTACAAATTTTATTTAAGTAATATTATAGCATGATGTTGATCTAGAGCCTTGATTTGGTACTTGTGAATTTACTAGAATTTTGGGAAATATATGTTCATATATCAAAATTTTCGAGAGCTATATAGATTGGTTTCATGATATTGAAGTTGGTATTGTTGAATTTTATAATGAATTAGTGATATATATTAATGTTGGGACTTTGTATAATTTAACTAGAATTTTAGAAAATTTATTGGACATGATTTGGAGAAAACCGACTTATGAGGATGAATATGTAATGCCCAAATTTTTCTATAGTTAATGTTAATTCATATTAGTGATACTATGATAAAATAGTACACTACATGAATTTAGAAAAATTGAACAAAGTTTGAGAAATTGTAATATAGCCGTGACCTATATTGTGGAAATAAGGAATTTTAATTCCTTTTAATCAAGAATAATAATTTATTATATGTCTAAAAATTTTATTAGACATAAGTGAAATTTTGAGAATTATTAAACATAGAATATTATGTTTAAGACGAAATGTATATTAAATAGCGTTAAAAGCATAAATAATGCTTAATGTATTAAAAGATTAATATTGAAAGAAAATATTAATCAAATTTATCGATTTATGAAAATCGAGTATTGAGCTTTTATGAAAGAAATCGATTGAAAATCGATTTATATTGAATTTATTCATTAAAATGTGTTTTATTAAGGATTTATAAAGAAAAGTCAAAATGGTCGACTTTCAAATTAACGCATTTAAACACGCTCATTAAATACGTTAATACGTGAAAACGTATTACTTTTATCTCGAATATCTCAATTGTGAGAAAAGATTTCATAATTGAAATCATTTTATTTAATAACGTTATTATATCGCTAATTATTTAACCTAAAAGGTTAAAATGAGATCAGATCATATTACGCTCTCTCGAGATACGAGAATTATTTTATCGAAATACGCGCTGAAACGACGATTAAGATCTATTAAAACTTCAATTATTATATTATCTATCAAAGTTGAATGAACTTTGAAAATCTCAAAAAGCGCACAACGTATAAACGAAATTTTTGCGTAAGAAGGGACGTGAAGTGCTCACACGCAATCGTAGTGAGAACACGTATCGAATTCAAGTTCAAAAGTAAAGTGAGCTTTACTATACTCAAACCGTAGAATTTACCAAATGATTTATTTATGATACTTTATTGCAAGCAAATATTTATGAAATTATTTATTTAATTACCTACCCAAATGTTTATGTTTTATGTATGTATCCAATCCATGATTGTTGATGCATAATGTCAGGTAGCTCCCACTTTACGACATGCTTCAATTGTGATTCTGGAAGTACCCCAAGGATGATGGAGAATTCGTGATCCCGTGGCCGAGATGGCCCGGATTTTGTGCACCGATTATTTTGTGACGCAGGTCGAAGGGTGCTCGGTCGGTTCTGGCGGCTCAGGAGAGTGAGGCCTCCTCCAAATATGGAATTGTTGTGAATGATTATTGTGGTGGATAAGGATCATACATACAAGGAAAATGTCCGCCGCATTTAATCTTTATGGAAAATGAAAGAAAATATTTAGTAAGTAACGAGTATTTCAATTAAAACCTCGTGGTGTTATCGTGACGTAGCGTAGTAATTTAAACTTGATAAATTATTTTGGCATGAGCCATCGAGTGCAATCTTGTTTCACCGCATATTTATTTTTAAATGCAGTCGAAAGATGATGGACGGAGATGGTGTTGAGTAATGAACCCTTATGAATACGATATATTAGAAACCTGAATACACATCATCATATGTGTATTCACACGCTTTTGCCGCAATTGAATTAATTTATCTTATGATGTTGATTAGTTGAATACTTCGTAACATATGAGTTCTCGTATATATATATGGTTAAAGCTTCTCGATTATTATTCCAAGTATCGTCCCCCGCTAAATCGTGTTTAGGATCTAGGGTCACATAGTGGTATCGTAGCACGCTTTTGAATCCAAAACCTCTTTTCGTAGTTGCCTAGATCGAGTCACTGACTTACAGAGATCACCGACACAGCCCGACACTCCATCACATCAAGCTCAACCTGAAAAGGTAAATGATTTTCTCATCTTTGAAAAAGAAAAGTTTGAGATTTATGAATTTGATTTGGTGTCGATAGAACATTATCGATCATCGATTTGGTGTCGATAGAACATTATCGACAAATGATTTATGATTTGATTTGTTGTCGATAGAACATTATCGATAAATGAAATGAAAAGGTTGTAAATAACCATGATTTATCGATTGATGGATTATTGATTGAAATTTTTTCAAGAAATGCAGATGTTTCAAAACTAACTATGTTCGCTATATTTGAAATTTTATTCTTCAATTCTCAATATTGTTTTGATTAATGCTATTATCATCCCAAATGAAGCGAGAGAATTGATAACGAAAGTCGCTGGCTCGCCACCAACATATGATAATGTCATACGAGAATGTAGGTTGCTCGGTATGGACGAACCATCACGTCGGTTCGGGCTAACTGATAGGCCTTGGATCGGCCTTGGTTGGTTGGAGTCGATGGTTGGGCCTTCGCACCACTTCACGAACACGACACCTGGGCTATAAAGGGACCTATGGTAAGATGATTAAACACACCAAAACGAAGATAATCAATCTATCCATTCATTCTTCCAAAATCCTCTCTATCCAGAGTATCTAGTAGTTCGCGGAAATACGTCTAGTATTCTGCAACTATCGTATTATTGAACCGTTGTATCTTGGAGATAATTGTTGTTGAACGCGTGCACTATAGCGAGCAATATTATCTTTGGAGAAAGAGTCCAACTCTTGCCTCGGTTTTATATAAGCATTCTCTTTAAGCGTTATATTCGCATTTCGATCCCGGTTTCTAACATGCATTTCATATCTCGATCGAATCAGGGATGAGATTGGACTTGTAGAACTTTGAAAATAACTTTGGAGAAACTATTTATCCTTTCTCTCTATATGGTCGATTATTTAAGAGATAAGAGATGATTTTGTGTGTTTGATTTGTAAGGATTTGATTGTATAGTAGTGCGAAGAATTGATATTAAAGTTGATGGAAAGATGATGGGTGTGTAATACCGGTTATTAAATGCTAATTACGATATTTAAAATTCGTAAATTAGGATTTCACGAAATAAATGAATTAATAATATATCGAATAATGATTTCGATTATTGTTGGAATAATAAATTCTATGTTTTATTCACAAATAAATGTGAATCGAGAAATACGAATATGTAACGTATTTCAACGATGATTATTTCTACATCGATTACGTATCGATGATTAAATGATCGCGATGATTTCTAAGTTTTAAGCTTAGAATTTAATTCCATTATTATTGGAATAATTTAATAAAGTGATTACAGACCTCTTTACGACTATTTTGAGATGAGTCGATAATTGGGTTTTGAAGCGTTTCAAGCGTTAACGTTTAGAGATGACTTGAGAATCAAGTCTAATGATCGAGAATTATGATATTTAAATTCCTATGATTATTTTATATAATTAGAATATTATTTAGCATTGAAATAATGCTAGAAAATTTTGGAATTATATTTTGATTGTTTAAGATTCTCGAAACCCTAAATAGAAATTAGGGTTTTCTACCTATGGATTAATTCCAATAATTTTTCCTATGATATAATTTATCATCTAAGACATATATTATGTCATATGGCTATTAAATTGATAAAATGAAATATTTGGCTTATGGGAAGCATATTGAGTGAGCATATAAACTATAGGCTCAATGTTTTGTTTTGTTTTCATGTGGCGTCGATGATGTTCAATAATGTAGTAGGATATATATATATATATATATATATATATATATTACACTACTGAGGAATCAATTAAAGATCGAGAGGAATGCTTGTATTGTGTAATAGCCGTGTGTAATGTTTGGAATTAAGGTGAGAAGGAATTTTGAAATACCTTTTGATGACCTACTCACATTTGGCAATGTGTAGGCTTTAAGTCTTGTATAAGACAAATGAAATAAAATTTTCCTCCCCTTTTCTTGTGATAGCCGACTGCAACTCAAGCTCCAAATTGGATGAATTGTTTTGTTGAAAAGGGTTGAGTTAATGCATTAAATAGGTGTAAGAAGGATGACATATTCATAGGTGAGTCATAGAAATTCATGTGTCTTCTTTGTGTGTATATGAGGAAGAAACCGACGGCATGAGTGAAGAGAGCAAAGGATAAATTGTTCCATGCATTTACTTTGTGTGAATGGTGATGTATTAAAGTGTTATGAGTCATCAAATTAGTCTTGCATGAATTAATTGTAGCATGATTTTGTTGACTTAATAAAGAAAAGAAGGAATAAAATAAAAATTCATTCCTTTGTGCAAAGTAGTAACCGGCGGCTAGAATCGAAAGAAAGGGATCTTGATTCCTTTCATTTACTATGTGTAAGAGATATTAATTGTCATGATGTAATCTTTTGTGAGTCATAAAGCATTTTAAATTTGTCTTGCAATTTTTGAAAAGTGACCGAGAGTGTGAGGACTTAGGTATGACATTTGTTTATTCCTTTAAGTGTATAATTGATAGCAATTAAAAGCAACACTTCTCCGTTCCATTTTTTTCTCTCTGCCATGAGCTTAGAGAAGAAAGTAAGTGAGTGTTCTTCATTTTATTCCCAAAACCTTGATATGAAAATCCTTTGCATCGAAAATCGACAGCGGTTAAGAGGTTAGGAATTTAACGAGCTTTAATTATACGTTAAGATTATCGATTTCTAACGGTTCGATTTTATATATATGCTTAGGTTCATAATGTGAAAAATTAAGGAAATATTGCTATCATGTTAAGTTGTTCATTAATTATGCTAGGTATAATGAAAATGCTTCATATTATGTTTTAAGTGCAAACTAATTATGCTAGGACTTTAGCATGATGATTGAAAATTTCTAGTGTTTAATTTGAAGATGGATCTATGATATATGTTGATAATAGAATACATTGTGATTATTTGAGAATTTTAATAATCATTTGCAATTATTTTGAAATGGCGAATATAATGAAAAGATGTATGTTTATGTACAAATTTTATTTAAGTAATATTATAGCATGATGTTGATCTAGAGCCTTGATTTGGTACTTGTGAATTTACTAGGAATTTTGGGAAATATATGTTCATATATCAAAATTTTCGAGAGCTATATAGATTGGTTTCATGATATTGAAGTTGGTATTGTTGAATTTTATAATGAATTAGTGATATATATTAATGTTGGGACTTTGTATAATTTAACTAGAATTTTAGAAAATTTATTGGACATGATTTGGAGAAAAACCGTGACTTATGAGGATGAATATGTAATGCCCAAATTTTCTATAGTTAATGTTAATTCATATTAGTGATACTATGATAAAATAGTACACTACATGAATTTAGAAAAATTGGAACAAAGTTTGAGAAATTGTAATATAGCCGTGACTATATTGTGGAAATAAGGAATTTTAATTCCTTTTAATCAAGAATAATAATTTATTATATGTCTAAAAATTTTATTAGACATAAGTGAAATTTTGAGAATTATTAAACATAGAATATTATGTTTAAGACGAAATGTATATTAAATAGCGTTAAAAGCATAAATAATGCTTAATGTATTAAAAGATTAATATTGAAAGAAAATATTAATCAAATTTATCGATTTGCGTGAAAAATCGAGTATTGGAGCTTTATGAAAAGAAATCGATTGAAAATCGATTTATATTGAATTTATTCATTAAAATGTGTTTTATTAAGGATTTATAAAGAAAAGTCAAAATGGTTGACTTTCGAAATTAACGTACGAAATACGTTCATTAAATACGTTAATACGTGAAAAAGCGTGTTACTTTTATCTGAATATCTCAATTGTGAGAAAAGATTTCATAATTGAAATCATTTTATTTAATAACGTTATTATCGTTAATTATTTAACTAAAAGGTTAAATGAGGCGTAGATCATATTACGCCTCTCTCGAGATACGAAATTATTTTATTGAAATCACGCGTTGAAACGACGTATTAAGATCTATTAAAACTTCAATTATTATATTATCTATCAAAGTTGAATGAACTTTGAAAATCTCAAAAAGCGTGCCAACGTGCTAAACGTAAATTTTGCGTAAAGGTGGGACGTGAAGGCTCATGCACGCAATCGAGAGGAGAACACGCAGATCGAAATTGAAGTTCAAAAGTAAGGTGAGCTTTACTATACTCAAACGGTAGAATTTACCAAATGATTTATTTATGATACTTTATTGCAAGCAAATATTTATGAAATTATTTATTTAATTACCTACCCAAATGTTTATGTTTTATGTATGTATCAATCCATGATTGTTGATGCATAATGTTGGTAGCTCCACTTTATGACATGCTTGAATTGTATTCTTGGAAGTACCCCAAGGATGATGGAGAATTCGTATCACGTCTTGAGATGGCCCGGATTTTGTGCACCGATTATTTTGTATTGTGGCCGAAAAGGGTGCTTTCGGTCGGCTACGCGTCTGTGAGAGGAGGCCTCTCTCAGTAGGAAGTGTGTGAATGATTATTGTGGTGGATAAGGATCATACATACAAGGAAAATGTCCGCCGTATTTAGATCTTTATGGAAAATGAAAGAAAATATTTAGTAAGCACGAGTATTTTGAATTAAAACCTCGTGTGTTCTTGTGACGGGCGTAGTAATTTAAACTTGATAAATTATTTTGGCATGAGCATCGAGTGCAATCTTGTACTCAGTACGCATATTTATTTTTAAATGCGCAGTTGAAAGCGTGATGATGGATGGAGATGTGGCGGTGGAACCCTTATGAATACGATATATTAGAAACCTTGAATACACATCGTCATATGTGTATTCACACGCTTTTGCCGCAATTGAATTAATTTATCTTATGATGTTGATTAGTTGAATACTTCCGAACATATGAGTTCTTGTATATATATATGGTTAAAGCTTCCTTGATTATTATTCCAAGTATCGGTCCCCGCTAAATCGTGTTTAGGATCTAGGGGTGTTATAAAGGGTATCGAGCAACTCGCTCTTTGAATCCAAAACCTCTTTTCGTAGTTAAGCCTAGATTGAGTCACTAGACTTCAGAGATCAACACCACCTGACACTCCATCACATCAAGCTGGTGGGAAAGGTAAATGATTTTCTCATCTTTGAAAAAGAAAAGTTTGAGATTTATGAATTTGATTTGGTGTCGATAGAACATTATCGATCAATGATTTCAGTGTCGATAGAACATTATCGACAAATGATTTATGAATTTGATTTGTTGTCGATAGAACATTATCGACAAATGAAATGAAAAGGTTGTAAATAACCATGATTTATCGATTGATGGATTATTGATTGAAATTTTTTTCAAGAAATCGTATGTTTGAAACGAACTATGTTCGTCATATTTGAAATTTTATTCTTCAATTCTCAATATTGTTTTGATTAATGGCTATTATCATCCCAAATGAAGTTATGAGAATTGATAATGAAAGTCGTTGGCTCGCCACCAACATATGATAATGTCATACGAGAATGTATTGACAAATTTTTTTTTTGGGATAAAATGTTTGAATTCATGTAATTCAATAGAAATTTATTGTTATGAATATTTGAAAATTTTATTTCAAATCCCAAAGATGTTTACGATGATGGGTATGTTATCCCAAGAGAACGTAGACTGTTGAAGACGCATGATCCCATTTGCGAAAGAACATAGGAAGATGAATTATTGAATTTTATTCCGTCCACGAGAACAAAACGAGATCGAAATAAGAATCTCGAATTGATGACGAGAAGAAAATTCAAGCTCGAATTGGAAAAGATGTCGAGATGATGAATGTCACTATGCGATAAGTGACACGAGAATGATCTTTTATTTGGAAGTTCACGCACTGACGGAACTCCAAATCAACTATGACTCTTCGATGGAAACGAAGTAGAAATGTGATCAAAGAATTGTGAGAGTCAATTAAAGACCGAACTTCGCAATTATGCTCGATCGACCTCGGCCGCACCAAAGATGTAGAATTTGACTTCGCTTCCGGCGGATTCATCCGAGCCTCGAAGTCTAGTCCAACCTGGCGGTGCGACCTCGGTTGTCCACCTCGGCTTCGAGCTCGGCAAGGTGCGACCCGGCGGCGAGCTCGGTGGGTATGAGCTCGGCCCGACCTCGGCAACGGCGGGTGTGACATCCACCTCGCCAATTTATCTTGACCTCGGAAGTCTAGTCCAACCTTGGCGGTGCGACCTCGGTTGTCCACCCGGCTGAGCTCGGCGGTGCGACCCGCGAGCGAGCCCGGTGGGTATGAGCTCGGCTTCGACCTCGGCAGCGGCAGTGTGACATCCACCCGCCAATTTATCTTGACCTCGGTCGAGATCACCCCACTCGAAAATCAACCTCGGCGTGGGCACATGCGCCTTTGGCTGATGTCGGTATTATCATGTACGACTTGAGCGTTGACATGCGCCCTCGATTGCAGCGTTGATACCTTCAACTTCAGCTTCAAAGTCGGCTTTAATGACTTCGTCATTATGTCGATAACCTCGCAATGACCTCGGCATTGGAAAATGACTCGGCAACAACCCGACATCGGTGTTACTTACGACCTCGGTATCCCGAGCTCGACATCAGCAAAACTGTTTGCACAATGTTTTGTTTTAGCCGTTCTCCTTCGTTAGAGCTCAGATTCTGAACGGTTTACACCTACGCACTCTATCACAGAGTACTATAATTCTTATGAAGGACCGAATCCCTGATTCCTTCTCCGAATTTACGAGAATCAGTTGAAGTTAGTTTATGGTTTATATAGAATGAGAACTTTACTGATTATGATAAGAATCTTAGAATGATACTAGAAAGTAGTATTCCAATGAGTACAAGGCGCTATGACACATAGAGGAACCTTTGATGATGACCTACAATGTGTATATAAAGTTTTAAATTCTATTCATTACCCAATTCATCGTCATTGAGTTTAACTCTATGACTGGTTCAAATTGAGAAATCACATGAGTTTCTCACTTTTCTCGAAGAAAATTTTCAACCAAGAATTTACAAAATGTTCCTTTGAAACCAAATCCTTGTGTCGAGAAAATATTTGTGACGGATGCAGCCACCCATATGACCAAAGAAATCTCAATAGTCGTCATTACGGTCTTGGACCTAGATCCTAAATTATTCGATTCAAAGAATATATGGATTCGAATCATAAAATATGTTATCTTGAATCATGAACCCATATCTTTTGAAAGTTGACATGATGCAATTTCTTCAATCACGAGACCAATAAGTAAGATAAAGATTGACTTATCTTGTCGCCTAAGTTTTGAATTAGTAAAGTGACAAACATCAGTGCGATGTGGGTTGACTTATTTTGGATAACCTAAAAGTTTCGGATCAGAGGTGATAGACATCAAGAAGATATGATGTAAATAAGATCTCGATGAGACGAGATATTTTCCTATGATGCACATGGATGCAATGACCCGATGGGCTTACAGATTTTGATAACGGTGAAGTTATATCTTCATGTGTGTTATGATAATGAAATATTATGAATGAGATACTCTTTAGCATAGAATGCGAGAGTTGAAGTAAAGGAAGTGCGTGATATCCTTGGGATATAATTTCCTTATTATGATATAACGAGAGATTACAACTTATCTTTAAGATAGTTGATTGTCCCTAATACCCCTTAGTAGGTTGGACATGTCTAAAGAATGGAGATGCACAATGTTCTTTTGAAAGAATATATGTAAAAAACGATAGCATCTCGGATAATGAATCTCTCGTTTTATACCTCAATCAATGAGATTATGTTGAGCATAATCAATTCCAATAATTGAGACTTGGTTAAACCAATGATAACGAGATTGAGAAATCATAATCATTGAGATGTGTGAACACTAGGATAGCTCAAGCATGTAAATCAAGTATGGAGAAATATCTCCACAATGAAGACGAACACAAGGAACACCTCGGGTGATCTTTGCAAACTTTGAGAGATGAACAACTTTTGCTAAGTTTAGCAAATATGAATTTTAGCTAAGGAGTAATGTTCCTTGGACACATTGTGTGAGCGAAGGGATTAAAGTTGATCCGGCCAAAGTAAAGCAGTCAAGAATGGAAATCGCGAAAGACACAAATGAGATTAGAAGTTTCTTGGGATTAGCAGTTACTATCGGAGATTCATTTAAGGATTCTCAAAGATAGCAAGACCAATAACCCAACTACTCGTAGAAGGAATTAAATTTCACTTGGACGGATAAATGTGAGGTAATTTCAGACGCCGAGGAAAAGTTAACTCGCCTTGTATTAGCGGTTCAAGCGAGATAAAAGTGCGTGGTCGATACTGAGATGCTTCCAAAATGGATTAGGCGTGTGTTAATGCAAAGTGGAAAAGTGATAGCCTATGCGTCTCGACAAGCGAGACCGCATGAATTGAATTACCCAACACATGATGCGGAACTAGCGGCAGAAGTACATGCCCTAAAGATATGGAGGCATCGTCTCTACGAGTAAGATGTGAAATCTTTACCGATCACAAAAGTTTGAAATACTTTTTCGAGCGAGAGATTTGAAAATGAGACAAATGAGATGCTTGAATTTAAGTTATGGTGTACAAATGTACTACCTTGCAAGCTATATGATAATAATGACGATTCTAGTCACGAGTAAGAATCAAGTATAATGAAAGTAATATTACTTTCGAAACCATGCTCAAAAAGGAACAAAAATCAAAAATAGTGAAGAAATTATGAGCTATACAATTATGAGATAGCCACAATATGAGATAAGTTTCATTGATATTATGATTCGATAAGTAAAGTAATTCATTTGAAGTAAAGAAGCGGTAAGCAGTTCATTATTTGAAATGGATCTTAGTGCTCTAAATTGTATTGACACAAAGCGTTTGTTTTGCGTGTCTTAGAAATTAACAAGCAAGATAGCTTCTTTAGACTTTTGCAAAGGAAATGTTTCAAGAGAACAAATGAAAAGATTCACATGGAAGAATCTTAAGGTGAATCTAATTGTAAATCTTACCCCTCATACTTTTGTGACGATCAATAAAGTGAGATATTAAGTATCTCTGACATGGGAATGAAGCATTCATCGAATGTCAAGAAAATGGTAAGGATATTTGACGTCAAGGAAAAAGTATAATACGTCCCTAGCGGACAAAGGATTTTTATCCCATGCGAAATTGCATGATGAATCAATAAAGATTAAGAAGAAATGACGTATATCCTGAAAGGATACTACAAACGATGGCACTAAATGTCAGTACAAGAACTTTCTCTGGAAAATAGTTTAAAGTAAGGATATATGAGAGATATATTCCTAAGATTGATAGAGTGAAAAGGAGAATTTAATCATTCACACTGGTTCAGAAATGAATGATAGTGTCAGGTACATCACGATCCCTACGATAAGATTAAGTTATCGAGATATTAATATCAAGGATAGGTCGATATAAACCTAACCACGAATGCTATTGATAAAGGCATAATAATCGAGAGGCGAGAAGGATATGCTTAAAAGTAACAGAAGGCCATAGCAAGAAAGCATAATGTCCCAAGGAAAGGACGATGATGTATGAAATAGATGTTTAATTGAGCAGACGAGAACACGTGAGACCGGAGCTTATACTTTGCACCGAAAGCAGATTTGAGTAAATCGGAAGGCGATAGATATGAAAAAATAAAAATTCTCGAATACTTATAATTTTTACATTGATATAGGTGCTTCGCTTTCTAACATCGCACAAGTATGCGTAGAAAGCGATAGAACCCAATTAGGTAAACGAATCGAGAAATGAAAATCTCTTCGCCTATACGAGAATTATGGCCATCGCAGGTGTTGTTCGAATTTAGAATTGGACCTAGGATCGCCTAAGGTTCTAACAAATGAGTTAGATCATAATATCTATGTGGAGCGTAGATATAATTCAAAAGCAGTTTCAAAATGGATGTCACTCACGTGACTAGAAGCATGAGCATAGCCTCTCCATTGAAATTCTATGCAACAGGTTTTGGATCCTCAATTGCTTTAATTTAAGGATGGCTCACTTTAGAACTATCTTTCTGAGATGGTAAGAAAAGGAGTCCGATGAGTAAAAGGCTACCCCAAGGCTACAAGTATAAAGCTCACATGTATATCGACTCTTTTATTATAAAGCTGGCATGGCTTAGGACAGTTTTGGAGGAATTTCTACACCTATGGATGAATGCTCGTAACTATGGAGAGATAGATGAGGATGACATCCAATAACTTATCCATCGTTTGCCAGCGGAATGGCGGGATCTTGCAAAGAAGTATCAAGATAATATCTTCTCCAGTAGAAATTTCAAGACTTGGGCGGACTTATCGATTTGTCAATGAGGCTCAAGTATACATATAATGCGTGAGGAGCGGCACCTACGGGTACTTGTCTGGTCCCGGCAAGCTACAGCGGGACATAAAGGAATGGTTGCACCCTGATGTTCCAAATGCCGTCTCACGTCCTGTGCCGTCTATTATACCAGAAAGAGACGAGAATGACAAAAGGACAGGATCTTATCGCCCTCGAAAATTAGAGGAATTACCGTTATCAAATCGACCTTACTTTACGATAAAAGTAACACACACTACGGAATCAAAAAGTGAGGAGTAGTGTGACCCGGCTCTCTGAAGAGAAAGATCGTCGGATATATGAGGTAAAACGCACGGAAATAGACAAGTTTCTAAGCGAAAGGTGCGATTCGACAAAGGCCACTCAGAGACACAGAGTCCTATGATAATATGAGACTCATATGTAAATGGTGGCTTATGTGTAAATGGTATCGATGTACGAAATCAAAATTGTTCCGAATAAGATATGGTTACTATGAGATTATGTTCATGCCATTCGGACAAGCTAGTACACCAGCCCTATTCATGAACCAAAAATCGAGTGTTCCATATATACTTAGACAATTTTGTCAAAATCCTTATGAATGATGTTCTTATCCATATGAAGGACGAGAAAGAACATAAAGAGCATCAAAGGACTGTATTGCGGACTTTTAGAGTCGAGCAAAATTTTGCCAAGTTTAATATATGAATTTCGGCTTAAAGGAGGAATATTCCTTAGACACATGACGTCTTCCGAAGGAATCAAATTTACATGGAAAAATGAATGTGAGGCCACTTATTAAAGTGAGAAAAGATGATAGTCAACGCACAGCGAGGACTTAGACCTCACGAATAGAATTACCCGACTCAAGACTTGAAATAGCAGCAGTAGTACGTACCAAAATTTTTGGAGACATTTTCCTATATGGAATAAGTCGTGAGATCTTCGCAAACCATAAAAGTTTGGATTTTTTTTTCTTCGAGCAAGAGACTTAAAAATGAGATAGAAAAGAGGACTCGAATCAGTAAAAGATTCCAATTGTGATATAAACTATCACCTATGAAGGGCTGAAGGGTTTTTAAAGCGGTGCCTGACAATGTCATATTGTCTAAGGAAAGGTTATATATATTTCAAGCAATAATAAGCTTAGAAATGAAATCATGAATGAAGCTCATGATATTCTTCATACCGCCCACCCAAGCGACATTAAAGTATATATTGATTTACTGAGAAAAATTAGATAGTAAAGAATGAAATGAGCTATAACCTCATTGTGAGCATTGTCTCGGTTATAAGAGGTGAAGGCATTGTATCAATGACCTTATAAGAGGTTATAATCTCGATGAGACACAAATGAAAATGAAATGACATAGCAATGGATTTTATGATAGGTTTCACCACAGTCATAAAGAAATAACACTACTATATGGGTAGTAGTGGATTGAGTCACCAAATATGCTCATCTCTACCTATTCAGATGACTCAGAGGTCTGATAATTTATCTCAGTCGTACATAAAGGAAATCGTATCTTTGCAAGGGGTCCCAATACCTATCACTTCAGATAGAGATTCCAAGTTTACCCCTAGATTTTGAGCTAGCTCACCAAAAAGGGGGTTATGCATGATATTGAACCTTATCGTAGATGTCCCATCACGGACAGATGGACGATAAAAAGGACAATATGAATGTTTAAAGATACGATGAGAACATTAATGTTAAATCGAGGTGCAAGTGGGAACATGTTGTACCACTTATTAAGTTTACGTGACGACCATAAGCTGTCGACAACGATTGTGAGCCACGATGGCATTATATGGAGAGAAATATCGACCACCACTTTATTGTAATAAAGTAGGTGAGAGAAAGTATAAGGTCTTGACAACGTAAATGAAATAATTAAGATATTTGCCAAATAAGGTAAAGACTGAGAGAAGCTCAGTACAAACAAAAGCCTTACGCTGGTATGCGTAGATCTGAACCGCATTTTGAATGCGAAAATGAAGTTCCTTAAGATTTCTCCATCGAGGAAAATTATAAAGTTCAAAGTACAAGGAACGTTGAGATTATGTTTTATAGGACCTTACGAGGATCCTAGAAATAATAGGCCTAGTAGCCTATAGATAGGTACTTCCACCAAAATTTGGGGAATGTACATAACGATTTTCCACGTGTCACAGTTAAAGAAATACGAATATGACCCAAATCACGTAATCCATCATATTGACGTGATCCTTAACTCAAATATGAGTTGTGATGAAAATCTACGACTATTTTATCGTATGATTCAATGATTGAGAATCAAGTTTGAGTATTTGATGAAAGTCCAATGGAGAAATCATGGACAAAAGGAAATCACGTGGAACGTTTAAAGATGCCATGAAAGAAAGATACCCAGAACTTTTGAGGAATGTAAATTTCGGGATGAAATTTCTTTAAGGAGGGTGGAATGTAATACCCCGATTTATTAAATGCCTAATTACGATATTTAAAATTCGTAAATTAGGATTTCACCGAAATAAATGAATTAATAATATATCGAATAATGATTTCGATTATTGTTGGAATAATAAATACCTATGTTTTATTCATAAATAAATGTGAATCGAAATACGAATATGTAACGTATTTGTGATGATTATTTCTACATCGATTACGTATCGATGATTAAATGATCGCGATGATTTCTAAGTTTTTAAGCTTAGAATTTAATTTCATTATTATTGGAATAATTTAATAAAGTGATTACAGCCTCTTTACGATCATTTTGAGATGAGTCGATAATTAGGGTTTTGAAACGTTTCAAACGTTAACGTTTAGAGATGACTTGAGAATCAAGTCTAATAATCAAGGAATTATGATATTTAAATTCCTATGATTATTTTATATAATTAGAATATTATTTATCATTGAAATAATGCTAGAAAATTTTGGAATTATATTTTTGATTGTTTAAGATTCTCGAAAACCCTAAATCGAGAATTAGGGTTTTCATATCAAGACAAATGAAATAAAATTTTCCTCCCCTTTTCTTGTGATAGCCGACTGCAACTCAAGCTCCAAATTGGATGAATTGTTTTGTTCAAGAAAAGGGTTGAGTTAATGCATTAAATAGGTGTAAGAAGGATGACATATTCATAGGTGAGTCATAGAAATTCATGTGTCTTCTTTGTGTGTATATGAGGAGGAAACCGACGGCATGAGTGAAGAGAGCAAAGGATAATTGTTCCATGCATTTACTTTGTGTGAATGGTGATGTATTAAAGTGTTATGAGTCATCAAATTAGTCTTGCATGAATTAATTGTAGCATGATTTTGTTGACTTAATAAAGAAAAGAAGGAATAAAATAAAAATTCATTCCTTTGTACAAAGTAGTAATCGACAGCTAGAATCAAAAGAGAAAGGGATCTTGATTCCTTTCATTTACTATGTGTAAGAGATATTAATTGTCATGATGTAATCTTTTGTGAGTCATAAAGCTTTTTATATTTGTCTTGCAATTTTTGAAAAGTGACCGAGAGTGTGAGGACTTAGGTATGACATTTGTTTATTCCTTTAAGTGTATAATTGATAGCAATTAAAAGCAACACTTCTCTCATTCCATTTTTTTCTCTACTACCGTGAGCTTGCTAGAGAAGAAAGTAAGTGAGTGTTCTTCATTTTATTCCCAAAACCTTGATATGAAAATCCTTTGCATCGAAAATCGACAACGGTTAAGACTTAAGAGGTTAGGAATTTAACGAGCTTTAATTATACGTTAAGATTATCGATTTCTAACGGTTCGATTTTTATATATATGCTTAGGCTCATAATGTGAAAAATTAAGGAAATATTGCTATCATGCTAAGTTGTTCATTAATTATGCTAGGTATAATGTAAATGCTTCATATATTATGTTTTAAGTGCAAACTAATTATGCTAGGACTTTAGCATGATGATTGAAAATTTCTAGTGTTTAATTTGAAGATGGATCTATAATATATGTTGATAATAGAATACATTGTGATTATTTGAGAATTTTTAATAATCATTTGCAATTATTTTGGAAATGGACGAATATAATGAAAAGATGTATGTTTATGTACAAATTTTATTTAAGTAATATTATAGCATAATGTTGATCTAGAGCCTTGATTTGGTACCTTGTGGATTTACTAGGAATTTTTGGAAATATATGTTCATATATCAAAATTTTCGAGAGCTATATAGATTGGTTTCATGATATTGAAGTTGGTATTGTTGAATTTTATAATGAATTAGTGATATATATTAATGTTGGGACTTTGTATAATTTAACTAGAATTTTAGAAAATTTATTGGACATGATTTGGAGAAAACCGTGACTTATGAGGATGAATATGTAATGCCCAAATTTTTCTATAGTTAATGTTAATTCATATTAGTGATACTATGATAAAATAGTACACTATATGAATTTAGAAAAAAATTGGAACAAAGTTTGAGAAATTGTAATATAGCCGTGAGCTATATTGTGGAAATAAGGAATTTTAATTCCTTTTTTAATCAAGAATAATAATTTATTACATGTCTAAAAATTTTATTAGACATAAGTGAAATTTTGAGAATTATTAAACATAGAATATTATGTTTAAGACGAAACGTATATTAAATAGCGTTAAAAGCATAAATAATGCTTAATGTATTAAAAGATTAATATTGAAAGAAAATATTAATCAAATTTATCGATTTGCGTGAAAAATCGAGTATTGAAGCTTTATGAAAAGAAATCGATTGAAAATCGATTTATATTGAATTTATTCATTAAAATGTGTTTTATTAAGGATTTATAAAGAAAAGTCAAAATGGTTGACTTTCGAAATTAACGTACGAAATACGTTCGTTAAATACGCTAATACGTGAAAAACGTATTACTTTTATCTGAATATCTCAATTGTGAGAAAAGATTTCATAATTGAAATCATTTTATTTAATAACGTTATTATACGTTAATTATTTAACCTAAAAGGTTAAAATGAGACTGTAGATCATATTACGTCTCTCTCGAGATACGAGAATTATTTTATTGAAATACGTGTTGAAACGACGTATTAAGATCTATTAAAACTTCGAATTATTATATTATCTATCAAAGTTGAATGAACTTTAAAAATCTCGAAAAACGTGCCAACGTGCTAAACGTAAATTTTTGCGTAAAGGTGGGACGTGAAGGCTCACACGCAACCAGAGGAGAACACGCGTTTCGAAATTCAAAGTTCAAAAGTAAAGGTGGGCTTTACTATACTCAAACTGGTAGAATTTACCAAATGATTTATTTATGATACTTTATTGCAAGCAAATATTTATGAAATTATTTATTTTATTACCTGCCCAAATGTTTATGTTTTATGTATGTATCCAATCCATGATTGTTGATGCATAATGTTGGGTAGCTCCCACTTTATGACATGCTTGAATTCGTATTCTTGGAAGTACCCCCAAGGATGATGGAGAATTCAGATCCTGTCTTTGAGATAGCTGGATTTTGTGCACCGATTATTTTGTGATTTGTGTCTTTGAAGGGTGCTCGGCCGGTCACGGCGTCTGTGAGATGAGGCCTCCTCTCCAGCGCGAGGGAATTGTTGTGAATGATTATTGTGGTGGATAAGGATCATACATACAAGGAAAATGTCCGCCGATTTAATCTTTATGGAAAATGAAAGAAAATATTTAGTAAGCACGAGTATTTTGAATTAAAACCTCGTGTGTTACTGTGATGGGGCAGAGTAATTTAAACTTGATAAATTATTTTGGCATGAGCCACTGAGTGCAATCTTGTACTCAGCCCTGCATATTTGTTTTTAAATGTGCAGGTTGAGCAGATGATGGATGGAGATGTGTCGGAGCAAATGAACCCCTTATGAATACGATATATTAGAAACCTGAATACACATCGTCATATGTGTATTCACACGTTTTTCCACTGCAATTGAATTAATTTATCTTATGATGTTGATTAGTTGAATACTTCCAGAACATATGAGTTCTTGTATATATATATTGGTTAAAGCTTCCTTGATTATTATTCCAAGTATCAGTCCCTGCTAAATCGTGTTTAGGATTTATGGGCTGTTACAGTGTGTCTCTTTCAACTAAAGATAAAGTGCAAAAGTTTCGATGACTTAAAACTAATATGACGTAAAGTACTCGCGATATATTTCTCTTATTTCTCATCTCATCTCAATTATATTCTCTGTCAATTAATTAATTATAACAGTATTTAAAATGTCGGGGTATTACATGGCAATTGTTCTGATATAGACCAGATCTTGTCAGGTCCAAATCCAGATCCAATTTTTTTTTGTTTTGGTCGGAATTCGATCCAGATCCATTGGATCCAAAAAAATTAGATCCAGACCCAGATCCATATGTTTCTCTTCTAAAATAAATCATAAATCAACAACAACAACAACAATAATAATAATAATAATAATAATAATAATAATAATAATAATAATAATAATAATAATACATAAGAACAACATAATAATTATTTAGAATTTATACAATCATCACTATATAAGAAGATGTTAGTTACAAATTTACTTTTACTTTTATGATAACAAATAATATTACAATAGAAATAGAAGAAGTAGCACACATATCTTAGCAATTATACCATGCATATACAAAATTTCTTCATACAAGGTACAATTTTTTAATTTAATTGACCTACCATCTAATTCCATAACCTAGTTTATCCAATTTCGACTAAAAATAAAAAACAATATAATACACTTATAAATATAAATTAAAATTATATATACATATATATTATATGGATCCATGGACCGGATCTGGACCAAATCTGGATCTCAGAAGTTAAGATTTAGATCCTAGGTCTGGATTTTAAATGAATGGTCCGGATCCGATCCAGATCCATCAAATCCTATTTTTCGAAACTCCAAATCCTAGAAAATGGATCTGAATCTACGGATCTAGATCGAGTCCAAGATCCGTGACATCCCTAGTTATTGTTCCATCTCAAGTGCCTCCTTTGATTCATCTTTTATAATATGGAACGGGCCTAATCCATATTAGTACATAGTTATTAGGCTCATTCCAAACATCATTTAGGGGCCCGGTTTAGTGAAAAATCTATATAGCTTATTTAAGATTTATATAACATCTATTATTAATATTATATTCCGTTACGGATTTCTATTACTTCATCTATCCACAATCCTACGTGGCACTACAAGAATTTGAGGTTTCTAATTTTCTAATTATTGAATTTATACTTCCTAAAATCCAAGACTAAGTAATTATTAAATCATTTATTTTTCATAATTAATTAAATAGATGTTTCAAAATCTATATATGGGTACCTATTAATTATGGGCATTTAAAGATATTCATTAGATAAATATTATATAATAATATAGATAGTTTGAAATCTATATATGGATATCATTATCTTCCCATTTACTATCTATACCGTATTTATTTATATATTCTATGATTATTATATAGATGCATATATACGATAAATTTTATAATCAACATGGATATGATATACGGGTATGTATATCCAATATAATATAATAATATATGGATTAGTCAACAAATAATATGTGTGTGTATTTAGTAAATATATTGTAATCCATATTCTAAACTATTTTGAAACAGTAGTCGCGTGAGTTTGCAACGTTAACTAATTTTGATTGTTTTTAAATATATTGTAATCATATTCAACAATTTAGGATGATTGAACCATACACAAGTATTAGGCTGCCTTCTAAATTTCTAAGAATTAGATTGTTTTTAAAATTTTGATTTGTAAATTATAATGTAATGTGATTCACCGTCGAAACTTGATAGAATACAACTTATATATCATATCCAATTGCATCACCCTAATATAAATTATTTGTTTGCTATGAACATAAACAAGAGACATGTGTGATATCATTTGAACATATGACTTTACCTATCGAAATTTGTGTTTGGTCATGGTTATTCTACGTTACAATCTCATGAGCCACTAACAAAAGAGGTCTCAAAAGTTTAGTTTGTGACGAGAATGATCAGGTACACCATATATACAACAATTAACGTGGTGTACGAGTAATTTTTATATAGATTATTAGATAATTGCAAAGTTAAATTTTCATATTTTAGATAAAACTTTAATTTGTTAACCTCCACTTTCTATATTTAGAATACTATTTTGTTAGTATCTTTTTAGATACATGTTTAGTTTAACTTTCATAGATGTATTGCATAAGAAAATATAAGAAAATCGAAGAAACATCATCATTGACATATTTTTCTATTATAATTTTAGTCATCCTCTAACACTTCTTTTAATGATTTTTCAAAATACTATCACTTAACGATAAAGTATTATATTATTCTTTTTATTCATTCTAAAATTTACAATATAAAGTGATCTTCCGTCGAATTTCTACGGGTTGTATCATGCAATTAACCATATTTCAAAACGTAATGCTATAAATTATTTGCTTCACTATGACCATAAATAATAGACATGAATAGTCTCTTTCGAACATAGGACTATACCTATTGAAATATGTGTTCAAGCATGATTAATTAACGTTGCAGAGTCACGAGACACTAGCAAATGAGGTACAAAAGTTTAATAGGTGAGGAGGATGGTTATATATTCTAATGATTATTGTATATGTGCATAACAATGTTAGGAATCCATTTTAATTACTTAAATATATATATACTCCATCTACCTTATATTGTATATATGTGATTGTATAAAGTCTAAATTTTTTTTTGCTATGCTAAATACAATATTTTTTATTTATCTATCTATCTATTATTATTAATCTATTAATTATATATTCCGATATGCATTCAAAACACCACATTCTATCATACCCCGTCATTCTCAATAGAATTTAGAATGACTTTCGAACTTAGAATTTAAAATGATTCGTGCCCAATGAAAGAAAACTTTTAAATTTCAACAAAAAGAATTTATTTCATGAATTATTATGAAGTGATTAAGAGAATTTTTATATATTATATATAATAATCGAATGTGATTTTTATATATATATATATATATATATATATATATATATATATATATATATACTTATAAATCATTGTATTAATAACATTATGCTAATGTTTAATTATTAATTCATGGTCTTTAGGATCAAACTTTGAGCCCGTAAGAATAATTTATCTAATGGGCTTTCGTTTGAAAAAGCCCAAGAGAAAAGCCCATTAGACAACCCCCAAACCCTACACTATATAAGCTTCTCTTCTCCTTTTTGAAACCCTAGCCTCCACTTCACAAATTCACTCTCTTATTCCTGCAGCCCCAACAAGAGAACACAAAGGTTTAAAATTTTTCTCTCATTTTGAATTTAGTGTGTATATGAGTTTGTTGTATATGTTTGTGTACGTGAGTTTTAGAGAAAGAGAGGATGGAGTTTGTATGTGGTGTGTGTTGCTGTTCGAGAGAGGGGGAGAGGCGGCGACGACGGTGGTCCGACTGACCACTGCTGTCGGCCGGAGCTAGGTAGGGAGGAGAGGCGGTGGCGGCGGCACTACGTGCGTGTGCGTGTGTCGTCGCTGCGTCAGTGTGTTGTGCGCCGCGTGTGCGTGACAGCGTGAGTGTGGACGTGAGTGAGAGAGTGTAATACCCCGATTATTTAAACGCCTAATTACGATATTAATTTCGTAAATTAGAGTATTATTATGATAATTTGATTATTAAAATATCGAATAATGATTTCGATTATTGTTGGAATAATAAATTCCTATGATTTATTCACAAATGAATGTGAATTTAGAAATACGAATATGTGACGTATTTTAACAGTATAATTTCAACGTCGATTACGTATCGATAATTGAAATTTCGTAATCTTTTCTAAGTTTTAAGCTTAGAATTTAATTCCATTATTATTGGAATAATTTAATAAAGTGATTACAGCTTTATTACGACCATTTTGAGATGAGTCGATAATTAACGTTTTGAGACGTTTCAAACGTTAACGTTTTGTGATGACTTGAGAATCAAGTCTAACGATCAAGGAATTATAATATTTAAATTCCTATGATTATTTTATATAATTAGAATATTATTTAGCATTGAAATAATGCTAGAAAATTTTGGAATTATATTTTTGATTATTCAAGATTCTCGAAAACCCTAAATCGAGAATTAGTGTTTTCTACCTATGGGTTAATTCCGATAATTTTTCCTATGATATAATTTATCATCTAGGATATATATTATGCTATATATCTACTTATAGCATGGAAATGAATTTTTGGGCATTAATATTTCAAAAGTGCCGTGAGTTCCTATATGTATATAACATGGGATTATTTTAATTTTGATCATCCAATTTGTGATATTTCTTAAGTGTAGTATTAATACACACTTATCTATTAAAATGTGTAGATGAAAAATACACTAGCAATGTGTTTGCATAATAGCCGAAATGTTTGACATTTTTACACAAATTGAGTCTTGATTTTTTTTTTATATACTGGGGTATGCAATTTTTGGGGTAGAGTGTTATAAATACAATTGATAAATACTTGTAAAAATCTGAAATTGCATCTTTCCCCATCACGATGATCGACGACTACTTATGCTCACATGAAACAAAATTTAATTTGTTTCTCTCAAGGAGCTTTAATAAAGCTTCCAAGTAGTTAATGAATGTAAGAGATATTTGTTAGGCATGACCTCATTCTTTGACTAAGTCTAATTCATTTGTGTCTTGATTCAATTGTGAGAGAGCCGAGAGGAGCATGAGATGTGTTGTTTCAATTGTGTTAAAATTGCCTAAGTATATATATATAGTCTAAACCACAGAAAACACTTACTCATTTCATTTCTCTCCCTTTCTGCCGTAACCTTCCAGTAGAAAACCAAACCATTTTCTTCATCTTTCCTTCTCATTTTGTTTGAATTTGAATTATCCTACAACTGATCGACTCCGATAACGAGGTTAGATATCGAACAAGCTTCGATAAAATCTATCTTTTTCAATAATCCTACGGTTTAAATAATTATTTTTAGCATGTATTAAGTATGCAATAAATCATGCTAGCATGTTATAAGCTTAGAAATTATGTTAAATATGTTAATATGTGCATAGTTTATTTATTTCCTAAGCTTAGCAATTTATTTAAATTATTCTAGTGATGCTCGAAAATTGCTAGGATGATTTTGGGGTTGGATTATTGATCTATAGTGTTGTAGGAGTACATGGTATTAATCTAGAAATTTTTGGAAACCATTGGTGTAATTGTTGAACATGGCCGAGAATGATAGGAGTTGTAACCTTGGTGTATAATTTTTATATGCATGATATAATAGCATTTTTTTGATCTAGGGTATTAATTAGGTGATGTAGGAATTTATTAGAATTTTTGGACAATTGTAGCTAATTTATTTCAAAATGGCCGAGACCTAGGAGCTTATGTTCTATGGTTTATATTGTGCTATTATATGAGATTATGATGTATTAGTGCTATATGATAGTATATAAGCATAGTGTAATTTTATAGGATTTTATAAAAATTGTTTGGTTTGATACACCCTAAGTAGCCGTGAGCTACAATTAATTATTTCTTGGTGTATAGTTTGATTACATTAAACCTTAGGCTATAATTATGTTAAATATTTATATTTGAGGCTTGTGTATAATTATTAGAATTTTTGGAAAATTATTGGATTATTTTATAAAAACCGTGGCCTATATAGAGAATATAGGTGAGTTCCAAATTTTCCTATAGTGATATTAATACATATTAATGATCATAGTGTAAAATAATACACTATATGAATTTAAAGGATTTTTGGAACAAGGTTGGAAAAATTTTGATATAGCCATGAGCTATATGTTTGGATATAAGGAATTTTACTTCCTTTTTAATCAAGAATAATATTTATTATATGTCTAAAAATTATATTAGACATAATTGAATTTTTGAGAATTATTAAACATAGAATATTATGTTTAAGACGAAACGTTATATTAAATAGCGTTAAAAGCATAAATAATGCTTAATGTATTAAAAGATTAATATTGAAAGAAAATATTAATCAAATTTATCGATTTGCATGAAAAATCGAGGATTAAATCTTTATGAAAAGAAATCGATTAAAAATCGATTTATATTGATTTTATTCATTAAAATATGTTTTATTGAAGATTTATAATGAAAAGTCAAAATGGTTGACTTTCCAAATTAACGCATTTAAATACGTTAGTTAAATATGCTAATACGTGAAAAACGTATTACTTTTATCTGAATATCTCATTTGTGAGAAAAGATTTCATAATTGAAATCATTTTATTTAATAACATTATTATACGTTAATTATTTAACCTAAAAGGTTAAAATGAGACTGTAGATCATATTACGTCTCTCTGGAAGTACGAGAATTATTTTATTGAAATACGCGTTGAAACGACGTATTAAGATTTATTAAGACTTCGAATTATTATATTATTTATCAAAGTTGAATGAACTTTGAAAATCTCGAAAAGCATACCAACGTGCTAAACGTAAATTTTTGCGTAAAGGTGGGACGTGAAGGCTCACACACAACTAGAGAAGAACACGCGTATCGAAAATCGAAGTTCAAAAGTAAAGGTGGGCTTTACTATACTCAAACTGGTAGAATTTATCAATTGATTTATTTATGATGCTTTATTGCAAGCAAATATTTATGAACCGATTTATTTAATTACACCCAAAATGTTTATGTTTTATGTATGTATCGATTCATGATTGTTGATGCATAATGTTCAGTAGCTCCCACTTTAGGACATGCTTGAATTCGTATTCTTGGAAGTACCCCAAGGATGATGGAGAATTCAGTATCTGTCTTGAGATGGCCGGATTTTGTGCCTCGATTATTTTGTATTTGTGTCTTTGAAAGGGTGCTCGGCCGGTCACGGCGTCTGTGAGAGGAGGCCTCCTCTCGGTCTGCGGAAGCTTGTGGAATGAATTATTGTGGTGGATATGGATCATACATACATGGAAAATGTCCGGCGCACGAATCTTTATGGAAAATGAAAGAAATTATTTAGTAAGCACGAGTATTTCAAATTAAAACCTCGTGTATTCTTGAGATGAGGCGAGTAATTTAAACTTGATAAATTATTTTGGCATGAGCCATCGAGTGCAATCTTGTACTCGACCACCGCATGTTTGTTTTTAAATGTGCGGGTTGAGCGATGATGGATGGAGATGTGTCGGAGCGATCGGAACCACTTTTGATTATGATATACTAGAAACTTGAATACACATCGTCATATGTGTATTCACACGTTCATTGTAATAGAATTAATTTATCTTATGATGTTGATTAGTTGAATACTTCCGAACATATGAGTTTTTGTATATATATATATTGGTTAAAGCTTCCTTGATTATTATTCAGTATTAGTCCCGCTAAATCGTACTTAAGATTTAGGGGTTTATGAAGAGAGAGAGCAGACGGTGGGGTCGTCGGTGATCGCGTCGCGTGCGTGTGTGTGTGCATGCATTGGCGTGTGTGTGTATCTCATGTGTGTGCGTGAGTGTGTGAGAAAAATCGAGAGAGAGAAGAAAGAGAGAGGAGGGATGAGAGGAGGTCACGGTCGTGACAGCGGCGCAACTCGCCGACCGGCGACGTGACCGGCAACGGCGCCGCGTATGTGTGTGTGTCCGCGTATGTGTGTGATTTGTGTGTGAATGCCGAGAAAGAAGAGAGATGAGGGACGAGAGAGATAGAGAGAAAAATAAGAAAAAAATGGGTCTTGTGGAAGTTGGTCACGACTGACGGTGGTGGCGGAAGCGCCGCGGAAAAGGTGGAGGATTAGGTTTAGGGTTTGTAAATTTAATGGGCTGGATTTGATTTTTTTAAATTAAGTGGGCTGGACTTTTTTTTAAATGTTATGGGCTAAGGTTTAATTTAGTTTTAATTGTGTTTTGGGCTTAAGAGTTGGGCCGAGAAAAAAATGTTGTTTGGGCTCAGTTTAAGGATTTCTTCCTTGGGCTTGATTTTAGTTTAATTATATGGCTGAAAATTTATGTGATATGGGCCGAAAGTAAAATATTGTTGGCCTTAATGTTGTTTGGGCCGAGAAAAGAAAAAGGGATGGGCATTTAGAATTAATTGCTATGGGCTTTTAATTAAATGAAAGATGGGCTTCTTGAATAAGATTGATATATGCTTTACTTAAAAATAATAGTTGGACTTTAGTTAATTAAATAATAGTTGGGCTTTAATTTAATTAATGACTTGTCTTGCTTTAATTAATTAAATTTTTGGACTTTAATTAATTAAATAAATGAGTTTACCTTTGAGACTTAATTAATTAAATTATATTAAGTCTAATTAATTAAATTATATTAAGTCTAATTAATTAAATTATATTAAGTCTACTTAATTAAATAATTAACTTAAACTTAAATATAAGTTTAAATTATTTAATTATGGTAAGTTAATTAATTAATTAATTAATTACTATTAAGTTTAATTAATTAATTTATTTATTCAAAGCTAAGTTCAAGTTTAAGTTATTTTATTTATGATCATGACCTATTTAATTAATGTAATTAATTTCTTTTAATGAAATTAATTAAGTTAGAATATTTAATAAATTAAATTATGTTAGACAAGTGCATAATTTGAGAATTTTATTATGAGTTATATTAAGCGAGATTCTTAATATATATATATATATATATATATATATATATATATGATTTTAGTATGCATTTCAATTGCATTATACTTTTGTAAAAAATATTTATCATAAGAAGATTATGAAATTAAATGCGTTTTTAAACGAAAAGTCAAGCAATGGTATTGTTGGTGCCCTTAGCCGATATATATATTAGTTTTCAAATTCAATTATATTTTGAAAACCCGGGCTTAACGAATCATAAGTTAGTATCCTCCTTTACTTGAACTTAAGGCTAGTTTTTCGAGACCTATTAAGATTAGTGCTTCTTGTAGGTTTTGTCGATCAAGGGGATTAGCGTTGCTTCCCGAGACATATACTATAGTGAATTCGTCAGACTTTGTCCTATCAAGGTGGGCTTTATTTACGAAAAGTATATTTGAGTTATATCTATGATATTTCATGAAATGCTGTTGTTTATCCAATAAAATATTTTTATGCGCTCTGCTCTGTTTAAGGCTCGTATATGTATCGATCGAGATTCTCTTTAATCTTAATACGTTAATTGAGAATTGTGTACACTAGTTAGTTGTTTGGTGGGTTGATCTCCATGGACACTAACATAATCATGAGGCGTTATAAGGGTGCTTGTCCGGATGCGTTTGAAGTAGGTCATGTTATTATGGTGCTTGTGCGGATACGTTCCAAGACGTCATGAAATTATGAATTGTCAGGGTTACGTCCCGATGACAATAATGGGGCATGTGATCCGAAGCGTGGCTAGAGGCAGGATCAAAGCGAGTAATGAGAAAAGTCGTGACAATGGGCCCAAATAAATGAAATATTTTTGCATGCTTAGAACTGGTTTCTCTTTTTAAAACCTTCTAAGTTATGTTATCATGATTGGATAAAGCGCTTACGGATTTATGAAATGTTTATGAAAATGCATGTCCACCGAGTACATTAGTACTCAGCCCAAATGTTTTCAAATGTTTTCGGGTTGATCGATGGGCGACCAAGGCGGGCGAGATTAGAGTTCACTCCGTATTTTGACTGATTATTTCCGTATTTAGACTTCCGCTGATGAACTTGTTCTAATTTCATTTTTCCTTCTTGTCTATGACTTGAATTGTGCCTTTTGATGAGCTTAGACTCGAAATCCTTGATGTTTAGCATTTTGACGTATATTGGCTATTAGAAGCACGAAACTAAACTTGTGATCCTGAGGATAATTATTGTTTTGATTGGATTACATCATTCGATATCTTCCGTTTTCATTTAGGAAGCTATTCCCAAATTCTAAGGGTTTATTTCCTTGACCATTCGAATCAACTTATTTACTTCATATTTTCTATTATTTTTATTCACACGCCTCGATTTCTGAGCTTAGTTATATTAGGAATTGGGCGTGATGAGTGGTATCACAGCATAAGTTTTCTTCGTGTCTCGACCGCCAAAATCTTTTCATGTCGAGTCTAAAATAGTATCTCTAGATTTCTTGTAATCTCGGTGACTCTCACCACAATCCAAGCGATCAACAAAGGTATGATTTAAAAGTTTCAAAGTTGGACTATGAAATAAGGCACTTTTAAAGTTTCCAAATGATTCTGAAAAATGTGTGCGCAAAAGGCTTGGTATTTTACATATGCCAAATGTTTATTGTTTATGCTTATAAAGAAGGATATCATTTTGGGCCAGAAAGCCCTTATGTCAAGTAAAGTATTTTGTCATGATGAGTCTCTTTGAGCTACATGACCATGTTTCATAGAAGAAAATTATGATGAGTCTCTCTGAGCTCACATAACTGAGTTGTAGAAAGAAGAAATGAAAGAGAAAAGATTTGTCATATTTATGACTCATGAGCATATGTGATAGAATTTCAATTATTTGTCATTTTGAATTTTGACTCTATGACCTGTTTTAATGTTAAAAGATACATTTTGAGTTTTAACTCTGTAGTACGAAAGATGTTACACAGCATAAAGGATAATTGTCATATTAGGTTTCTCACGACATTCATGACACACAGTTGTCAGTTCAGAATAGTGCAGTCTCATGGTTAGCGAGATGACTAATTTATGCTATGATAGGATTGCGATCCTTATTATATAGACTTTTGGTCTACATTAGAAGGCTTGAACAACAAAATGAATATAGAAGGATGGAACATAGAAGAACGTAAGAATGATCTTGAAGAACAAGAACTTAGAATGCTTATGGAAGTTAGAACTTTAATCAGATTTAACCCTGCGTTATTTCTGTTAAAATGGAACTGATTAAGATGCTTCTTTTAGATGGATAGAAAAGACGAGACACTCAGTAAGTTTTTGAACAAGAACTTTATGTCGAGAGGTTCTTATGAGAATTTATGACTCGTTGGAAGAACGCATGCAATGGGGAAGTGAATGATATCGAAGCATCGATAAGGCTCATACAACATCTTCTGAATGAGTGAAAAGCATGGACATTCGACCAAATGAGTGAGATAGTAGGTGCAGGTTCAATAACTAACATCTTTACGTAAGCGGACCAATCATATTTGGAATCATTGAGACACGTTTGGGACACCGCCGGTAACCTCAAATCTTGAGCGACTCTAATTCAACCCGGTCAAGTAAAAGTTGCATCGAGGGAAATACAAAAGCGCAAGTGGAAAGACTTGAATTAAGAACGACAACGACAACGACAAAGTAAAGAAGCCATTGCGAGAGCACCAGATGAGATAACATGGAGAGTCGGGGACGTATGAGAATGCCCGTAACCGCTTTGAACCAATGTCACGTGATGAAGATCATGATGATGATCTCGAGGAAACTATCATAGAAAAGCGACTATATGACTTTTATTTAATTATTTATTTATTTTCATAACGAATCAAGATGGATGTGTCGAATTTTATGATCTTGAATGATTAGAAAGAGCTCATCTTTGTTAGGTCTATCCACTCTTTTAGTTGTAGTCTGCTCTTTTGTGTATAGCTAGACTACTTTTGTGCACCCCAATCATACATCGACTATTGTATTATTCTTATGTATTCAAGAGTCATATTGGAAAGAAACTATGTCCTTTGAAATAATGAAAGTCCTATTTTAAAGCATATTATAAATAAATATTATGCTCATACCTTAATGCGTGTTATTCTTGTTCGCTTCCTAGTAACACGCCTAGCTATTTCCATTAATGCACATACAATGTCAAAAGCTTTATTAACCAATTAAACCTTTGACCACATAATGGGGGACGAATGTACTCGACGTGATGGAGGACAAGGAAGAGGACAAAGTTGTAATATCCCGCAGTTTTAATGCTTAATTACGATAATATAAATTGTAATTAGGGTTTTAAGTTCGATAATTAAATCTAATTAGTCAACGCCCGATTTTGACTAAGCATAATTTGATAATTTCTGTGTGATATTCACTGACGCTTAGTGAATTAAGGAATGCAGTTTCTACTATTCCTTCGAACATATATTTCTAACGTCAATAAAATTGACGAGTTAAGTTTTACGATATTTTCTAAGCATCGAGACTTAGAATTCGAATTCCCTATTATTATAGAAGTGAATAAAGTGATTCTAATTCGTTTACGAACGTTTTTAGAGATAATTCAACTATTAACGTTTTGAGACGTTTTAAACGTCTACGTTTAGAGACGATTCGATAATTCAGCAAAATGATCATGGAAATATATTATTTAAATTCCTATGATTATTTTATGATATAAGAGCATTATTTATCACCAAAATAATGCTTGAAAATTTGGGAATAGAAATTGAACAATTTAGCCAATTTCGAAAACCCTAATTTTCGAAATTAGGGTTTTGAAGTCTAAAATTGTTTTAAATATTTTCCTATGATTTAAATCATCAATTAGGACTTATAATATATCACATAACTATGTATTAGCTATTTAATACAAGAAAATAAAATAATTGTAATTATCCTATAATTTTCGAAAACTAGGATATTTTAAGTGTGAATTAATTTTAATTCTTATCCAATTGATGATGTATCATAATTATTATATTAATATGATATTATTAAGGATAAGATGAGGTGTATTACAAGTTGCACAAGTTGGATGACACCAACATGATAAGTGGCGAAAATTTGATGGTTTAGGTGTGATTTTATGTGATATTATTATCCTTTAATTAATGAGGGGTATGAGTTGGATATTATCACATTATTAGGTGTAAAGTAGTAGTAGTTACCAGGTTGAACAAGTAACCTAAGATCCTTGGATTGTAGTGGCCGAAAATTGCCACATATATACTATAAAGTTGTAATTTAATTATTTTGTGACAACTATGATCCAATGCATTTATTAAAGAGATAAGATGACATAATAAAGCATAAGAGATAAGGATAAAATTTTGTGTTATACCCTATGAGGTGGCCGAAAATTGTGGACCAATTATGCAATTTGATTTGTGATATTTTATGTGTAATAATTAGTATACAACTTGCATAGGTCTATAAATATAAGATTAGCACAACATATTCTCATTTTACAAACCCTAGCAACCGAAATTGAGAGAGAAAATGTAACGACCCGGCTTTCGGATTGTGGTGACCTGCACCAACACGAGTCTTGTTGGTACAATTTGCATAGATCTATAAATATAAGCGTGCTTTGTCCTCACTCACACACTCCCTGAGAAAACTTTCCAGGGGGTCACCCATCCCACAATTGCTCCAAGCCAAGCACGCTTAACTTTAGAGTTTTTATGAGATGAACTCCCGAAAAGAAGATGCATCTTGTTGGTATGAGTAGCACATATAAAATCCTTTAAGCTCTCCTCGAATATGCAGTCCCATACCGGCATATTCTCGAAATCCCTCTCATTTCGGTGCGTTTTGGTTCATTCATGTACCCCTCCGCTTTGAAGCCTTAATCGAGCCGCTCATTGTCCATGCCTCTGACCGCGATCACTCCGATTTTTGGGCCACATGCCCACCAACTTCCACTTGGTTCGTCCCGAACCACACGCGTCTTGGGAGGCGTTCGACTACGATACCATCTGAACGACCCGGCCCGAATTGACTGTGACCCCACTGAGACCAACACGAGTCTTTTCGGTGTGCTTTGTCCTCACTCACACACTCCCTAAGAAAACTTCCTGGGGTCACCCGTCCCACAATTGCTCAAAGCCAAGCAGCTTAACTTTAGAGTTTTATGAGATGAACTCCAGAAAGAAGATGCATCTTGTTGGTATGAGTAGCACATATCAAATCCTTTAAGCTCTCCTCGAATATGCAGTCCCATACCGCATATTCTCGAAATCCTCTCATTAGGTGCGTTTGGTTCATTCATGTACCCTCCGCTTTGAAGCCTTAATCGAGCCGCCTCGTCCATCCATGCCTCTGACCGCGATCCTCCGCACTTCTACCCCGGCGTCAGAAAATTTCAAGAGTGTTCATCAAAGTTTGATCCCAATCCTATAGAAAATAAACTTTGCCGATCAAATTCGATCCGATTAAAGGTTAGATTTCTACGAGCTTAGTATACATGCTTGAATTTTCGATTTTCATCCGTTAAATTTATGTTATAAGCTTAGTTTGTTTATGATATTTTGAAAATTATGAAACTTATGCTAAGATGTTTAGATATTGTGTTTATATGATGTTATTAAGCATGTATTATAATTATATCACAAAATTAAGCATGGTATTAAATTTTGAAAAAGGGCGAAAGCATGAGAGCATGATATGTTGATGATTATGATTTTAATTGTTAATTTGAGCATGAAATCATGATCTAGGGTATTAATTATGCTTGTATGATTTTATGTAGAATTTTTGGAAAACTTTAGTACCTAAGTCTATGATTTTTGAAAATTATAGAACATGATAACATGTTGTGATATAATCCATGTTTAAGTGTTATTATAGTATATTGATAGTGTAGATTCATAATATAGTGTTGTATGAATTTATTGGATTTATTAAAAATTATTTGGACCTAAGTCCAAATTTTCAAATATGACTTAGGAAGATTTAATTAAATAGTTCACAATAAATAAAAATTATGTTATAGTAAGGATACTCATATATGATTATGTGTTATGTGAATTTATTATAATTTTTGCATAGGTCTAGGCTATTTAAATAAGAGGACCGAAAACTATATATTATATGTAATAATGTTATAAATTTATTTTATAAGATATAATTGCATAATATGTTCTAAAATAATGTTTTAAACATAGTATGATTTTATGGGAATTTTTAGAACAAGAATTGCACATAAAATGATAAAATTTCATATATAGTATTAAAAAGTCAAAATGTTGACTTTGGTCAAAATTATTGACTAAATGTTGACCAAGTCAAAATCGTTGACCAAAAATGTTGACCAAGGTCAAATCGCACAAAATTCGATAATACGTGATCTATGTGACGTAGTACGTTTGATAACAATGTAACTTACGTTACGTAAGTACATTAAAACGTACATTATGTGTTAAAGAGATGGAATATCTCTTATATGAGAAACAATTTCATAATCAACATCATTTTGATTAGGAAACGTCAAAATAAGTTCGACGTTAGCCTTATTTGATGTATAGGACGTTATAGACGATGTCCGTCTCTATCGAAACATAACCAATGTACTAAAGTAATTCTTACGTTAAGGTGGGACGTGATTTAAGCCGAGACGTAGAAAGTGACTGTAGAAAGACCTAAACACACCAGGTGGGCTTTATTCGAAAACCATTTTATTTACTTGCTTTCTGCAAATGAAAAGTATTTATTTACAGTACTTCTGTTGAGAAATGATATGATTACCTGCCCAAAGTGTTTATGTTTTTATGTATGATCCTATCATGTTATTGGGCAAGCCAATTATGAAAGTAAATCAGTTGTTGGGTCGCTCCCCGACTTAAGAGAAATTAATGTTTGTTCCTAAGCCGGATGCAGAATACCTGGCTAGGACTAAATTGATATGATAAAGTTATGAGTGGAGTTGGCTGGTATGATGATATTGAAAGTTGTTGGTTCGCTACCAACGTATAACGATCATGTTATGAGTGGAGTTGGCTGGTATGATGATATTGAAAGTTGTTGGTTCGCTACCAACGTATGACGATCATGTTATGAGTGGAGTTGGCTGGTATGATGATATTGAAAGTTGTTGGTTCGCTACCAACATATGATGATGTTATAATGAGATTTGATATTGTTGGATTATTTCCAACACAGTTGATGTTATGATATTAATAGTTGTTGGTTCGCTACCAACATGTGATGATGTTGTGATAATATATGAGAACTGATATGGATCATACAGATAGAAAATATGTCTGGCCAGACAACTTTTGAAAATGAGAGAAAATGTTTTAGTAAGCGCAAGGCATTTTTCAATAAAACCCTTGCGTCTTACTCAGAAGGGGCAGTGTAATTTAAAATTTATAAAATGTTTTGGCAATGAGTCCACTGAGTGCATTATTTGTACTCAGCCCTGCATGTTTGTTTTTAAATGTGCATGTTGAGCAGTTGATGTTGGATGTTGAAGTGTTGAGCAGTTGGAGTCTTTTGTCGCTGATAAGTATAGCCTTGATTACACATCGTCATATGTGTAAATCACATGTCTTTCCGCTGCTTAAACCCTAAGTTGTATTTTGAGTACTGAAGCGTTTACCTTTCCGATCAGTTGAACCCTTTTGCTAAGAGTCTAAATGTTCCAGATACATATGTACGATATCTGTGTTATATTAAATGGTGTGAAGTCTTGGGAGTTTGTCTATCATATGCCCATCAATTCCATAATTAGTTATTGCTCCTGTTATTAATCCACGTCATTAGTAACAGTCCCTGCTAATTCGTACTTTGGGGTTGGTGGGCTGTTACAAAAGTCGAAGACGCGAACGTGGTCGAGGAAGAGATTTATTCTCGAAGAGTCAATACAGCAAGTAACACCAGAATGATCATCACATCAAATTTTCTCACGAAGAAACCAACAACGTTTGATGGACTGGGCGTTACTACGGATGCAGAAAAAATGGATATGAGCAGTGGAGCAGATCTTTAATTATATACGTTGCAAAGATAGAGAGAAGTGACATGCGCCACGTTTGGTGAACAATGAGGAGAAACGCAGAGAATTCAGAAACGGACTATGCCAGAAGCTATCAATTTTACCTAGGAACTCAAAGAGATC
This sequence comes from Salvia rosmarinus, assembly GCA_036937905.1. Lineage (NCBI taxonomy): Eukaryota > Viridiplantae > Streptophyta > Magnoliopsida > Lamiales > Lamiaceae > Salvia > Salvia rosmarinus. The sequence goes on from CM072821.1 coordinate 28,175,142, forward strand.
TCACCTATGCACAAACGTTGAGCAGAGCACTCGCCATCGAGTTGTTACTACCGAAGGAGAAAGGAAAGCTACTACGCAATTTTGAACAAGCATAATGAGGTAGCCTTAAATTAAGACTGTGGCTATGAGAAGAGATTGATAAGGATATTCAATCATAAGATCATGATATTTATTAGAACAAAGTAGATTGTTCTATATTAAAAGTACATAGAATCGTTAAATACGAACGAGAAAAGTGGAACCATCATAGGATGGAGGAGGCCACATAGAAGCCGAATGATAGTGCAAAAATCTAAGTATCCCGAACTAGATTACCAAGGTATGTAATTTCGAGGACGAAATTCTTATAAGGATGGAGGGATGTCATACCACGTCCTTCTCAATAGAATTTAGAATGACTTTCGAACTTAGAATTTAAAATGATTCGTGCCCAATGAAAGAAAACTTTTAAATTCCAACAAAAAGAATTTATTTCATGAATTATTATGAAGTGATTAAGAGAATTTTTATATATTATATATAATAATCGAATGTGATTTATATATATATATATATACTTATAAATCATTATATTAATAACATTATGCTAATGTTTAATTATTAATTCATGGTCTTTAGGATCGAACTTTGAGCCCGTAAGAATAATTTATCTAATGGGCTTTCGTTTGAAAAAGCCTAAGAGAAAAGACCATTAGACAACCCCCAAACCCTACACTATATAAGCTTCTCTTCTCCATTTTGAAACCCTAGCCTCCACTTCACAAATTCACTCTCTTATTCCAGCAGCCCCAACAAGAGAACACAAAGGTTTAAAATTTTTCTCTCATTTTGAATTTAGTGTGTATATGAGTTTGTTGTATATGTTTGTGTACGTGAGTTTTAGAGAAAGAGAGGATGGAGTTTGTATGTGGTGTGTATTGCTGTCCGAGAGAGGGGGAGAGACGACGACGGCGGTGGTCCGGCTGACCACTGCTGTCGGTCGGAGCTAGGTAGGGAGGAGAGGCGGTGGTGGCGGCACTACATGCGTGTGTGTATGTCGTCGCTGCGTCAGTGTGTTGTGCGCCGCGTGTGCGTGACAGCGTGAGTGTGGAGGTGAGTGAGAAAGAGACAGAGACGGACAGTGGGGTCGCCCGGCGATGGTCTGGTATGATCGCGTCAGCGTGTGCATGCATTGGCATGTGTGTGTGTGTGTCTCATGTGTGTGCATGAGTGTGTGAGAAAAACCGAGAGAGAGAAGAAAGAGAGAGGAGGGACGAGAGGAGGTCACGGTCATGACGGCGCAGAACTCGCCGACCGTGATGTGGACCGGCGCAGGCAAGCCAGAATGTGTGTGTCCGCGTATGTGTGTGAGTTGTGTGTGAATGCCGAGAAAGAAGATAGACGAATAGAGAGAAAAATAAGAAAAAAAAATGGGTGCTTTAGGAAGTTGGCCACCGTGACAATGGTGGCAGTAAAGCTAAAAGGGTGGAGGATTAGGTTTAGGGTTTGTAAATTTAATGGGCTGGATTTGATTTGTTTTAAATTAAGTGGGCTTGACTTTTTTTAAAATGTTATGGGCTAAGGTTTAATTTAGTTTTAATTGTGTGTTGGGCTTAAGAGTTGGGCCGAGAAAAAAATGTTGTTTGGGCTCAGTTTAAGGATTTCTTCCTTGGGCTTGATTTTAGTTTAATTATATTGCTGAAAATTTATGTGATATGGACCGAAAGTAAAATATTATTGGGCTTAATGTTGTTTGGGCCGAGAAAAGAAAAAGGGATGGGCCTTTAGAATTAATTGCTATGGGCTTTTAATTAAATGAAAGATGTGCTTCTTGAATAAGATTGATATATGCTTTACTTAAAAATAATAGTTGGACTTTAGTTAATTAAATAATAGTTGGGCTTTAATTTAATTAATGACTTGTCTTGCTATAATTAATTAAATTTTTGAACTTTAATTAATTAAATAAATGAGGTTTACCTTTGAGACTTAATTAATTAAATTATATTAAGTCTAATTAATTAAATAATTAACTTAAACTTAAATATAAGTTTAAATTATTTAATTATGGTAAGTTAATTAATTAATTAATTAATTACTATTAAGTTTAATTAATTAATTGATTTAGTCGAGGCTAAGTTCAAGTTTAAGTTATTTTATTTATGATCATGACCTATTTAATTAATGTAATTAATTTCTTTTAATGAAATTAATTAAGTTAGAATATTTAATAAATTAAATTATGTTAGACAAGTGCATAATTTGAGAATTTTATTATGAGTTATATTAAGCGAGATTCCTTAATATATATATATATATATATATATATATGATTTTAGTATGCATTTCAATTGCATTATACTTTTGTAAAAAATATTTATCATAAGAAGATTATGAAATTAAATGCGTTTTTAAACGAAAAGTCGAGCAATGGTATTGTTGGTGCCCTTAGCCGATATATATATTAGTTTTCAAATTCAATTATATTTTGAAAACCCGGGCTTAACGAATCATAAGTTAGTATCCTCCTTTACTTGAACTTAAGGCTAGCTTTTCGAGACCTATTAAGATTAGTGCTTCTTGTAGGTTTTGTCGATCAAGGGGATTAGCGTTGCTTCTCGGGACGTATACTATAGTGAATTAAATGGGGCTTTGTCCTATCAAGGTGGGCTTTATTTACTGAAAAGTATATTTGAGTTATATGCTCGATATTTCATGAAATGCAAACTGCTTATCCGATAAAATGTTTTTGTGCGCTCTGCTCTGTTTAAGGCTAGTATATGTATCGATCGAGATTCTCTTTTAATCTTAATACGTTAATTGAGAATTGTGTACACTAGTTAGTTGTTTCGGTGGGTTGATCTCCATCGGACACGAACATAATCATGAGGCGTTATAAGGGTGCTTGTCTGGATGCATTTCAAAGTACGTCATGTTATTATGGTGCTTGTGCGGATACGTTCCGGCACGTCATGAAATTACAATTATTCGGTTCGTCCCGATGACAATAATGGGGCATGTGATCCGGCGGTGGCTAGAGGCCGGGATCAAAGCGAGTAATGTAAGAGTCGTGACAATGGGCCCAAATAAATGAAATATTTTGCATGCTTAGAATCGGTTTCTCTTTTAAAACCTTCTAAGTTATGTTATCATGATTGGATAAACCGCTTACGGATTTATGAAATGTTTATGAAAATGCATGTCCACCGAGTACATTAGTACTCAGCTCAAATGTTTTCAAATATTTTCGGGTTGATCAATGGCGACGACGGAGGCGGAGCTGAGATTAGAGTTCACTCAGTATTTTGACGGATTATTTCCGTATTTAGACTTTGTTGATGAACTAGTTCTAATTTCATTTTTCCTTCTTGTCTATGACTTGAATTGTACCTTTTGATGAGCTTAGACTCTAAATCCTTGACGTATATTGGCTATTAGAAGCACGAAACTAAACTTGTGATCCTGAGGATAATTATTGTTTTTATTGGACTACATCATTCGATATCTTCTGTTTTCATTTAGGAAGCAATTCCCAAATTCTAAGGGTTTATTGTCTTGATCATTCGAGTCAACTTATTTACTTCATATTTTCTATTATTTTTATTCGTCGTGCCTCGATTTACGAGCTTCCGTTATATTAGGAATTGGGGCGTGACACATTCATCCACAATCCTATGTGGCATCACAAGAATCTTGGATTTCTAATTATCTAAATTCTCCATTTTATGTCTCCTTAATTCTAAATTTTATTTCCAATCATCAATATTTAATGCATACCTTAATTATAAATATGAATGCATTAAAATTCTAACTTACAATTTTCTATATGCACTTGTATTGAAAGGAAGCATATTTATTCAAGTTTCCATAGTTGTGTGTGTTTTGCTAACAAGTATTTTTTTAAAGGGATGCCAAAATGAATTACTCAATCTATTTTAGTTACTTTTATACATTGAGTGTACTTTAATTGCATATATATGCGATTGCATAAAAAAAATCATATTCTTATTTTTTGCATCGTCATATAGCTATCAATATATATACATATTAATATATTTTGAGATATAAATAGTGATATAATTGCATGTGAAATATTTTACAAAGATATAATCAATAGTAAAGCCAGAAAAAATTGTTAGGAGATCCCAAATAATAATATTCAAATGCAATAAGTAGAATTTCAAAACAAAGTTCGAAGTTAATAATATTTTAGTGCAATCATAATTTTTAATTATGTCACAACAATAAAAAAATCGATTGATTAAGTTGAAGTCTCCACAATATGGTCAATATATATACATATTAATATATTTTGAGATATGAATAGTGATATATGCATGTGAAATATTTTACAAAGATACAATCAATAGTAGAGCCAGAAAAATTTGTTAGGAGATCCCAATTAATAATGTTCAAATGCAATAAGTAGAATTTCAAAACAAAGTTCAAAGTTAGTAATATTTTAGTGCAATTATAATTTTTAATTATGCCAAAACAATAAAAAAATCGATTGATTAAGTTGAAGTCTCCACAATATTGTCAAATATTGTATTAAATAGACTACCTTGATACATTCTTATCACTTTTTTTACTACGCGATATTATATGTCATTTCTTTCAATATTTTAACTACACGATCTAGATTGGAGTGTCTAATTATTGTAATAACTTATATTAATAAATTTAAACGGATTCAGATAATGACAAGTATCACTATACGAGATTTAAGATGAGAACCGACTGGTAAGTCACTTATTAATCAGTTTTGTGACGGGCAAGTGAATATACATTCTAGACGTGTCGAGGTGTCTGCAAATATTTTTTCATGCCTAAATATATGTCATCTTTAATTCATGTTATTCTATAGGTATATTATACGTGGTTGATAGATGGATGAATAATACTCCATTCGTTCCATCGAACTTGACTTATTTCTTTTTTGTACAGTTATTTAGATTAAGGGTATAAAGCCTCATTTTTGATGAGATAATTCTTTTTTAAAAAAAATGAGCCAAGTTGAATGAGATAACCCGAAAAAAAAAAATATGGGCCAAGTTCGGTAAGATGGAGTGAGTACTCATTATTATAACTTATATTTACAACTTTAAATTGGTTTGAGTAATTATGAGTATAACTATACGGGTTTGAGACGAGAACGAGAAGTATAGTCACTTTTTAATCGAACTTGGGATGTATGCATGTATATACATTATAGATGAGTTCAGTTGGATGAAAAAAATATTTATATATAAATATACAAACTCTTTAATTCGGATAATTAATGGTTATTACTATACGAGACTGGTGAACGAACGAGTTATAAAATTACTCTTTAATCGAGTATGGTAAAAAAATAAGTAGGGATAATGGTGGGTCATGGATGGTAAAAAATGTAGACTGATTTCTATAAATGAAAAAAGAACAAATTTGGGAGACGTTTCAAAAATGAAAACACATGAACAAGTTTTGAGGACGGAATGAGTATAATTTACATTTATCTTACTTTGAATTTAATTTCTATTTTTTATAGTCATTATTTATCGGATTTGAGACGATATACATTATAGAAGAGTCCAGTTGGTTGATATATATATATATATATATATATATATATGCATGACCTCTTAATATATTTTGTGGACTGGTTTCCACAAATAGGAAAAGAACAAATTTGGAAGATATACCAAAACTGAAAGAATACGAACAAATTTTGAGGATGAAATGAGTATAATTTATAATTATCTAACTTTGAATTTAATTTCTATTATTTATAGTCATTTTTATCGGATTTGGGGTTATATATACATCATAGATTAGTCGGATAGTTTATATATCTATATATATATATATATAATTATACATATATATATATATATATATATATATATGAGTTAGTTATAGATGGAACTACATCTTAAATAAGAACTAAGAACCAATAACTACCGCTAGATTGAATAAGATCGGACAATTTATGATTATTTAATGGAAAAAAGTCAAAATGAATTACTCAATCTATTATTTATCGGATTTGAGAAGATATACATTATAGAAGAGTCCGGTTGGTTGATTTTATATATATATATATATATATATATATATATATATATATATATATATATAGGGGATAGTTCGTGAGAATGCAAATATTGGTGAGAAATAAGAATGCGCATTTAACGTATAAAGTTGTTTACTAAATGTATAAATTTGTTGCACCAAATTCTATGCAACAACTTTATATTAAATGTTACACTTTATATGTTAAATTTGATGCAACAAATTTATACCTTTAGTCAACAACTTTATCGTTAAATGTTGCATTCTTATTTCTCACCAATATTTGATTCTCACGTGATCCATCCCTATATATATATATATATATATATATATATATATATATATGCATGACCTCTTAATATATTTTGTGGACTGGTTTCCATGAATGGGAAAAGAAAAAATTTGGAAGATATACCAAAGCGAAAGAATACGAACAAATTTTGAGGATGAAATGAGTATAATTTATAATTATCTAACTTTGAATTTAATTTCTATTATTTATAGTCATTTTTATCGGATTTGGGGTCATATATACATCATAAATTAGTCCAGTTGGTTGATATATATATATGGGTTGGTTATATATGGAACTACATCTTAAATAAGAACTAAGAATCAATAACTACCGTTAGATTGAATAAGATCAGACAATTTATGATTATTTAATGGAAAAAAAGTCAAATCCTTAAATTTTCGCTATTTGAATATTTCATATTCAATTATTCGTTGTTCGTGTAATTCATGTTGTTGTGCATGTAATCGTAGTTCTTGTACATGCTATCACATTCAATTAATTGTTATGTTCATGAAATTCATATTTGTCGTGCATGTAATCTAGTGATTGTGCATATGAGAACAATTACGCAAATGAATATATAAAATTCCTTAATTATAGGGTTAAACAGTTATTGTTAAAATCGAGGATAATAAAGATTTATAATTAATCATGATCGTTAGATTATAAAAATTGATTGACCACATTAGTTCTTTAGAATGTTCCTAAATCTAAACACGATTTAGCGAGGACCGATACTTGGAATAATAATCAAGGAAGCTTTAACCAATATATATATGAGAACTCATATGTTCGGAAGTATTCAACTAATCAACATCATAAGATAAATTAATTCAATTACGGCGAAAACGTGTGAATACACATATGACGATGTGTATTCAAGGTTTCTAATATATCGTATTCATAAGGGGTTCACCGCTCCGACACATCTCCGTCCATCATCGCTCAACCTGCACATTTAAAAACAAATATGCGGTCGAGTACAAGATTGCACTCGATGGCTCATGCCAAAATAATTTATCAAGTTTAAATTACTCGCCCATCACAAGAATACACGAGGTTTTAATTAAAATACTCGTGCTTACTAAATATTTTCTTTCATTTTCCATAAAGATTAGATGCGGCGGACATTTTCCTTGTATGTATGATCCTTATCCACCACAATAATCATTCACAACAATTCCTTGTTGGAGGAGGCCTCCTCTCACAGACGCCGTGGACCGCCGAGCACCCTTTCAACACACAATCACAAAATAATCGATGCACAAAATCCGGGCCGTCTCAAAGACAGGATCACGAATTCTCCATCATCCTGGGGTATTTCCAAGAATCTGATTGAGCATGTCGTAAAGTGGGAGCTACCCAACATTATGCATCAACAATCATGGATTGGATACATCATAAAACATAAACATTTAGGCGGGTAATTAAATAAATAATTTCATAAATATTTGCTTGCGATAAAGTATCATAAATAAATCATTTGGTAAATTCTACCGGTTTGAGTATAGTAAAGCCCACCTTTACTTTTGAACTTGAATTTCGATCACGCTGTGTTCTCCTACGGTTGCGTGTGAGCCTTCCGTCCCACCTTACGCAAAAATTTACGTTTAGCACGTTGGGCAGCCGAGATTTTCAAAGTTCATTCAACTTTGATAGATAATATAATAATTGAAGTTTTAATAGATCTTAATCGTCGTTTGATGCGATTTCAATAAAATAATTCTCGTATCTCGAGAGGCGTAATATGATCTATCTCATTTTAACCTTTTAGGTTAAATAATTAACGATATAATAACGTTATTAAATAAAATGATTTCAATTATGAAATCTTTTCTCACAATGAGATATTCGATAAAAGTAATCGTTTTTCACGTATTAGCGTATTTAACGACGATTTAAATGCGTTAATTTGAAGTCGACCATTTTGACTTTTCTTTAAAAATCCTTAATAAAACACATTTTAATGAATAAATTCAATATAAATCGATTTTCAATCGATTTCTTTTCATAAAGCTTCAATATAAAACACGTGATGTTTTTGGGTCTTTGTGGTTTTGTTGTTTGAGTGAGATGGCGGCGGGCGCCGTTGTCACCGTGGCGGGGCGGCATGCCAAAAAAAAAAAGGATGGAGGGGTTACATTCGGATCTATTTAAGAGAGAGAGCGGTTTGAGTGAGAGGGGTGAGCAGCGGAGGAGATCACGAGAAGAAGGGAAGGTGGGCTGCCGTGAGGTCCCGGAGGCCATGCAATGCGGTAGAGGCGAGAGAGGCGAGCAGCAGAGAGAGAGAGGTTGGCTGAGGTCGTGAATTCGGCGTCAAGGCGGCGGCGGCAGTGTGGGATAAAGAAGAAGAATGAGGAGAGAGAAATAGAATATGGGTTTGGAAAGTGAGGAGATTACGGAGATAGAATAGAAAATAGAGTGCGAGAGAAGAGATCGTGAAGGAGGAGGCGGTTGGCGTAGCGACATCGCCGGATCCGTCGGTGACGATGGCGTGAAAAGGGAATGGGGAGGATAATGGGAGAGAGCTACGAGAAGGAGGGACCAAGAAAGAGATAGAGATTTTTGGGTTGTGTTCTTTTATTTATTGTTTTCCTTTATCCTTCTTTTCCTTGGGCTTTTTGTTTTGCACATGGGTTTATGATTTCCTTGAGATAACAACTTGGGCCTTCACTTATAATGTTATTTTGGGCTTTAATTAATTGAACTAGATTATTTAAGTAATGAGTTGATCTAATAAGATGGGTTTCTAAATTAAGTAATTTATTTTAGCCTTAAATTATATCATGTGATTTATTAGCATAATAAGTTAATTGTGCTAAGTATGTTTTAATAAATTGAGGATTTTTATTAAGTGATATCTTGATTACGAGTTTATTTAATTATGAGAATTTCATAATTAATTTAGTTATGCATGTACATATATTTAAGAGAACTATCAAGCGATTATTTGATTCATGAATGTACATAAGTGATTTTAGACTCGATGAGTTTATTATTTCAAAATAATAATTGTTCGATGTATTATTTTCACGGTTTATGGATAAGTATTATTATATGCATATATTAAGTATTGATGTTGCTTGATTATATGTGCATCCTAAAATAGTTTATTTGAAATAAACTAAAGTTGTAAATACTTTTGTAATAAAAAGTATTTGATAATTTGATTTTTCAAAATCAAATTAAGCTTTCAAAGTCAAAGTCGAGTAAGGGTATTGTTGGTGCCCTTAGCCGAGAAATTAAATTTCAAGATTTAATTTGAAATTCTGAAAACCCGGGTGTAGCAAATCTAGTTAGGAACGTGATGACAATTATGATAGATGTTAATGTTGGATTTTAGGACTATAATTTAAGTTGAGAACTTATCTTGTAGGACCCATGAAGAGGATACTTAGGATCCGATCGGTCATTTTCAGTGCTCGATTTTCTTTGCGATAAAGGTGGGTTTTATTTTCCAAAGTATGTTACGAGTTATTGAACTCTAAATATTTTATGAAAAATGCAAATGAATATCTATGTTATAAATGTTTTAACTCTCTATTGTGTAAAGTGCTCCTTGTTGTTTAACGATCGGATCTTGGCGGAAGCGATTGGATCGCCTGGTCATGGTTAGTGTACACTGAGGGGTATTGTGGGTCGCTCCCACTTATCTCGCATCGGACTTGGGTCCTCCGATTTCAAACATGCATAGTAGTGGATCTCGTGCCGCTCCCACATGTTCACATGACAGGTGAAGCACCAATAGATGAGAGGCGAAAATGGATCCATAGCTTGTTTTATGTATGCATAGAATGCCTTTTAAATATTTCTATGTTATACTATTCAAAGCATGGATTATTCTTCTAACAAATGGTTTCGAAATGTTTTCAAATGGCAAAATCCATCGAGTATATTATTACTCGACCGCAATTGCTTTCAAAACCCTTTGCTGCAGTTAGCGGCCGTGGAGACGCGATGCGGTGAGGAAGGGTTGTTGATGTTTCTCCAAAGAATATGTTGATTTACTTGGTTGTCTTATCTTCACATGGTGAAGGCGTCTTTTGACCATATTAATATTCATGTTGTTTAATCACGAATCTCTTTTGTCATCGCTTTTATAGCAATTGTTATTTACATATAATATATGCTTAGTATGAAATGTCATTTGCGTCTCGGACCTTGAACTTGATCTGTCGGGAGATAATATAAATATTATTTTGGTCATATTTGTTATGTACAATTATGACGTATCATTTTGCCGAGAATGTGTTGTCGACTCTAAGGGCACATTATCCATTTATTAAAGAAAGGCTAGTAGTATCGTCACGTAGCCCATTTCTTTATCTCCCGAAAACTGGGGTGTGACAGAATGGTATCAGAGCAATAGTTCTTGGCTCTGAGACCGTAAGTTTATTGATGTCGAGTCGAGATTAGTATCACTAGACTTCTAAACTATTCAACAACCCTCAGCTCGTCGTCACACTGCCCTCAATAAGGTATGTCAAATGTTTTCAAATTGTTTACAAAATGGTGTGGGCAACATGAATATGTGATAGGTAATGTGATATACACTGAATATGTATTGGAAATGAATATGTTTTGAGATTGAACATGTATTGAGATTGAAAATTAATATGCACTGAGACTGAACATGTATTGGGATCGAACATGCATTGTGACTAAACATGTATTGAGGCGATTATGTATTGAGGCCGAATATGCTGCGAGACCGGATCATGTATGGAGCGTCAGGTACTCGAGATGGAACATGTATGTAGTCTTAATTTGTTTAATGTTGAATATAAGCATGAATTTTGAAAATGAAAGTATTTTGTCATGAGTGACCGTGTGCCCCTATGATTTGAAATGAGAAATCCTTACATAAATGGATGATTTATTATCAAGAGTTATTTTCAAATTATGTGAAATTATATGTTCTGGGTAGTTTTGAACTCGCTATGATATAGAAGAGATTTGCTATAGCAAGACAAAACATAGATAGATCGAACATAGAAGATGTAACATCGAATGATTGAACATAGAAAGACAGAACATAGAACGATTGAACATAGACAGATTGAGCATAGAAAGAGAGAACATAGCAATTTGGACATAGAAAGAAAGAACATATACGATTGAATATAGAGATGAAGTATAGAATTGTAGAACATAGAAGGACAAAACTTAGAAGGATAGACAAGCGATAGATGCGACGCGATCGCTGCATGGGGTTCCGACACCTGCTAAAAGTAACGATGATTCAGGCACCTCTCTAGAACTTGTACTAATCACGGAAGAAATGTAGAAAGTCGCTAACAAAAATTTTCCATAAGCCAACGAGAGTGCAAACCCTACTATGGTATAGTAGGGTAAATGAATAAATCCTAACAGTAAATTACTGTTGTATAATCTTGTTCTCTTTGTATAAAAATCCTATTAATTTTGAAACTATGTATATGTATGTAAGAACCTTCTTGGAAAGATATTATTCTGCTAAAGACACGAAAGTCCTCTTTTGAGGCATGTGATATATATATAAGATTCATACATTGACGTGTGTTGTCGTCTCCTACACAACATGCCTAGTTATTATTCTTTATATACATATGACATCATCACGCCTTCCTATCCAAAATATTATTATAGAATGGCTGGAGAAGGAGAAAGAGAACCTAACCAAGGTGAACACGAACTACAGTCGCGCGGGACGCATACAACGGATGAAAGATTTAAGTAAACACAATCCACCCACATTTGACGGCCTTGGTGATCCTTGATAAACGCGCATTTTACACGTATATAGTTGATATTTGAAGATGAGTTTAGCTCGTTTAGTAATGCGTTTATGTATCGATTCTCAATGATTTATCTATTTCTAGAAGATCTTGCTCTTGGGTGTTCTTTTGACGTTTTGTAGGTTTATATGTTGATAATCGAGCAAGGAGCGGCCTTGCGAGAAAATGAGAAATACATGTAGTTTCTAGCGACCGACTGGCGGTCGCAGTCGGTCATGAGCAAAACCAACAGCGCCAAAGGAGTAGCGACCGCGACCTCGTGCCGCGAGTGAAGCTGGCGAGAACTCAACGGACGATTTCTCGCGACTGTTGAATTGCTAGCGGCCGCTAGTCGGTCGCAAGGTACCATGCGCTTGAGGAGGTGGCTGAGCGAGAGCAAGCGTGAGACTTACCTCGCGACCGAGGAGTGCTTTCCGAGACCGAGCGGAAGGCAATTAGGGTTTGGGGTGTGCCTATATATATGGCAACACCGCGCCCCAAAAGGACCCAATCGCCCCGAGACTCGTTTCTCTTGAGTTTTCCTCGGTTTTCTGACTTTTAGTCTTTAATCTTCTTTTAGTTTTATTCTAGTATTGTTTTACGTTGTTCTAGTTTAGTTTATCGTTTCGTTATCGATCGGAACGTTTTGTCCGATCGTTTCCGTTGTTTCCGTTCGTTCGCTTGGGATTGGATTCAAGACCAACCATTGTTCATCAACGCTTCCTACGGTTTTATATATTTAATTTCGTTTTATGGTTAAATCGTATTTCATTCCGTTTATTATGTACGGCTAGTTTTACATTTCTAATCACAGGGTTTGCATGATTCGATCCTATATGTTGTGATTCACTGCTATTGTTATTTACCTTCAGGCATTGATTAATGATTCATGGTGCTTATTAATATGTGTTGATTTACGATCAATCTTGATGCATATCTAGTTGCCGATTAATAGCGTAATTGTATTAATTGTCGATCGATCTTGAATGCATGATCTGAATAAGCGCTTGAGTAAATGGCGAGATAGGACATTCGTAGGAAGCATATTCTTAGTGATCCTTTTGGGTTCTTATTTTCCTCTAGAGGCGAAGCGTGATAGGGAAAATTAGTAATCAATGCCGCAATTGTAAATGAATGAAGTTGTTGGTTATATATGTGATCTTCATGTATGCGGATTAAAGCGGTTAGTAATAAGGTGGTAAACATCGTTGTGGATAGGATTGGTGCATCCCAAGGTTAGTCTTTCTTCATAGTTATCTTTCGTGATTTTATTGCTTTATTTTATATTTACATTTGGTTACCTTTGCTTTGGATTAATTTCCGGCGCTTTAAACCTTTCAACCCAAATTTTGTGCTTGGATAATGATGAATTGTCGTTGAGCTAACTTCTATGTTTTTCGTGATACAATCTCGTGGATACGATACTTGCTTACTTCTATACTTACACCTTTACGTGTGGAAAAGGAGCGATCAAATTTTGGCGCCGTTCTCGGGATTATTAAGATCACATAGGAATAATTTGACGATTTGGATTTATTAATTCAAGTTATATATATTATATTATATTTATTTCTTTTTTCGGTGCTAAATTCTCTCTTTCTCGGGTAGTTTATCGTATAAGATCTAGGGACCTCACGAAATATTATTAGATCCCGAGATCGAAAGTTCTCAAAGGAGAAGAGGACGAGAAAGAGGCGGCTGCAATGGCGACCAATCAAGTAGAACGGGGCATTCCTCCGTAGCAAGTTGACGATGCTAGCCGACTGCGGAGATGCACGTCGGATGGCAAATATGGAATCATTGTCCACCGCTCGGAGGAAGACCTCACGAATCACATGTACCGACATCCCTGAGCAGTTCAAGGAGGCGGTTGGGGCCCATGCGTAGTCTGACAATTTTGAGCTCAAACCGCCCTAATCGGTATGGTCGAGGAGAGCGGTTTGGGGAGGAGTCACGGAAGACCGAATGCGCATCTCGAGACTTTTCTCGACATTTGTGACACCATCAAGCAGAATGGGGTGCCACAAGACACGATCCGGATCGCATGTTCGGTTTCTCATTGCTGTGACAGCTCAGCGAAAAGATTGGTTCGAAGTTTGGACCGAGTGGCATCGACACTTGGGGGAAACTTTAGAAGTTTCTTTCGAAATACTTTCCGCCGTGGCGTGAAGATCATCGCCGAAATCTCTCATTTTGCCAAAACCACGACGAATCATTATTCGAGGCATGGGAGATCTGAGGTCTATTGAGACGATGTCCACAACATGGGTTCTCGAGGAGCAACAAATCACACGTTCTCTGATTGGTGACATGGCGGAGCGAGGAGCATGGTGGATCGTCGTGGGGGTGCTTATCGAGCCGACCCGATGACGAGGCGAGCCGTATTTTAGAAGAGATGGGTGCCAACAGCTATCAATGGCCAACGGAGAGAATGCCATCGTCAAAGCGGTGCCGTTGAGTGATTCAAAATATGAGGATCTCGTGAAGAAGTTCACTCTTTTGAAGAGTCGATTGAGACGGAGAGCGTCGACCACATCAATCGGAGGAATCATTCAATTTCCAACAACCTCCAAAGAGCTTAGCCGATTCGAATAGTGTAATCAAGAGCCGAGGAAACCAAGTCTCGAAGACATGATCACGGCGATTGGTTGTAAGCAACCAACAATTGGCAACGAATCGAATTCGTTCATAAGCAACAAGGCAAAAGATAAATCATTTGGAGTCCTTTGTGGCTATGGGAAACACATGAAGATGTTGGAGAATCAAATTGGTCAAATAGCCATACAGTGAATGCACTACAAAAGACAGGCCAATTTCCGAGTAATACTGGTGAACAGAAGAATCGGTGCCGCCATTCGGACGAGGTGGGCGAGCCTGCCGAGCCCTACAGAAAGAAGAGCAAGAAAGCGTTCAAGCGGACACTCGCGATCGAAGCTCATGACCATGAGCCCGATCATGAGCCATCCGTAAAATTGTCCTGAAGCCGCGACCGAGCGCCTGCACTTGACCATGAGCCATCGAGTATCTGGCCGATTTGTTAAGTGAGAGACCAGTAGCTCATAAGCCAGCCCCATGAGCAATCAATCGCGTGCGTCTGTTAGAAATCATTGTGAGCTCGCTCATACCGCAAGCTCGCACTTGAACACGGAGATCGGCAGCAGCATTCCTCGCGACCTTCCCAGTGGTCGCGAGGTCAACCATGAGGCGCCCGAAGCTAATCGTCGCACGCACTCCCTCAGGTCCCATTTCCAAGTCGACTAGTCAGTCGAAATATGACGAGGAGTTTGCTCGTTCAAAGAGGTTTTCAAAAGTTGAGATAAATTTGCCTCTGCTCAGGCGTTGTGAAACATCTTGCCGACTACATGAAATTCTTAAAGACGCGACTTGCAAGCGAAGAAACTTGGGAAATTCGAGAAAATTTCCTATCAGAAGAATCGCGTGTAGTCTTGCAAAGGAAGCTCCTCCAAGCGAAGGATCCTGCGGTTTCACGTTAGAGTCGAGATCGTCGAGCGGACTTTTCAAATGTTTTATGCGACTTGGGCGAGCATCAATCGATGCCATTGAGCGTTTTCAACCGGCTACACCTAGGAAAGATGAAGCCGACGAAGATTTCGCGATGATGGTGGCCGGTGGGTCACATATCAAAAGGTATCGTCGAAGGCGTGTTGGTAAATTGGGATTTTGTTTTTCCCGCCGACTTTGTTATTTTAGATATTCCGAATTCAAACAACAACCACTAATCATGGTAGACCTTTTCTAGCAACCGATCGCGTTGATTGATGTGCGGGAAGGAAACCTCACGCTTCGTGTTAGCGGTGAGGAGCTCAAAATTTCCATATACTGACGCCATCAAGCAACCCGACGTGGAAAGCCGGAAGATTGTTGCTCGATCATGACTGCTGCGCCGCACGCGCGTCTCGCGCTTAGAGGTACTCGACCAATCGAGGATACGTGAGAAGAAAAGTGGACTCGGCATGGAACTCCGAGTGTATCATTCGAGTTTGGGGGCACTTCCGTAGTCGGTGGTGGAGATCAAGTAAATGCTAAGTTTAGGAGGATCCACGAGTTGAGAAGGATTTATGTTGCCACAAAACGCCGGATTGACAAGGTTAGTGATGGTCTAGCTAAAGGCGTTAAAGTAAGCACTTGTTGGGAGGTAACCCAGCGTTTTCCTTGTTTTTGTTTTCGTGTTTTTCGTGTTTCGTTTTCTTTTCGTTGTTGTGTATGCATCGATCAACGAGTTAAGTGAAATGTGTTAATCCGTGTGGCCGATGGCGATAGAAAATTTTGTGGAATTTCAATGATAGTGCGCATGATATGTTAGAAAATGACGCATGAATGACGTGAGATGGCTTAGCTTGTTGTTTTCACCATTTGCTTAACCCGTGAGACTTGAGCTTCATTTGTATAAACATCTTGATCTGATTCTTTTAATTGTGTGATATCATGCATGTGATTATCTTCTAGAACTTGCCGTTCTTACGTGGTCGAGACCGCAATATGTGTTTCAATTTGGAAAGATAAAATGCCATCTTTGTTAACCACATATTCACCCAAACACTAACCCGATGTTATATACCATTTGTCGCTTCTTTGAGCCTTTATTATACTTTTCTTTCGATTAACGGATGATAGGAGGTGAGGATGGATATGGGAATCAAAGGGGTGAAATTTTGATGTAAGTTATGACGAGAAAAGTTTCTTGTAGAAAAATACATCGTGGTGAAGAATAGTACCTTTGTTGTGAAAGTTAAACCTATAAGCTCAGAAAAGAAAAGAAAAGAAAATGTTAAGTTCACTATGAGTGTTGAGCATAAAGGGTCTTTAATCAAAGTATAGGTACATACGTGGCATTAAGCGTTGATTTATACGTTGGGAGAGAAGAGGAAAATGGACAAAGTCCATATCGTCGAAATGTATAAATGATGGTGCTTGAAATATTCTTGAGTCACTTAGCCGTATATTATCTTACCTTAACCAATGAGCCTACATTATAACCTATCAAAGACCTCTTTGATCCTTATTTGAACACATTAGACGCGGTGGAGATGTTAGAGAAGCAGCAAGCCTATGGTAAGATGTTGCATTTCATTGATCGTTGAGTGTATACCGTCCTTAATTTCTTTATGAGTTTGAGTGTATCCTATATATTTTACGCATACGCCTTTGTGAGGTTGAATTAAATGAGTTTTGCCGTAAATTGTTGTTTGTGTTGAGTGGACTAACGTCGTCATGTGCACTAATGTTTTGAGCGTTGATATGTTTGGAGGCTAGAATGGTTATCATCCTTGCTACGCTCGTTGATCTTCGTTGTGTCTTCTGTTTTGTTTTGTTTGAGGACAAACAATGCTTTAAGTTTGGGGGTTTGATAAACGCGCATTTTACACGTTTATAGTTGATATTTGAAGATGAGTTTAGCCTCGTTTAATGTGCGTTTATGTATCGATTCTCAATGTTTTATCTATTTCTAGAAGATCTGCTCTTGGGTGTTCTTTTGGCGTTTTGTAGGTTTATATGTTGATAATCGAGCAACGAGCGGCCGAGAAAATGAGAAATCATGCGGTTTCTAGCGACCAACTAGCGGTCGCTAGTCGGTCATGAGCAAAACTAGCGGCGCCAAAGGAGTAGCGACATGACGAAACTGGCGAGAACTCATGGACGATTTCTGCGACTGTTCAGAGTGCTAGCGACCGCTAGTCGGTCGCGGTACCATCGCGACCTTGAGGCGGCCGAGCGAGACAGCTGAGACTTACCTCGCGACCGCACTAGCGACCATGGAGGCGGTGCTCGCGAGACCGAGCGGCGCAAAAGTAGGGTTTGGGGTGTGCTATATATGGCAACACCGCGCCCAAAAGGACCCAATCGCCCTGAGACTCGTTTCTCTTGAGTTTTCCTCAGTTTTCTGACTTTTAGTCTTTAATCTTCTTTAGTTTTATTCTAGTATTGTTTTTACGTTGTTCTAGTTTAGTTTATCGTTTAGTTATCGATCGGAACGTTTTGTCCGATCGTTTTCCGTTGTTTTCCGTTCGTTCGCTTGGGATTGGATTGAGACCAACCATTGTTCATCAACGCTTCCTACGGGTTTTATATATTTAATTTCCGTTTTATGGTTAAATCGTATTTCATTCCGTTTATTATGTCGGCTAGTTTTACGTTTCTAATCACAGGGTTTGCATGATTGATCATATATGTTGTGATTCCCGCTATTGTTATTTACCTTCTAGGCATTGATTAAGCGATTCATGGTGCTTATTAATATTTGTTGATTTACGATCAATCTTGATGCATATCTAGTTGCCGATTAATGGCGTAATTGTATTAATTGTCAATCGATCTTGAATGCATGATACGAATAAACGCGAGTAAATCGAGATAGGACATTCGAGGAAGCATATTCTTAGTGATCCTTTTGAGTTGCTTATTTTCCTCTAGAGGCGAAGCGTGATAGGAAAATTAGTAATCAACCGCATAATTGTAAATGGCGAAGTTGTTGGTTATATATGTGATCTTAGCATGTATGCGGATTAAAGCGGTTAGTAATAAGCGTGGTAAACATCGTTGTGGATAGGATTGGTGCATCCACAGGTTAGTCTTTCTTCATAGTTATCTTCGTGATTTTATTGCTTTATTTTATATTTCTGTTTGGTTACCTTTGCTTTGGATTAATTTACAAGCCTTAAACCTTTCAACCCAATTACGTGCTTGGATAATGATGAATTGTCGTTGAGCTAGCTTCTATGTTTTCGTGATACAATCTACGTGGATCGATGCTTGCTTACCCTATACTTACACCTTTACGTGTGGAAAAGGGCGATCAATCCTCTGAATCTTTGAGAGATGGGTGAGAGCTCTTGAAAGGATACTTAACCATATTGGTCGTGGCGATAAGGAAAAACTCACATGTGCAATTTTCGACTCGTTAACGAGGTCGATTTTTGGTGGGAATCGGTCGCAGCGAACATTGACCCCGAACAATGGGAAGCTTATCGTGGGAAGACTTTAAAGGCAGATTATATGAAATACATCCACGGATGCTATAAGAAAAGAAGCGGGATGAGTTACGGAATTTACGACAAGGAAATATGATAACATCGTGAGTGCGATCGAATGTTTAACTTGACATCGCGATATGCCCGCGTCTAGTTGACACGGACGAAAAATGCGCAGACAAGTTTAGACAAGGTCTACGCCTTGAGATAGCGATTCCTCTAGCAAGTCGAGGCGTTGGCGTATGCTCGATCTTTGAGCGAGCTCTAAATATCGAGTCGATATTACCCACAAAGGTGGATGTGCTACACCAAAGACCGTCCAAAACCATGGAAAAATGAAACATAAATGGGAAGATAGAAATGAAGGTAACCCAACAAAAGAGAGCAACCATGGAGAAAACCAACAACAACAAGGATGGTGAAGAAAAGCCTCTATGTAGAACTTGTCGAAAGAATCACTTTGGTGAATCTAAGATAGGCTCTAACGAGTGTTTTAGATGTAGCGACACAGGCATTTTGCAAGAAACTGTCAAACAATGATGATGATAAATTCGCAACCACGTAACCTTGGCCCTCAAGGGAGGAATCGAGTACCATTTGAAACCCGGCCAAACTAAAGACGACCTCAACCTGGCTGGGGCTTATGCTCTTAACCAACGGCAGGGAGCTCATGCACATGAAAACATAGAAGGTATGATCGTCCTAAAATTGGCGTACCTTTATACATTGTTGATTTAGGAGCTTGTTACTCTTTTATATTTAAGTACGCATGTGAAATATAGTAGCGGACAACAAAATAGAAATGTCAGTTCTCTATAATGATTTTTTAGAACCAGAAAAGCAAGCAGGATGAGGTAATCTTAAGTTAAGACTTAGTTTTCAAGTGGATGCCAGACAATGATATTAGAAAGGAAAGCGTAAATTGTTCTAGTTAAGGTTACATAAGATCACAACGTGACGACAAGAAAAATACGAGAACTAGAAGTTAAGTTTCGTAGCAAATGTATAAAATTTCGAGGACGAAATTTTTATAAGGAGGGAGGGATGTAATATCCCGTGTTTCTACAAATAGATTTTTAGAAGAATTCTTGAGTTTAGAATTTAAGTTGATTCGCTCCCGAAAAAAAAATGGATTTTAATTCCAACAACAAATTTATGAAAGTTTTAGAGCAAAATCGGTTTTAAGATAATCTATCAAACGCAATTATATGACTATGTGGATTTAGTTAAATTCACATTTATGTTTTTAAAGAAAGAGCGAGGTTGATTTAAAGATTTTGCATAAATGAATGCGATTATGTGCCTAAGTGAATTTATCTCTATGTATGGATATGAAATTTCATATGAGATTTAATATGAGATTTAAAGTGACAAGCTTGCTTTTATTAGAAAAATTAATGGATTTATTTTGAATAATACATGTTTAATTGATTAATTGGCGATATTATTTTCCTAGTTAGCCCAAGTTTTAAGCGAAGGATGTTTAATGCATTGGGCTTTTTTTATTTGAGGGCCCAACATTTATGATAATAGAAAATCAAGCTTGCAAATTATTTTGCAAATCGGTTTAATTTAATCTAATTATACTTAAGAATATATGGATTCCCCGCTTCCACGACATCATGTTTTCCCTATAAAACTACATTCGCAGATGTAGCTCGCCCAAAACCGGACCTCACATACAACATAAAATTTCAAAGATCTCTCTCTACTGAACTTCAAAAATTCCTCATACACCTGAATTCTATTGATTGCTCCACTTTGCATCAGGTAAAGGAATTCCTTCCTTCTCAACTTATTCTTTCTCCAATTCTAATCGCAGACTTTTCTTTTCTTTCTTGCGTAATCTTCTTCTACTGAGAGAACAACCATAGCTTCAACCAATTTGACAAAGGTCTACTTTTCTGACTAAACATTATGCGTAATAAAATAAAAATAAAAGCGATGAACACACCCTTTCTTTTCCTTATGTACAATCTGCAAGCTACATGATGGGATATGGCCCAACCACTCGGCCCACCGACAGCCTAAACGCAGTGGGCACGACTTTAATCTTGCCCAAGCGTTTATGCCAAAGGCCCATCCCCAAACCCTAAGCAGCCTCCAAACCCTAATCGGCGAGGCTAAGAGTCCCACTGGCGCCAGCGGTAAGAATCCCTATGGGCGAGAGGAGCAATTCCTACATCTGAAGGTTAAGAGTCCCTACATGGGAGGATCGGTTCATATAGGCCCTCCGTATATATATAAATAGGAGTTAGATCGAAGGTAGAAGGTTAGCAACTTCTTGAATACTAAGAGCTTTTAGCTACACTCACCGTAATAAAATCATAGTGAAAGTATTGAGGAATCAACCTCCGTGGACGTAGATCTCATTAACGATCGAACCACGTAAAAGCCGGTGTTCTTTATCGCTACGAATCGACATATCCACATATATTAGATTTATCATTGGCGCCCGTCTGTGGAAACTATGAACAAAAAGCGTTTTCTACAAATTAATGGCAAGGACACGTGCAACCGCTGGTCGATCTTGGAGAACAACCATACCGAGGACGACGGTGGTCACTCACCGCCACGGGAAGGAGATTGTAGATGCCATGCGGTCACACACCGAGGGCCACATGTAAAGCGTTTCCATACACCCTTAGGATCGCCGCCCTCACGAGGTGAAGACGCCGACTATCGCCAGGAACGGCCGTGCTCACCGGTCTCACGAAGCCCTTGGCGAGCCGTGCGAATTCCTCAATGCCAATCTCGGCCAATTCCAAAATTCCTCCACCAAAGGAAAAATGGCGTGCACTCTCGAGTGCCGAGCGCGGCGAATCTGGGCGCTCGAGGTCGCCACCCCATCGAGGCGGTGAACGCCTGCCTCAGCACAATAGCCGAGAACGCTGTACACCAATCCGCCGCATGAAGTCACCACCTCACAGGAGGTCGCAACCATTCACAACCTCGTCGCCCATGGCCGCTTCTTCGCCTCGGTATGCCGCCCAGTCGAGCAAAGCGGGAGAGAGAAAGGTGAGCCGAACCCACCGAGGAGACGATAGACGCAGTCACCGCTTCTCCCACCCTCCGAGAGATGGCAACGATCTCGGGGTTCGGCCGTGCACGAAGAATCATCTCTCGCTTTCTCCGGGAGATTCTAGACACGCCCTGCCCGTGACGGCACGGCACCCAATATTCGCCACGATGGCCTTGGGGACCCTCAGACTTCCTTTTCGCCTACACTACCAACATGGCGAATCAAGGAATGGAGGATTTTCACATGTGCAAAATCTTCCACGAGGTCTTGATCTCCAATGCCCGTATTTGGTTCACCTCGCCCGCCGTAGCAAAGATATACTTCGCCGGGACCTCGTGGATTAGTTCAAATGGGCGCTTATATCGGAAGATACCACCTCGTGACCTTATCCGACTGCTCACAATCCGCCAAGGCGGACGAGAAGATGTCGAACTGTCTCGAGGTTCATCAAAGAGTCGCTCAAAATTGATGGCGAACGATCTCTACATCATCAACGCGTTCGAGCCGGATCCGGCAGTGCATCGAATAAAGAAATCACCAGGAGAAACCAAAGAGGCGTAGTAAACTTTGGAACTCGGTAGACAACCGTCGAGGAGGCACGAGTCGGATCGGAAGAAGGGAGATGCAGGACGAGAAGAAAGGTGAGAAGGAAGCGGATGATCAAGTCGGCGCCGCGAGCGCCTTGACGTAATCAAGAGAGGCCACTGGAATCTGGGCTTGGACCTCGGCCAAACCCTCGGCGCCAAAGCACCTCCTCTGCTCAAATCGAGGCGGAGATATTCGAGCTCCACGCCGAGCTCTTCCAAAGCCCCTCCTATGAAAGGAGGATCCGAGAAAAGGTCACGGATTAGTCTTGTGACTATCACGGGGTATGGTCACAATCTGAGGATTGCGAAACTGGACTCATGATTGACAAGCTCGTCGAGGAGAGCCCTCAAAAATACCTCGGCCGAGTGGGCCGGGGAACAAGCGCATAGGCGAGGAATAACGGTGGCAACAATCTGCGGGCCGACCTCGACGATGATCAACCCGAAGATGGCGAGGACGAAGGTCCCAATGCTATGGAGCAGTGTCTATGCCATTAAGGCTCCTCAGCCAGGAACAACGAGGTCGTCGTTAAAGAATGAAGCTCGGAGGCCGGCCCGTGAGGCCGAAGAACAAGCGACTCGAGGATGGTGAGGACATCGTGTTCTACAAAGATGACCCGGTGCCCAAAATCATGCCCCACCAAGACGCCATCACGATCAAGTCGTGGTGGGCAACAAGAACATCCACCGGGTCACATCGACGCCGGTGCCTCCGTCGGCATTATCTTCCGAGCTGCTGGATAAACTTGAGGTCGGAGGGATTCAAATCGCCCGCACCATCCCGCTATGAGCTTCGCCGAGGCGGTTGACCCGAAGGTATCATTACCACCCGGTTCACTGTAGGGCGTGCTCCCGTGTCGGCCACGAAGTCCATCCAATTAACTTCCAGTACGAGCTCCTCTCCATACAACATTATCTTAGCGGAGATTGGTTATACGCCACCAAGGCCGTCTGCTCGGTGTACCACCACAATCAAGATACCAGCGCGGTGGGGTGCCGAGCATCCAGGGTGATCAAAGCGGCGGCAAAGAATGCCTACGAGTCTCAACCCAGGATGTAGCCCTACCTCAGGCATAGCAATTACAGAATCCCCAGAAGCTGCCACCTCGGGACGACCTGACTGAGAACCTCCAGCTCTACGACGACGACCCCACCAAAGTTGTCAAGGTCGGCACCTGTGGCCCACTGATATTCGCAAAGATGTCATGCGCTTCTAAGGGAATACAGGGACGTCTTCGCATGGTCCCCTCGACATGACCGGAGTGCCGCTTGAGCTCATAACTCATCGCCTCGACATCGACCCGCTACTAAGCGGTTCACAGAGAAGAAAGGGTGTTTATGACAGCGCGGCCAGTCATAAGAGGCGAGGTGACTCGACTCAGAAGGCCAAAATCTTGTTCGAGGTTAACACCGACACGGATGGCTAATCCGATCGTGGTCAGAAAGCCGTGAGGAGGTGACGATGTGTGTCGACTACACCGACCTCAACAAACACCTTAGAAAGATTGCTACCCCTCAGGCATTGATAAGAAGGTAGAGAGGCCTGGTGGGCCATGAAGTCTTGAACTGCCTAGATATGTACAAAGGTACCACCAAATCTGATGAGCCCGGAGGATGCCCCAAAGACCACGTTCATCACCGACTTCGGCATCTTTGCATATCGGAAAATACCTTTCGGCCTGAAGAACGCCGGAGCTACCTACCAGAGGATTGTGGACGCAATTTTCAAAGACCACATAGGGGAGATTGTCGAGGTCTACGTCGACGACATAGTAGTCAAAAGTCAAAAAACGGAGAGCTGCGCCGACGACCTCGGAACATTCTCCAGCTCCTCAGGTCGGCCAACCTCAAACTCAACCACAAGTGTACATTAATGGTGAAGACGGTAAATTCACGGGATCTTTGGGTTTCTCAAGAAGGTCGAAGGCAAATCCCACTAAGGTGAAGGCGGTGCTTTCGATATGCAGTGCAAAGACCATCAAGTGAGATCCACAAACTCACAGGGTGCTAGCCCTCTCAATGATTCTTATCTCGGCCGAGAAAGCAACTTCCTTCTTCAAGATCTTAAGGAGAGCTCCGGACTTCGCTGGCGGGAGGAACACCAGTCGCTTCACAGCGGTGAAAGAGTATCTCGCCGACCGCCCACCCTGACCGCCCAGAAGAAAGCTCCTCTCTTTGTATTGCCGCCTCTCGACGAGGCAATCAGTGTGATGATTGCAGGATGAGGTTGGACGATAACTCCCATCTCTTCTTCACCGAGCTCAAAGGACCAGGAGACAAGGTATACCACCTCGAAAAGGTAGCATTGGCAGGTGAACGCCAAGCGACGTCTCAGACCTTACTTTCAAGCCCATTCCATCCGTGTGCTAAGCGACTACCTCTGAGACAAGTCTTGTCAAAACCACGAGTCATCCGGACGTATAGCAGTGGGCACTCGAGGTCGTGAGCACGACATCTCATACTCTCCCAGTAGGCCATAAAGGCAAGCCCTCGACTTCTGGTGGAGGCCAAATTCACCGAGTCGGCTCTACCAGCTAGGGTCACTCCAACTCCGCGCCCACAGCGGAAAAATCCACCCTTAATCCGCTTTGATGATTCTTTGGCAGATGACGTGGGCGGAGCCTCATGCAAAGCAGGCGGAGGAGGCGAGGCATCCTCCTCCTCGGCCCGAGCAAACAAGAGGTGACCTATGCCTTTCGGTTCACCTTCCCGACCACAAACAACGAGGTGGAGTGCGAGGCGCTAATCTCGGGACTCCGCTCAAGGAATTGAAAGTGGACAAGATCAGGATCTTTGGAGATTCCTGGTCGTGGTGAACGGTGTTAGTACATACGAGGCGAGGAGGACCGAATGAAGCAATACGCGAGAAGCGAAGGAGATCTTGACCTCGTTCGGTGCTTCAATATTCATCGTATCCCACGGGAGAACCGCTGCGGTGATATCCTCGATGAGTTAGGCTGCGTCGTCAACAAATCCACCCATGGAGGAAGTTCACTCGGAAGCATCGCGAGTCACATCGACATCATCACCAGTAGAGCCGAATTGGATGTCTCCCATAAAGGCTATCTGGAAGGCGGCGACTACCTCAAGATCATTCGAGCCGAAAAGATGATGGCGAAATCGAGTAAGTACCGTACATGCGGCGCCTCTACCGAAGTCTTACCTTGACCCTCCCGAGGTGCCTCGGGCGGGAAGGTTCGACTACGTGCTCAATGAGATTCCTGGAGGATCTTTCGGAAGCTACATCGGTCGCGAGCTCTCATCGAAAGAGGCCCGAGGTCGGGATATTACCGCCTACCTCATTCAAGATTCGGCCGAGCTCGTCGAAAAGTGCTCAAGTGCCGCCGCTCCACAGTCGAAGCTACCCTGCACCGATCTAAGCGACCTACTGAGTCCATGGCCTTTCATACGGTGGGGATCGACATCGTTGGTCCGTTCGATCGAGCACCGGTCGCGATGCTTAGTCGTGGCAGTAGACTACTTCATAAAATGGGTCGGCGAGCCCTTTCGACCCTCACAAGCAGTGGATTCGAGACCTTCATGTGGAAAACATAGTTTGCCGCGGCGATACCACATGTTTTGATCTCGGACAACAAAGACCCAGTTCGTTGACAAAAATTTCAGGAATGGTGTGAAGAGCTCCGGATCGGGCAAGATTTTACCTCGATCGCACACCCGCAGCGAATGGTCGACCGAGGGTGACGAACCGCACGATCGTACAGGATTGAAGAAAAGGCTGCACCGAGCTAAAGGTGATTGGGTTGAAAACCTCCCTCAAGTCCTCCGGGTCCTACGTAACCACACCTCGGACTGCACGGAGAAACACCCTTCAAACTAGTCTACGGTGATCGGCAACCATACCGGTCGAGATCGTGCACCGAGCCCGCGCACTCTCCACCGACCAAAATGGCAACGAGTAGACCTACACGGGTCAACCTTGATACCCTCGAGGAGGAAGCGAGCTGCTTCATAAACGAGGCCAAACACAAGTGCAAGGTCACAGACTACAACAAGAGGGTAAAGGCCGCCACACTCAAGAAAGCGACCTCCCCTCACGAAATAATGAAGCCAAGAGAGCCGAGCGCCCTAACAAGTCGGATCCGACATGGGAAGGTCCATACGCGCTCACGGGACCCCTAGCAAGGGCCTATAAGTCGCTTCACCGTCCTGCACTTATTCTCGAACCGCATATCACTCACTTGAGGAGGTATTTTACATAGCTTGATTTTAAATCCGATCATGATTACTCCTCTTGTTGCTTTTCATTGGTCGCGATGTTATTTACTCTCAATAAAACACTTGTTTTTTTGAATAAGTATTCCACTTCTCGCCTTATACATATGTGAACATCTATTCGATATACCACATTTAAACCTTCAATGGGACGCCTTACGAAGATGAAAACCCACTAAGTGGTACTCACTAAGCGCACCAAGACTCACAGACACTCATAAAATGAACGCCTAAGTGCAGGTATACAGCAACTCATTAAATTGAACGTCTACATGCAAGCATACAGATCACTCATTAAGTTCAAGTATCTATATGCAAAAGACATCCAGATCGGATCTCACAAATTATGCCCCTTTATTTGGGAAGATATACATCAGACACGCCTAAATACATTTACGACCAAACGAAGTCCTAAGCTATGTTTGTACTCTCAAGGGGAAAATATACACTTTGAACTAGTCTAAATACATTTACGACTACATACAAAGTCCTAAGCTATATACAAACTCATCCAAAGCTCAACTCACGCCACGACTACCAAGCTACACCAGCCGCGCACAAAATCTCCTGTGGCGATGAACACTGAATGAACTCGGTGCCTTCAACCTACCGACGAGGCAGATCCCAAGAACCCGCCTCCTGGGCGATTCTTGCAGCCTCTGATAGGCGCCCGACTGAAATGGGGACTCCAAGATCCCGAGACTACTCCGAGGACGCAAGGCGAAGCTCGATCGGCCCCGACCGAGGTAGAAGCTCAGGGCCGAGGTTGACTCTTCTTCCTGCTCGATCGCCCGCCACGCCCCCACCCCGAGCCGACCTCCGCGCCCGAACTACTCCCCGGCCCGGTGGACTCGATGTCCTCTCTTCCGAGATCCGGCCGGCCACGAGGCACTCCAGCGCAGTGCTTGACCAAGTAGCCTTAAGACCCGGCGTGGTCGGCATAACCCCCCATCATCGTGTTCTTCAACCTAACACCGGGTCAGTGCAACGGTCTCGCCACTAAGTTTGGGCAAGCGACTCATGGACGATCTCATAGATCTCGAGGCATTTCACGGGGGAGTCGAGGCACCAAGTTTCACTGCTCGACTCCTCATCCTCCCAACACCATCCTCACCAGCGGTGCTCGACCCGCCGTCGACTGGAAATGGCGCCGCCACATCGGTGAATCACCGCTTCATACTCTGCGTGCTCCTGAGACTGTGCCAGCCTGCGCCGGCTACCGAGCTCCTCATCACATCGCATCAGCGCCCATGGATGACGCCGGCAGATAAGTCCGCCTCGGACCTCGAGATGCACGATCTTTAACGAGAGTCTCATTCTCGCCCAGAGCGAGCCGCCATCAATCACCTCTCGCAACTTCTTCCTTAAATCGCAGACGACACCGAAGCCGACGTCCATGTCGGCCAAAACACTGGTCGATTCGGCCGAAATGGCCCGCTAAAATAGCACCTCCTCATCCTTCTCAACTAAAGCACCTCGAACTTTTTTCACCTTGGTCAAGAAGTCATGATCAAGTCCAACGATTGAGTGTCGTTGCTAGAGATAAAAAGACAATACGCATTTAAAATGGTGTTTATTATTCAAAAGTGAAAATTTTACAAGGCGCGGGATCCTAGTGACCCCCAGATCGCCCTATTACAATGGGCCCACCGACTCAGGCCCCACCTACTCACTGCCCCATCTCGCTTTCTTGCTCGCCGTCATTGTCTGCCCTTGGCGCCACTGGACGCCGAGCTCTCCTCCTCCTTCCGGCCGCCGCTCGACCCGCAGAAGCTCCTCGGAGTTCAGGATCTTCGCCTCCACGATCGAGCAACGGCCTCCGCCGACAGGAGAGGGAGTCGGACGCCATGCCTCCAAAGACGGAAGCGAGCCAACCCAGATCACCCGCATACGCCTTTGTTCGGGCCCCCGGGCGACTCGACCCAACCATGCCCGACCTTGTCGGTTTCGTGCATGGCGGCCGCCACCGCCTCGCATGGTCGACACCACCTTAGTCTTCGAGCATGCCGGCCAGTCGGCAATGGCGCCGAGAAGCTCTCCGATTCAACGAGCTTGTCAGCGCGAAGGCCCTCAAGATCGCCCCGATCCGCCCGACCCAGCCGCCTCTCATCATGAGTTCCTTCGCCTCACCCACCTCCTCACGAGCCTCCCCAAGCTCGCCCGGGGCGACTTCCAATGAGAAGGCCTTCTTCTGCCGCGGCTCGCAAAGATCGCCCCGCGACCTCACTGACCTCGGCTGCCCTCGCTGCCACTTGCGCGTGGCACATCGGCGACCGCCAGAAAAGAAGCTCCCACCCCACCATTTCATACTGAAGTGAAGCTCTCACGATCGGCCAAGTGGCAAGTTGCGTGTCCCCAAAGAAGACGCTGCGGCGATCCCCATCACCGAGCTCGCAGATCCTAAAGAACCAACACAAGTTAATACAGATCACGTAATCTGATAAAGCCGACGCGGAGGATATCTATACTTGGGGTGGCTATGTCCGAACTCGAGCTCCCGCACCTCATGTTCGACGCGGGCCTGGTCTCTGTTTAGGTCCGCTGGCTCGATTCCTAGCAGAGGTCCGCCATCACCGACTAATGTCGCCAACCTTCGGGGCCGGCGGGATCACCGCCTCGGCTTTTCTCTTCTGAGGTGCTTTCGCGATCATGAGTCCCTCTCAACAAGGCTGGCCTCACCGCATTTACGTAAGATAGTCACATTAGCACAAAGAAAATCGATTTATCAAGAATGAGAAGATGGATGCCATCACCCCGATCGCACTCGATCCGATGCCTCGACCTATAAACGCCCGGCAAGGAGAACCAGTCATCCCCTGAAATCAATGGATGCTATCTCACCGAGGTCGCTCAAAGAACTCCTCCATGTGGCCTGTGGGCTTGATTTTCACATCCTTCATCGCATCGAGGCCCCACTCATACCTGACGCCTCACCCGCAGCGGGAAGAAATACCTATTCGCCAACGGACACCTTCGGCGAGTCGCTATCTTAAGCTTCCGCCGGGAGACAGATAATACACCTCCCATGGTCTCGACACTAAAAAGCGATCAAGACCTCAAGGACAACCTCGCCAACACCATAGTAGAGACGTACCTACCCACCCATCGACCTAATGGAATTCGAGGTCAATGACATATGGGGATCCGAAAGTATTCTCGAAAGCTAAGGAAAATTGGGCCAAAGGAAACCTAAGGCCGCCATCAGCTATCTACATATACAAGAATAAATCCTCCTGGAGGGCCATCGCCTCTATCATCCTGGCCGCGGCAGCACCATCGCGCCTCCTCCGAATACCAGATTCTTCGTTATCTCAAAGCCTCCGTGGTCAACCTCGACCTCGCCACGCCAACCCTAAGTCCGTCCCATACCGATGATACCGCGGGACCCTAACACTAAATCCTATGGACCTACACAAAGCGTTATAAGACATATAGTCCTTTATATCGGAGGACGAACGGCGTAACCCGAGGCGTAACGGAATGAGTAGCATTTAAGAATACATACTTAATTTTCACTGAATATTTGGCCCTTCAACTAGATCGGGAAGAAGTTGGAAAATTTCTCAAAATTTTTATCTCAAACAAGCAAGAAAGGGAAGTGAAGCATTTCATTCGGGCCTATTTATAGGACAAATGGTCTCAAAACCGCTGCTTCAACTTTCACACGCGCCTACCGCGATTGGATGTGGAGTGGCACGCACGCGCTCGAAAGGCCCAACCACCGCCTGGCGCGATGACGACTCTACTGCAGCATGCACCGCCAACGATCGCAGGATGATTACGCTGACCTCAGACGGCTCGAACCCTGACCTCGTCCGCTCCACATCCAAGGCGGCGCCTCAGTGCGGACCTCGGCGCCCTCAAACCAAGGCGCCACTCGAGCCTGACCTCGCCTTTTCTCCAAGAGGTAGCACCTCAGTTCGGACCTCGGCGTCCCGCCAAGCTGACATCGCCCCTACAAGGACATCTCCATCCAGACGGACCTCATTGCGTCCCTCCAGATTCAGGCGTCGCTCAGCCACACCCCAAGATCCCTGTAAGGCGGCTGTCACTCAGGGGCGGTCCTCAGATCATCCAAAGATGATATCTCTATCCAGATCGCCCTCCGACGGACCTGCATCCTCCGTAACAGGCGGTGCCACCCAGATCGGACCCTACAGTAACCTATACTGTGGTCGCCATCCGTGCCTGACTTGACTTCCTTTTGTGCAAAGACATCTGTCAAACCATGCGCGACCCACTGTCCCCAACAAGCCACAAGATGCCCGTAACGCCAAACCGCTCACCCGGCTCAATCCAGCGAACCGATCGATCCCGACACCAAAGAGATCGAGAAACCTTCGAGAACAACATCAACCGAGCAACATCCTACCCTAAGAATGCATATTCTTCACCTCACCTCGGCACGGTCAGCATCTGACTATTCGGTGGCTATGATGGGATATGGCCCAAACCACTCAGCCCACCGACAGCTTTGGGCAAAGGGCTCGACTTTTAATAACAATACCACGCATATACCAAAGTGCCCATCCCCAAACCCCAAGCAGCCTCCAAACCCTAATCAAAGGGCCGCAAGAGTCCTTATATAAGGCTAAGAATCCTATGGGCAAGAGAGACGGTCCTACATATGGGCGCCAAGAGTCCTCTACTGGGATGATCATCCCGCCTTAGGCCCTCATATACGTATAAATAGGAGATCATCGATAAGTAAGGGTTATCAATACTAAGAATTTTACCACACTCACTCGTAATAAAATCATAATGAAAGTATTGAGGAATCACTCTCCGCGACGTATCTCATTAACGATCGAACCACGTAAGTTCTGCTGTTTTATCGCTTTACGAATCGATATATCCACATATATTAGATTTATCACTACAACACAGCATATACACATACATAAAATCGAACCTGCAGACAATTTTATAAGGATGAGATTTACAAATTATTAATATTAAGAAAAGAAAGTGGACGTATATTTATATAAATACATGCGTATATTATATATATATATATATGTGTGTATATATATATATATTTGATACAAGTTTACTACCTGTGATGTTTTTGGCTGCTGCGGTTTTGTTGTTTGAGTGAGATGAGCGGCCGGCCGCCGTTGTCACCGGCGGCAGACGGCGGCGGTGCACGAAAAAAAAGGATGGAGGGGGGTTTCTGTTCGGATCTATTTAAGAGAGAGAGAGAGACGGTTTGAGTGAGAGGGGGGGTAGACGACAGAGGAGATGCGAGAAGAAGGGAAGGTGGCTGTCGGCGCGGGGTCGCCGGAGGCCATGCAACAGCAGCGGTGTAGGAACCGAGAGAGGGGGGAACAGGCGAGAGAGAGAGAGGTTGGCTGCGAGGTCACCGAATTCCGGTGTGCGGCGGCGGCGACAGTGTGGGATAAAAGAAGAAGAATGAGGGAGAGAGAAATAGAAGATGGGTTTCTGGAAAGTGAGGAGATTCTGGAGAGATAGAGAGCCGAAAATTGAGTGCGAGAGAAGAGATACGTGAAGGAGGAGGCGGTTGGCGGCGCGACATCGTCGTATTCCGGCGGTGATGGTGGCGTGAAGAAAGGGAATGGGGGAGGATAATGAGAGAGAGAGAGCTCTGGAGAAGGGGGACCGAAAGAGAGAGAGAGATTTTTGTGTTGTGTTCTTTTTATTTATTGTTTTCCTTTATACTTCTTTTTCCTTTGGGCTTTTGTTTTGTTTTGCACATGGGTTTATGATTCCTTGAGATAACAACTTGGACCTTCACTTATAATGTTATTTTGGGCTTTAATTAATTGAACTAGATTATTTAAGTAATGAGTTGATCTAATAAGATGGGTTTCTAAATTAAGTAATTTATTTTAGCCTTAAATTATATCATGTGATTTATTAGCATAATAAGTTAATTGTGCTAAGTATGTTTTAATAAATTGAAGATTTTTATTAAATGATATCTTGATTACGAGTTTATTTAATTATGAGAATTTCATAATTAATTTAGTTATGCATGTACATATTTTTAAGAGAACTATCAAGTGATTATATGATTCATGAATGTACATAAGTGATTTTAGACTCGATGAGTTTATTATTTCAAAATAATAATTGTTCGATGTATTATTTTCACGGTTTATGGATAAGTATTATTATATGCATATATTAAGTATTGATGTTGCTTGATTATATGTGCATCCTAAAATAGTTTATTTGAAATAAACTAAAGTTGTAAATACTTTTGTAATAAAAAGTATTTTGATAATTTGATTTTTCAAAATCAAATTAAGCTTTCAAAGTCAAAGTCGAGTAAGGGTATTGTTGTGCTTCTTAATGAGAAATTAAATTTCAAGATTTAATTTGAAATTCAAACCCAGATGTAGCTAATCTAGTTAGGAACGCGATGACAATTATGATAGATGTTAATGTTGATTTTAGGACTATAATTTAAGTTGAGAACTTATCTCAGAGGACCATGTAAGATGATACTTAGATCCGATCAATCATTTTCAGTGCTCGATTTTGTTTGCAATAAAGGTGGGTTTTATTTTCCAAAGTATGTTACGAGTTATTGAACTCTAAATATTTTATGAAAATACAAATGAATATCCATGTTATAAATGTTTTAACTCTCTTCAATATTCATAAGTCGCTTAATCACGAATCTTTTGTCATCGCTTTTATAGCAATTGTTATTTACATATAATATATGCTTAGTATGAAATGTCATTTTAGCCCCGCACCTTCGAACTTGATCCCGCTGAGATAATATAATATTATTTTGGTCATATTTGTTATGTACAATTATGACGATCATTTTTGCCAAGAATGTGTTGTCCAACTCTAAGGGCACATTATCCATTTATTAAAGAAAGGCTAGTAGTATCGCCACGAGCCCATTTCTTTATCTCCAAAATCAAGGTGATGAATGGTATCGAGCAATAGTTCTGCCTCGAGACCGTAAGTTTATGATGTCGAGTCGAGATTAGTATCACTAGATTCTAAACTATTCAACAACCCTCACGCGTCACATCGCCTCAATAAGGTATGTCAAATGTTTTCAAATTGTTTACAAAATGGTGGCAACATGAATATGTGATAGGTAATGTGTATACATCAATATGTATTGAAATGAATATGTTTTGAGATTGAACATGTATTGAGATTGAAAATTAATATGCACCGAGACCAACATGTATTGGGATCGAACATGCATTGTGACTAAACATGTATCGAGATCGATTATGTATTGAGACCGAATAGACCGAGACCAGATCATGCATGGAGACGTCCGATAATCGAGACGGAATATGTATGTAGTCTTAATTTGTTTTTGACCGAATATAAGCATGAATTTTGAAAATGAAAGTATTTTGTCAGAGGACCGTGTGCCCCTATGATTTGAAATGAGAAACTTACATAAATGGATGATTTATTATCAAGAGTTATTTTCAAATCATATGTGAAATTATATGTTCGGTAGTTTTGAACCGCTATGATATAGAAGAGATTTGCTATAGCAAGACAAAACATAGATAGATCGAATATAGGATGTAACATCGAATGATCGAACATAGAAAGACGTAACATAGAACGATCGAACATGATGATTGAGCATAGAAAGATGTAATATAGCAAGACCGACATAGAAAGAAAGAATATAGACGATCGAATATAGAGAGAGTATAGAATTGTAGAACATAGAAGGACAAACTTAGAAGGATAGACAACGATAGATGTAACGCGATCGCATATAGGTTCCGACACCGCTAAAAGTAACGATGATTCGTGCACCCTCTAGAACTTGTACTAATCACTAAGAAATGTAGAAAGTCGCTAACAAAAATTTTCCATAAGCCAACGAGAGGCAAACCCTACTATGGTATAGTAGGTAAATGAATAAATCCTAACAAAGAAATTATCGTAGATAATCTTGTTCTCTTTGTATAAAAATCCTATTAATTTTGAAACTATGTATATGTATGTAAGAACCTTCGAAAGATATTATTCGCTAAAGACACGAAGTCCTCTTTGAGGCATGTGATATATATATAAGATTCATACATCGACGGTGTTGTCGCCTCCTACACAACATGCCTAGTTATTATTCTTTATATACATACGACATCATCACGCCTTCCTATCCAAAATATTATTATAGAATGGCCGAGTATGAGAAGAGAACTCAACCAAGGTGAACTGAACTACGAGTCGCACTGTGACGCATAAATGATGAAAGATTTCAAACACAATCCACCCACATTCGACGGCCTTGGTGATCCTTGATAAACGCCGCATTTTACACGATATAGTGATATTTAGATGAGTTTAGCTCGCTTAATGTGCGCTTATGTATCGATTCTCAATGATTTATCTATTTCTAGAAGACAACGCCTCGGTGTTCTTTCGACGCTTTGTAGGTTTATATGTTGATAATCAAGCAAGGAACCACGCACGAAAATGAGAATCTGTAGTTTCTAGACGATCAGCTTGCGAGTCGCCAGTCGGTCGCGAGGCAAAACCAACGAGCGCCAAAGGAGTAGCGACGCGACTCGCGCTCCGCGAGTGAAGCCCAGCGCCGAGAACTCACCGGACGATTTCGCGACTGCTCAGAATTGCATAGCGACCGCTAGTCGTCGCAAGGTACCATGCGAGCGAGGAGGCGAGCTGAGCAGACAAGCGCCGAGACTTACCTCGCGATCATGAGGAGCTCATGAGACCGAGCGCAGAAGGCAATTAGGGTTCGGGCGTGCCTATATATATGGCAACACCGCGCCCCAAAAGGACCCACACGCCCTGCACTCGCTTTCTCGCTTTTTCCTCGCCATTTTTAGTCTTTAATCTCTTTTAGTTTTATTCTAGTATTGTTTTACGTTGTTCTAGTTTAGTTTATCGTTCGCTATCGATCGGAACGCTGTCCGATCGCTTTCCGTTGTTTCCGCTCGCTCGCATGATCGATTCAAGACCAACCATTGTTCATCCAACGCCTCTCACGGTTTTATATATTTAATTCGCTTTATGGTTAAATCGTATTTCATTCCGCTTATTATGTCCGCTAGTTTTCGTTTCTAACTGTGGTTTGCATGATTCAATCCTATATGTTGTGATTCCCGCTATCATATTTACCTTCCGTGCATCGATTCATGATTCATGGTGCTTATTAATAGTGTTGATTTCGATCAATCTTGATGCATATCTAGTTGCCGCTAACGACGTAATTGTATTAATTGTCAATCGATTCAATGCATGATACGTAATAAGCTTCTCGAGTCGAATCGAGATAGGACATTCAGAGGAAGATATTCTTAGTGATCCTTTCGAGTTTCTTATTTTCCCTGTAGACGAATCGTGATAGGGAAAATTAGTAATCAATCGCCGAATTGTCGTGAATCAAGTTGTTGGTTATATATGTGATCTTCCGCTTTGTCCGGATTAAAACGTAGTACAAGGTGGTAAACATCGCTTGGATAGGATTGGTGCATCCCTAGGTTAGTCTTTCTTCATAGTTATCTTTCGTGATTTTATGCTTATTTTATATTTCGCTTGTTACCTTTGCTTGGATTAATTTCCGACGCCTTTAAACCTTTCAACCCAAATTTTGTGCTCGATAATGATGAATTGTCGCTGAGCTAGCTTCTATGTTTCGTGATACAACTCGTGGATACGATATCGCTACTTCTATACTTACACCTTTACGTGTGGAAAAGGAGCGATCAAATTTGCGCGCTGCGGGATTGTTAAGATCACATAGGAATAATTTGACGATTTCGATTTATTAATTCAAGTTATATATATTATATTATATTTATTTCTTTTGCTGCTAAATTCTCTTTCTCGTAGTTTATATGCATAAGATCTCGTGGACCTCCCGAATATTATTAGATCCCGAGATCGAAAGTTCTGCCGAGAAGAGGACGAGAAAGAGACGGCCGCAATGGCGACCAATCCGTAGAACGGGGCATTCCTCCGTAGCAAGTCAGACGATGCTAGCCGACTTTTGCGAGATGCAACACGATGGCAACATGGGAATCATTGTCCTCGCCCGAGGAAAGATCAATCACATGTACCGACATCCCAATCAACGCCCAAGGAGGCGGTTAGCCCACGAGATGCAAACAATTTTGAGCTCAAACCGCCCTAATCAAGATGGTCCAAGGAGAAAGGCTTGTGAGGAGTCACTAAGACCCAATGCGCATCTCGAGATTCTTTTCGACATTTGGACACCATCAAATGTAATGCCACAAGACACATCCGACGCAAGAATGGTTTCTCTACACACAGCGAAAGATTGGTTCAAGAGTTCGACCGAACGCATCGACACTTAAAACTTTATGAAGTTTTTCAAATACTTTTCACCGGGCGAAAGCAGAAGATCATCCCAAATCTCTCATTTTTGCCAAAACCACGACTTAATCATTATTCGAGGTACGGGAGATCTGAGGTCTATCGAGACGATGTCCACAACACGGGTTCTCCAGGAAGAACAAATCACACGCTTCTACTGGACCCGAATGGGCAGATTTATGGAGCATGGTGGACGCCAATGGGGCCGCTTATCGAACCGACCAAGATCAGGCGAGCCAGTATTTTAGAAGAGACGGTGCCAACAAATTATCAATGGCCAACGGAGAGAATGCCATCGCTCAAAGCAACACGTTGAGAGGATTCAAAATACGAGGATCTCATGCAAGAAGTTCACTCTTTCGAAGAGTCGATCGAGACAGAAACGCCACCACATCAATCGAGGAATCATTCAATTTCCAACAACCTCCAAAGAAGCCGCTCGTATTAGGTAATTCAAGAGCCGAGGAAACCAAGTCTCAAGACATGATGCGCAGCTGGTTGAAGCAACAACAATTGGCAACGAATCGAATTCGCTCATAAGCAACACCGCAAAAGATAAATCATTTCGAGTCCACCGTGACGGCCATGGAAGACATGAAGACGCTGAGAATCAAATTGGTCAAATAGCCATACAAGTGAATGCACTACAAAAGACGGCCAATTTCCGAGTAATACTGAGGTGAACCCAAGAATCAGGCTTCGCCATTCGATTGAGGTGACGAAGCCACCCGAGCCCTCACCGAGAAAGCAAGAGCAAGAAAGCATTCTCAAGGGCACATCGATCGAAGCTCGCGATCATGAGCCCGATCGCGAGCCATCCGTAAAATTGTTCAGGGCTCGCGACCGAGCGCCGCGCACCGACCGCGAGCCATCGAGTACGCGAGCGCCGATTTGTTCGTGAGAGACCGCCGCAAGCCACCCGAAAGCAATCAGTCGCGCACGAGAAATCGACACAGAGTCATACCGCAAGTCGCACGCAACACGGAGATCAGCAATGATTCCTCGCGACCTTCCCAGGGGTCGCGAGGTCAACCGCGGCGCCCTTGTTAATCGTCGCACGCACACCCTCCGGTCCCATTTCCAAGTCGACTAGTCAAGTTTAAATATGACGAGGAGTTTGCTCGCTTCAAAGAGGTTTTTCAAAAGTTGAGATAAATTTGCCTCCTCAAGCTGCCAGAAACATGCCGCTACATGAAATTTTAAGACGCCATTGAGTTAAGAGTTAAACTGGGAAATTCGAGAAAATTTCCTATCCCAAGAACGCATGCCTTGCAAAGGAAGCTCCCTCCAAGCGTAGGATCCCCGCAGCTTCATCGTTAGAGCGAGATCGCTCGAGCGCACTTTTCCAAATGTTTTACGCGATAAAGCAGCATCAACTGATGCTATCAACGCTTTTCAACCGGCCACACCTAGGAAAGACGGCCGACGAAGATTTCATCGATGATGGTCGACCGTCACAACATATCCAAAAGGTATCGTCAAGACGGTTGGTAAGAATTCGATTTTGTTTTTCCCGACCGACTTTGTTATTTTAGATATTCCCGATTCAAACAACAACCACTAATCCTGGTAGACCTTTTCTAGCAACCGATCGCGGCTGATTGACGTGCAGAAGCGAAACCTCACGCTTCGTGTTAACGCGGCGAGCCTCAAATTTCCATATACGACGCCATCAAGCAACCCGACGCTGGAAAGCCAAGATTGTTGCTCGATCACGACCCACGCCGCACACGCCTCAAGGCTAGAGGTACTCACCAATCGAGGAATCTCGGAGAAGAAAGGTGGACCTCGCATGGAACCCGATGTATCATTCAAGTCTTAAAAAGGCACTTCCATAACAAGCGAGATCCGAAATGCTAAGTTTAGGAGGATCCACGAGTTGAGAAGGATTTATGTGCCACAAAACGCCGGATCGACAAGGTTAGTGATGGTCTAGCTAAAGACGTTAAAGTAAGCACTTGTCTGGAGAACCCAACGCTTTCCTTGTTTGTTTTCGTGTTTTTCGTGTTTCGCTTTTCGTCTGTTGTGTCACGATCAACGAAGTTAAGCGCAAGGTGTTAATCCATGTGGCCAATGACGATAGAAAATTTTTGGAATTTCAATGATAAGGCGATGATATGTTAGAAATGACGACGAATGACGCGAGACTGGCTTTAGCTTGTTGTTTTTCACCATTTGCTTAACCCGTGAGACTCGAGCTTCATCCGTATAAACATCTTGATACGCTTTTAATTGTGTGATATCATGCATGTGATTATCTTCAGAACTCGCTGCTCTTCCGGTCGAGACCGCAATATGTGTTTCAATTTGAAAAGATAAATGCCATCTTTGTTAACACATATTCACCCAAACACTAACCCGATGTTATATACCATTTGTCGCTCTTTCGAGCCTTTATTATACTTTTTCTTCGATTAACCTGACGACAGGAGCGAGGATGGATATGGGAATCAAAAGGTGAAATTTTGATGTAAGTTATGACGAAAAGTTTCTTGTAGAAAAATACATCCGTGGTGAAGAATAGTACTTTGTTGTGAAAGTTAAACCCTATAAGCTCTAGAAAAGAAAGAAAAGAAAATGTTAAGTTCACTCATGAGTGTTGAGCATAAGGGTCTTTAATCAAAGTATAGGTACCTTCCGCGGCATTAAACGCCGATTTAGCACGCTGGAGAGAAGAGGAAACGGACAAAGTCCATATGCTTAAATGTATAAATGATGGTGTCAAATATTCTTGAGTCACTTAGCCATATATTATCTTACCTTAACCAATGAGCCTACATTATAACCTATCAAGTGAGGTGAGTCGGTGAGTATTGAGAGAGAGAGTGAGTCGTGAGAGAGAGTGAGTGAGAGAGCGAGAGAGTGAGTGAGTGAGTGTTACAGTGAGTGAGTCGTGAGAGAGAGAGAGTGAGTGCAGTGAGTGCGAGAGAGAGAGAGAGAGAGAGATACCGTTTTTTTTTTTAAATTTTCCAGGGATATTTTAGTCTTTTTAAGCCAAAATGGCTATAAAACTCATGTTTTTATGAACTAGGCTATAAAACTCTTATTCCTATTTTTTTTGGCTACTTACATATATTAACACTAAAAAAAATCATCTATGGCTCGTCTTTCCTTTCACATAAAATAGCTTACAAGATAGAGCTTATTTTTTATTCATTTAAAACTCATTATATTTATTAAAATACGTGTTGTTGAAATCAAAAAATAAATATAAAAAATGGATGGAGTATTAAGTATTCAACTTGTTTGACAAGGTACTTAAGTTACTATGTAAAACCAATTAAAACTATACATAAAGTTCAAAAATCACAATATGTACCTTGTTGACCTATTAGAACTTATAAAATAAACCAAGACCATGGCATCAAGTTTATTACAAAATTGTGTAAAATATTCCAAATGTGTGGAATTGTGTATATTATTATGAGAGTGTTCCGGTTGAGCTTATAAGTTTTTCAAAGCAGTTTATAAATTGTTTAGAAGCTTAATATCTTACAATGAGAGTGTTCTTGTGAAGTGTTTGACAAAATAAGTTTTTAAATAGCATAAGTTATGAAAATAAGTTCCAATAAGTTATAAGCTTCTTCAAAAGTAAGTTTCTCAACTCCAATTTATTTTTCCATAAACTTATAGCAACAATAAATTTACAAAAATAACCTTAATATGATTCACATTTCCAACATGTACTTTATCAATTTAATCTCTTTTCAATTTTCTCTTTCTAATTCATGAATCTCTCTAATTTATAAGTTCAAGTATCCAAATATTTAGACAACTTATAAGCTCTTGAAACATTACATCTTATAAGATGTTGGAGCTTATAAGCTCTCAAAAATTAGCTTAGCCAAACATCCTCTGTATCATATAATTATGTTCACTTTATCATTTTAGTTTTAGTAATGTCCAAAGATAACATCAACCATGTATTTGCTTTACCAACGGCTTTAAGAGGGTGTTTGGCTAAGCTTATAAGCTCTTCAAAACAGATTATAAGCTGTTTAGGAGCTTATAAGCTCATGCAAGATGTTTGGCAAAATAAGCTCCTAAACAGCTTATAAGCTCTTTTAAAAATAAGTAGCTCAACCCCAACTTATTTTTCATAATCTTGCAAGTAATAAAGTGAATTTACCAAAATAACCTTACTATGATTCGTTATAATCTACATATATACTATCGATTTCACCTCTCGTCAATTTTCTCGCCTAACTATGATTTTCTCTAACTCACGATTCTTTCTCAGCTTATAAGCTAAATTATCCAAACACTTTGACAACTTATAAGCTCTTGAAACATCTTATAAGCTATTTAAAATAAGCTTAGCCAAACACCCTCTAAATCACGTTAACACCCTCTAAATCACGTTATTTGTATACGATTTGTCGCTTCGATATATATACATTGTCTACTAATCATCCACTAAGAATCTCTGAGCATCTCATTGCGATGGGAATCTTAACAATAATCTGAAATTAAACTTTTTAGGTTTGAGGTTCACATTTTTTCCCAAACCATTTATTATTGCTGAAATGGGAAGGTTACACGAAATAATTATGATTAGTCAATGTCTGCTCCTAAAAAATGACAAGTCTGTTCCGTATCTTTTGGAATTGTCGCTTAAAAATGGCTGCTCCGAAAATTACTTGGCTGCCTTAAATATGTACTCGCACAACATAAAACATAGACTACTATTTTTGGTTCAATAGTTATTAAGTAACTGATAACTGATCTCTTTGGTGAAAATGATTACTCGAGCTTTTGGGCAAAGCATATCGTGCACCCACTAATTATTTATTAAAGCATATACACCGAAATACATATTAATTTTTGCGACCGTAATGATTCCAGATATTTCTAGAACAAATCCAGTGATCTAAAATACAAGTATCATTTGTGGGCTTCATTGGTATTTTAACATAATTAAGAAGCAAATTCGCCTGCAATTTTTGCACGAAAAGTTAACGTGGATGTGGATGCCCATCAAAACCTAAACAACACTCCCTCCTTTTTTTTAAATGTCTCGTCAAATTATATGCATTAAGTTTAACTTAGTTGATTAAGAGTTAGTAGATTTGAAATAAAAAATTTAACAGATTTATTTTTGTAATCTTATTAATTATCATGATAAATATATTTATACAACTAGTTATTAAATTTTAAAAATACTAAATAAATATAAATAGAAAAAATATCACAGTTTTACTCTTAAATTTAAAACTATAAATACTTATTTAAAAAATAAAAATAAAGTATTTAACAAAAGTAATAGCAGAAACTCGCTGGTTTCTATTGAATACTGAGAAACAAAATAACAGCATATATAAACTCGCTGGTTTCAATTGAATACTGAAGTTTCTCGTAAATATCATAATTTTTATTGAAACTATAACAACGTAAAATAAGAGATACAGAAAAAAACGAAACCATTGCAAAATAAAGGAACGAAGCTTATTGTTGCTTCTGTTTGTAAACGATTGTCTATATTTAATTATGTTTCATAATTTTAAAACAATGGACAATGTTTATAGCAAATTCTCAGTTAAATGATACATATTTATCAAGTTTCATACATGAATAGAGCATGTATTATTAGAGGTGGTAAAATGGGCCCTGTCCAACCCGCCTGATTTTGGGCTGGGTTGGGCTTAAGAAAAACAGGCCTGATTGAATTTCGGGCGAGTCGGGCTCGCCATGACAAGCCACAGCCAGGTAGACCCGGGTCGGCCCAACCCGAGTCGAAAAATTTATATTAAAACACTGTTTCGAGCTTGATTGGGCTTTGGATTTTTCGGTTGGCTGAATTTTTGGGTCGGACCAGGCCAGCCCGGTGGGCTCGGGCCGGACCATCCATTTGCTCGTTCTATGTATTGTTAATTAGTTTTAACAGTGTGTCTCCTTCTTTTCATTTTAATACTTTTTCATTAAAAAATATGTAACCCGTAACTCATTTAACTTGTTTTAGTTCAATTCATATGTGTCATATATTCTAATTCGACATGAGTTAAAAGTACAAACTAGGGGTGTGCATGGAACGAACCGAACCGATCGGTTTCGGTCGGTTCGGTTCGGTTTTTAAGGAAGTCGGTTTTCGGTTCGGTTCAAAATTTTAATTAAAATCGGTTTTCGGTTTTACGTTTTAGGTTCGGTCGGTAACCGAACCGAACCGAACCGA
Source organism: Salvia rosmarinus (assembly GCA_036937905.1). Lineage (NCBI taxonomy): Eukaryota > Viridiplantae > Streptophyta > Magnoliopsida > Lamiales > Lamiaceae > Salvia > Salvia rosmarinus. The sequence goes on from CM072821.1 coordinate 28,218,552, forward strand.
AACTATTATTTTTATATATTTATATATTTTATATAATAATTAATTAATATTTTAATTAAATAATTAGGATAAAAATATGTTTATTTAAAAAAATATATATATAATTTATATTTCGGTCGGTTTTTCGGTCCGACCGAAACCGATCGATTTTTTCGGTTCAGTTTTCGGTCAGTCCGAAATTATAAATCGTTCGGTTCGGTTTTGAAAATTTCGGTCGGTCGATCAAACCGACCGACCGATGCACACCCCAGTACAAACTGAATATATTTTTTTATTTTGTAAAATTAAAATATATGAAAATAGATAAGTATGAATAAACTTGCACATGTGTGTGATGCTAAATGAAACATTTTCAATTGAAATAAACCTTCATTCATATGTAATTTCTTTTTCATAGTGAAACACGAAATATATAAGATTTCAAATCTTTTGAAATAATTAAAGTATATTTTTATATTTTATATTACTTTTTATTATCCATTTATATATTTAGTTTACTTTGTGAGATATATTTATTTTAGTTTGAGATTTTTTATGAAATAAATAATTGATTAAATTTCATACTTAAAGTTAATATATCACACATATGTATAATAAGCTAATATTATAATTTTAGAGAACTAATAATACACATTGGTTGTTCAAACAACTATATTATACATTTATACTCCTATGTCCTTCAAATCCATTTCTAGGAATCTTGGACACGAGTTTTAATAAAATTGTTAAATGTATCGTGAGTGGAGTAAGGATCTCACACTAGTATAATACTAAATTAGTTAGTGGTAGGTCATAGATGGTAAAATATATAAATAAATGGGTTGTTAAGGGTAACAAAGAGAAATAATGGTGGGTCATGGATGGTAAAAAATATAAATAAATGATACAATTAAAGGTAATAAATTGGAAAGATAGTTACCATAAATTGATAGAAAAGAAATTGGGGGACGTCCTAAAAAAAAAACTAGTAATGAAATTAGGAGATGGGGGGACTATATTATTAGCTTAGTATATTTGTACAACTCATATCTATTGATCCTCTGAAATTGATATTTAGGTTACGTAGACTAAATCTCTTATTGGTATTTTTTTTTAAGTATTATATATGTTATATATAATAAATAGAGCTAATATTTTTTTAAAACAATAAAGCCAATATTTGAGCATACAAAAACACAGAGTCACAACATAAAGTTAAATAAGAACTTACACTTTGATTTGAAATATAATTCGAGAGACTCAAAGATGTCCAATGACTTAGTCATTTCGTGCCTATAATTAATTCATTAAATCTAATGTTTGTAAATGGATGTTCAACTTTAAAATAAAAGTTCAATTGATTTCATAACATGCTGTACAAATTTATAAACTTAAATGAATTTAATGTAAAGTCTATGAATAATTTATGATATTATAGTGGCAAATATTAAATGACTATAACTTTAAGAACCTAAGATATATTATGAAAATTATTTCACCAAAATAGTACATTTTTTAGTATTTAGAATTAACTACATTTCTTATGGAAGAGAAAGGAATTGTTAAAAGATATCCATCCACCAAAAATTTGCATTATTTTTGATAGCATGAATTTTAATAAATAGTAGTGAGTGGAGAAAGGGTTCCATATTGTAAATGAAAGAAGATGTCAAAAAGAGGAAAATACAAGCTTTTGGTGGATAGACTGAAAAGTAATTAAATGCAAACTTTTGGTAGACAGAGTGAATATTAAATATAAATGTGGGAAGTTTATGCGGAAAAATATTTTCGAAAATAATTGAGTTTTAATATATATATATATATATCGTGTGAACACTCGTTATAGTTTAAATATAAGAACAAATATCAACCATTGATAAATCAATATAGATACGTTTTAGATTCATTGCACAAATTATGACGTAAATTTACAAATGCATAATTATATACATAAATTTGCATATAATTAATTCAGATGTACACTTAAAAATAACTATTAGATTTCTAAATTTAATGGATATGATTTGTTCTTATTTATATATGTTAAGGATTATATATACATAAACCAATTCCTATATATATATATATATATATATATATATATATATGTGTGTGTGTGTGTGTGTGTGTGTGTGTGTGTGTTGGATTCAATAAAAACTCATTTTTTAAGAACTTGAGAACTATATACATACGTGTTAAGTCGATGAACAAGATTTATAAAGTTGTCTTGCGATGAAAACATCCTAAAATTGTTGCACAACAAAATAATTTTTTTTTTCGTTTTGTAAATATACCATTATGTGTATCATTTTTACACGTCTTGTGCATAGTTTTCGCAATTCTAAAAAAATTATAGTTCTCATTTGATCAACTCCATATACATAATTGAAACTTGATCAACTCCATATATATAATTGAAACTTCGATTTCAAATTTTTGGATTTTTAGTCTTTTGAATTTTTCTATTCGATTCCGATTTCATTATAAAAATTATAAATTCACAATTCAAATTTTCGGATTGATTCATATTATTGCTCGATCCAAATCGAAATTTAAATGTCCACCCTTAGATATGCTAGACAATTTATTAATGCATTTTACTTTCCTAAAAAAATGAATTATATTTTTTATTTTTAATACACGTCGAAAGGAGGAATAGGCAGAGTCATGACGGATGGAGCATGCAAACAAAATATTAGATCATATTTGTATTTTGCAGGTTTTGACAGTAAATCAAATAAAAAAAATATGCGTGGTGAGCAGTGATTAATGCTTCATCGAGATAAGCAGTTTGTAATGGAGGCACATTCTTGTGAGATCTCTCTTATTATGTGCTGTGACAAGATCTGTTACCTTTATTATAAGAATTGCATGTCACTGTTATTTATAACAATAATTATTTTTTATTTTGTAATTGTTAAATTTATTCATAACAACTGTCATTTTTATTCAAAACAAGTATTGTTTTTATTCACAAAAATTGTTACCATTTTTTCTTGAGCGTATGATATGAGGGAGCTCATACATATTTTTGTCTTTTTCTCGATTCACACCAACTTATTTTCTTTAATAATTTATGAATTTAGTTTTTCATTAAGATCAAATGAGTCACATTTATTCATACAACGGTGCAAATAAAGGATGTCATATAAAAGAAAAAAAGAAAAACCTAACACCCATGAGTACACAGGCTGTACACTAAACGTCGTCAAGCCTCGTTAAAAACCTCATGCTAAAATCTAAACGGAAAAATCACCAAAATTGAGAAAAAAAAGAGTACCCATCTATCTGCAAGTCTGGATACAAGAAAAGAAATGTATATCAAAATTTACTATGTCAATAGTAGACTCTTGAACAAAAGTCCACGTAAAGTTGATCTAGGCATGGCATTGGCATCTGCCACTTTGTTCCATCCCTGTAAATAAATGCATCTTATCCATAGTAATTAGAGTGAAAAAAAGAACATATTCAACATCCAGATTAATATTTTGCATAACAATCTATACAAATTTATGATGTCCTAATCCTATAATGCTCCTCAATCTATAATAGCTAAAATCCAAGTCGATATATAATAGTGGTTTGACCACCGATTCGTTGTTTTCAATTTAAATTGAATTAAATTACGAGAAAATTGTTAAGCATTTAAAGCGTTGAACCGTAAAAAATAAGACATAATTTTTTGGTATGAAGTAGCATCAGATTTTATAACAGATCTTCTGGATAAATTAATACACGAGTTTCAAAATTGAATGATATGTCAAATCACATGAATGGGAGCTGAATGGTCTTGTCACGTAAACCGGTAAATGACAAAATTCCACATACATACCCGTTTGTTGTTCAGTTATACGTTCGATTTTGAATGAAAAAATAATTGAATTGAATTAATCAAATTTTAAAAAAAAATAATTGATAGTATTATATAATAAATAAAGAGTAAATATAAATTTAAACCCTAAACTATACATGTTTTATCAAAAATATCATGTATTTTCAAAAATATCAATTAAAAACCCAAACTATCATATTTGTATCAATTTAAACCCCAAACTATCCTAAATACATGAGCATTTTTGATACAAATATGATAGTTTGGGGTTTAAATTGATATTTTTGAAAATTCAGGATATTTTTGATAAAACATGTATAGTTTAAGGTTTAAATTGATATTTACTCATAAATAAATAATATTATATTTAAAAAAATTATATATTGAATAATAGGAAGAAAGAGAAATGAATAGGATTAAAGATACTGATATATTAAAATTATAATTTTAAATAAATAAATAAATAAATAAATTATATTATATATATATATATATATATATATAATTCGGTTTTTGGTTATTCGATTAAAAAATTTCGAACCGAACGAAAATCGAATTACCGAATTTTAATTTGGTTTTAACCGAATTAATCGAAAAAACCGAACCAAATTTGATTTTTCGATTCGATTCGGTTCGGTTATTCGATTTTCGGGTATTTTGCTCACCCCTAAATAAAAATGATCAACAGATGAGCCGGCCAAGAAAAAAAAGCAATTTAGAGCTGTTATGGAATATATTTAATTTTTTTATAATATTTAGTCAATTTACGATATAATAGTAAGTAATTTAAAAAAATAAAATTTATTACTTTCATTAGGATTGTTTGGAAAAAAAATGCATAAATGTTTAAAAGTACAATTGTATGTATGAAATTTCTAATATTACAAATCCATATAGTTTCACCTGGAAATTAATCCTCCTATGTTTATTGGATTCATGACATGTTATGACTTCCTTTGCTGTTCCATCTTTTTTTCTCAAATAATTTCGCCGCTAAACATCAATTTAACACGCTATGAACAAACTAATTGCAAAAGCTTAGCTATACTCACTATATTTAACACGCTATGAACAAACTAATTGCAAAAACTTAGCTATACTCACTATGTTCAATTAGATTGTCCATCCACATGTTAGCAACCATCTAACACTATAATTGGACCACTCATTTACTCTCGTCAACAATTCAATCACGATCAATCAAATACACAAATATGAATTTTGTCGATTTACAATATTTTAAGTTTTCGTGTATAATCTTACAAATATAAAAATAAATCAATTGCAAATTATGTGTGTTATCTGATGTAATCTTTCAACCTTTTGGACAAGTTAAAGAACTCCCTCGAATATATATAAATATTGTAAAAATTTCCCGAGTTACTCAGTAAACTCCTTGTAGCTGACTTGTTTTCACTCGATGGTAACTCTACTCTAAGTCTTCCTTAATTTATAAACTATTAACTTATGAAATCGTTTGAATTTGACATGAAAGTGTCTGAATTAAAAAGATAAAAATTCGCCTTTCATGAGATTCGAACTCAAGTGTTTGAATTCATCAAACAATGAGATGAATCCACCGTAGATCTTCACAAATCAAGGATGAAAATGATTCATATTTTATATTTTAAGATTGATTTATATTTGATTCAATTCCTATATATAGAGGATAGATCAGATATGAATGAAATTATTTGTAAGAAATAAGAATAAATCTAAGCCATTGATTTTAGTAAATCAATGGACAATATTAATTTACGTTGTGCCGCAGTTCATAAGTACATATGCTACATTTTAAATTTGTTGGATTAATTAAAATTTATATTAGTAATTTTATTCATTTATTTTAGGGATTTGTTTTAATCTAGTTTGTGCAACAATAAATTGAGCATAATATATGTTATAAATGTGCTACAAATTATCTTATGCGTGCAACAATCAATATTACATTTTCAATACAAAAAAAAAAAAAAAAAAACATACAATACTTAATTCCACGAATAATGCAATACTTTTATGATATATGTGCAACAAATTTATTCAATATGTGATATATTTTGTGAAGATTTGGAATAGACTGATAAATCCCTATAATTAAGGAATGAGGCGAGATTTATGGGATGATGGTGTATTTTTTAATACCATTTATATGGTCTTATCCGCAATCATAATAAATAATGACTGACATCATTGATTAGTTTTAACTTAATTTGGACCGTAAATTTGGACTTAATCTATTGTTATGATACATTCTTATTTCTTACATATATAAACATTCTCACCGAAATCGCCCTATATATATGTGTGTGTATATATATATATATATATATATATATATATATATATGAGAAGAATCGAAAACTGAATTCAACGTAGGGGTGAGCAAAAAATCCAAAAATCGAATATCCGATCTGAATCAAACCGAAATTTAAAAAATTCGGTTCGAATTTTTGGGATTTTCGGATCGGATTGTAATTTTTTAAAATTTTGGATTTTCGGATAGGATTAGATTTTTTAAATCCAAAAAAATCCGAATTATATATAATTTATATATAATATTTTATTTAAATATGTTTAAATTTAATATAAATATATATAAGAATTAATAAAAATTTGTTTCTGATTTTCGGTTTTTTCATAATTTCATATTTTTCGGTTCGGTTCGTTCGGATTTCGGATATTCGGTTAGGTTCGGATTTTTTCTCTCACAAAATTTGGATTTTCGGATCGGTTCGGATTAGTCAAAAATCTGAACCCAAATCCGAATGCTCACCCCTAATTGAACGTATAAAGTTGTTGCACAACACTAAACATATAAAATGTTGCACTGAACATAAAGTTCTTGCATTAAATCTAATGCAACAAATTTATATATATAGTTCAACAACTTTATACGTTTAGTGCAGTTTCCTATTTATTACTAATATTTGCATTCATGTATGAAGAAATTACATTACTACAAAAAAGCTAATAGACAAGGGGCATTGTCTATTGACATAGGATAAAATCGTCTGTTGTTGTAGGTGATGATGTCTTAGGGTGTTGAAAAGATGCGCTTAAAGACAACGAACATTGCTCGTTATCATAGATAGGTACGACAATGGGCAACGACCGATGCCGTATAGTTTAGTGTCCATTGTCATAGACACTTACGACATCGCCAAATGTCCTTAGTCGTAGATATTGTGTCAAATGTAGTAGATCACTACAACATCAGTACATGCCCGTTGTCATATATAGGTGTTGCTACTGTTGTCGTAGGTTACATCTGTTTATTTTGGACCTGTTTTTAATTAACAATTTTTGTAATTTTAATATTTAATAGAAATCCATAATGTAACTTTATGCCAGCCTGGTGCAAAGTAGGGGTCTAGTTGATTTCCGAGTTGACCAATGATAGATAGGATATCATAATAATATTTAATTCAACCAATCAATCCTAAAAATATCATGATCATATTGGTACTTCATTCCTCTATATTATAACATCCACATGTTGATCATTTCCCCGTCTGCATTGACTACAATCATAAGCAAACTTTTGTTCCAACCACATGTAGTTCACGAAAAACTTTTTATATATGACCATATATTAATGCATAAATTGGTGAATTTATAACCTCAATCATATATTTTACAAATTTAACATTAAACAACTAAT